>CM070580.1:59298853-59923853 GCA_036346355.1 Rhipidocladum racemiflorum | reverse complement strand
GCATGATTTGTGGATAGTTTTAGCTCTTCAAAATTATTTTCTCCATGTGTAAAGTCCATACCTGTTGCATTACCTTGTAAGTTCTCATCAGCTGTTGTTGGCGTTTCTTCAACTATTATCTCTTCACATATACATGGGGTCGTACTGATCGTTTCTTTCTCCATAGGCTCTTCTACATCATTCTCTCGATGGTGCTCACTTTTCTGCAAAATGTTAGCTACAAAAGAAGGTGCAACAATGGGCGCCTCAAATGAAGGTAATGATTCTTTCATGGATTCAACAAGCATTTTTTCAACTCTACAAGCACATATCACCAATTTCGAAAGAGAACTATATGTTTCATCAACAAGTGCATCCTGAATTTCTTGATTGAGTCCACGTATGAACCTAAGCTCTGTTGCTTCTTCACCTTCAACTAAACCACAACGCAACAAATGATTTTACAATCGTTCATAGTATTCCTTAACGCACTTATTTCCTTGTTTCAAGCATTGGAGTCTAGTATATAAAAATTCAGTATGATATTCAGGGACATAGTCAATTCTCATAAGTCTTTTCATGGCCTTCCAATTTTTAGGTTTTCTCTCTTTTCTACAAATATGTTTCCACCATGTTAATGCATATTCATTTAGCACACTAGCAGTAATCCTCATCTTTTCATTTTCAGACAAATCATACTTGCCAAATTCTTTGTCTACTGCTATCTCCCAATTAATATAGGCATCAGGATCATATTGTCCATCAAAAGGTGGAATGGTGAATTTAACCTTACCTCGGGGATCATCATCAACATGTACCTGAGCATGTAGTACGCCATTTTTGTTACTTGGAAGACGAGGCGAAGGACTGGAAGTTCCTGGGGAATTTTCTGCAAGCGTATCAAGTCTAGACAAAATAGTAGCAAGAGTAGTTTTAGCAATCCCCTGTGAGACCTCGATGGATCTAAGAAGGTACTCTTGCGATGATGACATACGCTCAGAGTGATGAAGGGAGCCCTCGTCACCTGACATGGGTTAGTAGAAGACAAGAAAAAAATCACAAGTATAATGTTTCTATCATCTACTAGGAGGTGGTAGCAAGTCTCTCAACACTCAAGCCTATCACCAAAGCTCCTTACAAGTTCTTACCATGCAGCAGGTGTTGCCGGCCGTTGGCGTGGTCAAAAGTTCTCTGAAGCTTGGATAAAGCGATTGCCAAGGGACCGAACAAATGTACGAGGTTGGATGTGGAGCTTGGATAGGCAATATTTATTCATATGCAATCTGATAATTCTAGTTATTGTAATGATAAGTAATGATCCAAACTAGAATTCACAAGCCCTAGTTGCCGATCTCAAAGATATAAGTGAATTTGAAGGCAACACACACGCAAAGATAATGGCACTTATGCAATCAAGGAATGAGCTATAAAATATAAGTGATGCACCAAAAGCTCTATTGCACAAATCGTAGAGAGACGCTAACTTATTGCTTTGAGAATGTAAAAAGGGCACAAGATTGCTCACTAATTAATAAATTGCATAATATAAAAAGTAACAAACACAAATTAGGGTTTTGCTCAATGTAGTGTGACCGGCCACAATTTTCTTTTTCTTTTCCTTTTTTTGGCCTTTTGGCTCTTTCTCTTTTCTTTCTTTTGTTGACTTTCGGCCAACACTAGTATGAACAAAGTTTTGGAATCCCTAACTCGGTGTCACAAGATAATATGATATGATAACTGAAGATTGTGCAATGTATCAAGTAGAGCAGCCCTAAGCAATATCAACAAGCTAGTCTCAAATAGGATCAAAGTGTTCACAAAGGCTGAATTGGTTCCCAAAGGTAGGTGTACTGATATTTTTCTAGGGCAGCAAACTTGTCGCCTAGATTAATGTTTGAAGATCACCGAATTTGATTGGTTGACTGTGGAAGGAATTGAAGCTTATATCCTCAGCTTTCAATAGAGTGCAAGAACACAAAAATCCGAGTTCGTATGTGAAAGTTATGCTCAAAACACCAAACTGGACAGAAATGAACGATTGAAGCTACGCGAAGGAAAAGAAAGATCAGCAACTAAAACATGGACTCTAATGGATCAAAACCTAACAAAACTCACTAAAATAACAGATTGAAACTAAAGGTTGAATTTTTGTGGAGTAGTTTTCAATTTAGGAAAGAAATCAAAAACTAACCTAAGGCACTGATATTCTCACCGATTAACTGAAGCTCTGATACCACTTGATGTAACACTGGGTGTCCCGATCTTTCGATGAGAATGATAACCTTCGATTTGGGTGGAGACGACTTTGACGATCCGACTACAACGTACAACGACGATGCTCCTTAGCAATCGCTAAACCAACTCCAGAGGGTTATTGACCTTGCCGTGGGCACGATCAACCTGATCACGAAGATCAATTCCTGCAAGCAATCGAAGAACAAGCAAGATCAAGGCAAAAGCAATCTAAAATTGCAAATATGGATGAAGTATTGAGAAGTTGGGGTTCCGATACAAGGAGCTTGTTAGACGGCCGTTGAGCACGTCTAAAAGACTCATAATAGTAGCAAAAGGTAAACTATCAAATAACCAAAACCCAAGTTATTTAGGGGGACTCCCTAGCTATTTATAGGAGAAATAGGAGGCCAAAACCAGGCTTGGGGCGTCCAAAACACCTCCATGGCCGAGTAGGACTCCTATTCCTAGTTTGACTCGGATTTGGAAAGATGACCGAACTTGTTTTGCAGATTCCCGTTGACTCGTAAGGAATTTAGAGATGGGGCCAGATCCGTTGGAAAGAGGACGTCGAAATCTTTCAAACCAGTACTCATAGACCTCAAACACTCTTGTGGATCAAAAGTTATGGTCATTTTAAGTTGGTGCTGTCCCGGAGGCCGAATCCGAGTGGAAGTTGTGCACCGGAAGAATTGGCTTCATGCTTGACTTTTGGGAGTCCTTCTCCTTGGTTCCTAAGGACAATAAAATCATCACAAGGATTAAATAGCATTCCATTCATTAAATTGTTTGTATGCAACCCGAGGAACGCATTCACCTGGCAATTGAATTGACGTGCGCGAGCTCGAGTAATTGGCCCTTGTATTACATTGTTGGTTCAATTGGACTTGGCCAAGGAAAGATGGATCATGGCATATGTCCGTAGATTGCAGAGCTATCAATAATATTACTGTCAGGTATCGTCACCCTATTCCTAGGTTGGATGATATGCTGGACGAGTTAAGTGGCTCTATGGTGTTTTCTAAAGTTGACTTGAGAAGTGGCTACCACCAAATTCGAATGAAACTTGGAGATGAATGGAAGACAGCATTTAAAACTAAACTTGGCTTGTATGAGTGGTTAGTTATGCCTTTTGGATTGACTAATGCCCCTAGTACATTTATGCGTTTGATGAATGAAGTTTTGCGCCCTCTCATTGGAAAATCTGTGGTGGTGTACTTTGATGATATCTTGATTTATAGCAAGTCACTTTCTGAACATCTTGACCATTTACGTGCTGTTTTTAATGCTCTACGTGATGCACGTTTGTTTGGTAACCTTGAGAAGTGCACCTTTTGCACCGATCGAGTCTCTTTTCTTGGCTATGTTGTAACCCCGCAGGGAATTGAGGTAGATGAAGCCAAGATTGAAGCAATCAAGAGTTGGCCGACTCCTAAAACAGTCACACAAGTGCGGAGCTTCCATGGACTTGCTGGATTTTATCGCCGCTTTGTGAAGGATTTCAGCACCATAGCCGCCCCACTGAATGAATTGACGAAGAAAGGTGTTGTGTTCCTTTGGGGACAAGCTCAAGAAGATGCCTTCAACCTGTTGAAAAAGAAGCTTACCAATGCCCACTACTCCAACTTCCAGATTTTGGAGCTTGAATGTGATGCTAGCGGTATCGGCATTGGTGGTGTATTGATACAAGAAGGTAAGCATGTTGCCTATTTCAACGAGAAATTGAGTGGACCTGTTCTTAATTACTCCACGTATGATAAGGAATTATATGCTCTTGTACGTTCCTTAGAAACGTGGCAACATTATTTATGGCCCAAAGAATTTGTTATACATTCTGATCATGAATCACTTAAGCACATTCGAAGCCAAAATAAGCTGAACTGTAGACATGCTAAATGGGTGGAATTCATTGAATCTTTTCCCTATGTCATTAAACACAAGAAAGGAAAGGATAATGTGATTGCTGATGCTTTGTCACGAAGATATGCAATGATGTCCCAACTTGATTATAGGATTTTTGGATTAGAAACTATAAAGGATCTATATGCTCAAGACAATGAATTCAAGGAACCCTTGCTAAATTGTAAGGATGGAAAGAGTTGGAATAAATTTGTGAACAATGATGGCTTCTTGTTTAGAGCTAACAAGCTATGCATTCCAGCTAGCTCTGTTCGACTTTTGTTGCTACAGGAGGCTCATGGAGGAGGATTGATGGGACACTTTGGAGCCAAAAAGACGGAGGACGCGCTGGCAGCTCATTTCTATTGGCCTAAGATGAGACGCGATGTCGAGCGCTATGTGGCACGCTGCAACATATGCCAAAAGGCCAAGTCCCGGTTGAACCCCCACGGTTTGTATATACCTCTTCCTGTCCCTAGTGTTCCATGGGAGGATATTTCAATGGACTTTGTTCTAGGATTGCCTAGGACAAAGAGGGGGAGGGATAGCATATTTGTTGTTGTTGATAGATTCTCAAAAATGGCACACTTCATTCCATGCCACAAGAGCGATGATGCCACTCACATTGCTGATTTGTTCTTTAAAGAAATTGTATGCTTGCATGGTATGCCTTCCACTATTGTTTCAGATCGTGATGCCAAATTCTTAAGCCCTTTTTGGAGGACCCTATGGAACAAATTGGGGACCAAGCTGCTATTCTCCACCACCTGTCACCCCCAAACAGATGGCCAAACTAAAGTTGTCAACCGTACTTTGTCAACAATGTTACGGGCTGTTTTGAAGAAGAACTTGAAAGAGTGGGAGGAATGTCTTCCTCATGTGAAGTTTGCCTACAATCATGCAATACATTCCACTACAAAGGTCAGCCCTTTCCATGTAGTGTATGGCTTTAACCCTCATGCTCCCATAGACTTGTTGCCTCTTCCTTCTACCGAGAGGGTGAATTTAGATGCAAAAAAACGTGCTGATTTTATTCTCAAATTGCATGAAACTACAAAAGACAACATTGAGTGCATGAATGAGAAGTATAGAGTTGCTGGTAGCCATGGTAGGAAACATTTAACATTTGAACCTGGTGATCTTGTCTGGCTACATTTGCGCAAAGAAAGATTCCCTGAATTGAGAAAATCTAAGTTGATGTCACGTGCTGATGGCCCTTTTAAGGTGCTAGATCGAATAAATGATAATGCATATAAGCTTGAACTGCCTGCAGAGTTTGGGGTTAGCCCCACCTTTAACATTGCAGATTTGAAGCCTTATTTGGGTCAAGAAGATGAGCTTGAGTCGAGGACGACTCTCTTTCAAGAGGGGGAGGGTGATGAGGACATCACTATACCGGATGCACCCATGACCTCAACTCCACCATCCCCTATGCAAGGTCCTATCACAAGGGCACGTGCACGGCAGCTAAATCAACAGGTGAACTCGTTTCTCGGGTTGCATAATTTTACTTTTGAGGATAGACTGCTACCTAATAATATTCTCATACTTAGGAACCATGGCAAGGATTAGCAAGGGAATCAATTTTCGTCCATCCAAGTCAACATGCAAGGTGGGAACGCAAAAGAGCTCAACTCGGCCTTCAATGACCAGTCTGAATTCAAATGGACCTAGAGAATGCAAACGGACTCCGATTGGGGCGTGTGAATACTTGATCAAAAGATAATTTCGTCCTCTTTCCAATGGATCCAGCCTCACTTTAAAATTCCACACGAGTCAATAACAGCAAGCAAAACACTCCGGCTGTCTCAGACTCTTCGGTTGCTGCACCACCATTAATGTTGGGCTGAGTTCCCATGTAATTTAAAGTGGGTATATGTATCTTGGACCAGATCCATCTTATTTTCCTTAGGTTTTGTTATGTTTAGTTGCCCCCATGTGTGGAACTTTAACCTTGTTCTCCTGGCTCGGCTAGAGCAGCAGTAAATAAGTTCAGAACCTCAGTTCATGTGTGTGCTTTATTCTTGTTCTTGCTAGTTCTTCGGTTGCTTGCAAGAATAGACCTTTGTGGTCTGGTCATCCGTGTCTTGGCATGGTTGATAACGATTAGGAGCATGGTTTAGCGATTGCGAGCACTTATCCTTGCGTGGTTCGTAGTCGGATAGTCAAAGTCATTCTCCGCCAAATTGAAGTTATCCCCTCACTGGAAGATCGGGCACCCGTGTGCACATCAGTTTTCGTCCGGACGCAGCTTGCAGTACACCTTGCGACCCATCGCGGAGGGATGTTCCACACTCACTTTGACGTATTCGAAATGAATGCAAAATTGTGCTGAAAGGCATGTAAAGTCCACTCGCAGAGTTTGGTCTATATTTTCTTTCCGTGCATCGTTTTGATACGCACGCGGCTCGTAGTACCCGTTGGCACCTATCGCTGAGAAATGTTTTACACCGCCCGGATGCAGCAGAAATGCATGCCGAAATGAGCTTGGGCACACATGAACTCTATTCAGGGTGTCTGCCACAAGCTTTCTTTCCGTACTCGTTACGCATTTAACGTGACTTATGGTTCCGTTTGTGGTGTAGGATTCACACCGACTCGGATGAGCCCAAATTGCTTGCTAAAATGAGCTACGGCAAACATGAAGCCCATTCGGGTTGATTGACACTCAGCTTCATCTTCTGCGTCATTTTCTTGTGAAAATCCATGCACCATACAGTCCTCGTCGCGGAGGGATGTTTCACACGACTCGGAAAGATTCAAAACGCATGCCGAAATGCGCTTGGGCATATACGAAGTTCATTCGGCATGTTTGGAACAATGTTTCTCTTTGTGCACCATTCTCGTACGCGTGTAGTTTACATTACCATTGTGCATGAATGTTTCGCTTCAAGTCGGACGTACTCAAAATGCTTGCTGAAACGGGCTAGGGCACATGTGAAGCCCATTCGGGGAGTTTGACACCCAGTTTCGTTTCGTGCATCGTTTTCATTCGGACGCAGCTTGCAGTACCCCTTGTGACCTGTCGCGAAGGGATGTTTCACACTCACTCGAACGTATTCAAAATGAATGCAGAATTGCGCTGAAATGCACAAGCGAACATCGTAAGTTAATTCCGTGTGTTTGGCACTCGGTTTCGTTTCGTGCATCGCTTTCAATTCTTTCAGCTTAGGGACTCGTCGTTGCGGAATATTTCACGCCGACTCGGACGGATTCGAAATACATGCCTAAATGAGTTACAACGCATATGAATTGCATTCGGTGTGTTTGGCACCCGGCTTCATTTCGTTCATCATTTTCGTTTCGTGCCGCAATGTTTCATTTTGGCGTGCAAGGCTGCAGTGTGTAGGGTGTTTGCCACGATGTTCCATTCCGTGCATCATTTTTGGCGCGTGTGGTGTTTGCCACAACGTTTCATTTCGTGCATCATTTTCATTTTCGCATGGCTGCCGCTGCAGTGCCCGTTCGGACCCGTCGTGGGGGATTTTTTAAGACATACTCGAATGGATTCGAAACAAATGATGAAAAGCGGTAGCAAACATGATAAGTTCTTTCAGGGCGTTTGGCACTCAGTTCTGTTCCGTGCATCGTTTCCGTTTGTATTCTACTTGTATTACCCGTGGGAACCCGTCGTGGTGGAATGTTTGACACCGACTTGGACATATTCGAAATGCATGCCAAAATGAGTTAAAAGAACATATGAACTCCAATCGTTGTATTTGGCACTCAGTTTCATACCACGAAACGTTTTCGAATGGGCGCCGCTTGTAGTATTCGTTTGTGCTCATCGTGGCGAAATGTTTCACAAGAACTCGGACGGACTCGAAATGCATGCCGAAAAGTGTGTGGGCATATATGAAGTTCATTCGGCATGATTGGAACAAAGTTTCGTTTTGTGCACCGTTTTGGTATGCGTGTAGGTTTGCAGTACCACTAGGGACCTGCCGTGCATGAATGTTTCGCATCGACTCGGACGTACTCGAAATGCTTGCTGAAATGGAATAGGGCGTATATGAACTCCATCCGGGGAGTTTGACACCAATTTTCCTTTCGTGCATCGTTTTCGTCCGGACGCAGCTTGCAGTACACCTTGCGACCCGTCGCGGAGGATTGTTCCACGCTCACTTGGACGTATTCGAAATGAATGCAGAATTGGGCTGAAAGGCATGTAAAGTCTACTCGCGGAGTTTGGCCTACATTTTCCTTCCGTGCATCGTTTTCATATGCACGCAGCTCGCAGTACCCGTTGGCACCTATCGCTGAGAAATGTTTTACACCGACCGGATGCAGCAGAAATGCATGCCGAAATGAGCTTGGGCACACATGAACTCTATTCAGGGTGTCTGCCACAAGCTTTCTTTCCGTACTCGTTCTGGTACGAACGTGACTTATGGTTCCGTTTGTGGTGTAGGTTTCACACCGACTCGGATGAGCCCAAATTGCTTGCTAAAATGAGCTACGGCAAACATGAAGCCCATTCGGGTTGATTGACACTCAGCTTCATCTTATGCATCGTTTTATTGTGAAAATCCATGCACCATACAGTCCTCGTCGCGGAGGAATGTTTCACACGACTCGAAATGATTCAAAATGCATGCCGAAATGCGCTTGGGCATATACGAAGTTCATTCGGCATGTTTCGAACAATGTTTCTCTTTGTGTACCATTCTGGTACGCGTGTAATTTACATTACCATTGTGCATGAATGTTTCGCTTCAAGTCGGACGTACTCGAAATGCTTGCTGAAACGGGTTGGGGCACATGCGAAGCCGATTCGGGGAGTTTGACACCCAGTTTCGTTTCGTGCATCGTGTTCATTCGGACCCAGCTTGCAGTACCCCTTGTGACCCATCGCGGAGGGATGTTTTACACTCACTCGGATGTATTCGAAATGAATGCAGAATTGCGCTGAAATACACAAGCGAACATCGTAAGTTAATTCCGGGTGTTTGGCACTCGTTTCGTTTCATGCATCGCTTTCAATTCTTTCAGCTTAGGGACTCGTCGTTGCGGAATATTTCACGCCGACTTGGATGTATTCGAAATGCATGCCTAAATGAGTTATAACGCATATGAATTGCATTCGGTGTGTTTGGCACCAGGCTTCATTTCGTTCATCATTTTCGTTTCGTGCCGCAATGTTTCGTTTTGGCGTGCAAGGCTGCAGCGTGTAGGGTGCTTGCCACGACGTTCCATTCCGTGCATCATTTTCGGCGCGTGTGGTGTTTGCCACAATGTTTCATTTCGTGCATCATTTTCATTTTCGTATGGCTGCCGCTGCATTGCCCGTTCGGACCCGTCCTGGGGGATTTTTTAAGACATACTCGAATGGATTCGAAACAAATGATGAAAAGCGGTAGCAAATATGATAAGTTCTGTCGGGGCGTTTGGCACTCAGTTCTGTTCCGTGCATCGTTTCTATTTGTATTCTTCTTGTATTACCCGTGGGAACCCGTCGTGGTGGAATGTTTGACACCGACTCGGAAATATTCGAAATGCATGCCAAAATGAGTGTTAGCACATATGAACTCCAATCGTTGTATTTGGCACTCAGTTTCATACCTTGCAACGTTTTCGAATGGGCGCCGCTTGTAGTATTCGTTCGTGCTCATCGTGGCGAAATGTTTCACAAGAACTCGGACGGGCTCGAAATGCATGCCAAAAAGTGTGTGGGCGTATATGAAGTTCATTCGGCATGATTGGAATAAAGTTTCGTTTTGTGCACCGTTTCGGTATGCGTGAAAGTTTGCAGTACCATTAGGGACCCGCTGTGCATGAAAGTTTCGCATCGACTCGGACGTACTCAAAATGCTTGTTGAAATGGGATAGGGCATATATGAACTCCATCCGGGGAGTTTGACACCAATTTTCCTTTCTTACATCGCTTTCGTCCGGACGCAGCTTGCAGTACACCTTGCGACCCGTCGAGGAGGGATGTTCCACACTCACTTGGACGTATTTGAAATGAATGCAGAATTGTGCTGAAAGGCATGTAAAGTCCACTCGCGGAGTTTGGCCTACGTTTTCCTTCCGTGCATCGTTTTGATACGCACGCAGCTCGCAGTACCCGTTGGCACCTATTGCTGAGAATTGTTTTACACCGGCCCGGATGCAGCAGAAATGCATGCCGAAATGAGCTTGGGCACACATGAACTCTCTTCAGGGTGTCTGCCACAAGCTTTATTTCCGTACTCGTTCTGGTACGAACGTGACTTATGGTTCCGTTTGTGGTGTAGGTTTCACACCGACTCGGATGAGCCCAAATTGCTTGCTAAAATGAGCTATGGCAAACATGAAGCCCATTCGGGTTGATTGATACTCAGCTTCATCTTATGCGTCGTTTTCTTGTGAAAATCCAAGCACCATACAGTCCTCATCGCGGAGGAATGTTTCACATGACTCGGAAAGATTCAAAACGTGTGCCGAAATGCGCTTGGGCATATACGAAGTTCATTCGGTATGTTTCGAACAATTTTTCTCTTTCTGCTCCATTCTCGTACGCGTGTAGTTTACATTACCGTTGTGCATGAATTTTTCGATTCAAGTCAGACGTACACGAAATGCTTGCTGAAACGGGCTAGGGCACATGTGAAGCCCATTCGAGGAGTTTGACACCCAGTTTCGTTTCGTGCATCATTTTCATTCGGACGCAGCTTGCAGTACCCCTTGTGACCCGTCGCGGAGGGATGTTTCACACTCACTCGGACGTATTCAAAATGAATGCAGAATTGCGCTGAAATGCACAAGCGAACATCGTAAGTTAATTATGGGTGTTTGGCACTCGGTTTCGTTTCGTGCATTGCTTTCAATTCTTTCAGCTTAGGGACTCGTCGTTGCAGAATATTTCACGCTGACTCGGACGGATTCGAAATGCATGCCTAAATGAGTTACAACGCATATGAATTGCATTCGGTGTGTTTGGCGCCCGGCTTCATTTCGTTCATCATTTTTGTTTCGTGTCGCAATGTTTCATTTTGGCGTGCAAGGCTGCAGCGTGTAGGGTGCTTGCCACGATGTTCCATTCCGTGCATCATTTTCGGCGCGTGTGGTGTTTGCCACAATGTTTCATTTCGTGCATCATTTTCATTTTCGTATAGTTGCCGGTACAGAGCACGTTCGGACCCGTCGGGGGGGTTTTTCAAACAAACTCGAATGGATTCGAAACAAATTGCTTGCCACGATGTTCCATTCCGTGCATCATTTTCGGCGTGTGTGGTGTTTGCTACAATGTTTCATTTCGTGCAACATTTTCATTTCCGTATGGCTGCCGCTGCAATGCCCGTTCGGACCCGTCGTGGGGGATTTTTTAAGACATACTCGAATGGATTCGAAACAAATGATGAAAAGTGGTAGCAAACATGATAAGTTCTTTCGGGGCGTTTGGCACTCAGTTCTCTTCCGTGCATCGTTTCCGTTTTAATTCTTCTTGTATTACCCTTGAGAACCCGTCGTGGTGGAATGTTTGACACCGACTCGGACATATTCGAAATGCATGCCAAAATGAGTGTTAGCACATATGAACTCCAATCCTTGTGTTTGGCACTCAGTTTTATACCGCGCAACGTTTTCGAATGGGCGCCGCTTGTAGTATTCGTTCGTGCTCATCGTGGCGAAATGTTTCACAAGAACTCGGACGGACCTGAAATGCATGCCGAAAAGTGTGTGGGCGTATATGAAGTTCATTCGGCATGATTGGAACAAAGTTTCGTTTTGTGCACCGTTTTGGTATGCGTGTAAGTTTGCAGTACCATTAGGGACCCGCTGTGCATGAATGTTTTGCATCGACTCGGACATACTCGAAATGCTTGTTGAAATGGGATAGGGCATATATGAACTCCATCCGGGGAATTTGACACCAATTTTTCTTTCGTGCATCGTTTTCGTCCAGACGTAGCTTGCAGTACACCTTGCGACCCGTCGCGGAGGGATGTTCCACACTCACTTGGACGTATTCTGATGAGGACATCACTACCATGGATACGGCCATGCCTACAAACCCAATTGAAACCAGCAATGTAATACAGGGGCCAATTACTCAAGCTCGCGCACGTCAATTCAATTGCCAGGTGAATGCGTTCCTTGGGTTGCATACAAATAATTTAATGAATAGAATGCTATTTAATACTTGTGATGATTTTATTATCCTTAGGAACCAAGGAGAAGGACTCCCAAACATCAAGCATGAAGCCAATTCTTCCGGTGCACAAGTTCAACTCGGATTCGGCCTGCAAGATAGCACCAACTTAAAACGACCATAACTTTTGATCCACAAGTGTGTTTGGGGTCTATGAGTACTGGTTTGAAAGGTTTCGTCGTCCTCTTTCAAACGGATCCGGCCCCATGTCCAAATTCCTTACGAGTCAACGGGAATCTGCAAAACAAGTTCGGTCATCTTTCCAAATCCGAGTCAAACTAGGAATAGGAGTCCTACTCGGGCATGGATGTGTTTTGGACGCCCCTAGCACTGTTTTGGCCTCCTATTTCTCCTATATATAGCTGGGTAGTCCCCAAAATAACTTGGGTTTTGGTTATTTGATAGTTTAGCGTTTTGCTACTATTTTGAGTCTTTTAGACGAGCTGAACGGCCGCCTAACAAGCTCGTTGTATCGGAACCCCAACTTTTTCTATACTTCATCTATATTTGCAATTTTAGATTGCTTTTGCCTTGTTCTTGCTTATCTTCGATTGTTTGCAGGAATTGATCTTCGTGATCAGGTTGATCGTGCCCACGGCAAGGTCAATAATGGAGTTGGTTTAGCGATTGCTAAGGCGCATCGTCGTTGTACGTTGTAGTCGGATCGTCAAAGTCGTCTCCACCCAAATCGAAGGTTATCATTCTCATCGAAAGATCGGGACACCCAGTATTACATCAAGTGGTATCAGAGCTTCAGTTGATCGGTGAGAATATCAGTGCCTTAGGTAAGTTTTTTATTTCTGTCCTAAATTGAAAACTACTACACAAAAATTCAACCTTTAGTTTCAATCTGTTATTTTAGTGAGTTTTGTTAGGTTTTGATCCATTAGAGTCCATGTTTTAGTTGCTGATCTTTCTCTTCCTTCGCGTAGCTTCAATCCTTCAATTCTGTCCAGTTTGGTATTTCGAGCATAACTTTCACATACGAACTCGGATTTTTGTGTTCTTGCACTCTATTGAAAGATGAGGATATAAGCTTCAATTCCTTCCACTGTTAATCAATCAAATTCGGTGATCTTCAAACATTAATCTAGGCGACAAGTCTGCTGCCCTAGAAAAACATCAGTACACCTACCTTTGGGAACCAATTCATCCTTTGTGAACATTTTGATCCTATTTGAGACTAGCCTGTTGATATTGCTTAGGGCTGCTCTACTTGATACATTGCATAATCTTCAGTTATCATATCATATTATCTTGTGACACCGAGTTAGGGATTCCAAAACTTTTTGTTTGTACTAGTGTTGGCCGAAAGTCACCAAAAGAAAGAAAAGGGAAAGAGCCAAAAGGCCAAAAACAAAAAAAAGGGCAAAGAAAAAGAAAAAGAAAATTGTGGCCGGTCGCACTACATTGAGCAAAACCCTAATTTGTGTTCGTTACTTTTAGGTTGTGCAATTTATTAATTAGTGAGCAATCTTGTGCCCTTTTTACTTTCTCAAAGCAATAAGTTAGCGTCTCTCTATGACTTGTGCAATAGAGCTTTTGGTGCATCACTTATATTTTATAGCTCATTCCTTGATTGCACAAGTGCCATTATCTTTGCGTGTGTTTTGCCTTCAAATTCACTTATATCTTTGAGATAGGCAACTAGGGCTTGTGAATTCTAGTATGGATCATTACTTATCATTACAATAACTAGAAATTATCAGATTGCATAGGAAATAAATTTTGCCTATCCAAGCTCCACACCCAACCTCATACATTTGTTCGGTCCCTTGGCAATCGCTTTATCCAAGCTTCGGAGAACTTTTGACCACGCCAACGGCCGTCAACACCTGCTGCATGTAGGAACTTGTAAGAGTTTTGGTTATAGGCTTGAATGTTGAGAGAATTGCCACCACCTCCTTGTAGTTGATAGGAACATTATACTTGTTATATTGTTTTCTTGTCTTCTACTAACCATGTCAGGTGATGAGGATTCGCTGCATCACTCTCCACACGCAAAGGGAATTGTTGCTAGAATGTCACTGCAAGAAGACCGCCTCCAGTCTATCGAGACCGCTCAGGGAGTTGCTAACACTAATCTTGCTACTATTTTGTCTAGACTTGATACGCTTGCAGGTACTGCCCCCGGAACTTCCAATCCTCCACCTCATCTTCTAAGCAACAAAAATGGCATACTACATGCTCAGGTACATGTTGATGATGATTCCCTAGATAAGGTTAAATTCGCCATTCCACCTTTTAATGGTCATTATGATCCTGATGCCTATATTAATTGGGAGATAGCAGTAGACAAAGAATTTAGCAAGTATGATTTGTTTGAAAATGAAAAGATTAGGATTGCTGCTAGTGTGCTAAATGAATATGCATTAACATGGTGGAAACATATTTGTAGAAAAGAGAGAAAACCTGAAAATTGGAAGGCCATGAAAAGACTTATGAGAATTGATTATGTTCCTGAATATCATACTGAATTTTTATATACTAGACTCCAATGCTTGAAACAAGGAAATAAGTGCGTTAAGGAATACTATGAATGATTGCAAAATCATTTGTTACGTTGTGGTTTAGATGAAGGTGAAGAAGCAGCAGAGCTTAGGTTCATACGTGGACTTAATCAAGAAATTCAAGATGCTCTTATTGATGAAACATATAGTTCTCTTTCAGAATTGGTTGTATGTGCTTATAGAGTTGAAAATATGCTTGCTGAATCCTTGAAAGAATCATTAGCTTCATTTGAGGCGCCCATTGTTGCACCTTCTTTTGTAGCTAACATTTTGCAGAAAAGTGAGCACCATCGAGAGAATGATGTAGAAGAGCATATGGAGAAAGAAACGATCAGTACTACCCCATGTATATGTGAAGAGATAATAGTTGAAGAAACACCTACAACAGCTGATGAGAACTTACAAGGTAATGTAACAGGTATGGACTTTACACATGGAGAAAATAATTTTGAAGAGCTCAAACTATCCACAAATCATGCTATCGTAGAGCAACTAATAGTGGAACCAATTGCTGATTTTGCTTTGTTACAAGATGATTTGCTTGCTATTTCTTGTGATAAATAAGAGTTGTGTGATAATACTTCACTTATATCCATGACACAACTAGCAAATGGACATGTCACTTTTGTTAACACACTAGACACTTATGCTGAAAATAAACATGTCATTCACATCACAAGCGAAAATGATGAGTTGAAACTGATGTCTTCTTTATATACATTAGGCTACATTGAATTTGATGTTCCGTGTGATTTGAATTATTTAGAGGAAAGCCTTTTTGTACATTCTGATTTGTCATGGTTATCGCGAAATATCTTTTATGTTATTGGCAAAAATAGTGAGAAAGGAGAGTATAAAGCACATCGAGTTTACATTTGTTCAGATTTTAAACCTCCGTTTGCAATGCAACAATGTCATCAATTTAATAATTGCCATATCACTAATCATGTCAGACCAAGTACATTTGGTTCCATTCACAAGTCACAAGATAGTTTTCAAGAAAGGGAGGATATGGTTGATAGAAATTCTCGATCCATTGATTTCATTGCAAATGTACATATTGCTTTGTTTCCTATCATTACTAACATTTCGCAGGACGAAATGATGGAGTCGAGGACGACTCCACTTCAAGAAAGGGAGGATGATGAGACCATGCTCATCATGGACAGAAATAACACTGCATACATATGGTCATCACCAGGTGTTGCTGCAATTCTATCAACCGCATGGTTTCATCGACCCCCACCTTGGCCAGGACCATTAAGTTGGCGACACTTCACGGCATCCTCTACTTCATATACATCTACTACGATGGCTCCATCTGCATGGCTTTATCGACCCCCACCTTGGCCATCCTTCTACATCTTCATCGGTTCAAGGACCATTGACTCGAGCTCGAGCCCGTCAACTCAATTATCAGATCTAAAGCCATACATGGGAGAAGATGATGAACTTGAGTCGAGGACGACTCAAATGCAAGAAGGGGAGGATGATGAGGACATCACTACCATGGATATGGCCATGCCTACAAACCCAATTGAAACCAACAATGTAATACAAGGGCCAATTACTCAAGCTCGCGCACGTCAATTCAATTGCCAGGTGAATGCGTTCCTTGGGTTGCATACAAATAATGTAATGAATGGAATGCTATTTAATACTTGTGATGATTTTATTGTCCTTAGGAACCAAGGAGAAGGACTCCTAAACATCAAGCATGAAGCCAATTCTTCCGGTGCACAAGTTCAACTCGGATTCGGCCTACAATACAGCACCAACTTAAAACGACCATAACTTTTGATCCACAAGTGTGTTTGGGGTCTATGAGTACTGGTTTGAAATGTTTCGTCGTCCTCTTTCAAACGGATCTGGACCCATGTCCAAATTCCTTACGAGTCAACGGGAATCTGCAAAACAAGTTCGGTCATCTTTCCAAATCCGAGTCAAACTAGGAATAGGAGTCCTACTCGGCCATGGATGTGTTTTTGTAACACCCCAAAATTTTGATTTCTTAAATCTATGTGTGATTTGGCACTTTGGTGAATTTTTAGAATTTTCTGGGATTTATTTGGAATTTATTTGAATTTATTCTATTTTAAAATAATTAAAGAATTTAATTTTGCAAATAAATTTTTGTTCGAAATATTTTATTTGAGTCCCAAATACCCTAAAATATTTTCCAGAATTTTTCTGGAATTTTTCTGAGTATTTTGCTATTTTTAATGAATTAAATGAATTACTGGAAATTATTTTAAATATTAAATCGCTGGAAAATCAATCGGTCGAGTATCGTTTCATCCGATCGGACCGAGTCCGAAGTCCGACTCGAGTCCGACCGAAGCCACGTGACTCGGACCGAACCGGCTCTAAACCTAATCGATCCCAACCGTTGGATCGAGATCCAACGATCGGGATTGGGCCGCCTTTGTTTCGGCCATCGGCTCGGACCGTGCGCGCTGGCTGCAATCGTGGCCGTTGATCGGACACGTGTACGGCCGCGGGTCGTCGTCTCCGCCGAGTCCGATCCGGACTGCGCCGCCGCGCCCTCCGCCGGGTTCGTTAGGGTTTCGGGTTCTGCGCGCATGCCTAGGCTATTTAAGGCCCGGACCGGCCCCCGAGGTTGCCCTCTTCCATGCGCCCCGTTTGCCCTAGCTAATAGAGCTCAAGCCGCTGCCAGACCGTGCTGATTGCTCGCCGAAGTTGGGCGGAGCCGCTACGGTTTCCTCGTCTTCTCCGGCACCGATAGCCCTTGTTCGCCGTGTTGGAGCCTGTGTTCGGAACCCCAAGACAAGGCGCACTGCGGACATCTCGATCACGCCGAGAACGCCCGTAGCGCCGCGCCCGTGGTCATCTTCCCTAGCGCCGGCAACCCAGCCCTGCCGTGTTGCCATCTCCGTCCACGAGCTCTGTGCACCGTTGGATCTTCATCGGACGATCACGGTGAGTCCACGTTTCCCCGAAACTTTGGAAAACCATATCGGATCTGGACCGTTGGATCAAGATCCAACGGCCCACGATCGCCACGTGCTGGAAACTGCGTTAACTTAGGGTAGATCTAGACCGTTGGATCTAGATCCAACGGCCGTGATCATGCCACGTAGCCGCCGCCGCGCCGTGCGTTGAGTCACTGACAGGCTGGGCCCGCGTGCCAGCGGCCGAGCCTGGGCGTGACTGCGCGTCACTGACATGCGGGGCCCGCATGTCAGTGTCTCGCCCGAGAGTCGCACCGTGCACGTGACCCACTGACGGGTGGGACCCACATGTCAGTCTCACGAGGAGCCGTGGACCGAGTCCACGGTAGACCCGAGCCGAGCGTGGACCAAGTCCATGGACCGGCTGACGTCAGCCAACCAATCAGAGGCTGCCACGTGTCCAGGCTGACGCAATAATTAATTTCCGAAAAAGAAAATGATTTATTAATTCGAAATAATGATTTCAAATTTTGTTTCAAACTTCAAACGCTTATAACTTTTGCGTTTCAACTCCGATTTGAGTGATTCAAATTTCTAAATTTGTATAAAATTGAGACCTACCTAAATATGAATTTTATTTAATTTTTGGACTAAAGTTTTTCTCTGTAGAATTATTTAATTGATTATTAAACTTTAAATAATCATAACTTTTGCATTTTAACTCCAAATTTGACTATTCCAGTTTCTAAAAATTCATAAAATTATGTTCTCTCTATTTATGGATTTTATTTGGATGATTGGATACTTTTTGCCTATTGTTTATTCGTGTATTTGCTATTTGCACGCTTTACGAGTAGACGTTGAAGTGCCGTAAGGATTTGAAGGAGAAGTATTGACTCAGGATCCAACTCAAGACCAAGAACAAGTACTTTTTGAAGGCAAGTTGTGCTTTGACCATGTTGATCCTATTTTGAAACCTATTTTGATTTAACCTATTGCATGCTAGTTCAATTAGAAAATACTTTGTTTAAATTTGGGGAATTAGATAAATACCAATTTGCTGTATGACACGTTGATTACTTAAATATGTGCCATGACCCCCTTGTCACCCTAGTTGTGGTTTACTAGTTGGACATTATTAAATTGCCAACATGGGTTTTAGACCGTTGTAGTAAACTGCTTAGACCTGCTACGTGTCATGACATGATTTTGGACAATCAAATGTTAATATTGACTTAATGATATATTGAACCTGTTTGGAAAGGTATCATGTGATGTTGATGGCACGTGGTGCATGGTAATCAACTGGGGTTTGATAAATAGTTTTTGACCGGGGCATGTGGCAAGAATGATCAGGTGGGCCAGTTGTGGCATTGGGGATGTTGATTTGGTTCTTCGGGTAGTCTTGCCCTGGTCACCCTAAGGACTTCACCTTGCAAGCCTTTGAACTGGGTCTAACGTGCAACCACATGTCTGTAATGGGACGGACCTAGTTGATTAAGTTGCTAATAACGTACCTGTGGGACCTCAGGAGGTCAACTACACCCTTTGTGTAAGTTGTACGGGGGAGCGTACCGGGGCTGAGGCCAGGTACCCATTGTCGGGACCCCGAATTTGCAAATCCGGACCCTCTGTGTATTCAGCACTAGTCCAGGAACGCGCTAGTGCACACAGTCTTAACATCGGTATATATCACAATCATACCAAACGATACTATCAAAGTACTTTATTTAAATAATCAAAGGGTTACTCGACCTTATGGCCAAGTTACAAATATATGCCTTGCAAGGCAGAACTTATTAAAAGAGAAATAATAGCAGCGGAAAATCAAATAAACTTCGTGGCGCCATCCAGTATACCACAGTAACCGATCGGGCTCGCATCCCTAAGTAGACGGGTCCTCTTGGAGTTCCTCCTCCGAAATCGCGTAGTCTCCTCTTCAACTGGTATTGTGTTGAGCCAAGGGTGAGTACTTGGTACTCAGAAAGTCATGCACAGATTGCAAGCTAATTTACTATATGCATGGCTTGGTACAAAGGAATAGCTTAAGGTATATTTATGTAAACAGATTTGACAAGTAATATAAGTAGATTCAAAGCAAGAAAAACAAGTAAAGCATAAATAACTTTTCAAAAAGTTTAAATAACATTTTTCCCCATCCTAAACCATATTTCCATCATCTTCTTTGTTAAACCAACCCAACTTCTCAAATCCAAGTTATTTTCTAAAATCTAACCCTTGATCAGTAATTCCGAGCATTGTCCAAGATCAGTGGACTCGGCTATTCAAATAGATTCTACACTCTGCAGAGGTTATGCACTTTACCCACAAGATACAATCCACTCACCACGTCACCGTGAATCGCCATACAAGAGTATGCGAATGAGCGATCATAACAAAGCCTTCTAAGCCTCAAACAACACAGGTGGTCCTCTCCGGTTCGTGCTCTACACCATCCCTTCCCTTAGCCAAGGCGAAGTATGGGACCAACACACCGTTAGATGGGTACCTGGCCACAGCCACGATACGCCCCGCATAATCACACAAACGGTGTAATCGACACCCTGAGGCTCCACAAGTGAGTCCTTAGCGACTTAGTCAACTAGGGCCGTCCCATTCCAGCCATGTGGTTGCAAGTATGACCAGTTCAAAGGCTTGCAAGGTTAAGTCCTTAGAGTGACCAGGCAAGACTACCCTAAACCAAATCAACACTCCCAATGCCACACTGCCCACCTGATTACTCTTGCCACATGCCCCTGGCCGAAATCGTTTATCAAACCCCGCTGATTACCATGCACCACGTGCCATCAACATCACATGATACTTTTCCAAAACAGGTTCAATATATCATTAAGTCAATATTAACATTTAATTATCCAAAATCATGTCATGAGCACATAGCAGGTCTAAGCAAAGATACTACAACGATCTAAACCCATGTTGGCAATTTAATAATGTCAAACTATAAAACCACAACTAGTGTGACAAAGGGTCATGGCACATACTTAAGTAATCAAGGTGTCATATATCAAATTGGTATTTATCTAACCCCTGTGTTTAAACAACGTATCGTTCTAATTGAACTAGCATTCAATTGTTTAAATCAAAATATATTTAGATTGAGGATCAATATGGTCAAAGCACAACTTGCCTTCAAAAAGCACTTGCTCTTGGTCTTGAGTTGGATCCTGAGTCAATACTTCTTCTTAGAATCCCTCCCAGACTTCAACGTCTACTCGTAAAGCGTGCAAATAGCAAATACACAAATAAACACTATGCAAAAGATCCCAAAACTCCAAATAAAATCCATAAACAGAGAGAACATAATTTTCTGGATTTTTAGAAACTGGAATCACAAATTTGGAGTTAAACGCATAAAGTTATGATTATTTAAAGTTTAAATAATCAATTAAATAATATTACAGAGAAAAACTTTAGTCCAAAAATTAAATAAAATTCATATTTAGGTAGATCTTAATTTTATACAAATTTAGAAATTTGAATCGCTCAAATCGGAGTTGAAACGCAAAAGTTATAAGCGTTTGAAGTTTGAATCTAAATTTGAAATCATTATTCGAATTAATAAATCATTTTCTTTTTCGGAAATTAATTAATGCGTCAGCATGGACACGTGGCAGCTCCTGATTGGCCTGGCCGACGCCACCGGTCCATGGGCTCGGTCCATGCTCAGCTCGGGTCCACGGTGGACTCGGTCCACGGCTCACGTGACTGACATGTGGGCCCACTCGGGTGACGTCATCGCTGACGTCAGCGGGGCTCAGCCCACGGCGCTGACAGGTGGGACCCACTGTGACGTCATGGGTGACGTCAGCGCTTGGCTGGGTTAGCCACTGACATGCGGGCCCTCTGACACGCGGGCCCCGCGTGTCAGCGTCACACGCACGCGCGCGTGGACGGCGCTGACCGCGTCGGTCCAACTTCCCGACACGTGGCGCAATCTCGTCCGTTGGTTTGAAAATCAACGGCGCGGATTAGATCCAGGGTTAACACGTTGAAACTACTCGATGCTCGTGGGCCGTTCGATCTAGATCGGACGGTCCAGATCTAATCCTATAATCGCACTGCTACAGCACGTGGCGATTGTGAACCGTTGGATCTTGATCCAACGGTCCAGATCTAATCGGGTTTCTAGGGTTTGGGAAACACGTGAACTCACCGTTGCCGTCCGATCTGGATCCAACGGTGCACGAAGCTCAGGGACGGTGATGGCACGCGGCGGCGCTGGCTTGACCGGAGACGGGGACGACGACCTTGCCGTCGGCGTTTCTGGCGCGCTCCGGCGGAGTGAGGGGTACTCCCGAACGCGTCTCGTCTTGGGGAATCCGGATCTGGGCTTGATGACGGCGGAGGACGACGGCGACAATATCGGCGTTTAATCGCGGCGGAACAGACTTCCAACTCCGGCGAGCAATAACGGCGAGACGGTGGGGATCCTAGCGGCGCGAGCTAGGGTTTCGGAACCGGCGTGGGATGGCGATCCTCGGGGTATGCCCCGGGCATTAAATAGCCTCGGCGTCCGTCAAACGGAGACCTAGCTCTCCACGCGGCGGACACGCGGCGGAGTCCAGCTTCGGACTTCGGCGGAGCGATGAAATCGTGGCCGCCCACGTGGCACAACCAACGGCCCACGATCGCGCGGCGCGACGGTCCGGTCGGACCGCGGCTTCAGTGCAGGTCGGACGGATCTCGGCCGTTGGATCTTGATCCAACGGTTGGGATTGATTAGGAGTTAGGAGTGGGTTCTTCGAGTCAATCGGCTCGGTCGGACTCGAGTCCGACTTCGATCGGATGATGAACGATACTTGACCCGAGTTGGATTTTCCAGCGAATTAATATTTAAAATAATTCCCGATAATTCATTTAATTCATTAAAAATAGCAAATGACTTTAAAAATTCCAAAAATTCTGGAAAATATTTTGGATCATTTTGGACTCAAATAAAATATTTCCAACAAAAATTTATTTGCAAATTTAAATTCTTTAATTATTTCAAAATGGAATAAATTCAAATAAATTCCAAATAAATCCAAATAAATTCCAGAAAATTCCAAAAATTCACCAAAGTGCCAAATCACACATGAATTTAAGAAAAGCAAAATTTTGGGGTGTTACAAACCTCCCCCCCTTAATAGAATCTCGTCCCCGAGATTCAGGGCTTACTAAAGGAATAGGTTTGGAAATTCTTTCTTCAAATCCTCTTCGCGCTCCCAAGTCGCTTCACTTTCTTCATGGTTGCTCCACTGAACTCTACAGAATCGGGTTGACTTGTTTCTAGTTTCTCGATCCATTGTGTCTAGAATCCTCACAGGGTGCTCCTTATAAGTCAAATCTTCTTGCAACTCAATTGACTCTAGCGGTGTCTGTTCCTCAGGAACTCGGAGACACTTCTTTAACTGGGACACATGGAATACGTCATGCACTCCTGCCAACGACTGTGGCAACTCCAGCTGGTAGGCAACTTCACCTCTGCGACTCAAAATCTTAAATGGTCCAACATAACGGGGTGCGAGTTTCCCTTTGGCATGGAACCTCTTAACTCCCCTGAGAGGCGTAACTCTGAGGTATACAAAGTCTTCTGGTTCAAAACTCAAATCTCGGCGACGATTGTCAGCATAACTCTTCTGTCGAGATTGGGCTATCTTCAACCTTTCCCTAATTATGGCGATCTGCTCTTCAGCCTCTTGAAGAATATCAGGCCCAAAGACACGGCGCTCGCCGGTCTCATTCCAATTCAATGGTGTCCGACAGGGTCGACCATACAGTGCCTCAAAAGGTGACATCTGTAAACTAGCCTGATAACTATTGTTGTAACTAAACTCGGCATACGGCAAACTTTTATCCCAAGAGGTAGCATAAGCCAATGCACAAGCTCTTAACATATCCTCCAGAATCTGGTTGACTCTTTCGGTCTGCCCATCCGTCTGTGGATGATAAGCTGTACTGAAGTTCAAACGGGTCCCCATGGCTTCATGCAACTTATTCCAGAACCTTGAGGTAAATTGGGTACCTCTGTCCGATACAATCCTCCTTGGCACTCCGTGCAAACAAACAATCCTGATCATGTACAACTCTGCTAATTTATCTCCCGAGTAAGTGGTCTTCACGGGGATAAAATGGGCTACTTTAGTCAAGCGATCCACTATAACCCATATGGAGTCATAACCTCCTTGAGTCTTTGGCAAACCGGTAATGAAATCCATTCCGATTTCCTCCCACTTCCACTCAGGTATTTTTAGCTACCGTAGCAATCCTGCTGGTTTCGATGCAGTGCCTTGACTCTCGGGCATCCGTCGCACAATGCAACATGGTCGGCAACTTCACGTTTCATACTCGGCCACCAGAATCTCTCCTTCAGATCCTGATACATCTTGGCGCTTCCAGGATGAATCGAGTACTTAGAGTCATGGGCTTCTTCCAAAATCAGTTGCTTTAACTCCTTTTGTTAGGCACACAAATGCGATCCTTCATCCACAACGTGCCTTGTTCATCCAATTTGAAGTCCTCTCGCCTCGCCTTCCTCCTTGATGGACTTAATCCTGCGGATCCTGTCATCATCCTTCCGTCTTTCTCGGATCTGATCCTCTAGGGTAGGCTTTACTTCCAATGCGGCCAAGAATCCGCTAGGTACAACCTCAATCTTCATCTTTCGAAAATCCTCACATAACTCATCCTGACTTGTGGCTAGCAACGCACTCACGGTATGGCTTTTCCGACTCGAGCATCGGCTACCACGTTGGCCTTCCCGGATGGTAATGGATTCCAACATTATAGTCCTTGATCAACTCTAGCCATCTCCTTTGCCTCATATTCAGATCCGACTGGGTGAATATGTACTTAAGGCTCTTATGATCCGTATACACCTCACATCTGTTTCCAATCAGATAGTGACGCCATATCTTCAAAGCATGCACTACGGCGGCTAACTCTAGGTCATGTGTCGGATAATTTTCCTCATGCGGCCTCAACTGCCTTGATGCATAAGCTACGACCTTTCCATTCTGCGCGACACACATCCAAGTCCTTGGCGCGATGCGTCACAATAAATATCGAAGCTTTGAGCAACATCCGTAGAACTAACACCGTGCTGATGTCAATCGCTTCTTCAGCTCCTGAAATCCTTTCTCACATTCTAGCGTCCATGCAAACTTCTTTTCCTTCTTCAGCAATTGCGTAAGAGGTTTCGCAATTGTCGAAAAGCCTTCGATGAAACGGCGGTAATATCCTGCCATTCCAAGGAAACTCCGAATCTGGGTCACGCCTTCTACCGCTCCCAATGTAACACAGCCTTCTACTTTGCTTGGATCTACGGCGACTCCTTCATGCGGTCATTACATGTCCAAGAAACTCCACCTTGTCCTTCCAAAAATCACACTTGCTGAACTTGGCGAAAAGTTGCTGTTCCTCGGCTTTTCCAAAACTCGCCTTAAGTGTTCGGCATGTTCATCCTCTGTCTTGGAGTAGATTAGGATATCGTCTATGAACACGACGACAAACTTGTCCAAATATTCCATGAACACCTTATTCATCATATTCATGAAATAAGCTGGCGCATTCGTCAGCCCAAAGGACATAATCAGAACTCGTAATGTCCATATCTTGACGAGAATGCGCTCTTGAATATCTTCTCGATCGGATCTTCAATCGATGGTATCCCGATCTCAGATCAATCTTGGAGAAAACTCCGGCTCCTCTTAATCGATCAAACAAATCATCAATCCTGGGTAGCGGATACTTATTTTTCACGGTGACTTCATTGAGTGCACGGTAGTCAATGCACAGCCTGAAACTCCCGTCCTTCTTCTTGACAAACAAAACTGGTGCTCCCCACGGTGACGAACTTGGTCTCGATAAATCCTTTATCCATTAACTCTTCCAATTGTTTCTTCATCTCTACCAACTCCTCGGTAGACATCCGATAGGGTCTCTTTGCTATCGGTCTTTGTGCAGTACAAGTTCTATCACAAACTCTATGTCCCTGTCTGGCGGCATACCGTAGATCTTCGGGAAAACATCGGGTACTCACTCACTACCGAACATCCTCTATGCTGATTGCCTTGGTACTGTTAACCATCAACTGTCCATCTCTAATCGCAGTGGCTTGAAATTCCACTTTCTTCCCACACGGGCTCTCAATCGAGATAGTTCTTCGCCCACAATCCAATACAGCCTTGTGTTTGGATAACCAATCCATTCCCAATATAACATCTAAGGTCCGGGTCTCCAAAATTATAAGGTTTGCTAGGAACTCTATTCCATCTATTAGTATTCTCACCCGGAACATCCTACTTCCGCTCGGAGTTCGGAACCGTGGGTTTGAACTAACAAAGATGCACTTAAGTCTTGCCATTCTCAAGTCATTTCTAGTAGCAAAGCCTTGCGAAACAAACGAATGCGAAGCTCGAGTCAAACAAAGCTGTTGCAGGTCTTGAGTTAACAAGTAACTTACCCAAGACGACGTCTGTAGCATTTTGCGGTGCATCTGCGGTGACATGGTTGACTCGGCCTCTCACCACGGCCTGGGGTGTGGCTCTCGTGCCGGGCGCCCTAGCTGGGGTGGTTCCTAGATTGAAGCGAACTGGGTCGCTCTCGCTGTCTTCTTTGGACAACTGTTGGCAAAGTGTCCTGGCTCGTTGCAGTTGTAGCAGCGTCTCACTGTTCCTTGCTGGCTGCCTGGGGTAGCGTTTCTAGCGGGGGCTGGGGTCTGGTAGTTTTGATTGGCAGGTCTTGGTGCTGGGGATGGTGTCCTTGTTGCATTCTGTGGTTGGAATCTGAAGAATTGATTTGGTGCAACTCTCAGGCGCCGCTATGCGTTCTCGACGTGATCCTTCTTTGTTGCATCCTGCGCTTCCTGTTCTCATCCAGTTCCTTGCGCTTGTCCTCAAGAATAAGCGCCTTATTCACCAACTCTTGGAAATCTGGAAAGGTGTGGGTGATCAATCCTACTTGCAATCCTGAGTTAAGTCCCTTCATGAAACGAGACTGTCTGGATTTATCTGTCGCTACATCCTCAAAGCGTAGCGTGCTAGCTGTGTGAACTTGTTCGTAGTCGACCACCGGTGATTACCTTGCTTGATGCTCTGAACTCCTCCTTCTTAAGGTCCATAATTCCTTCGAGGCACGTGATATTGTCGGAATGCAGTGAACTCCTCCCAAGTGATATCTTGAGGGTTCTCTGCGTGGCATGAAGTTCTCCCACCATTCGGCCGGTCCTTCCAACTGATGAGAAGCGTAAAGTACCTTCTCATTCCCTATGCATTGAGCTATGTGTAGCTTCCTCTCAATTGATCTTAACCAATCGTCGGCCTCCAACGGATTGGCATTCCCAGAGAAAGTGGGTGGGTGAGTCCTCATGAACTCTGACAGCCTTGTATTCTGGCGTGGCCCCTGATTAACTTGATTAGCGATGGCCTGAGCAAAGGCGTGCTGCATTTGTTGCATCATAGCATGCATCAACTGGGTCTGAGCAGCAAGAAATGCTCCAAAATTCTGCACATCCAGTGGCGGTGCTGGTGCTCCATCATTGGGGTTTTCTGCTGGGCGAGATCCACTCCCATTGCTTCCAAAGTTCCCACGGGTGTTCACCATCTGTTGATTGCTCTAGGTTTAGAGATGAGAGGGAAACAAGAATAGACAAGTAATATGGAACTTATGCGGGGCGAAAGGGGTAACTTTAAGGTCCATCTTTATTATTAATAACTTGGTATGGCTGCTTACAATGCCTAAGGGCCTTGCAACACATACTGCACACTCAGCAAACAATGAAAATCCAAATCGAGCTAACTCTGGAGTCTAACGCCTAAAGGGTGACTCTTTATTTTATGACGCGACTCGGCGAAGGAGTCTCACTATAGAACCTAAGCTCACTCATCGAGAAAACCTCCACGGCCTGGGTACGGTGCGCGGCATAGGCGCGAAACGATCGCCATGTCCAAATGACTATGTCATCTGTGGTAGTCGAAGAAGCGATGTCCTCATCGAGATCGACTCCTCTGGATCTCGCTCGTGTAGCTCGAAAATCTTGGCTCTGGGTCCGTCCGCATAAGGTCATCTCCAACTCGTCAATCCTTCGTAGAAGGTGTGCCACATACTCTTGAGCTTCCCGCCATCTGTTCTTCTCTGTCGTGATCTCCTTGCGGGCCTTCTGTAGCTCCTTGCTTGTATTATCTAGTACATCCTCCTGGGCGACGACAAATCGTGCCAACTGTGTAATCGTGGCATCCTCATCCTGAATCGCCTTCGGGTCAAGAAGGTTATCGCTGCGCGGATGGTAACGGAACACCGTGCTTTCCAACTCTCTGGCGTGGATACTGGTAATGTGCCGCATTGCTCGTCGTGAAACTTCTTGGATACCCATCTGCATTGTAGATCTTCTAGCGGTCACGGTGTATCGAGGCGATTGCACAGGCCCCTCTTCCTGACAGGTACCTCAATCCTCACGTCACAAGCCTTGATCAATCCTGCTTGTCTGATCACTTCCACTTGGTATTGGGGCTTCTCAAAATCTCCGAGAGTTTGTAGCATGTGCCAAAGTTCCACGGCGTGACCAACTCCTAGATCAACGTAGTTGAACTCTTCCTCCATCTGTCACAAGAGTGCTTTTCGTAAGAACTCGGAATTTTTCGATCGTGACGAGGTAAGGGAAAATTTCAGCAAGAGGCAAGAAAAGAGAGAAGGGGATAAGTCGAGAGGTCATTTCTTGTCTTCACAAATTTTTAGCTTTAGAAAATAGGTTTTATCCTCACTACGACCATTCTAGCTTAGGGTTGAGCCTACAGTCAAGTATGGCTCTGATACCACCTCTGTCGGGACCCCGAATTTGCAAATCCGACCCTCTCGTGTATTCAGCACTAGTCCAGAACGCGCTTAGTGCACAAAGTCTTCACATCTTTATATATCACAATCATAAAAAACGATACTATCAAATTACTTTATTTAAATAATCAAAGGGTTACTCGAACTTATGGCCAAGTTACTAATATATGCCTTGCAAGGCAGAACTTATTGATAGTGAAATAATAGCAGCGGAAAATCAAATAACTTCGTGGCGCCATCCAAGATACCACAGGCAATCGATCGGGCTCGCATCCCTAAGTAGACGGGTCCTCTTGGAGTTCCTCCTCCGAAATCGGCGTAGTCTCCTCTTCAACTGGTATTGTGTTGAGGCAAGGGTGAGTACTTGGTACTCGACAAGTCATGCAGAATGCAAGCTAATATACTATATGCATGGCTTGGTACAAAGGAATAGCTTAAGGTATATTTATGTAAACAAGATTTGACAAGTAATATAAGTAGATTCGAAGCGGTAAAAACAAGTAAAGCATAAATAACTTTTCAAAAAGTTTAAATAACATTTTTCCCCATCCTAAACCATATTTCCATCATCTTCTTTGTTAAACCAACCCAACTTCTCAAATCCAAGTTATTTTCGTAAAATCTAACCCTTGATCAGTAATTCCCGAGCATTGTCCAAGATCGTGGACTCGGCTATTCAAATAGATTCTACACTCTGCAGAGGTTATGCACTTTACCCACAAGATACAATCCACTCACCACGTCGGTAGTGAATCGCCATACAAGAGTATGCGAATGAGCGATCATAACAAAGCCTTCGGAAGCCTCAAACAACACAGGTGGTCCTCTCCTGTCAGGTTTCTACACCATCCCTTCCCTTAGCCAAGGCGAAGTATGGGACCAACACACCGTTAGATGGGTACCTGGCCACACCACGATACGCCTCCCGCATAATCACACAAACGGTGTAATCGACACCTGAGGCTCCACAAGTGAGTCCTTAGCGACTTAGTCAACTAGGGCCGTCCCATTCCAGCCATGTGGTTGCAAGTATGACCCAGTTCAAAGGCTTGCAAGGTTAAGTCCTTAGAGTGACCAGGGCAAGACTACCCGAAAAACCAAATCAACACTCCCAATGCCACACTGGCCCACCTGATTACTCTTGCCACATGCCCCGGTCGAAAACTGTTTATCAAACCCCAGTTGATTACCATGCACCACGTGCCATCAACATCACATGATACTTTTCCAAAACAGGTTCAATATATCATTAAGTCAATATTAACATTTAATTATCCAAAATCATGTCATGAGCACATAGCAGGTCTAAGCAGTATACTACAACGATCTAAACCCATGTTGGCAATTTAATAATGTCCAACTAGTAAACCACAACTAGGGTGACAAAGGGTCATGGCACATACTTAAGTAATCAAGGTGTCATATATCAAATTGGTATTTATCTAACCCCCATGTTTAAACAAAGTATCTTTCTAATTGAACTAGCATGCAATAGTTTAAATCAAAATAGATTTCGAAATAGGATCAATATGGTCAAAGCACAACTTGCCTTCAAAAAGCACTTGCTCTTGGTCTTGAGTTGGATCCTGAGTCAATACTTCTCCTTCGAATCCCTCCCAGCACTTCAACGCCTACTCGTAAGCGTGCAAATAGCAAATACACAAATAAACACTATGCAAAAGATCCCAAAACTCCAAATAAAATCCATAAACAGAGAGAACATAATTTTCTGGATTTTTAGAAACTGGAATCGTCAAATTTGGAGTTAAAACGCAAAAGTTATGATTATTTAAAGTTTAAATAATCAATTAAATAATATTACAGAGAAAAACTTTAGTCCAAAAATTAAATAAAATTCATATTTAGGTAGATCTTAATTTTATACAAATTTAGAAATTTGAATCGCTCAAATCGGAGTTGAAACGCAAAAGTTATAAGCGTTTGAAGTTTGAATCTAAATTTGAAATCATTATTCGAATTAATAAATCATTTTCTTTTCGGAAATTAATTAATGCGTCGGCATGGACACGTGGCAGCTCTGATTGGCCTGGCGACGCCACCGGTCCATGGGCTCGGTCCATGCTCAGCTCGGGTCCACGGTGGACTCGGTCCACGGCTCACGTGACTGACATGTGGGCCCACTCGGGTGACGTCATCGCTGACGTCAGCGGGGCTCATCCCACGGCGCTGACAGGTGGGACCCACTGTGACGTCATGGGTGACGTCAGCGCTTGGCTGGGTTAGCCAGCGACATGCGGGCCCTCGACACGCGGGCCCGTGTCGGCGTCTACACGCTGCCAGCGGCGTGGGCCGACCGCGCGTCGGTCCAACTTCCCGACACGTGGCGCAATCTCGTCCGTTGGTTTGAAAATCAACGGCGCGGATTAGATCCAGGGTTAACACGTTGAAACTACACGATGCTCGTAGGCCGTTCGATCTAGATCGGACGGTCCAGATCTAATCCTATAATCGCACTGCTACAGCACGTGGCGATTGTGAACCGTTGGATCTTGATCCAACGGTCCAGATCTAATCGGGTTTCTAGGGTTTGGGAAACACGTGAACTCACCGTTGCCGTCCGATCTGGATCCAACGGTGCACGAAGCTCAGGGACGGTGATGGCACGCGGCGGCGCGCTGGCTTGACCGGAGACGGGGACGACGACCTTGCCGTCGGCGTTTCTGGCGCGCTCCGGCGAAGTGAGGGGTACTCCCGAACGCGTCTCGTCTTGGGGAATCCGGATCTGGGCTTGATGACGGCGGAGGACGACGGACGGCAGCAATATCGGCGTTTAATCGCGGCGGAACAGACTTCCAACTCCGGCGAGCAATAACGGCGAGACGGTGGGGATCCTAGCGGCGCGAGCTAGGTTTCGAACCGGCGTGGGATGGCGATCCTCGGTATGCCCGGGCATTAAATAGCCTCGGCGTCTGCGGCGAAAAACGGAGACCTAGCTCTCCTGGCGGCGACACGGCGGAGTCCAGCTTCGGACTTCGGCGGAGACGATGAAATCGTGGCCGCCCACGTGGCACAACCAACGGCCACGATCGCGCGCGACGGGGTCCGGCCCGACACGGCCGTGCTGGTCGGACGGATCTCACCGTTGGATCTTGATCCAACGGTTGGGATTGATTAGGGTTAGGAGTGGGTTCGGTCGAGTCAATCGCTCGGTCGGACTCGAGTCCGACTTCGGTCGGATGAACAAGATTTGACCCGAGTTGGATTTTCCAATGAATTAATATTTAAAATAATTCCCGATAATTCATTTAATTCATTAAAAATAGCAAATGACTTTAAAAATTCCAGAAAAATTCTGGAAAATATTTTGGATCATTTTGGACTCAAATAAAATATTTCCAACAAAAATTTATTTGCAAATTTAAATTCTTTAATTATTTCAAAATGGAATAAATTCAAATAAATTCCAAATAAATCCAAATAAATTCCAGAAAATTCCAAAAATTCACCAAAGTGCCAAATCACACATGAATTTAAGAAAAGCAAAATTTTGGGGTGTTACACCCATCTAACGGTTGATTGGCCTAAACTTCGCCTTAGCTAAGGGAAGGGTTAGTGTGCAATAACCGGGGAGGACCACTTGTATTGTTAGAAGTTTTCGAAAGACTTTGTTACGGGAACTCGCCTTTGTGGTGTTTGACTGTATCTTGTGGGTAAAGTGCATAACCTCTGCAGAGTGTAGAATCTATTCGAATAGCCGTGTCCACGGTATTGGACATCGCTCGGGAATTACAGTCAAGGGTTAGATTTTTCTCAAAAATAACTTGGATATGAAAGGTTGGGATGGATTAATAATGATGTTGATGGAAATGTGGATTAGGATGGGAAAGATGTTTATTAAACTCCTTGAAAAGTTACCTATGCTATACTTGTTTCTACTGCTTTCGAATCTACTTATGTTACTTGTCAAATGTCAAGCATCGCAAATATACCTTGAGCTATTCCTTTGTACCAAGCCATGCATATAGTATATTAGCTTGCATTCTGTGCATGACTTGCTGAGTACCAAGTACTCACCCTTGCCTCAATACAACACCAGTTGAAGAGGAGACCACACCAGCTTTGGAGGAGGAGCTCCAAGAGGATCCGTCTACTTAGGGAGCGAGCCCAGTCAGTTGCCTGTGGTATACTGGATGGCGCCACGAATTTATTTGATTTTCCGCTGCTACTATTTCTCTCTTAATAAATTTCGCCCTGCGAGGCATACATTTGTAAATTGACCACCACAGATGACACAGTTGCGGGACATGGCAATCGTTTCGCGCCTATGCCGCAGCATCCGTACCCAGGCCGTGGAGGTTTTCTTGATGAGTGAACGTAGGTTTTATAGAGAGACTCCTTCGCCGAGTCGCGTCATAGAATAAAGAGTCACCTTTAGGCGTTAGACTCCAGTGTTAGTTCGATTTGGATTTTCATTGTTTGCTGAGTGTGCAGTATGTGTTGCAAGGCCCTTAGGCATTGTAAGCAGCCATACCAAGTTATTGATATCAATAATAAAGTTGGACCTTAAAGTTACACCTTTCGCCCCGCATAAGTTCCATATTACTTGTCTATTCTTGTTTCCCCCTCATCTCTAAAACCTAGAACAAATCGACAGATGGTGAACACCCGCGGAAACTTTGGAAGCAATGGAAGTGGTTCTCGCCCACAGAAACCCCAATGATGGAGCACCAAGCACCGCCATCGATATGCAGAATTTTGGAGCATTTCTTGCCGCTCAGACTCGATTGATGCATGCTATGATGCAACAAATGCAACACGCCATCGCCAGGCCATCGCTAATCAAGTTAATCGTGACAACGCCGTAATACAAGACTGCCGAGTTCATGAGGACTCACCCACCCACTTTCTCCGGGAATGCCAATCCATTAGAGGCCGATGATTGGTTAAGGTCAATTGAGAGGAAGCTACACATAGCTCAATGCATAGGAAATGAGAAGGTACTCTACGCTTCTCATCAATTGGAAGGAACAAACATTGAATGGTGGGAGAACTTCGTACACGCAAGAGAACCCTCAAGATATCACTTGGGAAGAGTTCACACCGCATTTCGCAAGATCACGTGCCGAAGGAATCATGGACCTTAAGAAGGAGGAGTTCAGAGCATCAAGCAAGGTAATCAGCCAGTGGCCGACTACCTGAACAAGTTCACACAGCTAGCACGCTACGCACCTGAGGATGTAGCGACAGATAAAGCCAGACAGTCTCGTTTCATGAAGGGACTTAACTCAGGATTGCAGGTGGGATTGATCACCCACACCTTTCCAGATTTCCAAGAATTGGTGAATAAGGCGCTTATTCTTGAGGACAAGCGCAAGGAACTGGATGAGAACAGGAAGCGCAGAATGCAACAGCAGGGATCACGCCAGGGAACGCAACAGCGTCTGAGAGTTGCACCAAATCAATTTTTCAGATTCCAGCCACAGAATGCTACAAGGACACCGTCACCAGCACCAAGACCCGTCAATCAGAACTACCAGACCCCAGCCCCCGCTAGAAATGCCGCCTGTGCAGTCAAAGAAGGAGCGATGAGACGCCGCTACAAGCGCAACGAGCCAGGACATTTTGCCAACAGCTTGTCCAAAGAAGACAGCAGGAGTGACCCCGCCGCTTTAACTTGGGAACCAACCCAGCTAGGACGCCAAAGACCAGGAACCACATCCTGCATCGTGGTGAGAGGCCGAGTCAACCATGTCACCGCAGATGCACCGCAGAATGCTACGGACGTCAGATCGGGTAAGTTACTTGTTAACTCGATGCACCTGTGATTTTGTTTGACTCTGGAGCTTCGCATTCGTTTGTTTCGCAAGGCTTTGCTGCTAGAAACGATTTGGGGATTGCAAGACTTAAGTGCATGCTTTTAGTTCAAACCCCTGGTTCCGAACTCCGAACGAAAGTAGGATGTTCCGGGGTGAGAATACTAATAGATGGAATAGAGTTCCTAGCGAACCTTATAATTTTGGAGACCCAGACCTTAGACGTTATTTTGGGAATGGACTGGTTATCCAAGCACAAGGCCGTATTGGATTGTGGACGAAGGACTATCTCAGTTGAGAGCCCGTGTGGAAAGAAAGTGGAATTTCAAGCTACTGCCGTTAGAGAAGGACAGTTGATGGTTAACAGCACCAAGGCAATCAGCATAGAGGATGTCTCAGTAGTGAATGAGTACCCAGATGTTTTTCCCGAAGATCTACCTGGTATGCCGCCAGACAGGGACATAGAGTTTGTGATAGAGCTTGTACCTGGTACAGCACCGATAGCAAAGAGACCCTATCGGATGTCCACCGAGGAGTTGGTAGAGATGAAGAAACAGCTGGAAGAGTTAATGGAGAAAGGATTTATCAGACCGAGCTCGTCGCCGTGGGGAGCACCAGTTTTGTTTGTCAAGAAGAAGGACGGGAGTTTCAGGATGTGCATTGACTATCGTGCACTCAATGAAGTCACCGTGAAGAATAAGTACCCGTTACCCAGGATTGATGATTTGTTTGATCAGCTGAGAGGAGCCGGAGTTTTCTCCAAGATTGATCTGAGATCGGGATACCATCAGCTGAAGATCCGATCAGAAGATATTCCGAAAACTGCATTCTCGTCAAGATATGGACATTACGAGTTTACAGTTATGTCCTTTGGATCGATTTAATGCGCCAGCATATTTCATGAATATGATGAATAAGGTGTTCATGGAATATTTGGACAAGTTTGTCGTCGTGTTCATAGATGATATCCTAATCTACTCCAAGACAGAGGATGAACATGCCGAACACTTGAGGCGAGTTTTGGAAAAGCCGAGGAACAGCAACTCTTCGCCAAGTTCAGCAAGTGTGATTTTTGGAAGGACAAGGTAGAATTCCTCGGACATGTAATGACCGCATGAAGGAGTCGCCGTAGATCCAAGCAAGGTAGAAGTCGTGTTACATTGGGAGCAACCAAGACTGTGACCCAGATCCGAGTTTCCTTGGAATGGCAGGATACTACCGCCGCTTTCATTGAAGGCTTTTCAACAATTGCAAAACCTCTTACGCAATTGTCAAGAAGGAGAAGAAGTTTGCATGGACGCCGAATGTGAGAAAGGATTTCAGGAGCTGAAGAAGCGATTGACATCAGCACCGGTGTTAGTTCTACCGGATGTTACTCAAAGCTTTGATATTTATTGTGACGCATCGCGCCAAGGACTTGGATGTGTGCTGATGCAGAATGGAAAGGTCGTCGCTTATGCATCAAGGCAGTTGAGGCCGCATGAGGAAAATTATCCGACACATGACCTAGAGTTAGCTGCCGTAGTGCATGCCTTGAAGATATGGCGTCACTATCTGATTGGAAACAGATGTGAAGTATACACGGATCATAAGAGCCTTAAGTACATATTCACCCAGTCGGATCTGAACATGAGGCAGAGGAGATGGTTAGAGTTGATCAAGGACTACAATGTTGGAATCCATTACCATCCTGGAAAGGCCAACGTAGTAGCCGATGCTCTGAGTCGGAAAAGCCATACTGTGAGCATGTTGCTAGCCACAAGTCAGGATGAGCTATGTGAGGATTTCCAGAGAATGAAGATTGAGGTGGTACCTAGCGGATTCTTGGCCGCATTGGAAGTAAAGCCTACCCTAGAGGACCAGATCCGGGAAGGATGTAGGATGATGACAAGATCCGCAGGATTAAGACCATCAAGGAGGAAGGCAAGGCAGAGGACTTCAAGTTGGATGAGCAAGGCACGTTATGGATGAAGGATCGGATTTGTGTGCCCAACAAGAAGGAATTAAAGCAACTGATTTTGGAGGAAGCCCATGACTCCAAGTATTCAATTCATCCTGGAAGCGCCAAAATGTATCAGGATTTGAAGGAAAGATTCTGGTGGCCAAGCATGAAGCGTGAAGTTGCCGAGCATGTTGCATTGTGCGACGTATGCCAGAGAGTCAAGGCAATGCATCAGAGACCAGCAGGATTACTACAGCCGCTGAAAATACCTGAGTGGAAGTGGGAGGAAATCGGAATGGATTTCATTACCGGTTTGCCTAAGACTCAAGGAGGTTATGACTCCATATGGGTGATAGTGGATCGTTTGACCAAAGTAGCCCATTTTATCCCCGTGAAGACCACGTACTCGGGGGATAAGTTAGTAGAGTTGTATATGATCAGGATTGTCTGTTTGCACGGAGTGCCAAGGAGGATTGTATCGGACAGAGGTACCCAATTTACCTCAAGGTTCTGGAATAAGTTGCACGAAGCCATGGGAACCCGTTTAAACTTCAAGATGACCTATCATCCACAGAAGGATGGACAGACCGAAAGAGTCAACCAGATTCTGGAGGATATGTTAAGAGCATGTGCATTGGCTTATGCTACCTCTTGGGATAAGAGTTTGCCGTATGCCGAGTTCAGTTACAATAATAGTTACCAAGCTAGTTTACAGATGTCACCTTTTGAGGCACTATATGGTCGACCCTGTCGGACGCCATTGAATTGGAATGAGACCGGCGAGCGCCGTGTCTTCGGGCCTGATATTCTTCAAGAGGCTGAAGAGCAGATTGCCATGATTAGGGAAAGGTTGAAGATCGCCCAATCACGGCCAGAAGAGTTATGCCGACAATCGCCGGGACTTGAGTTTTGAACCGAAGACTTTGTATACCTCGTAGTTACACCTCTCGAGGGAGTTAAGAGGTTCCATGCCAAAGGGAAACTTCGCACCTGCTATGTTGGACCATTTAAGATTTTGAGCCGCAGAGGCGAAGTTGCTTATCAGCGGAGTTGCCACAGTCGTTAGCAGGAGTACATGACGTATTCCATGTGTCCCAGTTGAAGAAGTGTCTCCGAGTACCTGAGGAACAGACACCGCTAGAGTCAATTGAGTTGCAAGAAGATTTGACTTACAAGGAGCATCCTGTAAAGATTTTGGACACTATGGATCGAGAGACCAGAAATAAGTCAACCCGTTTCTGTAGAGTTCAGTGGAGCAATCATGAAGAGAGCGAAGCGACTTGGGAGCGCGAAGAGGATTTGAAGAAAGAGTTTCCAAGCCTATTCTGTAGTGAGCCCTGAATCTCAGGGACGAGATTCTATTAAGGGGGGGAGGTTTGTAACACCCCAAAATTTTGTTTTCTTAAATCTATGTGTGATTTGGCACTTTGGTGAATTTTTGGAATTTTCTGGGATTTATTTGGATTTATTTGGAATTTATTTGAATTTATTCCATTTTAAAATAATTAAAGAATTTAATTTTGCAAATAAAGTTTTGTTGGAAATATTTTATTTGAGTCCCAAATACCCTAAAATATTTTCCAGAATTTTTCTGGAATTTTTCTGAGTATTTTGCTATTTTTAATGAATTAAATGAATTACTGGAAATTATTTTAAATATTAAATCGCTGGAAAATCAATCGGTCGAGTATCGTTCATCCGACCGACCCGAGTCCGAGTCCAACTCGAGTCCGACCGAGCCACGTGACTCGGCCAGAACCACTCTAAACCTAATCGATCCCAACCGTTGGATCGAGATCCAACGGAGATTGGGCCGCCTTGTTTCGGCCGGGTCCGGCTCGGACCCGTCGCGCAATCGTGGGCGTGGCGTTGATCGGACACGTGTCACGGCCGCTCGTCGTCTCCGCCGAGTCCGATCCGATCAAGCGCCACGCCCTCCGCCGTTCGTTAAGGTTTTGATTCGCGCATGCCTAGGCTATTTAAGGCCGGACCGCCCCCGAGGTTGCCCTCTTCCATGCGCCCGCTTGCCCTAGCTAATAGAGCTCAAGCCGCCGCCCAGGCCGTGCCGATTGCTCGCCGAAGTTGGGCGGAGCCGCTACGGTTTCCTCGTCTTCTCGACCGATAGCCCTTGTTCGCCGTGTTGGAGCCTGTGTTCGAACCCCAAGACAAGGCGCACTGCAGGACATCTCGATCACGCCGAGAACGCCAGTAGCACCGCGCCGTGGTCATCTTCAGAGCGCCGCAACCCAGCCCGCTGCGTGTTGCCATCTCCGCCCACGAGCCTCGGCACCGCTGGATCTTCATCGGACGATCACGGTGAGTCCACGCTTCCCGAAACTTTGGAAAACCACATCGGATGCGGACCGTTGGATCAAGATCCAACGGCCCACGATCGCCACGCGTCTTGAAATGCGTTAACTTAGGGTAGATCTAGACCGCTGGATCTAGATCCAACGGCCGTGATCATGCCACGTAGCCGCCGCCGCGCCGTGCGTTGAGTCAGCGATGTCACCCGCGTGCGGCCGCCGAGCCTGGCGTGATCGCTGGCGTCAGCGACATGTGGGGCCCGCATGTCGCTGTCTCGCCCGAGAGTCGCACCGCACGTGACTCCACCGACGGTGGGACCCACATGTCGGGCCTCACGAGGAGCCGTGGGACCGAGTCCACGGTAGACCCGAGTCGAGCGTGGACCAAGTCCATGGACCGGTGGCGTCCAGCCAACCAATCGAGGCTGCCACGTGTCCAGCCGACGCAATAATTAATTTCCGAAAAAGAAAATGATTTATTAATTCGAAATAATGATTTCAAATTTTGTTTCAAACTTCAAACGCTTATAACTTTTGCGTTTCAACTCCGATTTGAGTGATTCAAATTTCTAAATTTGTATAAAATTGAGACCTACCTAAATATGAATTTTATTTAATTTTTGGACTAAAGTTTTTCTCTATAGAATTATTTAATTGATTATTAAACTTTAAATAATCATAACTTTTGCATTTTAACTCCAAATTTGACGATTCCAGTTTCTAAAAATTCATAAAATTATGTTCTCTCTGTTTATGGATTTTATTTGGATGATTGGATACTTTTTGCCTATTGTTTATTCGTGTATTTGCTATTTGCACGCTTTACGAGTAGACGTTGAAGTGCCGGAAGGATTTGAAGGAGAAGTATTGACTCAGGATCCAACTCAAGACCAAGAACAAGTACTTTTTGAAGGCAAGTTGTGCTTTGACCATGTTGATCCTATTTTGAAACCTATTTTGATTTAACCTATTGCATGCTAGTTCAATTAGAAAATACTTTGTTTAAATTTGGGGAATTAGATAAATACCAATTTGCTGTATGACACCTTGATTACTTAAATATGTGCCATGACCCCCTTGTCACCCTAGTTGTGGTTTACTAGTTGGACATTATTAAATTGCCAACATGGGTTTTAGACCGTTGTAGTAAATCGCTTAGACTCGCTACGTGTTCATGACATGATTTTGGACAATCAAATGTTAATATTGACTTAATGATATATTGAACCTGTTTGGAAAGGTATCATGTGATGTTGATGGCACGTGGTGCATGGTAATCAAGCGGGGTTTGATAAATAGTTTTTGACCGGGCATGTGGCAAGAATGATCAGTGGGCCAGTTGTGGCATTGGGGATGTTGATTTGGTTCTTCTGTAGTCTTGCCCTGGTCACCCTAAGGACTTCACCTTGCAAGCCTTTGAACTGGTCTAACGTGCAACCACATGTCTGTAATGGGACGGACCTAGTTGATTAAGTTGCTAATAACGCACTGTGGGACCTCAGGAGGTCAACTACACCCTTTGTGTAAGTTGTACGGGGGAGCGTACCGGGGCTGAGGCCAGGTACCCATCTAACGGTTGATTGGCCTAAACTTCGCCTTAGCTAAGGGAAGGGTTAGTGTGCAATAACCGGGGAGGACCACTTGTATTGTTAGAAGTTTTCGAAAGACTTTGTTACGGGAACTCGCCTTTGTGGTGTTTGACTGTATCTTGTGGGTAAAGTGCATAACCTCTGCAGAGTGTAGAATCTATTCGAATAGCCGTGTCCGCGGTATTGGACATCGCTCGGGAATTACAGTCAAGGGTTAGATTTTTCTCAAAAATAACTTGGATATGAAAGGTTGGGATGGATTAATAATGATGTTGATGGAAATGTGGATTAGGATGGGAAAGATGTTTATTAAACTCCTTGAAAAGTTACCTATGCTATACTTGTTTCTACTGCTTTCGAATCTACTTATGTTACTTGTCAAATGCTGTTTACTGCAAATATACCTTGAGCTATTCCTTTGTACCAAGCCATGCATATAGTATATTAGCTTGCATTCTGTGCATGACTTGCTGAGTACCAAGTACTCACCCTTGCCTCAATACAACACCAGTTGAAGAGGAGACCACACCAGCTTTGGAGGAGGAGCTCCAAGAGGATCCGTCTACTTAGGGAGCGAGCCCAGTCAGTTGCCTGTGGTATACTGGATGGCGCCACGAATTTATTTGATTTTCCGCTGCTACTATTTCTCTCTTAATAAGTTTCGCCCTGCGAGGCATACATTTGTAACTTGACCATAAGGTCGAGTAACCAGTTTGACTATTTAAATAAAGTACTTTATTAGTATCGAGTGGTATGATTGTGATATTTACCGATGTTAAGACTGTGTGCACTAGCGTGTTCCTGGACTAGTGCTGAATACACAGAGGGTCCGGATTTGCAAATTCGGGGTCCCGACAGTTTTGGACGCCCCTAGCACTGTTTTGGCCTCCTATTTCTCCTATATATAGCTAGGTAGTCCCCCAAAATAACTTGGGTTTTGGTTATTTGATAGTTTAGCCTTTTGCTACTATTTTGAGTCTTTTAGACGTGCTCAACGGCCGCCTAACAAGCTCCTTGTATCGGAACCCCAACTTTTTCTATACTTCATCTATATTTGCAATTTTAGATTGCTTTTGCCTTGTTCTTGCTTGTTCTTCGATTGCTTGCAGGAATTGATCTTCGTGATCAGGTTGATCGTGCCCACGGCAAGGTCAATAACCCTCTGGAGTTGGTTTAGCGATTGCTAAGGCGCATCGTCGTTGTACGTTGCAGTCGGATCGTCAAAGTCGTCTACACCCAAATCGAAGGTTATCATTCTCATCGAAAGATCGGGACACCAAGTGATACATCATATTCGAAATGAATGCAGAATTGTGCTGAAAGGCATGTAAAGTCCACTCGCGGAGTTTGTCCTACATTTTCCTTCCGTGCATCGTTTTGATACGCACGCAGCTCGCAGTACCCGTTGGCACCTATCGCTGAGAAATATTTTACACCGGCCCGGATGCAGCAGAAATGCATGCCGAAATGAGCTTGGGCACACATGAACTCTGTTCAGGGTGTCTGCCACAAGCTTTCTTCCCGTACTTGTTCTGGTACGAACGTGACTTATGGTTCCGTTTGTGGTGTAGGTTTCACACCGACTCGGATTTGCCCAAATTGCTTGCTAAAATGAGCTACGGCAAACATGAAGCCCATTCGAGTTGATTGACACTCAGCTTCATCTTATGCGTCATTTTCTTGTGAAAATCCATGCACCATACAGTCCTCGTCGCGGAGGAATGTTTCACACGACTCGAAAAGATTCAAAACGCGTGTCGAAATGCGCTTGGGCATATACGAAGTTCATTCGGCATGTTTCGAACAATTTTTCTCTTTCTGCACCATTCTCGTACGCGTGTAGTTAACATTACCGTTGTGCATGAATTTTTCGATTCAAGTCAGACGTACTCGAAATGCTTGCTGAAATGGGCTAGGGCACATGTGAAGCCCATTCGGGGAGTTTGACACCCAGTTTCGTTTCACGCATCGTTTTCATTCGGACGCAGCTTGCAGTACCCCTTGTGACCCGTCGCGGAGGGATGTTTTACACTCACTCGGACGTATTCGAAATGACTGTAAAATTGCGATGAAATGCACAAGCGAACATCGTAAGTTAATTCTGGGTGTTTGGCACTCGGTTTCGTTTCGTGCATCGCTTTCAATTCTTTCAGCTTAGGGACTCGTCGTTGCGGAATATTTCACGCCGACTCGAACGGATTTGAAATGTATGCCTAAATGAGTTACAATGCATATGAATTGCTTTCGGTGTGTTTGGCACCAGGCTTCATTTCGTTCATCATCTTCGTTTCGTGCCGCAATGTTTCGTTTTGGCGTGCAAGGCTGCAGCGTGTAGGGTGCTTGCCACGATGTTCCATTTCGTGCATCATTTTCGGCGCGTGTGGTGTTTGCCACAATGTTTCATTTCGTGCATCATTTTCATTTTCGTATGGCTGCCGCCGCAGTGCCCGTTCGGACCCGTCGTGGGGGATTTTTTAAGACATACTCGAATGGATTCGAAACAAATGATGAAAAGCTGTAGCAAACATGATAAGTTCTTTCGGGGCGTTTGCCACAACTAAGGTCTATGACAAAAATTCGACATGACCTTTGCTATTAATAAAGAATGACACAAACAAAACATGGACCACAACATAGCGGAAGCATAACTAGTAATACGAACATGCAAAATAAGTACCACAATATACCGAACTCACAAGGCAACAAGATACTACCGACCCCGATTTAAAGATTGGAACCATGAGCCATAAGTTACACGGTTTAACATGATTAAATAACCAACATAATTATTTTATTCTAAGTGAGCATGTGTAGAAAGTGCTGCTACGCCCCACCCTTCATGCTATGCTCCAATGAACGGCCTGAAAGAAATGAAAGAAGCGGTGAGATTGGATAATCTCAGCAAGTGAAATACAACAGACAGAATTAACAATCAAGCATTGTAAATTCGTACATTCTTCAGCCCCCCGAGTTCTGTCCGCCTGCTGAAGGGGTCACCTGCTCCCAACGTAGCTTGGAGTTGGGATTCTGTCTACATACCACATCCTTGTGATCCTCCCGACCACAAGTGGAGCATCTCCCCTTCCAAGAGCACTCACTACGGCGATGAGGGTCACCGCAACGGAAACAAACCATGCCCAAGCCCGGCTTAGCAACAGCTCGGTACTGAGGTGCACCCCCACCTGGGGCACGCTGCTGACCGGAGCGGCCTTGATAGGGCTGATAGCGCTGATTCTTTCCCTTCTTATGGGTAGGGCCACCAGGTGGGCCCTTCTTCTCAACAGGACCCCTTGACTGCTCCCCGCCAGATGACTTGCGAATCTCATCTGTGAAGTTGAGCTGCAACTCTATGCCAAGTGCCTGCTCAACCAAGGACCGAAAGTCGGTGATGGGAAAAGCACCTAGCATGTGGCGAATAGGCGGACAAAGCCCCTGACGGAAACGTCTCGCCTTCTCCATCTCATCACGCGCCACATGAGGCACAAATCGCACAATGCGATTGAACCCCAACTTCGTACTCAGCCACCGACTTCATCTGCGTGTACTGTCCCAAGTCAATCTGCATCCTATCCAGGAAGGTGGCGGGGTAGAACCTCCTCTCAAACTGCTTCACGAAGTCCTCCCATGAAGGACCGCCCTGCACAACTGACCTGGTGGCAAGCACGCCCCTCCACCAGATCTGAGCTTCTCCCTTCAGGAGTTGTGTCACAAAACGGACACGCTCCTGCATCTCTACCTCAAAAGCCTCCAATTGCTGTTCCACATAAGACAACCAATCCGCTGCCTGGGTCGGACTACCCGTCCCTCCGAAACTGTCCAACCTCATGCTGACCCACTCCCGCAGACGCAAGCCCACACCACGCGCCGCAACAGCTCTCGCCCCTCAAAGAACAACAGCAGGGGCAGCTCCAGCGAGAGTAGCTCGCGCCTGCCTCAACATCCTCAATTCTTCCTGCATTGCCCTCATAGCAGCCACTAACTCTGCTTGAGTTCCCTCTATCGTATTGGAGGATTCTCCGACCTCGGACCCCTGGCCAACCTGAGTTCCCGGCTGGGTCCTGGTCCGCGGTCTAGGCGGCATACTTGAAGCAGTTAACTACACTCCAAAGACAACAATCAATAACGACAACAAATACAATACATGAAACAAAATTAGTAAAGTCAAGCATCGCATGCAATGCAATGCACCCGAACCAATCCTACAAGTGCAAGTGTGTCATTTTTCATCTTAACCAATTTCGAACATACCTAACCTAAAGCCCGCTCTGATACCAACTGTAACACCCCAACATAACAACTAAGGTCTATGACAAAAATTCGACATGACCTTTGCTATTAATAAAGAATGACACAAACAAAACATGGACCACAACATAGCGGAAGCATAACTAGTAATACGAACATGCAAAATAAGTACCACAATATACCGAACTCACAAGGCAACAAGATACTACCGACCCCGATTTAAAGATTGGAACCATGAGCCATAAGTTACACGGTTTAACATGATTAAATAACCAACATAATTATTTTATTCTAAGTGAGCATGTGTAGAAAGTGCTGCTACGCCCCACCCTTCATGCTATGCTCCAATGAACGGCCTGAAAGAAATGAAAGAAGCGGTGAGATTGGATAATCTCAGCAAGTGAAATACAATGACAGAATTAACAATCAAGCATTGTAAATTCGTACATTCTTCCTTTCTTTCTTTCTTAAAGAAGTAAACAGAACATACAATCATACTTTCCTCTCTTTTCTTTCCACCACATAAAAGCATTCACATAAGTTAGGTAATGCATATGCTCATGACATGTTACTTCTCACCGTGCCCTTTCTCAGGAACACACGGTTACCGTGCCCTTTCTCAGGAACACACGGTATTGTACGGTGCGGCCGCGCGAATCTCAAGGCAACATTCTTCCAATGCATGAATGCAAATGACATGATTCATGCATAAATAACTTCACATACATCTGAGCTATAATACATTCCATACAGATCAATAAGTAAAGAGGGCAACAACAGTCTATGGAAAATCAGACATAAACAATTCAAACATGAACAAACAGAGCTATTCCACTTGCCTTTACCGATGAAGACAAAGATATTAATTGCGTCCCAAGTCGCACCACCTACACAAGCATTTTACCTCAGTACTTAAACATTTTTCAACTTAAATTGAACACAAATAAGCGTTCCCTACTCCCACGGCCCCGAAACACAATATTCTACCAAGCTGTCCAGAAAAACAGATTGCGCAGGCCGGCTTGTTTATTTTGAAGCTATTTCTGTGATATGTATAAAATCCTACAAAAATTACAGAAGTTAGATATTGACATCTTCTACAACTTTCAAAGAGACCACAAATTTTAATTATTTAGTTAACTATGCCTAATCGACAGGTCTTTAGCAGGGTACAAGGATTAGCTACAAAATTCAGAAGCGACGCTCTTTCAACAGCTACGAACAGATGGCAGCATCAAAAATTCCAAAAAAATTACAGAAGATAGATCTCGGCCATACCTACAACTTTTATGTAGTGCAAATATTTTGATTCCCACTTTAAATTTTCCTAAAACGTGGCTTAACACAGTAGACAGATTTAAGTTTCCCATCATAACCGCGGACTTACTACAGTCATAACTTCAAATCCATAACTCCAAAAATTATGAGAAAATTACAGAATACAGATATGTATGTGATCTACAACTTTCATATAGACCAAGAATTTTAATTCCTGACCCAAGTATTTTTAATCTACAGCCCTAATCTGAATACGCAATCTGTCCCCTCTCATCCTACAGCAGTTTTCCCATCGCGATTACTCCCAAACCACAACTCATAAAAAATCTGAAAAAATTACAGGAGCTAGGTTTCGACGTTATCTACAACTTTTTAGTTATGCACTTTTCCAGTAAAAATCATTTTGGTTACGAAAACGCCCACGGAAGCAGTTCTGCACAGATTAGCCGAACAGAAACGAAAATCCCTCTCTAGTTTTTGATCTACTCATCCAAACTTGAACTTCCAAACATGCAACCACTCCCTAATACCCTCTTACACGAGCTTAGCCATCAATCACAGCGGAGATCATAAAAGAAAAATACCTACACCCCGAAGAAATCGATGACAACTCCAAAACCGGCGCCGCGGCTCGAATCCTCGCGATCCTACTCCTCCTCCGGATCTTCCCTTATGCGCAAATCCTCTCGGAATCAACAAGGGCACTAGATCTGATTTTGGAGGGAGGAGGAGGCATGAGAGGGAGGGGTGGCGGCTACCAAAGGGGAAGGGTTTGGGGTGCGGCTGCCAAAGGAGGTGGGGTGGGGTGTGTGCGGCTTGGGAGGTGGTGGGGCGCATGGGCTGGCCCAAAAGCCGGCCTAGGCCCAAGTGGTACAAGCCCTCGCCCAAAAAAAACAATAATTCACACTTTAATGATGCTAAAAAAATATATTTTAACTTCTTTTCCGCATCCCTGAACTCCGCAAATGTTCCCGCTAAATAAAAAAAAACAACGCTCCCCGAAGGAATAAAAGAAATGGCTAGGGAAACGAATTCCGGGTATTACATTCTCCCCCCTTAAAGGATTCGTCCCCGAATCTACTCCCATTGCGAACGAAGAAAAAGGAGACCAATAAGACAAAAACACGACAGGCGCTCACCTTCCTCAAAGAAATCGGGGTACTTTTTGCGCATCAACTCTTCTGGTTCCCAAGTTGCCTCCCGCTCAGTCTGATTAGTCCAAAGGACTTTCACGAACTTAATAACTCTATTCCTCATAGTCCGCTCTGACATGTCTAAGATGCGCACCGGGTGGCACTTCAGGGTTAAATCTTGCTCAACTGTTATTGGCTCCAGGTCAATCTTTTGCTCGGGGTCATGGAGGTACTTCCGAAGCATTGAGACATGGAATACATTATGCACTCCACTCATCGATTCTGGTAACTCCAAACGGTAAGCCAGACTACCCACTCGAGCCAACACCAAGAACGGACCAATATACCTCGGACTGAGCTTACCGGTGGTACCAAAACGAACAATGCCCTTCGAAGGTGACACTCGGAGGAGAACTTGATCACCCACAGCAAATTCCAAATCCCGCCTCCTCTTATCTGCATAACTTTTTTGACGGCTCTGAGCGGCCAATAGATTCTGTCGAATCAAACGCACCTTTTCATGAGTTTGCTGAACCCAATCCGACCTTGCAGACTTCTCACCCAAAGAATCCCGGATAACGGGAAACACACCTCCGGCCATACAAAGCCTCGAACGGAGCCATCTTGATGCTAGACTGGTAACTATTATTATAAGCAAACTCCACCAAAGCTAGGTGGTCCTCCCAGTTACCCTTCCATGAAAGGACGCAGGCACGCAGCATGTCTTCCAAGGTCTGGATGGTACGTTCTGATTGACCGTCTGTCTGGGGATGGAAAGCGGTACTAAAAGAGAGCTTCGTGCCCAAAGCACCTTGCAAACTTTGCCAGAAACGAGACACAAATTTAGAGTCCCGATCAGAAACGATCGACTTAGGCACCCCATGCAATCTGACCACTTCTTTCATATACAAAGGAACCAAATCCTGAGCTGAATTGGTCGTTTTCATTGGTATGAAATGTGCAGACTTCGTGAGCCTGTCAACTACTACCCAAATAGCATCTCTACCTCTAGGCGAACGAGGTAAACCAACCACGAAATCCATCGTGATGTGTTCCCACTTCCATTCCGGAATTTCTAATGATTGCGATGGCCGCGGGCCTCTTGTGTTCAGCTTTCACTGTTGGCACACACCACATGAGGCTACATACTTTGCAATGTCAACCTCATTCTCTTCCACCAAAATCCTTGCCTCAAGTCTCGATACATCTTGGTCTCACCAGGATGTACCGTATAAGGAGTACGGTGGGCTTCTCTCAGTATATCCGTCTTTACCTCTGATTTCTGTGGCACACAAAGTCGACCTCTAAACCGGATGGAACCATTATCGTCCAAGGAAAACTCTCGGGCTTCCGCCCAAGATCCTTCTCCGAACATTCTGGAGCAAACGGTCTTGGGGTGAGCCTCGCGCACCCGCTCGGGAATGGAGGATTGAATGATCAATTGAGCCTCCTCCTGCGCCACACCCGCAAAACAAAAGGAGACTTGCATATTGTTCAGCTCTGCTATCAAAGGCATCGCAGTTTTAGGGACCCCTGTTCTGCTCAAAGCATCTGCCACAACATTGGCCTTGCCAGGGTGATACTGGATGGTCAAGTCAAAATCCTTAATCAATTCCAACCACCTACGCTGTCTCAGATTCAACTCCCGCTGAGTGAAGATATACTTGAGGCTCTTATGATCCGTGAACACGTCACATGATTCCCCATAAAGATAATGCCTCCAGGATTTCAATGCAAAGACCACAGCAGCCAATTCGAGATCATGGGTGGGATAGTTTTGCTCATGAGTCTTCAACTGTCTAGATGCATAGGCGATAACATGACCTTCTTGCATAAGCACACAGCCTAGACCAATACGAGAAGCATCTGCGTACACCGTATAACGCTTGCCACTCTCAGGCAAGATTAGGACCGGTGCATTGATCAACTTACTCTTCAATGACTGGAAACTGACCTCACAATCGCCCGTCCAAAGGAAAGGAATTCCCTTCTGAGTGAGTCTTGTCAATGGTTTAGCAATGACAGAAAAGTTTTGCACAAAGCGCCGGTAGTAACCAGCTAACCCCAGAAAACTCCTAATCTCCGTCACACTGTTCGGTCTATGCCATCCGACCACAGCAGCAACATTCTTTGGGTCGACTGTGATACCTCTCTGGTTAATGACATGCCCAAGGAAACTCACTTCAGTCAACCAGAAAGCACACTTCTTGAGTTTTGCATAAAATTTATTCTTCCTGAGAGTATCCAAGACCAAGCCCAAATGCACGGCATGCTCTTCCTTTGTCCTTGAGTAGACTAGGATGTCATCAATGAAGACGACCACAAAGACATCAAGAAACTTATGGAACATCCTGTTCATTGCCTCCATAAACACAGCAGGGGCATTGGTTAGTCCAAAAGACATAACCACGAATTCAAAATGTCCGTACCTCGTGTTGAATGCTGTCTTCTCAATATCCTCTTCTTTAATCCGTAACTGATGGTACCCAGACTGCAAATCAATCTTTGAGAATAACTTGGCACCCCTCAGCTGATCAAAAAGATCATCGATGCGGGGCAGGGGGTATTTGTTTTTAATGGTTACTTGATTAAGCGCCTGGTAATCAATACAAAGCCTTTTGGAGCCATCTTTCTTCTGCACAAACAAAACCGGGGCAGCCCAAGGGGAGGTGCTCGGTCTGATGAACCCCTTAGCCAGGAGTTCATCCAACTGCTTCTTCAATTCCGCTTGCTCAACCGGGGCCATTCTATAAGGAGTTTTAAAAATTGGTCTCGTATCCGGAACAAGTTCAATGCGAAAGATTGACTCTCGCTCAGGTGGTAATCCCGGCAGCTCACTGGGGAAAACATCCGGATACAGACAAACCACATCGACATCCTCCAGACTAATCACGGTCTCCCGGCCTTCTACCATGGACCAAAGAACACCCGATTTTGACATCCGGGAGCTTGGGAACAACCGGCAAAGAAATGAAAGAGTAAGCTGAAGAATACTGCTTTGGAAGACAACTTCTCGCCCCGAAGGAGCTTGGAGGGTGATCGTTTTCCAGGAACAGTCAATCAATGCTTGGTGCAAAGATAGCCAATCCATGCCAAGAATGACATCGAATGGCTCCAAAGGGATCACCAACAGATTCGCCACGAACTCCTCCTCTGCTAAAAAAAAACAACAACTAGGACAGTACTCTGTGCAAGATATAATTCCTTGTGGTGAATTGACCACCACCAACCGCCCCACACTCTGCACAGAAAGACCAGCCCGAGCAGCAAAACCCCTCGAGACAAACGAAAAACTAGCTCCCGAATCAAACAGAACACTGGCCTCGAAAGAATTCACTAAAAGAGTACCTGTCACCACGTCACCACGATCCACTCCCTCTGCTGAAGGCATAACATAAATCCCCGGAGTCATCTGGGACGAATCAGCTACTGCGCCAAAGAATCGGTGCAGGTCCACGCTGTGCTGCTGACGAAGATGGAGCAGCAAACTGTGGGCACCAGTACGCCCCCTGCGGCAGAGGGGGTAGTGAAGAGGCCGACGAAGGCGCCGGCAAGCACCCCGGGGTAGGAGCAGCAGCCAACATCTGAATGTAGCCCCCCGAGTTCTGTCCGCCAGCTGAAGGGGTCACCTGCTCCCAACGTAGCTTGGAGTTGGGATTCTGTCTACATACCACATCCTTGTGATCCTCCCGACCACAAGTGGAGCATCTCCCCTTCCAAGAGCACTCACTACGGCGATGAGGGTCACCGCAACGGAAACAAACCATGCCCAAGCCCGGCTTAGCAACAGCTCGGTACTGAGGTGCACCCCCACCTGGGGCACGCTGCTGACCGGAGCGGCCTTGATAGGGCTGATAGCGCTGATTCTTTCCCTTCTTATGGGTAGGGCCACCAGGTGGGCCCTTCTTCTCAACAGGACCCCTTGACTGCTCCCCGCCAGATGACTTGCGAATCTCATCTGTGAAGTTGAGCTGCAACTCTATGCCAAGTGCCTGCTCAACCAAGGACCGAAAGTCGGTGATGGGAAAAGCACCTAGCATGTGGCGAATAGGCGGACAAAGCCCCTGACGGAAACGCCTCGCCTTCTCCATCTCATCACGCGCCACATGAGGCACAAATCGCACAATGCGATTGAACCCCAACTCGTACTCAGCCACTGACTTCCTGTCCTGCGTGTACTGTCCCAAGTCAATCTGCATCCTATCCAGGAAGGTGGCGGGTAGAACCTCCTCTCGAACTGCTTCACGAAGTCCTCCCATGAAGGACCGCCCTGCACAACTGACCTGGTGGCAAGCACGCCCCTCCACCAGATCTGAGCTTCTCCCTTCAGGAGTTGTGTCACAAAACGGACACGCTCCTGCATCTCTACCTCAAAAGCCTCCAATTGCTGCTCCACATAAGACAACCAATCCGCTGCCTGGGTCGGACTACCCGTCCCTCCGAAACTGTCCAACCTCATGCTGACCCACTCCCGCAGACGCAAGCCCACACCACGCGCCGCAATGTGCTCTCGCCCCTGAATAACAACAGCAGGGGCAGCTCCAGCAGGAGTAGCCTGCGCGCCCTGCCTCAACATCCTCAATTCTTCCTGCATTGCCCTCATAGCAGCCACTAACTCTGCTTGAGTTCCCTCTATCGTATTGGAGGATTCTCCGACCTCGGACCCCTGGCCAACCTGAGTTCCCAGCTGGGTCCTGGTCCGCGGTCTAGGCGGCATACTTGAAGCAGTTAACTACACTCCAAAGACAACAATCAATAACGACAACAAATACAATACATGAAACAAAATTAGTAAAGTCAAGCATCGCATGCAATGCAATGCACCCGAACCAATCCTACAAGTGCAAGTGTGTCATTTTTCATCTTAACCAATTTCGAACATACCCAGAACCTAAAGCCCGCTCTGATACCAACTGTAACACCCCAACATAACAACTAAGGTCTATGACAAAAATTCGACATGACCTTTGCTATTAATAAAGAATGACACAAACAAAACATGGACCACAACATAGCGGAAGCATAACTAGTAATACGAACATGCAAAATAAGTACCACAATATACCGAACTCACAAGGCAACAAGATACTACCGACCCCGATTTAAAGATTGGAACCATGAGCCATAAGTTACACGGTTTAACATGATTAAATAACCAACATAATTATTTTATTCTAAGTGAGCATGTGTAGAAAGTGCTGCTACGCCCCACCCTTCATGCTATGCTCCAATGAACGGCCTGAAAGAAATGAAAGAAGCGGTGAGATTGGATAATCTCAGCAAGTGAAATACAACAGACAGAATTAACAATCAAGCATTGTAAATTCGTACATTCTTCCTTTCTTTCTTTCTTAAAGAAGTAAACAGAACATACAATCATACTTTCCTCTCTTTTCTTTCCACCACATAAAAGCATTCACATAAGTTAGGTAATGCATATGCTCATGACATGTTACTTCTCACCGTGCCCTTTCTCAGGAACACACGGTTACCGTGCCCTTTCTCAGGAACACACGGTATTGTACTGCACGGCCGCGCGAATCTCAAGGCAACATTCTTCCAATGCATGAATGCAAATGACATGATTCATGCATAAATAACTTCACATACATCTGAGCTATAATACATTCCATACAGATCAATAAGTAAAGAGGGCAACAACAGTCTATGGAAAATCAGACATAAACAATTCAAACATGAACAAACAGAGCTATTCCACTTGCCTTTACCGATGAAGACAAAGATATTAATTGCGTCCCGAAGTCGCACCACCTACACAAGCATTTTACCTCAGTACTTAAACATTTTTCAACTTAAATTGAACACAAATAAGCGTTCCCTACTCCCACGGCCCCGAAACACAATATTCTACCAAGCTGTCCAGAAAAACAGATTATGAGGCCGGATTTTTAATTTTGAAGCTATTTCTGTGATATGTATAAAATCCTACAAAAATTACAGAAGTTAGATATTGACATCTTCTACAACTTTCAAAGAGACCACAAATTTTAATTATTTAGTTAACTATGCCTAATCGACAGGTCTTTAGCAGGGTACAAGGATTAGCTACAAAATTCAGAAGCGACGCTCTTTCAACAGCTACGAACAGATGGCAGCATCAAAAATTCCAAAAATTACAGAAGATAGATCTCGGCCATACCTACAACTTTTATGTAGTGCAAATATTTTGATTCCCACTTTAAATTTTCCTAAAACGTGGCTTAACACAGTAGACAGATTTAAGTTTCCCATCATAACCGCGGACTTACTACAGTCATAACTTCAAATCCATAACTCCAAAAATTATGAGAAAATTACAGAATACAGATATGTATGTGATCTACAACTTTCATATAGACCAAGAATTTTAATTCCTGACCCAAGTATTTTTAATCTACAGCCCCTAATCTGAATACGCAATCTGTCCCCTCTCATCCTACAGCAGTTTTCCCATCGCGATTACTCCCAAACCACAACTCATAAAAATCTGAAAAATTACAGGAGCTAGGTTTCGACGTTATCTACAACTTTTTAGTTATGCACTTTTCCAGTAAAAATCATTTTGGTTACGAATGCCCACGGAAGCAGTTCTGCACAGATTAGCCGAACAGAAACGAAAATCCCTCTCTAGTTTTTGATCTACTCATCCAAACTTGAACTTCCAAACATGCAACCACTCCCTAATACCCTCTTACACGAGCTTAGCCATCAATCACAGCGGAGATCATAAAAGAAAAATACCTACACCCCGAAGAAATCGATGACAACTCCAAAACCGGCGCCGCGGCTCGAATCCTCGCGATCCTACTCCTCCTCCGGATCTTCCCCTTGCGCAAATCCCCTCTCGGAATCAACAAGGGCACTAGATCTGATTTTGGAGGGGAGGAGGAGGCATGAGAGGGAGGGGGTGGCGGCTACCAAAGGGGGAAGGGTTTGGGGGGGGTGCGGCTGCCAAAGGGGAGGTGGGGTGGGGTGTGTGCGGCTTGGGAGGTGGTGGGGGCGCATGGGCTGGCCCAAAAGCCGGCCTAGGCCCAAGTGGTACAAGCCCTCGCCCAAAAAAACAATAATTCACACTTTATTGATGCTAAAAAAAATATATTTTAACTTCTTTTCCGCATCCCTGAACTCCGCAAATGTTCCCGCTAAATAAAAAAAAACAACGCTTCCCGAAGGAATAAAAGAAATGGCTAGGGAAACGAATTCCGGGTATTACATTCTCCCCCCCTTAAAGGATTCGTCCCCGAATCTACTCCCATTGCGAACGAAGAAAAAGGAGACCAATAAGACAAAAACACGACAGGCGCTCACCTTCCTCAAAGAAATCGGGGTACTTTTTGCGCATCAACTCTTCCGGTTCCCAAGTTGCCTCCCGCTCAGTCTGATTAGTCCAAAGGACTTTCACGAACTTAATAACTCTATTCCTCATAGTCCGCTCTGACATGTCTAAGATGCGCACTGGGTGGCACTTCAGGGTTAAATCTTGCTCAACTGTTATTGGCTCCAGGTCAATCTTTTGCTCGGGGTCATGGAGGTACTTCCGAAGCATTGAGACATGGAATACATTATGCACTCCACTCATCGATTCTGGTAACTCCAAACGGTAAGCCAGACTACCCACTCGAGCCAACACCAAGAACGGACCAATATACCTCGGACTGAGCTTACCGGTGGTACCAAAACGAACAATGCCCTTCGAAGGTGACACTCGGAGGAGAACTTGATCACCCACAGCAAATTCCAAATCCCGCCTCCTCTTATCTGCATAACTTTTTTGACGGCTCTGAGCGGCCAATAGATTCTGTCGAATCAAACGCACCTTTTCATGAGTTTGCTGAACCCAATCCGGACCTTGCACAGACTTCTCACCCAAAGAATCCCAGCATAACGGGGAAACACACCTCCGGCCATACAAAGCCTCGAACGGAGCCATCTTGATGCTAGACTGGTAACTATTATTATAAGCAAACTCCACCAAAGCTAGGTGGTCCTCCCAGTTACCCTTCCATGAAAGGACGCAGGCACGCAGCATGTCTTCCAAGGTCTGGATGGTACGTTCTGATTGACCGTCTGTCTGGGGATGGAAAGCGGTACTAAAAGAGAGCTTCGTGCCCAAAGCACCTTGCAAACTTTGCCAGAAACGAGACACAAATTTAGAGTCCCGATCAGAAACGATCGACTTAGGCACCCCATGCAATCTGACCACTTCTTTCATATACAAAGGAACCAAATCCTGAGCTGAATTGGTCGTTTTCATTGGTATGAAATGTGCAGACTTCGTGAGCCTGTCAACTACTACCCAAATAGCATCTCTACCTCTAGGCGAACGAGGTAAACCAACCACGAAATCCATCGTGATGTGTTCCCACTTCCATTCCGGAATTTCTAATGATTGCAGTAAACCGGCGGGCCTCTTGTGTTCAGCTTTCACCTGTTGGCACACACCACATGAGGCTACATACTTTGCAATGTCAACCCTCATTCTCTTCCACCAAAAACCTTGCCTCAAGTCTCGATACATCTTGGTCTCACCAGGATGTACCGTATAAGGAGTACGGTGGGCTTCTCTCAGTATATCCGTCTTTACCTCTGATTTCTGTGGCACACAAAGTCGACCTCTAAACCGGATGGAACCATTATCGTCCAAGGAAAACTCTCGGGGCTTCCCGTCCAAGATCCTTCTCCGAACATTCTGGAGCAAACGGTCTTGGAATTGAGCCTCGCGCACCCGCTCGGGAATGGAGGATTGAATGATCAATTGAGCCTCCTCCTGCGCCACACCCGCAAAACAAAAGGAGACTTGCATATTGTTCAGCTCTGCTATCAAAGGCATCGCAGTTTTAGGGACCCCTGTTCTGCTCAAAGCATCTGCCACAACATTGGCCTTGCCAGGGTGATACTGGATGGTCAAGTCAAAATCCTTAATCAATTCCAACCACCTACGCTGTCTCAGATTCAACTCCCGCTGAGTGAAGATATACTTGAGGCTCTTATGATCCGTGAACACGTCACATGATTCCCCATAAAGATAATGCCTCCAGGATTTCAATGCAAAGACCACAGCAGCCAATTCGAGATCATGGGTGGGATAGTTTTGCTCATGAGTCTTCAACTGTCTAGATGCATAGGCGATAACATGACCTTCTTGCATAAGCACACAGCCTAGACCAATACGAGAAGCATCTGCGTACACCGTATAACGCTTGCCACTCTCAGGCAAGATTAGGACCGTGCATTGATCAACTTACTCTTCAATGACTGGAAACTGACCTCACAATCGCCCGTCCAAAGGAAAGGAATTCCCTTCTGAGTGAGTCTTGTCAATGGTTTAGCAATGACAGAAAAGTTTTGCACAAAGCGCCGGTAGTAACCAGCTAACCCCAGAAAACTCCTAATCTCCGTCACACTGTTCGGTCTATGCCATCCGACCACAGCAGCAACATTCTTTGGGTCGACTGTGATACCTCTCTGGTTAATGACATGCCCAAGGAAACTCACTTCAGTCAACCAGAAAGCACACTTCTTGAGTTTTGCATAAAATTTATTCTTCCTGAGAGTATCCAAGACCAAGCCCAAATGCACGGCATGCTCTTCCTTTGTCCTTGAGTAGACTAGGATGTCATCAATGAAGACGACCACAAAGACATCAAGAAACTTATGGAACATCCTGTTCATTGCCTCCATAAACACAGCAGGGGCATTGGTTAGTCCAAAAGACATAACCACGAATTCAAAATGTCCGTACCTCGTGTTGAATGCTGTCTTCTCAATATCCTCTTCTTTAATCCGTAACTGATGGTACCCAGACTGCAAATCAATCTTTGAGAATAACTTGGCACCCCTCAGCTGATCAAAAAGATCATCGATGCGGGGCAGGGGGTATTTGTTTTTAATGGTTACTTGATTAAGCGCCCGGTAATCAATACAAAGCCTTTTGGAGCCATCTTTCTTCTGCACAAACAAAACCGGGGCAGCCCAAGGGGAGGTGCTCGGTCTGATGAACCCCTTAGCCAGGAGTTCATCCAACTGCTTCTTCAATTCCGCTTGCTCAACCGGGGCCATTCTATAAGGAGTTTTAAAAATTGGTCTCGTATCCGGAACAAGTTCAATGCGAAAGATTGACTCTCGCTCAGGTGGTAATCCCGGCAGCTCACTGGGGAAAACATCCGGATACAGACAAACCACATCGACATCCTCCAGACTAATCACGGTCTCCCGGCCTTCTACCATGGACCAAAGAACACCCGATTTTGACATCCGGGAGCTTGGGAACAACCGGCAAAGAAATGAAAGAGTAAGCTGAAGAATACTGCTTTGGAAGACAACTTCTCGCCCCGAAGGAGCTTGGAGGGTGATCGTTTTCCAGGAACAGTCAATCAATGCTTGGTGCAAAGATAGCCAATCCATGCCAAGAATGACATCGAATGGCTCCAAAGGGATCACCAACAGATTCGCCACGAACTCCTCCTCTGCTAATAAAAAACAACAACTAGGACAGTACTCTGTGCAAGATATAATTCCTTGTGGTGAATTGACCACCACCAACCGCCCCACACTCTGCACAGAAAGACCAGCCCGAGCAGCAAAACCCATCGAGACAAACGAAAAACTAGCTCCCGAATCAAACAGAACACTGGCCTCGAAAGAATTCACTAAAAGAGTACCTGTCACCACGTCACCACGATCCACTCCCTCTGCTGAAGGCATAACATAAATCCCCGGAGTCATCTGGGACGAAGCAGCTCCTGCGCCGGAAAGAATCGGTGCAGGTCCACGCTGCGGTGCCGCTGACGAAGATGGAGCAGCAAACTGTGGGCACCAGTACGCCCCCTGCGGCAGAGGGGGTAGTGAAGAGGCCGACGAAGGCGCCGGCAAGCACCCCGGGGTAGGAGCAGCAGCCAACATCTGAATGTAGCCCCCCGAGTTCTGTCCGCCAGCTGAAGGGGTCACCTGCTCCCAACGTAGCTTGGAGTTGGGATTCTGTCTACATACCACATCCTTGTGATCCTCCCGACCACAAGTGGAGCATCTCCCCTTCCAAGAGCACTCACTACGGCGATGAGGGTCACCGCAACGGAAACAAACCATGCCCAAGCCCGGCTTAGCAACAGCTCGGTACTGAGGTGCACCCCCACCTGGGGCACGCTGCTGACCGGAGCGGCCTTGATAGGGCTGATAGCGCTGATTCTTTCCCTTCTTATGGGTAGGGCCACCAGGTGGGCCCTTCTTCTCAACAGGACCCCTTGACTGCTCCCCGCCAGATGACTTGCGAATCTCATCTGTGAAGTTGAGCTGCAACTCTATGCCAAGTGCCTGCTCAACCAAGGACCGAAAGTCGGTGATGGGAAAAGCACCTAGCATGTGGCGAATAGGCGGACAAAGCCCCTGACGGAAACGTCTCGCCTTCTCCATCTCATCACGCGCCACATGAGGCACAAATCGCACAATGCGATTGAACCCCAACTCGTACTCAGCCACTGACTTCCTGTCCTGCGTGTACTGTCCCAAGTCAATCTGCATCCTATCCAGGAAGGTGGCGGGGTAGAACCTCCTCTCGAACTGCTTCACGAAGTCCTCCCATGAAGGACCGCCCTGCACAACTGACCTGGTGGCAAGCACGCCCCTCCACCAGATCTGAGCTTCTCCCTTCAGGAGTTGTGTCACAAAACGGACACGCTCCTGCATCTCTACCTCAAAAGCCTCCAATTGCTGTTCCACATAAGACAACCAATCCGCTGCCTGGGTCGGACTACCCGTCCCTCCGAAACTGTCCAACCTCATGCTGACCCACTCCCGCAGACGCAAGCCCACACCACGCGCCGCTGCAACAGGCTCCTGCCCCCCAGCAACAACAGCAGGGGCAGCTCCAGCAGGAGTAGCCTGCGCGCCCTGCCTCAACATCCTCAATTCTTCCTGCATTGCCCTCATAGCAGCCACTAACTCTGCTTGAGTTCCCTCTATCGTATTGGAGGATTCTCCGACCTCGGACCCCTGGCCAACCTGAGTTCCCGGCTGGGTCCTGGTCCGCGGTCTAGGCGGCATACTTGAAGCAGTTAACTACACTCCAAAGACAACAATCAATAACGACAACAAATACAATACATGAAACAAAATTAGTAAAGTCAAGCATCGCATGCAATGCAATGCACCCGAACCAATCCTACAAGTGCAAGTGTGTCATTTTTCATCTTAACCAATTTCGAACATACCCAGAACCTAAAGCCCGCTCTGATACCAACTGTAACACCCCAACATAACAACTAAGGTCTATGACAAAAATTCGACATGACCTTTGCTATTAATAAAGAATGACACAAACAAAACATGGACCACAACATAGCGGAAGCATAACTAGTAATACGAACATGCAAAATAAGTACCACAATATACCGAACTCACAAGGCAACAAGATACTACCGACCCCGATTTAAAGATTGGAACCATGAGCCATAAGTTACACGGTTTAACATGATTAAATAACCAACATAATTATTTTATTCTAAGTGAGCATGTGTAGAAAGTGCTGCTACGCCCCACCCTTCATGCTATGCTCCAATGAACGGCCTGAAAGAAATGAAAGAAGCGGTGAGATTGGATAATCTCAACAAGTGAAATACAATGACAGAATTAACAATCAAGCATTGTAAATTCGTACATTCTTCCTTTCTTTCTTTCTTAAAGAAGTAAACAGAACATACAATCATACTTTCCTCTCTTTTCTTTCCACCACATAAAAGCATTCACATAAGTTAGGTAATGCATATGCTCATGACATGTTACTTCTCACCGTGCCCTTTCTCAGGAACACACGGTTACCGTGCCCTTTCTCAGGAACACACGGTATTGTACCGGTACGGTCGCGGCGAATCTAGAGTCAACATTCTTCCAATGCTTGAATGCAAATGACATGATTCATGCATAAATAACTTCACATACATCTGAGCTATAATACATTCCATACAGATCAATAAGTAAAGAGGGCAACAACAGTCTATGGAAAATCAGACATAAACAATTCAAACATGAACAAACAGAGCTATTCCACTTGCCTTTACCGATGAAGACAAAGATATTAATTGCGTCCCAAGTCGCACCACCTACACAAGCATTTTACCTCAGTACTTAAACATTTTTCAACTTAAATTGAACACAAATAAGCGTTCCCTACTCCCACGGCCCCGAAACACAATATTCTACCAAGCTGTCCAGAAAAACAGATTGCGCAGGCCGGCTTGTTTATTTTGAAGCTATTTCTGTGATATGTATAAAATCCTACAAAAATTACAGAAGTTAGATATTGACATCTTCTACAACTTTCAAAGAGACCACAAATTTTAATTATTTAGTTAACTATGCCTAATCGACAGGTCTTTAGCAGGGTACAAGGATTAGCTACAAAATTCAGAAGCGACGCTCTTTCAACAGCTACGAACAGATGGCAGCATCAAAAATTCCAAAAAATTACAGAAGATAGATCTCGGCCATACCTACAACTTTTATGTAGTGCAAATATTTTGATTCCCACTTTAAATTTTCCTAAAACGTGGCTTAACACAGTAGACAGATTTAAGTTTCCCATCATAACCGCGGACTTACTACAGTCATAACTTCAAATCCATAACTCCAAAAATTATGAGAAAATTACAGAATACAGATATGTATGTGATCTACAACTTTCATATAGACCAAGAATTTTAATTCCTGACCCAAGTATTTTTAATCTACAGCCCTAATCTGAATACTAATTTGTCCCCTCTCATCCTACAGCAGTTTTCCCATCGCGATTACTCCCAAACCACAACTTATAAAAATCTGAAAAAATTACAGGAGCTAGGTTTCGCACTTTTCCAGTAAAAATCATTTTGGTTACGAAAACGCCCACGGAAGCAGTTCTGCACAGATTAGCCGAACAGAAACGAAAATCCCTCTCTAGTTTTTGATCTACTCATCCAAACTTGAACTTCCAAACATGCAACCACTCCCTAATACCCTCTTACACGAGCTTAGCCATCAATCACAGCGGAGATCATAAAAGAAAAATACCTACACCCCGAAGAAATCGATGACAACTCCAAAACCGGCGCCACGGCTCGAATCCTCGCGATCCTACTCCTCCTCCGGATCTTCCCCTTGCGCAAATCCCCTCTCGGAATCAACAAGGGCACTAGATCTGATTTTGGAGGAGGAGGAGGCATGAGAGGGAGGGTGGCGGCTACCAAAGGGAAGGGTTTGGGGAAGTGCGGCTGCCAAAGGGGAGGTGGGGTGGGGTGTGTGCGGCTTGGGAGGTGGTGGGGGCGCATGGGCTGGCCCAAAAGCCGGCCTAGGCCCAAGTGGTACAAGCCCTCGCCCAAAAAAACAATAATTCACACTTTATTGATGCTAAAAAAAAATATATTTTAACTTCTTTTCCGCATCCCTGAACTCCGCAAATGTTCCCGCTAAATAAAAAAAAAACAACGCTTCCCGAAGGAATAAAAGAAATGGCTAGGGAAACGAATTCCGGGTATTACATATACGAAGTTCATTCGGCATGTTTGGAACAATGTTTCTCTTTGTGCACCATTCTGGTACGAGTGTAGTTTACGTTACCATTGTGCATGAATGTTTCGCTTCATGTCGGACGTACTCGAAATGGTTGCTGAAACGGGCTAGGGTACATGTGAAGCCCATTCGGGGAGTTTGACACCCAGTTTCGTTTCATGCACCGTTTTCATTCGGACCTAGCTTGCAGTACCATTGTGACCCGTCGCGGAGGGATGTTTCACACTCACTCGGACGTATTCGAAATGAATGCACTGCGCCAAATGCACAAGCGAACATTGTAAGTTAATTCCGGGTGTTTGGCATTCGTTTTCGTTTCGTGCATCGATTTAAATTCTTTCAGCTTAGGAACTCGTCGTTGCGGAATATTTCACGCCGACTCGGACGGATTCGAAATGCATGCCTAAATGAGTTACAGCGCATATGAATAGCATTCGGTGTGTTTGGCACCCGGCTTCATTTCGTTCATCAATTTCGTTTCGTGCCGCAATGTTTCGTTTTGGCGTGCAGGGTTGCAGCATGTAGGGTGCTTGCCACGATGTTCCATTCCGTGCATCATTTTCTGCGCGTGTGGTGTTTGCCACAATGTTTCATTTCGTGCATCATTTTCATTTTCGTATGGCTGCCGCTACAGTGCCCGTTCGGACCCGTCGTGGGGGATTTTTTCAGACATACTCGAATGGATTCGAAACAAATGGTGAAAAGCGGTTCCAAACATCATAAGTTCTTTCGGGGCGTTTGGCACTCAGTTCTGTTTCGTGCATCGGTTCCGTTTGTATTCTGCTTGTATTACCCGTGGGAACCCGTCGTGGTGGAATGTTTGACACCGACTCGGACATATTCGAAATGCATGCAAAAATGAGTTAAAGCACATATGAACTCCAATCGTTGTGTTTGGCACTCAGTTTCATACCGCGCAACGTTTTCGAATGGGCGCCGCTTGTAGTATTCGTTCGTGCTCATCGTGGGGAAATGTTTCACATGAACTCGGACGGACTCGAAATGCATGCCGAAAAGTGTGTGGGCGTATATGAAGTTCATTCGGCATGATTGGAACAAAGTTTCGTTTTGTGCAACGTTTTGGTATGCGTGTAAGTTTGCAGTACCATTTGGGACCCGCCGTGCTTGAATGTTTCGTATCAACTCGGACGTACTCGAAATGCTTGTTGAAATGGGATAGGGCATATATGAACTCCATCCGGGGAGTGTGACACGAATTTTCCTTTCGTGCATCGTTTTCGTCCGGACGCAGCTTGTAGTACACCTTGCGTCCCGTCGCGGAGGGATGTTCCACACTCGTTTGGACGTATTCGAAATGAATGCAGAATTGTGCTGGAAGGCATGTAAAGTCCACTCGCGGAGTTTGGCCTACATTTTCCTTCCGTGCATCGTTTTGATACGCACGCAGCTCGCAATACCCGTTGGCACCTATCGCTGAGAAATGTTTTACACCGGCCCGGATGCAGCAGAAATGAGCGCCGAAATGAGCTTGGGCACACATGAACTCTAGTCAGGGTGTCTGCCACAAGCTTTCTTTCCGTACTCGTTCTGGTACGAACGTGACTTATGATTCCGTTTGTGGTGTAGGTTTCACACCGACTCGGATGAGCCCAAATTGCTTGCTAAAATGAGCTACGGCCAACATGAAGCCCATTCGGATTGATTCACACTCAGCTTCATCTTACGAGTCGTTTTCTTGTGAAAATACAAGCACCATACAGTCCTCGTCGCGGAGGAATGTTTCACACGACTCGGAAAGATTCTAAACGCATGCCGAAATGCGCTTGGGCATATACGAAGTTCATTCGGCATGTTTGGAACAATGTTTCTCTTTGTGCACCATTCTGGTACGAGTGTAGTTTACGTTACCATTGTGCATGAATGTTTCGCTTCAAGTCGGATGTACTCGAAATGGTTGCTGAAACGGGCTAGGGTACATGTGAAGCCCATTCGGGGAGTTTGACACTCAGTTTCGTTTCGTGCACCGTTTTCATTCGGACCTAGCTTGCAGTACCATTGTGACCCGTCGCGGAGGGATGTTTCACACTCACTCGGACGTATTCGAAATGAATGCAGAATTGCGCTGAAATGCACAAGCGAACATTGTAAGTTAATTCCGGGTGTTTGGCACTCGTTTTCGTTTCGTGCATCGATTTCAATTCTTTCAGCTTAGGAACTCGTCGTTGCGGAATATTTGACGCCAACTCGGACGGATTCGAAATGCATGCCTAAATGAGTTACAGCGCATATGAATAGCATTCGGTGTGTTTGGCACCCGGCATCATTTCGTTCATCAATTTCGTTTCGTGCCGCAATGTTTCGTTTTGGCGTGCAGGGTTGCAGCATGTAGGGTGCTTGCCACGATGTTCCATTCCGTGCATCATTTTTGGCGCGTGTGGTGTCTGCCACAATGTTTCATTTCGTGCATTATTTTCATTTTTGTATGGCTGCCGCTACAGTGCCCGTTCGGACCCGTCGTGGGGTTTTTTTCAGACATACTCGAATGGATTCGAAACAAATGATGAAAAGCGGATGCAAACATCATAAGTTCTTTTCGGACGTTTGGCACTCAGTTCTGTTTCGTGCATCGGTTTCGTTTGTATTTTGCTTGTATTACCCGCGGGAACCCGTCGTGGTAGAATTGTTGACCCCGACTCGGACATATTCGAAATGCATGTCAAAATGAGTTAAAGCACATATGAACTCCAAACGTTGTGTTTGGCACTCAGTTTCGCATCAGCGTAACGCTTTCGAATGGGCGCCGCTTGTAGTATTCGTCGCGTGCTCATCGTGGGGAAATGTTTCACATGAACTCGGACGGACTCGAAATGCATGCTGAAAAGTGTGTGGGCGTATATGAAGTTCATTCGGCATGATTGGAACAAAGTTTCGTTTTGTGCAACGTTTTGGTATGCGTGTAAGTTTGCAGTACCATTTGGGACCCGCCGTGCATGAATGTTTCGCATCGACTCGGACGTACTCGAACTGCTTGTTGAAATGGGATAGGGCATATATGAACTCCATCCGGGGAGTTTGACACGAATTTTCCTTTCGTGCATCGTTTTCGTCCGGACGCAGCTTGTAGTACACCTTGCGACCCGTCGCGGAGGGATGTTCCACACTCGCTTGGACGTATTCAAAATGAATGCAGAATTGTGCTGGAAGGCATGTAAAGTCCACTCGCGGAGTTTGGCATACATTTTCCTTCCGTACATCGTTTTGATACGCACGCAGCTCGCAGTACCCGTTGGCACCTATCGCTGAGAAATGTTTTACACCGGCCCGGATGCAGCAGAAATGCATGCCGAAATGTGCTTGGGCACACATGAACTTTATTCAGGGTGTCGGCCACAAGCTTTCTTTCCGTACTCGTTCTGGTACGAACATGACTTATGGTTTCGTTTGTGGTGTAGGTTTCACACCGACTCGGATGAGCCCAAATTGCTTGCTAAAATGAGCTACGGCAAACATGCTGCCCATTCGGGTTGATTCACACTCAGCTTCATCTTACGAGTCATTTTCCTTCCGTGCATCGTTTTGATACGCACGCAGCTCGCAGTACCTGTTGGCACCTATCGCTGATAAATGTTTTACACCGGCCCGGATGCTGCAGAAATGCATGCCGAAATGAGCTTCGGCACACATGAACTCTATTCAGGGTGTCTGCCACAAGCTTTCTTTCCGTACTCGTTCTGGTACGAACGTGACTTATGGTTCTGTTTGTGGTGTAGGTTTCACACCGACTCGGATGAGCCCAAATTACTTGCTAAAATGAGCTACGGCAAACATGAAGCCCATTCGGGTTGATTCACACTCAGCTTCATCTTACGAGTCATTTTCTTGTGAAAATACAAGCACCATACAGTCCTCGTCGCGGAGGAATGTTTCACACGACTCGGAAAGATTCAAAACGCATGCCGAAATGCGCTTGGGCATATACGAAGTTCATTCGGCATGTTTGGAACAATGCTTCTCTTTGTGCACCATTCTGGTACGAGTATAGTTTACGTTACCATTGTGCATGAATGTTTCGCTTCAAGTCAGACGTACTCAAAATGGTTGCTGAAACGGGCTAGGGTACACATGTGAAGCCCATTCGGGGAGTTTGACACCCAGTTTCATTTCGTGCATCGTTTTCATTCGGACCCAGCTTGCAGTACCCCTTGTGACCCGTCGCGGAGGGATGTTTCACGCTCACTCGGACGTATTCGAAATGAATGCAGAATTGCGCTGAAATGCACAAGCGAACGTCGTAAGTTAATTCGGGGTGTTTGGCACTCGGTTTCGTTTCGTGCATCGCTTTCAATTCTTTCAGCTTAGGAACTCGTCGCTATGAATATTTCACGCCGACTCGGACGGATTCAAATGCATGCCTAAATGAGTTACAGCGCATATGAATAGCATTCGTGTGTTTGGCACCCGGCTTCATTTCGCTCATCAATTTCGCTTCGTGCCGCAATGTTTCGTTTTGGCGTGCAAGGTTGCGGCATGTAGGGTGCTTGCCACGATGTTCCATTCCGTGCATCATTTTCGGCGCGTGTGGTGTTTGCCACAATGTTTCATTTCGTGCATCATTTTCATTTTCGTATGGCTGCCGCTACAGTGCCCGTTCGGACCCGTCGTGGGGGATTTTTTCAGACATACTCGAATGGATTCGAAACAAATGGTGAAAAGCGGTTCCAAACATCATAAGTTCTGTCGGGGCGTTTGGCACTCAGTTCTGTTTCATGCATCGGTTCCGTTTGTATTCTGCTTGTATTACCCGTGGGAACCCGTCGTGGTGGAATGTTTGACACCGACTCGGACATATTCGAAATTCATGCCAAAATGAGTTAAAGCACATATGAACTCCAATCGTTGTGTTTGGCACTCAGTTTCATACCGCGCAACGTTTTCGAATTGGCGCCGCTTGTATTATTCGTTCGTGCTCATCGTGGGGAAATGTTTCGCATGAACTCGGACGGACTCAAATGCATGCCGAAAAGTGTGTGGGCGTATATGAAGTTCATTCGGCATGATTGGAACAAAGTTTCGCTTTGTGCAACGCTTTGGTATGCGTGTAAGTTTGCAGTACCATTTGGGACCCGCGGCATGAATGTTTCGCATCGACTCGGACGCATCGAAATGCTTGTTGAAATGGGATAGGGCATATATGAACTCCATCCGGGAGTTTGACACGAATTTTCCTTTCGTGCATCGCTTTCGTCCGACGCAGCTTGCAGTACACCTTATAATTCGTCATGAGGGATGTTCCACACTCGCTGGACGATTCGAAATGAATGCAGAATTGTGCCGAAGGCATGTAAAGTCCACTCATGAGTTTGGCCTACATTTTCCTTCCGTGCATCGTTTTGATACGCACGCAGCTCGCAGTACCCGTTGGCACCTATCGCTGAGAAATGTTTTACACCGGCCCGGATGCAGCAGAAATGCATGCCGAAATGAGCTTGGGCACACATGAACTCTATTCAGGGTGTCTGCCACAAGCTTTCTTTCCGTACTCGTTCTGGTACGAACGTGACTTATGGTTCCGTTTGTGGTGTAGGTTTCACACCGACTCGGATGAGCCCAAATTGCTTGCTAAAATGAGCTACGGCAAACATGAAGCCCATTCGGGTTGATTCACACTCAGCTTCATCTTACGAGTCGTTTTCTTGTGAAAATACAAGCACCATACAGTCCTCGTCGCGGAGGAATGTTTCACACGACTCGGAAAGATTCAAAACGCATGCCGAAATGCGCTTGGGCATATACGAAGTTCATTCGGCATGTTTGGAACAATGTTTCTCTTTGTGCACCATTCTGGTACGAGTGTAGTTTACGTTACCATTGTGCATGAATGTTTCGCTTCAAGTCGGACGATTTAAATGGTTGCTGAAACGGGCTAGGGTACATGTGAAGCCCATTCGGGAGTTTGACACCCAGTTTCGCTTTCGTGCATCGCTTTCATTCGACCCAGCTTGCAGTACCCTTGTGACCCGTCATGAGGGATGTTTCACACTCACTCGGACGTATTCAAATGAATGCAGAATTGCGCTGAAATGCACAAGCGAACATCGTAAGTTAATTCCGGTGTTTGGCACTCGGTTTCGCTTTCGGCATCGCTTTCAATTCTTTCAGCTTAGGAACTCGCTGCTATGGAATATTTCACGCCGACTCGACGGATTCGAAATGCATGCCTAAATGAGTTACAGCGCATATGAATAGCATTCGTGTGTTTGGCACCCGGCTTCATTTCGCTCATCAATTTCGCTTGCGTCGCAATGTTTCGCTTTTGGCGCAAGGTTGCAGCATGTAGGGTGCTTGCCACGATGTTCCATTCCGCGGCATCATTTTCGGCGCTGCGGTGGTGTTTGCCACAATGTTTCATTTCGTGCATCATTTTCATTTTCGTATGGCTGCCGCTACAGTGCCCGCTCGACCTGGCCGTGGGGATTTTTTCAGACATACTCGAATGGATTCAAACAAATGGTGAAAAGCGGTTCCAAACATCATAAGTTCTTTCGGGCGCTGGCACTCAGTTCTGTTTCGTGCATCGGTTCCGCTTTGTATTCTGCTTGTATTACCCGTGGGAACCCGTCGTGGTGGAATGTTTGACACCGACTGACATATTCGAAATGCATGCCAAAATGAGTTAAAGCACATATGAACTCCAATCGCTGTGTTTGGCACTCAGTTTCATACCGCCGCAACGCTTTCGAATGGGCGCCGCTTGTAGTATTCGCTCGTGCTCATCGTGGGGAAATGTTTCACATGAACTCGGACGGACTCAAATGCATGCCGAAAAGTGTGTGGGCGATATGAAGTTCATTCGCATGATTGGAACAAAGTTTCGCTTTTGTGCAACGCTTTGGTATGCGTGTAAGTTTGCAGTACCATTTGGGACCCGCCTGCATGAATGTTTCGTGATCGACTCGGACGCATCAAATGCTTGTTGAAATGGGATAGGGCATATATGAACTCCATCCGGGAGTTTGACACGAATTTTCCTTTCGTGCATCGCTTTCGTCCCACGCAGCTTGCAGTACACCTTATAATTCGTCGCGGAGGGATGTTCCACACTCGCTTGGACGTATTCGAAATGAATGCAGAATTGTGCTGGAAGGCATGTAAAGTCCACTCGCGGAGTTTGGCATACATTTTCGTTCCGTGCATCGTTTTGATACGCACGCAGCTCGCAGTACCCGTTGGCACCTATCGCTGAGAAATGTTTTACACCGGCCCGGATGCAGCAGAAATGCATGCCGAAATGAGCTTGGGCACACATGAACTCTATTCAGGGTGTCTGCCACAAGCTTTCTTTCCGTACTCGTTCTGGTACGAACGTGACTTATGGTTCCGTTTGTGGTGTAGGTTTCACACCGACTCGGATGAGCCCAAATTGCTTGCTAAAATGAGCTACGGCAAACATGAAGCCCATTCGGGTTGATTCACACTCAGCTTCATCTTACGAGTCGTTTTCTTGTGAAAATACAAGCACCATACAGTCCTCGTCGCGGAGGAATGTTTCACACGACTCGGAAAGATTCAAAACGCATGCCGAAATGCGCTTGGGCATATACGGTTCATTCGCATGTTTGGAACAATGTTTCTCTTTGTGCACCATTCTGGTACGAGTGTAGTTTACGTTACCATTGTGCATGAATGTTTCGCTTCAAGTCGGACGATTTCAAATGGTTGCTGAAACGGGCTAGGGTACATGTGAAGCCCATTCGGGAGTTTGACACCCAGTTTCGCTTCGTGCATCGCTTTCATTCGACCCAGCTTGCAGTACCCTTGTGACCCGTCATGAGGGATGTTTCACACTCACTCGGACGATTCAAATGAATGCAGAATTGCGCTGAAATGCACAAGCGAACATCGTAGTTAATTCCGGTGTTTGGCACTCGGTTTCGCTTTCGTGCATCGCTTTCAATTCTTTCAGCTTAGGAACTCGCTGCTATGAATATTTCACGCCGACTGGACGGATTCAAATGCATGCCTAAATGAGTTACAGCGCATATGAATAGCATTCGTGTGTTTGGCACCCGGCTTCATTTCGCTCATCATTTTCGCTTTCGCGTCGCAATGTTTCGCTTTTGGCGCAAGGTTGCAGCATGTAGGGTGCTTGCCACGATGTTCCATTCCGGCATCATTTTCGCGCGCGGTGGTGTTTGCCACAATGTTTCATTTCGTGCATCATTTTCATTTTCGTGATGGCTGCCGCTACAGTGCCCGCTCGACCTGGCCGTGGGGATTTTTTCAGACATACTCGAATGGATTCAAACAAATGGTGAAAAGCGGTTCCAAACATCATAAGTTCTTTCGGGCGCTGGCACTCAGTTCTGTTTCATGCATCGGTTCCGCTTGTATTCTGCTTGTATTACCCGTGGGAACCCGTCGTGGTGGAATGTTTGACACCGACTCGACATATTCAAATGCATGCCAAAATGAGTTAAAGCACATATGAACTCCAATCGCTGTGTTTGGCACTCAGTTTCATACCGCGCAACGCCGAATGGGCGCCGCTTGTAGTATTCGCTCGTGCTCATCGTGGGGAAATGTTTCGCATGAACTCGACGGACTCGAAATGCATGCCAAAAAGTGTGTGGGCGATATGAAGTTCATTCGGCATGATTGGAACAAAGTTTCGCTTTGTGCAACGCTTTGGTATGCGTAAGTTTGCAGTACCATTTGGGACCCGCTGCATGAATGTTTCGTGATCGACTCTGACGCATACCTAAATGCTTGTTGAAATGGGATAGGGCATATATGAACTCCATCCGGGAGTTTGACACGAATTTTCCTTTCGCGGCATCGCTTTCGTCCCGACGCAGCTTGCAGTACACCTTATGCACTCCGTCATGAGGGATGTTCCACACTCACTCGGACGTATTCGAAATGAATGCAGAATTGTGCTGGAAGGCATGTAAAGTCCACTCGCTGAGTTTGGCCTACATTTTCCTTCCGTGCATCGTTTTGATACGCACGCAGCTCGCAGAACCTGTTGGCACCTATCGCTGAGAAATGTTTTACGCCGCCCGATGCAGCAGAAATGCATTCCGAATGAGCTTGGGCACACATGAACTCTATTCAGGTGTCTGCCACAAGCTTTCTTTCCGCACTGCTCTGGTACGAACGTGACTTATGGTTCCGCTTGTGGTGTAGGTTTCACACCGACTGATGAGCCCAAATTGCTTGCTAAAATGAGCTACGGCAAACATGAAGCCCATTCGGTTGATTCACACTCAGCTTCATCTTACGAGTCGCTTTCTTGTGAAAATACAAGCACCATACAGTCCTCGTCGCGAGGAATGTTTCACACGACTCGAAAGATTCAAAACGCATGCCGAAATGCGCTTGGGCATATAATGGTTCATTCGCATGTTTGGAACAATGTTTCTCTTTGTGCACCATTCTGGTACGAGTGTAGTTTACGTTACCATTGTGCATGAATGTTTCGCTTCAAGTCGGACGATTCGAAATGGTTGCTGAAACGGGCTAGGTACATGTGAAGCCCATTCGGGAGTTTGACACCCAGTTTCGCTTTCGCATCGCTTTCATTCGACCCAGCTTGCAGTACTTCTTGTGACCCGTCATGAGGGATGTTTCACACTCACTCGGACGTATTCGAAATGAATGCAGAATTGCGCTGAAATGCACAAGCGAACATCGTAGTTAATTCCGGTGTTTGGCACTCGGTTTCGCTTTCGCATCGCTTTCAATTCTTTCAGCTTAGGAACTCGCCGCTATGAATATTTCACGCCGACTGACGGATTCAAATGCATGCCTAAATGAGTTACAGCGCATATGAATAGCATTCGTGTGTTTGGCACCCGGCTTCATTTCGCTCATCATTTTCGCTTTCGCGTCGCAATGTTTCGCTTTGGCGCAAGGTTGCGGCATGTAGGGTGCTTGCCACGATGTTCCATTCCGCGGCATCATTTTCGCGCGTGTGGTGTTTGCCACAATGTTTCATTTCGTGCATCATTTTCATTTTCGTGATGGCTGCCGCTACAGTGCCCGCTCGACCTGGCCGTGGGGATTTTTTCAGACATACTCGAATGGATTCAAACAAATGGTGAAAAGCGTTCCAAACATCATAAGTTCTTTCGGGCGCTTGGCACTCAGTTCTGTTTCGTGCATCGGTTCCGCTTTGTATTCTGCTTGTATTACCCGTGGGAACCCGTCGTGGTGGAATGTTTGACACCGACTCGACATATTCAAATGCATGCCAAAATGAGTTAAAGCACATATGAACTCCAATCGCTGTGTTTGGCACTCAGTTTCATACCGCCGCAACGCCGAATGGGCGCCGCTTGTAGTATTCGCTCGTGCTCATCGTGGGGAAATGTTTCGCATGAACTCGACGGACTCAAATGCATGCCGAAAAGTGTGTGGGCGATATGAAGTTCATTCGGCATGATTGGAACAAAGTTTCGCTTTTGTGCAACGCTTTGGTATGCGCGTAAGTTTGCAGTACCATTTGGGACCCGCTGCATGAATGTTTCGTGATCGACTCGGACGCATACCTAAATGCTTGTTGAAATGGGATAGGGCATATATGAACTCCATCCGGGAGTTTGACACTAATTTTCCTTTCGCGGCATCGCTTTCGTCCTGACGCAGCTTGCAGTACACCTTATACCCGTCATGAGGGATGTTCCACACTCGCTTGGACGTATTCAAATGAATGCAGAATTGTGCTGGAAGGCATGTAAAGTCCACTCGCGAGTTTGGCCTACATTTTCCTTCCGTGCATCGCTTTGATACGCACGCAGCACGCAGTACCCGCTGGCACCTATCGCTGAGAAATGTTTTACGCCGCCCGGATGCAGCAGAAATGCATGCCGAATGAGCTTGGGCACACATGAACTCTATTCAGGGTGTCTGCCACAAGCTTTCTTTCCGCACTGCTCTGGTACGAACGTGACTTATGGTTCCGCTTGTGGTGTAGGTTTCACACCGACTGATGAGCCCAAATTGCTTGCTAAAATGAGCTACGGCAAACATGAAGCCCATTCGGTTGATTCACACTCAGCTTCATCTTACGAGTCGCTTTCTTGTGAAAATACAAGCACCATACAGTCCTCGTCATGAGGAATGTTTCACACGACTCGAAAGATTCAAAACGCATGCCGAAATGCGCTTGGGCATATACGGTTCATTCGGCATGTTTGGAACAATGTTTCCTTTGTGCACCATTCTGGTACGAGTGTAGTTTACGTTACCATTGTGCATGAATGTTTCGCTTCAAGTCGGACGATTCAAATGGTTGCTGAAACGGGCTAGGGTACATGTGAAGCCCATTCGGGAGTTTGACACCCAGTTTCGCTTCGCGGCATCGCTTTCATTCGACCCAGCTTGCAGTACTCTTTGTGACCCGTCATGAGGGATGTTTCACACTCACCGGACGTATTCGAAATGAATGCAGAATTGCGCTGAAATGCACAAGCTTAACATCGTAGTTAATTCCGGTGTTTGGCACTGCTTCGCTTTCGCATCGCTTTCAATTCTTTCAGCTTAGGAACTCGCTGCTATGAATATTTCACGCCGACTCGGACGGATTCAAATGCATGCCTAAATGAGTTACAGCGATATGAATAGCATTCGTGTGTTTGGCACCGGCTTCATTTCGCTCATCATTTTCGCTTTCGCGTCGCAATGTTTCGCTTTTGGCGCAAGGTTGCGCATGTAGGGTGCTTGCCACGATGTTCCATTCCGCGGCATCATTTTCGGGCGCGGTGGTGTTTGCCACAATGTTTCATTTCGTGCATCATTTTCATTTTCGTGATGGCTGCCGCTACAGTGCCCGCTCGACCTGGCCGTGGGGATTTTTTCAGACATACTCGAATGGATTCAAACAAATGGTGAAAAGCGGTTCCAAACATCATAAGTTCTTTCGGGCGCTTGGCACTCAGTTCTGTTTCGCGCATCGGTTCCGCTTTGTATTCTGCTTGTATTACCCGTGGGAACCCGTCGTGGTGGAATGTTTGACACCGACTCGACATATTCAAATGCATGCCAAAATGAGTTAAAGCACATATGAACTCCAATCGCTGTGTTTGGCACTCAGTTTCATACCGCGCAACGCTTTCGAATGGGCGCCGCTTGTAGTATTCGCTCGCGCTCATCGTGGGGAAATGTTTCGCATGAACTCGACGGACTCAAATGCATGCCGAAAGTGTGTGGGCGATATGAAGTTCATTCGGCATGATTGGAACAAAGTTTCGCTTTGTGCAACGCTTTGGTATGCGTAAGTTTGCAGTACCATTTGGGACCCGCTGCATGAATGTTTCGTGATCGACTGACGCATACCTAAATGCTTGTTGAAATGGGATAGGGCATATATGAACTCCATCCGGGAGTTTGACACTTAATTTTCCTTTCGCGGCATCGCTTTGGCCTGGACGCAGCTTGCAGTACACCTTATGCACTTCGTCACGAGGGATGTTCCACACTCGCTTGGACGTATTCGAAATGAATGCAGAATTGTGCTGGAAGGCATGTAAAGTCCACTCGCGGAGTTTGGCCTACATTTTCCTTCCGTGCATCGTTTTGATACGCACGCAGCACGCAGTACCCGTTGGCACCTATCGCTGAGAAATGTTTTACGCCGGCCCGGATGCAGCAGAAATGCATTCCGAAATGAGCTTGGGCACACATGAACTCTATTCAGGGTGTCTGCCACAAGCTTTCTTTCCGCACTGCTCTGGTACGAACGTGACTTATGGTTCCGCTTGTGGTGTAGGTTTCACACCGACTGGATGAGCCCAAATTGCTTGCTAAAATGAGCTACGGCAAACATGAAGCCCATTCGGTTGATTCACACTCAGCTTCATCTTACGAGTCGCTTTCTTGTGAAAATACAAGCACCATACAGTCCTCGTCGCGAGGAATGTTTCACACGACTCGGAAAGATTCAAAACGCATTTCGAAATGCGTTTGGGCATATACGAAGTTCATTCGTCATGTTTGGAACAATGTTTCCCTTTGTGCACCATTCTGGTACGAGTGTAGTTTACGTTACCATTGTGCATGAATGTTTCGCTTCAAGTCGGACGACTCAAATGGTTGCTGAAACGGGCTAGGGTACATGTGAAGCCCATTCGGGAGTTTGACACCCAGTTTCGCTTTCAGGCATCGCTTTCATTCGACCCAGCTTGCAGTAGTACTTTGTGACCCGTCATGAGGGATGTTTCACACTCACTCGGACGTATTCAAATGAATGCAGAATTGCGCTGAAATGCACAAGCGAACATCGTAGTTAATTCCGGTGTTTGGCACTGGTTTCGCTTTCGGCATCGCTTTCAATTCTTTCAGCTTAGGAACTCGCTGCTATGAATATTTCACGCCGACTGGACGGATTCGAAATGCATGCCTAAATGAGTTACAGCGCATATGAATAGCATTCGTGTGTTTGGCACCGGCTTCATTTCGCTCATCATTTTCGCTTTCGTCGCAATGTTTCGCTTTTGGCGCAAGGTTGCGGCATGTAGGGTGCTTGCCACGATGTTCCATTCCGTGCATCATTTTCGCGCTGCGGTGGTGTTTGCCACAATGTTTCATTTCGTGCATCATTTTCATTTTCGTGATGGCTGCCGCTACAGTGCCCGCTCGACCTGGCCGTGGGGATTTTTTCAGACATACTCGAATGGATTCAAACAAATGGTGAAAAGCGGTTCCAAACATCATAAGTTCTTTCGGGCGCTGGCACTCAGTTCTGTTTCGCATCGGTTCCGCTTGTATTCTGCTTGTATTACCCGTGGGAACCCGTCGTGGTGGAATGTTTGACACCGACTCGACATATTCAAATGCATGCCAAAATGAGTTAAAGCACATATGAACTCCAATCGCTGTGTTTGGCACTCAGTTTCATACCGCCGCAACGCTTTCGAATGGGCGCCGCTTGTAGTATTCGCTCGCGCTCATCGTGGGGAAATGTTTCGCATGAACTCTGACGGACTCAAATGCATGCCGAAAAGTGTGTGGGCGATATGAAGTTCATTCGCATGATTGGAACAAAGTTTCGCTTTTGTGCAACGCTTTGGTATGCGGTAAGTTTGCAGTACCATTTGGGACCCGCTGCATGAATGTTTCGTGATCGACTGACGCATACCTAAATGCTTGTTGAAATGGGATAGGGCATATATGAACTCCATCCGGGAGTTTGACACTTAATTTTCCTTTCGTGCATCGCTTTCGTCCGACGCAGCTTGCAGTACACCTTATAATTCGTCATGAGGGATGTTCCACACTCGCTTGGACGATTCAAATGAATGCAGAATTGTGCTGAAGGCATGTAAAGTCCACTCGCGGAGTTTGGCCTACATTTTCCTTCCGTGCATCGCTTTGATACGCACGCAGCACGCAGTACCCGCTGGCACCTATCGCTGAGAAATGTTTTACGCCGCCCGGATGCAGCAGAAATGCATTCAAATGAGCTTGGGCACACATGAACTCTATTCAGGTGTCTGCCACAAGCTTTCTTTCCGCACTCGCTCTGGTACGAACGTGACTTATGGTTCCGCTTGTGGTGTAGGTTTCACACCGACTGATGAGCCCAAATTGCTTGCTAAAATGAGCTACGGCAAACATGAAGCCCATTCGGGTTGATTCACACTCAGCTTCATCTTACGAGTCGCTTTCTTGTGAAAATACAAGCACCATACAGTCCTCGTCATGAGGAATGTTTCACACGACTCGAAAGATTCAAAACGCATGCCTAAATGCGCTTGGGCATATAATGGTTCATTCGCATGTTTGGAACAATGTTTCTCTTTGTGCACCATTCTGGTACGAGTGTAGTTTACGTTACCATTGTGCATGAATGTTTCGCTTCAAGTCGGACGATTTAAATGGTTGCTGAAACGGGCTAGGGTACATGTGAAGCCCATTCGGGAGTTTGACACCCAGTTTCGCTTTCGCGGCATCGCTTTCATTCGACCCAGCTTGCAGTACTCTTGTGACCCGTCATGAGGGATGTTTCACACTCACTCGGACGTATTCAAATGAATGCAGAATTGCGCTGAAATGCACAAGCGAACATCGTAGTTAATTCCGGTGTTTGGCACTGTTTCGCTTTCGCATCGCTTTCAATTCTTTCAGCTTAGGAACTCGCCGCTATGAATATTTCACGCCGACTGGACGGATTCAAATGCATGCCTAAATGAGTTACAAGCGATATGAATAGCATTCGTGTGTTTGGCACCCGGCTTCATTTCGCTCATCATTTTCGCTTTCGTCGCAATGTTTCGCTTTTGGCGCAAGGTTGTAGCATGTAGGGTGCTTGCCACGATGTTCCATTCCGCGCATCATTTTCGCGCTGCGGTGGTGTTTGCCACAATGTTTCATTTCGTGCATCATTTTCATTTTCGTGATGGCTGCCGCTTACAGTGCCCGCTCGACCTGGCCGTGGGGATTTTTTCAGACATACTCGAATGGATTCAAACAAATGGTGAAAAGCGGTTCCAAACATCATAAGTTCTTTCGGGCGCGGCACTCAGTTCTGTTTCGTGCATCGGTTCCGCTTTGTATTCTGCTTGTATTACCCGTGGGAACCCGCCGTGGTGGAATGTTTGACACCGACTCGACATATTCAAATGCATGCCAAAATGAGTTAAAGCACATATGAACTCCAATCGCTGTGTTTGGCACTCAGTTTCATACCGCGCAACGCTTTCGAATGGGCGCCGCTTGTAGTATTCGCTCGCGCTCATCGTGGGGAAATGTTTCGCATGAACTCGACGGACTCAAATGCATGCCGAAAGTGTGTGGGCGATATGAAGTTCATTCGGCATGATTGGAACAAAGTTTCGCTTTGTGCAACGCTTTTGGTATGCGTAAGTTTGCAGTACCATTTGGGACCCGCTGCATGAATGTTTCGTGATCGACTGACGCATACCTAAATGCTTGTTGAAATGGGATAGGGCATATATGAACTCCATCCGGGAGTTTGACACTAATTTTCCTTTCGTGCATCGCTTTCGTCCTGACGCAGCTTGCAAGTACACCTTATAATTCGTCATGAGGGATGTTCCACACTCGCTTGGACGATTCAAATGAATGCAGAATTGTGCTGAAGGCATGTAAAGTCCACTCATGGAGTTTGGCCTACATTTTCCTTCCGTGCATCGCTTTGATACGCACGCAGCACGCAGTACCCGCTGGCACCTATCGCTGAGAAATGTTTTACGCCGCCCGATGCAGCAGAAATGCATTCCGAATGAGCTTGGGCACACATGAACTCTATTCAGGTGTCTGCCACAAGCTTTCTTTCCGCACTGCTCTGGTACGAACGTGACTTATGGTTCCGCTTGTGGTGTAGGTTTCACACCGACTGATGAGCCCAAATTGCTTGCTAAAATGAGCTACGGCAAACATGAAGCCCATTCGGGTTGATTCACACTCAGCTTCATCTTACGAGTCGCTTTCTTGTGAAAATACAAGCACCATACAGTCCTCGTCGCGAGGAATGTTTCACACGACTGAAAGATTCAAAACGCATGCCGAAATGCGCTTGGGCATATACGGTTCATTCGGCATGTTTGGAACAATGTTTCTCTTTGTGCACCATTCTGGTACGAGTGTAGTTTACGTTACCATTGTGCATGAATGTTTCGCTTCAAGTCGGACGCATCAAATGGTTGCTGAAACGGGCTAGGGTACATGTGAAGCCCATTCGGGAGTTTGACACCCAGTTTCGCTTTCGCGGCATCGCTTTCATTCGACCCAGCTTGCAGTACCCTTGTGACCCGTCATGAGGGATGTTTCACACTCACCGGACGTATTCGAAATGAATGCAGAATTGCGCTGAAATGCACAAGCGAACATCGTAAGTTAATTCCGGTGTTTGGCACTGCTTTCGCTTCGGCATCGCTTTCAATTCTTTCAGCTTAGGAACTCGCTGCTATGAATATTTCACGCCGACTGACGGATTCAAATGCATGCCTAAATGAGTTACAGCGCATATGAATAGCATTCGTGTGTTTGGCACCGGCTTCATTTCGCTCATCATTTTCGCTTTCGCGTCGCAATGTTTCGCTTTTGGCGCAAGGTTGCGGCATGTAGGGTGCTTGCCACGATGTTCCATTCCGTGCATCATTTTCGCGCGGTGGTGTTTGCCACAATGTTTCATTTCGCGGCATCATTTTCATTTTCAGATGGCTGCCGCTACAGTGCCCGCTCGACCTGGCTGGGGGATTTTTTCAGACATACTCGAATGGATTCAAACAAATGGTGAAAAGCGTTCCAAACATCATAAGTTCTTTCGGGCGCTTGGCACTCAGTTCTGTTTCGCATCGGTTCCGCTTTGTATTCTGCTTGTATTACCCGTGGGAACCCGTCGTGGTGGAATGTTTGACACCGACTCGACATATTCAAATGCATGCCAAAATGAGTTAAAGCACATATGAACTCCAATCGCTGTGTTTGGCACTCAGTTTCATACCGCCGCAACGCTTTCGAATGGGCGCCGCTTGTAGTATTCGCTCGCGGCTCATCGTGGGGAAATGTTTCGCATGAACTCGACGGACTCAAATGCATGCCGAAAGTGTGTGGGCGATATGAAGTTCATTCGGCATGATTGGAACAAAGTTTCGCTTTGTGCAACGCTTTGGTATGCGTAAGTTTGCAGTACCATTTGGGACCCGCTGCATGAATGTTTCGTGATCGACTGACGCATACCTAAATGCTTGTTGAAATGGGATAGGGCATATATGAACTCCATCCGGGAGTTTGACACTTAATTTTCCTTTCGTGGCATCGCTTTCGTCCGACGCAGCTTGCAAGACACCTTATAATTCGTCATGAGGGATGTTCCACACTCGCTTGGACGTATTCAAATGAATGCAGAATTGTGCTGGAAGGCATGTAAAGTCCACTCGCGAGTTTGGCCTACATTTTCCTTCCGTGCATCGCTTTGATACGCACGCAGCTCGCAGTACCCGCTGGCACCTATCGCTGAGAAATGTTTTACACCGCCCGGATGCAGCAGAAATGCATGCCGAATGAGCTTGGGCACACATGAACTCTATTCAGGGTGTCTGCCACAAGCTTTCTTTCCGCACTGCTCTGGTACGAACGTGACTTATGGTTCCGCTTGTGGTGTAGGTTTCACACCGACTCTGATGAGCCCAAATTGCTTGCTAAAATGAGCTACGGCAAACATGAAGCCCATTCGGTTGATTCACACTCAGCTTCATCTTACGAGTCGCTTTCTTGTGAAAATACAAGCACCATACAGTCCTCGTCATGAGGAATGTTTCACACGACTCGAAAGATTCAAAACGCATGCCGAAATGCGCTTGGGCATATAACGGTTCATTCGGCATGTTTGGAACAATGTTTCTCTTTGTGCACCATTCTGGTACGAGTGTAGTTTACGTTACCATTGTGCATGAATGTTTCGCTTCAAGTCGGACGACTCGAAATGGTTGCTGAAACGGGCTAGGTACATGTGAAGCCCATTCGGGAGTTTGACACCCAGTTTCGCTTTCGCGGCATCGCTTTCATTCGACCCAGCTTGCAGTACTTCTTGTGACCCGTCATGAGGGATGTTTCACACTCACTCGGACGATTCAAATGAATGCAGAATTGCGCTGAAATGCACAAGCGAACATCGTAGTTAATTCCGGTGTTTGGCACTCGGTTTCGCTTTCGCGGCATCGCTTTCAATTCTTTCAGCTTAGGAACTCGCCGCTATGAATATTTCACGCCGACTGACGGATTCAAATGCATGCCTAAATGAGTTACAGCGCATATGAATAGCATTCGTGTGTTTGGCACCCGCTTCATTTCGCTCATCATTTTCGCTTTCGCGTCGCAATGTTTCGCTTTTGGCGCAAGGTTGCGGCATGTAGGGTGCTTGCCACGATGTTCCATTCCGCGGCATCATTTTCGGCGCGGTGGTGTTTGCCACAATGTTTCATTTCGTGCATCATTTTCATTTTCAGATGGCTGCCGCTACAGTGCCCGCTCGACCTGGCCGTGGGGGATTTTTTCAGACATACTCGAATGAATTCAAACAAATGGTGAAAAGCGGTTACAAACATCATAAGTTCTTTCGGGCGCTTGGCACTCAGTTCTGTTTCGGCATCGGTTCCGCTTTGTATTCTGCTTGTATTACCCGTGGGAACCCGTCGTGGTGGAATGTTTGACACCGACTCGACATATTCAAATGCATGCCAAAATGAGTTAAAGCACATATGAACTCCAATCGCTGTGTTTGGCACTCAGTTTCATACCGCCGCAACGCTTTCGAATGGGCGCCGCTTGTAGTATTCGCTCGTGCTCATCGTGGGGAAATGTTTCGCATGAACTCTGACGGACTCAAATGCATGCCGAAAGTGTGTGGGCGATATGAAGTTCATTCGCATGATTGGAACAAAGTTTCGCTTTGTGCAACGCTTTGGTATGCGTAAGTTTGCAGTACCATTTGGGACCCGCTGCATGAATGTTTCGTGATCGACTCTGACGCATACCTAAATGCTTGTTGAAATGGGATAGGCATATATGAACTCCATCCGGGAGTTTGACACGAATTTTCCTTTCGCGGCATCGCTTTCGTCCTGACGCAGCTTGCAGTACACCTTATAATTCGTCATGAGGGATGTTCCACACTCACTTGGACGTATTCAAATGAATGCAGAATTGTGCTGGAAGGCATGTAAAGTCCACTCATGAGTTTGGCCTACATTTTCCTTCCGTGCATCGCTTTTGATACGCACGCAGCACGCAGCATTCGCTGGCACCTATCGCTGAGAAATGTTTTACACCGCCCGATGCAGCAGAAATGCATGCCGAATGAGCTTGGGCACACATGAACTCTATTCAGGTGTCTGCCACAAGCTTTCTTTCCGCACTGCTCTGGTACGAACGTGACTTATGGTTCCGCTTGTGGTGTAGGTTTCACACCGACTGATGAGCCCAAATTGCTTGCTAAAATGAGCTACGGCAAACATGAAGCCCATTCGGTTGATTCACACTCAGCTTCATCTTACGAGTCGCTTTCTTGTGAAAATACAAGCACCATACAGTCCTCGTCATGAGGAATGTTTCACACGACTCGAAAGATTCAAAACGCATGCCGAAATGCGCTTGGGCATATAACGGTTCATTCGGCATGATTGGAACAATGTTTCTCTTTGTGCACCTTTCTGGTACGAGTGTAGTTTACGTTACCATTGTGCATGAATGTTTCGTTTCAAGTCGGACGATTTCAAATGGTTGCTGAAACGGGCTAGGTACATGTGAAGCCCATTCGGGAGTTTGACACCCAGTTTCGCTTTCGCGGCATCGCTTTCATTCGACCCAGCTTGCAGTAGTACTTTGTGACCCGTCATGAGGGATGTTTCACACTCACTCGGACGTATTCAAATGAATGCAGAATTGCGCTGAAATGCACAAGCGAACATCGTAGTTAATTCCGGTGTTTGGCACTCGGTTTCGCTTTCGTGCATCGCTTTCAATTCTTTCAGCTTAGGAACTCGCTGCTATGAATATTTCACGCCGACTGACGGATTCAAATGCATGCCTAAATGAGTTACAGCGCATATGAATAGCATTCGTGTGTTTGGCACCCGGCTTCATTTCGCTCATCATTTTCGCTTTCGCGTCGCAATGTTTCGCTTTTGGCGCAAGGTTGCGGCATGTAGGGTGCTTGCCACGATGTTCCATTCCGTGCATCATTTTCGGCGCGTGTGGTGTTTGCCATAATGTTTCATTTCGTGCATCATTTTCATTTTCATTTTCGTATGGCTGCCGCTACAGTGCCCGCTCGACCCTGGCCGTGGGGATTTTTTCAGACATACTCGAATGGATTCAAACAAATGGTGAAAAGCGGTTCCAAACATCATAAGTTCTTTCGGGCGCTTGGCACTCAGTTCTGTTTCGTGCATCGGTTCCGCTTTGTATTCTGCTTGTATTACCCGTGGGAACCCGTCGTGGTGGAATGTTTGACACCGACTCGACATATTCAAATGCATGCCAAAATGAGTTAAAGCACATATGAACTCCAATCGCTGTGTTTGGCACTCAGTTTCATACCGCGCAACGCCGAATGGGCGCCGCTTGTAGTATTCGCTCGTGCTCATCGTGGGGAAATGTTTCGCATGAACTCTGACGGACTCAAATGCATGCCGAAAAGTGTGTGGGCGATATGAAGTTCATTCGGCATGATTGGAACAAAGTTTCGCTTTTGTGCAACGCTTTGGTATGCGTAAGTTTGCAGTACCATTTGGGACCCGCTGCATGAATGTTTCGCATCGACTCGGACGCATACCTAAATGCTTGTTGAAATGGGATAGGGCATATATGAACTCCATCCGGGAGTTTGACACTTAATTTTCCTTTCGCGGCATCGCTTTCGTCCCGACGCAGCTTGCAAGACACCTTGCAATTCGTCATGAGGGATGTTCCACACTCACTTGGACGTATTCAAATGAATGCAGAATTGTGCCGAAGGCATGTAAAGTCCACTCGCGAGTTTGGCCTACATTTTCCTTCCGTGCATCGCTTTGATACGCACGCAGCTCGCAGTACCCTGGCACCTATCGCTGAGAAATGTTTTACACCGCCCGATGCAGCAGAAATGCATGCCGAATGAGCTTGGGCACACATGAACTCTATTCAGGGTGTCTGCCACAAGCTTTCTTCCGCACTGCTCTGGTACGAACGTGACTTATGGTTCCGCTTTGTGGTGTAGGTTTCACACCGACTGATGAGCCCAAATTGCTTGCTAAAATGAGCTACGGCAAACATGAAGCCCATTCGGTTGATTCACACTCAGCTTCATCTTACGAGTCGCTTTCTTGTGAAAATACAAGCACCATACAGTCCTCGTCGCGAGGAATGTTTCACACGACTCGAAAGATTCAAAACGCATGCCGAAATGCGCTTGGGCATATAACGGTTCATTCGGCATGTTTGGAACAATGTTTCTCTTTGTGCACCATTCTGGTACGAGTGTAGTTTACGCTACCATTGTGCATGAATGTTTCGCTTCAAGTCGGACGCATTTAAATGGTTGCTGAAACGGGCTAGGTACATGTGAAGCCCATTCGGGAGTTTGACACCCAGTTTCGCTTTCGCATCGCTTTCATTCGACCCAGCTTGCAGTACTCTTGTGACCCGTCATGAGGGATGTTTCACACTCACCTGACGATTCAAATGAATGCAGAATTGCGCTGAAATGCACAAGCGAACATCGTAGTTAATTCCGGTGTTTGGCACTCGGTTTCGCTTTCGCATCGCTTTCAATTCTTTCAGCTTAGGAACTCGCTGCTATGAATATTTCACGCCGACTGACGGATTCAAATGCATGCCTAAATGAGTTACAGCGCATATGAATAGCATTCGTGTGTTTGGCACCGCTTCATTTCGCTCATCATTTTCGCTTTCGCGTCGCAATGTTTCGCTTTTGGCGCAAGGTTGCGGCATGTAGGGTGCTTGCCACGATGTTCCATTCCGCATCATTTTCGCGCTGCGGTGGTGTTTGCCACAATGTTTCATTTCGCATCATTTTCATTTTCATTTTCGTGATGGCTGCCGCTACAGTGCCCGCTCGACCCGCCGTGGGGATTTTTTCAGACATACTCGAATGGATTCAAACAAATGGTGAAAAGCGGTTCCAAACATCATAAGTTCTTTCGGGCGCTTGGCACTCAGTTCTGTTTCGTGCATCGGTTCCGCTTGTATTCTGCTTGTATTACCTGCGGGAACCCGTCGTGGTGGAATGTTTGACACCGACTCGACATATTCAAATGCATGCCAAAATGAGTTAAAGCACATATGAACTCCAATCGCTGTGTTTGGCACTCAGTTTCATACCGCCGCAACGCTTTCGAATGGGCGCCGCTTGTAGTATTCGCTCGTGCTCATCGTGGGGAAATGTTTCACATGAACTCCTGACGGACTCAAATGCATGCCGAAAGTGTGTGGGCGATATGAAGTTCATTCGGCATGATTGGAACAAAGTTTCGCTTTTGTGCAACGCTTTGGTATGCGTAAGTTTGCAGTACCATTTGGGACCCGCTGCATGAATGTTTCGTGATCGACTGACGCATACCTAAATGCTTGTTGAAATGGGATAGGGCATATATGAACTCCATCCGGGAGTTTGACACTTAATTTTCCTTTCGCGGCATCGCTTTCGTCCTGACGCAGCTTGCAGTACACCTTATAATTCGTCATGAGGGATGTTCCACACTCACTTGGACGATTCAAATGAATGCAGAATTGTGCTGGAAGGCATGTAAAGTCCACTCGCGAGTTTGGCCTACATTTTCCTTCCGTGCATCGCTTTGATACGCGACGCAGCACGCAGATCGCTGGCACCTATCGCTGAGAAATGTTTTACACCGCCCGATGCAGCAGAAATGCATGCCGAATGAGCTTGGGCACACATGAACTCTATTCAGGGTGTCTGCCACAAGCTTTCTTTCCGCACTCGCTCGTACGAACGTGACTTATGGTTCCGCTTGTGGTGTAGGTTTCACACCGACTGATGAGCCCAAATTGCTTGCTAAAATGAGCTACGGCAAACATGAAGCCCATTCGGTTGATTCACACTCAGCTTCATCTTACGAGTCGCTTTCTTGTGAAAATACAAGCACCATACAGTCCTCGTCATGAGGAATGTTTCACACGACTGAAAGATTCAAAACGCATGCCGAATGCGCTTGGGCATATAACGGTTCATTCGGCATGTTTGGAACAATGTTTCTCTTTGTGCACCATTCTGGTACGAGTGTAGTTTACGTTACCATTGTGCATGAATGTTTCGCTTCAAGTCGGACGATTTCAAATGGTTGCTGAAACGGGCTAGGTACATGTGAAGCCCATTCGGGAGTTTGACACCCAGTTTCGCTTTCGCATCGCTTTCATTCGACCCAGCTTGCAGTACTTTGTGACCCGTCATGAGGGATGTTTCACACTCACCTGACGATTCAAATGAATGCAGAATTGCGCTGAAATGCACAAGCTAACATCGTAGTTAATTCCGGTGTTTGGCACTGTTTCGCTTTCGCGGCATCGCTTTCAATTCTTTCAGCTTAGGAACTCGCTGCTATGAATATTTCACGCCGACTGGACGGATTCAAATGCATGCCTAAATGAGTTACAGCTATATGAATAGCATTCGTGTGTTTGGCACCCGCTTCATTTCGCTCATCATTTTCGCTTCGCGGCCGCAATGTTTCGCTTTTGGCGCAAGGTTGCGGCATGTAGGGTGCTTGCCACGATGTTCCATTCCGCGGCATCATTTTCGGCGCTGCGGTGGTGTTTGCCACAATGTTTCATTTCGCATCATTTTCATTTTCATTTTCAGATGGCTGCCGCTACAGTGCCCGCTCGACCTGGCCGTGGGGATTTTTTCAGACATACTCGAATGGATTCAAACAAATGGTGAAAAGCGGTTCCAAACATCATAAGTTCTTTCGGCGCTTGGCACTCAGTTCTGCTTTCATGCATCGGTTCCGCTTGTATTCTGCTTGTATTACCCGTGGGAACCCGTCGTGGTGGAATGTTTGACACCGACTCGACATATTCAAATGCATGCCAAAATGAGTTAAAGCACATATGAACTCCAATCGCTGTGTTTGGCACTCAGTTTCATACCGCAACGCTTTCGAATGGGCGCCGCTTGTAGTATTCGCTCGCGCTCATCGTGGGGAAATGTTTCACATGAACTCGACGGACTCAAATGCATGCCGAAAGTGTGTGGGCGATATGAAGTTCATTCGCATGATTGGAACAAAGTTTCGCTTTGTGCAACGCTTTGGTATGCGTAAGTTTGCAGTACCATTTGGGACCCGCTGCATGAATGTTTCGTGATCGACTCGACGCATACCTAAATGCTTGTTGAAATGGGATAGGGCATATATGAACTCCATCCGGGAGTTTGACACTAATTTTCCTTTCGCGGCATCGCTTTCGTCCGACGCAGCTTGCAAGACACCTTATAATTCGTCATGAGGGATGTTCCACACTCACTTGGACGTATTCAAATGAATGCAGAATTGTGCCGAAGGCATGTAAAGTCCACTCATGAGTTTGGCCTACATTTTCCTTCCGTGCATCGCTTTGATACGCACGCAGCTCGCAGCATTCGCTGGCACCTATCGCTGAGAAATGTTTTACACCGCCCTGATGCAGCAGAAATGCATGCCGAATGAGCTTGGGCACACATGAACTCTATTCAGGGTGTCTCGCCACAAGCTTTCTTTCCGCACTGCTCGCACGAACGTGACTTATGGTTCCGCTTGTGGTGTAGGTTTCACACCGACTCGATGAGCCCAAATTGCTTGCTAAAATGAGCTACGGCAAACATGAAGCCCATTCGGTTGATTCACACTCAGCTTCATCTTACGAGTCGCTTTCTTGTGAAAATACAAGCACCATACAGTCCTCGTCGCGAGGAATGTTTCACACGACTCGAAAGATTCAAAACGCATGCCTAAATGCGCTTGGGCATATAATGGTTCATTCGCATGTTTGGAACAATGTTTCTCTTTGTGCACCATTCTGGTACGAGTGTAGTTTACGTTACCATTGTGCATGAATGTTTCGCTTCAAGTCGGACGATTTAAATGGTTGCTGAAACGGGCTAGGTACATGTGAAGCCCATTCGGGAGTTTGACACCCAGTTTCGCTTTCGCGGCATCGCTTTCATTCTGACCCAGCTTGCAGTACTTCTTGTGACCCGTCATGAGGGATGTTTCACACTCACCGGACGTATTCAAATGAATGCAGAATTGCGCTGAAATGCACAAGCGAACATCGTAGTTAATTCCGGTGTTTGGCACTCGGTTTCGCTTTCGTGCATCGCTTTCAATTCTTTCAGCTTAGGAACTCGCTGCTATGAATATTTCACGCCGACTCGACGGATTCAAATGCATGCCTAAATGAGTTACAGCGCATATGAATAGCATTCGTGTGTTTGGCACCGCTTCATTTCGCTCATCATTTTCGCTTCGTGCCGCAATGTTTCGCTTTTGGCGCAAGGTTGCGGCATGTAGGGTGCTTGCCACGATGTTCCATTCCGTGCATCATTTTCGCGCGGTGGTGTTTGCCACAATGTTTCATTTCGCATCATTTTCATTTTCATTTTCGTGATGGCTGCCGCTACAGTGCCCGCTCGACCTGGCCGTGGGGATTTTTTCAGACATACTCGAATGGATTCAAACAAATGGTGAAAAGCGGTTCCAAACATCATAAGTTCTTTCGGGCGCTTGGCACTCAGTTCTGTTTCGTGCATCGGTTCCGCTTTGTATTCTCGCTTGTATTACCCGTGGGAACCCGCTGTGGTGGAATGTTTGACACCGACTCGACATATTCAAATGCATGCCAAAATGAGTTAAAGCACATATGAACTCCAATCGCTGTGTTTGGCACTCAGTTTCATACCGCGCAACGCTTTCGAATGGGCGCCGCTTGTAGTATTCGCTCGTGCTCATCGTGGGGAAATGTTTCACATGAACTCGACGGACTCAAATGCATGCCGAAAAGTGTGGGCGATATGAAGTTCATTCGGCATGATTGGAACAAAGTTTCGCTTTTGTGCAACGCTTTGGTATGCGTAAGTTTGCAGTACCATTTGGGACCCGCCAGGCATGAATGTTTCGTGATCGACTGACGCATACCTAAATGCTTGTTGAAATGGGATAGGGCATATATGAACTCCATCCGGGAGTTTGACACGAATTTTCCTTTCGTGGCATCGCTTTCGTCCGACGCAGCTTGCAGTACACCTTGCACCCGTCATGAGGGATGTTCCACACTCACTTGGACGATTCAAATGAATGCAGAATTGTGCTGGAAGGCATGTAAAGTCCACTCGCGGAGTTTGGCCTACATTTTCCTTCCGTGCATCGTTTTGATACGCACGCAGCTCGCAGTACCCGTTGGCACCTATCGCTGAGAAATGTTTTACACCAGCCCGGATGCAGCGGAAATGCATGCCGAAATGAGCTTGGGCACACATGAACTCTATTCAGGGTGTCTGCCACAAGCTTTCTTTCCGTACTCGCTCTGGTACGAACGTGACTTATGGTTCCGTTTGTGGTGTAGGTTTCACACCGACTCTGATGAGCCCAAATTGCTTGCTAAAATGAGCTACGGCAAGCATGAAGCCCATTCGGGTTGATTCACACTCAGCTTCATCTTACGAGTCGTTTTCTTGTGAAAATACAAGCACCATACAGTCCTCGTCGCGGAGGAATGTTTCACACGACTCGGAAAGATTCTAAACGCATGCCGAAATGCGCTTGGGCATATAACGGTTCATTCGGCATGTTTGGAACAATGTTTCTCTTTGTGCACCATTCTGGTACGAGTGTAGTTTACGTTACCATTGTGCATGAATGTTTCGCTTCAAGTCGGACGACTAAATGGTTGCTGAAACGGGCTAGGGTACATGTGAAGCCCATTCGGGAGTTTGACACCCAGTTTCGCTTTCGTGCATCGCTTTCATTCGACCCAGCTTGCAGTACTTTGTGACCCGTCATGAGGGATGTTTCACACTCACCCTGACGTATTCAAATGAATGCAGAATTGCGCTGAAATGCACAAGCGAACATCGTAAGTTAATTCCGGTGTTTGGCACTCGGTTTCGCTTTCGCATCGCTTTCAATTCTTTCAGCTTAGGAACTCGCTGCTATGAATATTTCACGCCGACTGACGGATTCAAATGCATGCCTAAATGAGTTACAACAAGATATGAATAGCATTCGTGTGTTTGGCACCGCTTCATTTCGCTCATCATTTTCGCTTTCGTGCCGCAATGTTTCGCTTTTGGCGCAAGGTTGCGGCATGTAGGGTGCTTGCCACGATGTTCCATTCCGCGGCATCATTTTCGCGCGCTGTGGTGTTTGCCACAATGTTTCATTTCGTGCATCATTTTCATTTTCGTATGGCTGCCGCTACAGTGCCCGCTCGACCTGGCCGTGGGGATTTTTTCAGACATACTCGAATGGATTCAAACAAATGGTGAAAAGCGGTTCCAAACATCATAAGTTCTTTCGGGCGCTTGGCACTCAGTTCTGTTTCGTGCATCGGTTCCGCTTGTATTCTGCTTGTATTACCCGTGGGAACCCGTCGTGGTGGAATGTTTGACACCGACTCTGACATATTCAAATGCATGCCAAAATGAGTTAAAGCACATATGAACTCCAATCGCTGTGTTTGGCACTCAGTTTCATACCGCAACGCTTTCGAATGGGCGCCGCTTGTAGTATTCGCTCGTGCTCATCGTGGGGAAATGTTTCACATGAACTCGACGGACTCAAATGCATGCCGAAAAGTGTGTGGGCGATATGAAGTTCATTCGCATGATTGGAACAAAGTTTCGCTTTGTGCAACGCTTTGGTATGCGGTAAGTTTGCAGTACCATTTGGGACCCGCTGCATGAATGTTTCGTGATCGACTCTGACGCATACCTAAATGCTTGTTGAAATGGGATAGGGCATATATGAACTCCATCCGGGAGTTTGACACGAATTTTCCTTTCGTGCATCGCTTTCGTCCTGACGCAGCTTGCAGTACACCTTGCATTCGTCATGAGGGATGTTCCACACTCACTTGGACGTATTCAAATGAATGCAGAATTGTGCCGAAGGCATGTAAAGTCCACTCGCGAGTTTGGCCTACATTTTCCTTCCGTGCATCGCTTTTGATACGCACGCAGCTCGCAGTACCCGCTGGCACCTATCGCTGAGAAATGTTTTACACCGCCCGGATGCAGCAGAAATGCATGCCGAATGAGCTTGGGCACACATGAACTCTATTCAGGGTGTCTGCCACAAGCTTTCTTTCCGCACTGCTCGTACGAACGTGACTTATGGTTCCGCTTGTGGTGTAGGTTTCACACCGACTGATGAGCCCAAATTGCTTGCTAAAATGAGCTACGGCAAACATGAAGCCCATTCGGTTGATTCACACTCAGCTTCATCTTACGAGTCGCTTTCTTGTGAAAATACAAGCACCATACAGTCCTCGTCGCGAGGAATGTTTCACACGACTGAAAGATTCAAAACGCATGCCGAAATGCGCTTGGGCATATAACGGTTCATTCGGCATGTTTGGAACAATGTTTCTCTTTGTGCACCATTCTGGTACGAGTGTAGTTTACGCTACCATTGTGCATGAATGTTTCGCTTCAAGTCGGACGATCGAAATGGTTGCTGAAACGGGCTAGGTACATGTGAAGCCCATTCGGGAGTTTGACACCCAGTTTCGCTTCGTGCATCGCTTTCATTCGACCCAGCTTGCAGTACTTCTTGTTACCCGTCATGAGGGATGTTTCACACTCACCCGGACGTATTCGAAATGAATGCAGAATTGCGCTGAAATGCACAAGCTTAACATCGTAGTTAATTCCGGTGTTTGGCACTCGGTTTCGCTTTCGTGCATCGCTTTCAATTCTTTCAGCTTAGGAACTCGCTGCTATGAATATTTCACGCCGACTGACGGATTCAAATGCATGCCTAAATGAGTTACAGCGCGATATGAATAGCATTCGTGTGTTTGGCACCGGCTTCATTTCGCTCATCATTTTCGCTTTCGTCGCGAATGTTTCGCTTTGGCGCAAGGTTGCGGCATGTAGGGTGCTTGCCACGATGTTCCATTCCGTGCATCATTTTCGGCGCTGTGGTGTTTGCCACAATGTTTCATTTCGTGCATCATTTTCATTTTCGTGTGGCTGCCGCTACAAGTGCCCGCTCGACCCGTCGTGGGGATTTTTTCAGACATACTCGAATGGATTCAAACAAATGGTGAAAAGCGGTTCCAAACATCATAAGTTCTTTCGGGCGCTTGGCACTCAGTTCTGTTTCGTGCATCGGTTCCGCTTTGTATTCTCGCTTGTATTACCCGTGGGAACCCGTCGTGGTGGAATGTTTGACACCGACTCGACATATTCAAATGCATGCCAAAATGAGTTAAAGCACATATGAACTCCAATCGCTGTGTTTGGCACTCAGTTTCATACCGCCGCAACGCTTTCGAATGGGCGCCGCTTGTAGTATTCGCTCGTGCTCATCGTGGGGAAATGTTTCACATGAACTCCTGACGGACTCAAATGCATGCCGAAAGTGTGTGGGCGATATGAAGTTCATTCGGCATGATTGGAACAAAGTTTCGCTTTGTGCAACGCTTTGGTATGCGGTAAGTTTGCAGTACCATTTGGGACCCGCCGCGGCATGAATGTTTCGTGATCGACTGACGCATACCTAAATGCTTGTTGAAATGGGATAGGGCATATATGAACTCCATCCGGGAGTTTGACACGAATTTTCCTTTCGTGGCATCGCTTTCGTCCGACGCAGCTTGCAAGACACCTTATAATTCGTCATGAGGGATGTTCCACACTCACTTGGACGTATTCAAATGAATGCAGAATTGTGCCGAAGGCATGTAAAGTCCACTCGCGAGTTTGGCCTACATTTTCCTTCCGTGCATCGCTTTGATACGCACGCAGCTCGCAGTACCCGCTGGCACCTATCGCTGAGAAATGTTTTACACCGCCCGGATGCAGCAGAAATGCATGCCGAATGAGCTTGGGCACACATGAACTCTATTCAGGGTGTCCGCCACAAGCTTTCTTTCCGCACTGCTCGCACGAACGTGACTTATGGTTCCGCTTGTGGTGTAGGTTTCACACCGACTGATGAGCCCAAATTGCTTGCTAAAATGAGCTACGGCAAACATGAAGCCCATTCGGTTGATTCACACTCAGCTTCATCTTACGAGTCGCTTTCTTGTGAAAATACAAGCACCATACAGTCCTCGTCATGAGGAATGTTTCACACGACTAAAGATTCAAAACGCATGCCGAAATGCGCTTGGGCATATAATGGTTCATTCGGCATGTTTGGAACAATGTTTCTTTGTGCACCATTCTGGTACGAGTGTAGTTTACGTTACCATTGTGCATGAATGTTTCGCTTCAAGTCGGACGATTTAAATGGTTGCTGAAACGGGCTAGGGTACATGTGAAGCCCATTCGGGAGTTTGACACCCAGTTTCGCTTTCGCGGCATCGCTTTCATTCGACCCAGCTTGCAGTACTTCTTGTTACCCGTCATGAGGGATGTTTCACACTCACCCTGACGATTCAAATGAATGCAGAATTGCGCTGAAATGCACAAGCGAACATCGTAGTTAATTCCGGTGTTTGGCACTCGGCTCGCTTTCGTGCATCGCTTTCAATTCTTTCAGCTTAGGAACTCGCTGCTATGAATATTTCACGCCGACTGGACGGATTCAAATGCATGCCTAAATGAGTTACAGCATATGAATAGCATTCGTGTGTTTGGCACCCGGCTTCATTTCGCTCATCATTTTCGCTTTCGCGGCCGCAATGTTTCGCTTTTGGCGCAAGGTTGCGGCATGTAGGGTGCTTGCCACGATGTTCCATTCCGCGCATCATTTTCGGCGCGGTGGTGTTTGCCACAATGTTTCATTTCGCATCATTTTCATTTTCATTTTCGTGTGGCTGCCGCTACAGGCCCGCTCGACCTGGCCGTGGGGATTTTTTCAGACATACTCGAATGGATTCAAACAAATGGTGAAAAGCGGTTCCAAACATCATAAGTTCTTTCGGGCGCTTGGCACTCAGTTCTGCTTCGTGCATCGGTTCCGCTTGTATTCTCGCTTGTATTACCCGTGGGAACCCGTCGTGGTGGAATGTTTGACACCGACTCGACATATTCAAATGCATGCCAAAATGAGTTAAAGCACATATGAACTCCAATCGCTGTGTTTGGCACTCAGTTTCATACCGCCGCAACGCCGAATGGGCGCCGCTTGTAGTATTCGCTCGCGGCTCATCGTGGGGAAATGTTTCACATGAACTCTGACGGACTCAAATGCATGCCGGAAAGTGTGTGGGCGATATGAAGTTCATTCGGCATGATTGGAACAAAGTTTCGCTTTTGTGCAACGCTTTGGTATGCGTAAGTTTGCAGTACCATTTGGGACCCGCTGCATGAATGTTTCGTGATCGACTCTGACGCATACCTAAATGCTTGTTGAAATGGGATAGGGCATATATGAACTCCATCCGGGAGTTTGACACGATTTTCCTTTCGCGGCATCAAGCTCGTCCTGACGCAGCTTGCAAGACACCTTATAATTCGTCATGAGGGATGTTCCACACTCACTTGGACGTATTCAAATGAATGCAGAATTGTGCCGAAGGCATGTAAAGTCCACTCGCGAGTTTGGCCTACATTTTCCTTCCGTGCATCGCTTTGATACGCGACGCAGCTCGCAGCATTCGCTGGCACCTATCGCTGAGAAATGTTTTACACCGCCCGATGCAGCAGAAATGCATGCCGAATGAGCTTGGGCACACATGAACTCTATTCAGGGTGTCTGCCACAAGCTTTCTTTCCGCACTGCTCTACGAACGTGACTTATGGTTCCGCTTGTGGTGTAGGTTTCACACCGACTCTGATGAGCCCAAATTGCTTGCTAAAATGAGCTACGGCAAACATGAAGCCCATTCGGTTGATTCACACTCAGCTTCATCTTACGAGTCGCTTTCTTGTGAAAATACAAGCACCATACAGTCCTCGTCATGAGGAATGTTTCACACGACTGAAAGATTCAAAACGCATGCCGAATGCGCTTGGGCATATAATGGTTCATTCGCATGTTTGGAACAATGTTTCTTTGTGCACCATTCTGGTACGAGTGTAGTTTACGTTACCATTGTGCATGAATGTTTCGCTTCAAGTCGGACGACTAAATGGTTGCTGAAACGGGCTAGGGTACACATGTGAAGCCCATTCGGGAGTTTGACACCCAGCTTCGCTTTCGCGGCATCGCTTTCATTCGACCAGCTTGCAGTAGTACTTTGTTACCCGTCATGAGGGATGTTTCACACTCACCCTGACGATTCAAATGAATGCAGAATTGCGCTGAAATGCACAAGCTAACATCGTAGTTAATTCCGGTGTTTGGCACTGCTTTCGCTTTCGCATCGCTTTCAATTCTTTCAGCTTAGGAACTCGCTGCTATGAATATTTCACGCCGACTGACGGATTCAAATGCATGCCTAAATGAGTTACAGCATATGAATAGCATTCGTGTGTTTGGCACCGGCTTCATTTCGCTCATCATTTTCGCTTTCGCGTCGCGATGTTTCGCTTTTGGCGCAAGGTTGCGGCATGTAGGGTGCTTGCCACGATGTTCCATTCCGCATCATTTTCGGCGCTGCGGTGGTGTTTGCCACAATGTTTCATTTCGTGCATCATTTTCATTTTCAGATGGCTGCCGCCATAAAGGCCTGCTCGACCTGGCCGTGGGGATTTTTTCAGACATACTCGAATGGATTCAAACAAATGGTGAAAAGCGGTTCCAAACATCATAAGTTCTTTCGGGCGCTGGCACTCAGTTCTGCTTTCGCATCGGTTCCGCTTTGTATTCTCGCTTGTATTACCCGTGGGAACCCGTCGTGGTGGAATGTTTGACACCGACTCGACATATTCAAATGCATGCCAAAATGAGTTAAAGCACATATGAACTCCAATCGCTGTGTTTGGCACTCAGTTTCATACCGCCGCAACGCTTTCGAATGGGCGCCGCTTGTAGTATTCGCTCGTGCTCATCGTGGGGAAATGTTTCACATGAACTCGACGGACTCAAATGCATGCCGAAAAGTGTGTGGGCGATATGAAGTTCATTCGCATGATTGGAACAAAGTTTCGCTTTTGTGCAACGCTTTGGTATGCGTAAGTTTGCAGTACCATTTGGGACCCGCCAGGCATGAATGTTTCGTGATCGACTCGACGCATACCTAAATGCTTGTTGAAATGGGATAGGGCATATATGAACTCCATCCGGGAGTTTGACACGAATTTTCCTTTCGTGCATCGTTGTCCTGACGCAGCCTTGCAAGACACCTTATAATTCGTCATGAGGGATGTTCCACACTCACTTGGACGATTCAAATGAATGCAGAATTGTGCCGAAGGCATGTAAAGTCCACTCATGGAGTTTGGCCTACATTTTCCTTCCGTGCATCGCTTTGATACGCACGCAGCTCGCAGCATTCGCTGGCACCTATCGCTGAGAAATGTTTTACACCGCCCGATGCAGCAGAAATGCATGCCGAATGAGCTTGGGCACACATGAACTCTATTCAGGGTGTCCGCCACAAGCTTTCTTTCCGCACTCGCTCGTACGAACGTGACTTATGGTTCCGCTTGTGGTGTAGGTTTCACACCGACTCTGATGAGCCCAAATTGCTTGCTAAAATGAGCTACGGCAAACATGAAGCCCATTCGGTTGATTCACACTCAGCTTCATCTTACGAGTCGCTTTCTTGTGAAAATACAAGCACCATACAGTCCTCGTCATGAGGAATGTTTCACACGACTCGAAAGATTCAAAACGCATGCCGAAATGCGCTTGGGCATATAACGGTTCATTCGGCATGTTTGGAACAATGTTTCTTTGTGCACCATTCTGGTACGAGTGTAGTTTACGTTACCATTGTGCATGAATGTTTCGCTCAAGCCTGACGATCGAAATGGTTGCTGAAACGGGCTAGGTACACATGTGAAGCCCATTCGGGAGTTTGACACCCAGTTTCGCTTTCGGCATCGCTTTCATTCGACCCAGCTTGCAGTACTTCTTGTTACCCGTCATGAGGGATGTTTCACACTCACCCTGACGATTCAAATGAATGCAGAATTGCGCTGAAATGCACAAGCGAACATCGTAAGTTAATTCCGGTGTTTGGCACTCGGTTTCGCTTTCGCATCGCTTTCAATTCTTTCAGCTTAGGAACTCGCTGCTATGAATATTTCACGCCGACTGGACGGATTCAAATGCATGCCTAAATGAGTTACAGCCAAGATATGAATAGCATTCGTGTGTTTGGCACCCGGCTTCATTTCGCTCATCATTTTCGCTTTCGCGGCCGCAATGTTTCGCTTTTGGCGCAAGGTTGCGGCATGTAGGGTGCTTGCCACGATGTTCCATTCCGTGCATCATTTTCGGCGCTGCGGTGGTGTTTGCCACAATGTTTCATTTCGTGCATCATTTTCATTTTCATGTGGCTGCCGCTACAGCGTCTGCTCGACCTGGCCGTGGGGATTTTTTCAGACATACTCGAATGGATTCAAACAAATGGTGAAAAGCGGTTCCAAACATCATAAGTTCTTTCGGGCGCTTGGCACTCAGCCTGCTTTCGTGCATCGGTTCCGCTTTGTATTCTCGCTTGTATTACCCGTGGGAACCCGTCGTGGTGGAATGTTTGACAACCGACTCGACATATTCAAATGCATGCCAAAATGAGTTAAAGCACATATGAACTCCAATCGCTGTGTTTGGCACTCAGTTTCATACCGCAACGCTTTCGAATGGGCGCCGCTTGTAGTATTCGCTCGTGCTCATCGTGGGGAAATGTTTCACATGAACTCGACGGACTCAAATGCATGCCGAGTGTGTGGGCGATATGAAGTTCATTCGGCATGATTGGAACAAAGTTTCGCTTTGTGCAACGCTTTGGTATGCGTAAGTTTGCAGTACCATTTGGGACCCGCTGCTGCATGAATGTTTCGTGATCGACTCTGACGCATACCTAAATGCTTGTTGAAATGGGATAGGGCATATATGAACTCCATCCGGGAGTTTGACACTTAATTTTCCTTTCGCGGCATCGCTGTCCTGACGCAGCTTGCAAGACACCTTATAATTCGTCATGAGGGATGTTCCACACTCACTTGGACGATTCAAATGAATGCAGAATTGTGCCGAAGGCATGTAAAGTCCACTCGGAGTTTGGCCTACATTTTCCTTCCGTGCATCGCTTTGATACGCGACGCAGCTCGCAGCATTCGCTGGCACCTATCGCTGAGAAATGTTTTACACCGCCCTGATGCAGCAGAAATGCATGCCGAATGAGCTTGGGCACACATGAACTCTATTCAGGGTGTCCGCCACAAGCTTTCTTTCCGCACTCGCTCGGTACGAACGTGACTTATGGTTCCGCTTGTGGTGTAGGTTTCACACCGACTCTGATGAGCCCAAATTGCTTGCTAAAATGAGCTACGGCAAACATGAAGCCCATTCGGTTGATTCACACTCAGCTTCATCTTACGAGTCGCTTTCTTGTGAAAATACAAGCACCATACAGTCCTCGTCATGAGGAATGTTTCACACGACTGAAGATTCAAAACGCATGCCTAAATGCGCTTGGGCATATACGGTTCATTCGCATGTTTGGAACAATGTTTCTTTGTGCACCATTCTGGTACGAGTGTAGTTTACGCTACCATTGTGCATGAATGTTTCGCTTCAAGCCTGACGATTCAAATGGTTGCTGAAACGGGCTAGGTACACATGTGAAGCCCATTCGGGAGTTTGACACCCAGTTTCGCTTTCAGCATCGCTTTCATTCGACCCAGCTTGCAGTACTTCTTGTTACCCGTCATGAGGGATGTTTCACACTCACCCGGACGTATTCAAATGAATGCAGAATTGCGCTGAAATGCACAAGCTTAACATCGTAAGTTAATTCCGGTGTTTGGCACTGCTCGCTTTCGTTGCATCGCTTTCAATTCTTTCAGCTTAGGAACTCGCTGCTATGAATATTTCACGCCGACTGGACGGATTCAAATGCATGCCTAAATGAGTTACAGCAGATATGAATAGCATTCGTGTGTTTGGCACCCGCTTCATTTCGCTCATCATTTTCGCTTTCGCGGCCGCAATGTTTCGCTTTTGGCGCAAGGTTGCGGCATGTAGGGTGCTTGCCACGATGTTCCATTCCGCGCATCATTTTCGGCGCTGCGGTGGTGTTTGCCACAATGTTTCATTTCGCGGCATCATTTTCATTTTCGTGTGGCTGCCGCTACAGCGCTGCTCGACCTGGCCGGGGGATTTTATCAGACATACTCTAATGGATTCGAAACAAATGGTGAAAAGAGGTTCCAAACATCATAAGTTCTTTCGGGCGCTTGGCACTCAGTTCTGCTTTCGCATCGGTTCCGCTTTGTATTCTCGCTTGTATTACCCGTGGGAACCCGTCGTGGTGGAATGTTTGACACCGACTCGAACATATTCGAAATGCATGCCAAAATGAGTTAAAGCACATATGAACTCTAATCGTTGTGTTTGGCACTCAGTTTCATACCGCGCAACGCTTTCGAATGGGCGCCGCTTGTAGTATTCGTCGTGCTCATCGTGGGGAAATGTTTCACATGAACTCCTGACGGACTCAAATGCATGCCGAAAAGTGTGTGGGCGATATGAAGTTCATTCGGCATGATTGGAACAAAGTTTCGCTTTGTGCAACGCTTTGGTATGCGTAAGTTTGCAGTACCATTTGGGACCCGCTGCATGAATGTTTCGTGATCGACTCTGACGCATACCTAAATGCTTGTTGAAATGGGATAGGGCATATATGAACTCCATCCGGGAGTTTGACACGAATTTTCCTTTCGCGGCATCGTTCGTCCTGACGCAGCTTTGCAAGACACCTTATGCATTCGTCATGAGGGATGTTCCACACTCACTTGGACGTATTCAAATGAATGCAGAATTGTGCCGAAGGCATGTAAAGTCCACTCATGAGTTTGGCCTACATTTTCCTTCCGTGCATCGCTTTTGATACGCGACGCAGCCGCAGCATTCGCTGGCACCTATCGCTGAGAAATGTTTTACACCGCCCGATGCAGCAGAAATGCATGCCGAAATGAGCTTGGGCACACATGAACTCTATTCAGGGTGTCTCGCCACAAGCTTTCTTTCCGCACTCGCTCGCACGAACGTGACTTATGGTTCCGCTTGTGGTGTAGGTTTCACACCGACTGATGAGCCCAAATTGCTTGCTAAAATGAGCTACGGCAAACATGAAGCCCATTCGGTTGATTCACACTCAGCTTCATCTTACGAGTCGCTTTCTTGTGAAAATACAAGCACCATACAGTCCTCGTCATGAGGAATGTTTCACACGACTCGAAAGATTCAAAACGCATGCCTAAATGCGCTTGGGCATATAATGGTTCATTCGCATGTTTGGAACAATGTTTCTCTTTGTGCACCATTCTAGTACGAGTGTAGTTTACGTTACCATTGTGCATGAATGTTTCGCTTCAAGTCGGATGTACTCTAAATGGTTGCTGAAACGGGCTAGGGTACACATGTGAAGCCCATTCGGGGAGTTTGACACCCGCTGCTTTCGTGCATCGCTTTCATTCGACCAAGCTTGCAAGTACTTTGTTACCCGTCATGAGGGATGTTTCACACTCACCCGACGTATTCAAATGAATGCAGAATTGCGCTGAAATGCACAAGCGAACATCGTAGTTAATTCCGGTGTTTGGCACTCGGTTTCGCTTTCGCATCGCTTTCAATTCTTTCAGCTTAGGAACTCGTCGCTGCTATGAATATTTCACGCCGACTGACGGATTCAAATGCATGCCTAAATGAGTTACAGCGCATATGAATAGCATTCGTGTGTTTGGCACCCGCTTCATTTCGCTCATCATTTTCGCTTTCGCGTCGCAATGTTTCGCTTTTGGCGCAAGGTTGCGGCATGTAGGGTGCTTGCCACGATGTTCCATTCCGCGCATCATTTTCGCGCGGTGGTGTTTGCCACAATGTTTCATTTCGGCATCATTTTCATTTTCATGTGGCTGCCGCTACAGCGTCTGCTCGACCCCGTGGGGATTTTTTCAGACATACTCGAATGGATTCAAACAAATGGTGAAAAGCGGTTCCAAACATCATAAGTTCTTTCGGGCGCTTGGCACTCAGCCTGCTTTCGTGCATCGGTTCCGCTTTGTATTCTCGCTTGTATTACCCGTGGGAACCCGTCGTGGTGGAATGTTTGACAACCGACTTGACATATTCAAATGCATGCCAAAATGAGTTAAAGCACATATGAACTCCAATCGCTGTGTTTGGCACTCGCTTCATACCGCCGCAACGCTTTCGAATGGGCGCCGCTTGTAGTATTCGTCGTGCTCATCGTGGGGAAATGTTTCACATGAACTCTGACGGACTCAAATGCATGCCGAAAGTGTGTGGGCGATATGAAGTTCATTCGCATGATTGGAACAAAGTTTCGCTTTTGTGCAACGCTTTGGTATGCGTAAGTTTGCAGTACCATTTGGGACCCGCCAGGCATGAATGTTTCGTGATCGACTCTGACGCATACCTAAATGCTTGTTGAAATGGGATAGGGCATATATGAACTCCATCCGGGAGTTTGACACGAATTTCCTTTCGCGGCATCGCTTTCGTCCTGGACGCAGCCTTGTAAGACACCTTATAATTCGTCATGAGGGATGTTCCACACTCACTTGGACGATTCAAATGAATGCAGAATTGTGCCGAAGGCATGTAAAGTCCACTCGCGGAGTTTGGCCTACATTTTCCTTCCGTGCATCGCTTTGATACGCACGCAGCTCGCAGCATTCGCTGGCACCTATCGCCGAGAAATGTTTTACACCGCCCGATGCGCAGTAAATGCATGCCGAATGAGCTTGGGCACACATGAACTCTATTCAGGGTGTCTCGCCACAAGCTTTCTTTCCGCACTGCTCGTACGAACGTGACTTATGGTTCCGCTTGTGGTGTAGGTTTCACACCGACTGATGAGCCCAAATTGCTTGCTAAAATGAGCTACGGCAAACATGAAGCCCATTCGGTTGATTCACACTCAGCCATCTTACGAGTCGCTTTCTTGTGAAAATACAAGCACCATACAGTCCTCGTCATGAGGAATGTTTCACACGACTCGAAGATTCAAAACGATGCCGAAATGCGCCTTGTGGCATATACGGTTCATTCGGCATGTTTGAACAATGTTTCTCTTTGTGCACCATTCTGGTACGAGTGTAGTTTACATTACCATTGTTGCATGAATGTTTTCGCCTATGACAATAAACTAAATGCTCTCTGAAATGGGATAAGGCATATAATCAGTCATGAAGTACATTCATTCGTCGCGCATCGCTTTGATACGTTCATCGCATGCAGAAGCTGGCACCTATCGCTGAGAAATGTTTTACACCGCCCGGATGCAAGTAAATGCATGCCGAAATGAGCTTGGGCACACATGAACTCTATTCAGTGGTGTCTCGCCACAAGCTTTCTTTCCGCACTCGCTCGCACGAACGTGACTTATGGTTCCGCTTGTGGTGTAGGTTTCACACCGACTGATGAGCCCAAATTGCTTGCTAAAATGAGCTACGGCAAACATGAAGCCCATTCGGTTGATTCACACTCAGCTTCATCTTACGAGTCGCTTTCTTGTGAAAATACAAGCACCATACAGTCCTCGTCGCGAGGAATGTTTCACACGACTTAAAGATTCAAAACGCATGCCGAAATGCGCTTGGGCATATAATGGTTCATTCGCATGTTTGGAACAATGTTTCTCTTTGTGCACCATTCGCACGAGTGTAGTTTACGTTACCATTGTGCATGAATGTTTCGCTTCAAGTCGGACGCATCAAAATGGTTGCTGAAACGGGCTAGGGTACACATGTGAAGCCCATTCGGGAGTTTGACACCCAGCTTCGCTTCAGGCATCGCTTTCATTCGACCCAGCTTGCAAGTACTTTGTTACCCGTCATGAGGGATGTTTCACACTCACCCGGACGTATTCAAATGAATGCAGAATTGCGCCAAATGCACAAGCTAACATCGTAAGTTAATTCCGGTGTTTGGCACTGGTTTCGCTTTCGTGCATCGCTTTCAATTCTTTCAAATTAGGAACTCGCTGCTATGAATATTTCACGCCGACTGACGGATTCGAATGCATGCCTAAATGAGTTACAACAAGATATGAATAGCATTCGTGTGTTTGGCACCGGCTTCATTTCGCTCATCATTTTCGCTTTCGCGTCGCGATGTTTCGCTTTTGGCGCAAGGTTGCGGCATGTAGGGTGCTTGCCACGATGTTCCATTCCGCGGCATCATTTTCGCGCTGCGGTGGTGTTTGCCACAATGTTTCATTTCGTGCATCATTTTCATTTTCATGTGGCTGCCGCTACAGCGCTGCTCGACCCGCCGTGGGGATTTTTTCGCACATACTCGAATGGATTCAAACAAATGGTGAAAAGCGGTTCCAAACATCATAAGTTCTTTCGGGCGCTTGGCACTCGGCCTGCTTTCGTGCATCGGTTCCGCTTTGTATTCTCGCTTGTATTACCCGTGGGAACCCGTCGTGGTGGAATGTTTGACACCGACTTGACATATTCGAAATGCATGCCAAAATGAGTTAAAGCACATATGAACTCCAATCGCTGTGTTTGGCACTCGTTTCATACCGCGCAACGCTTTCGAATGGGCGCCGCTTGTAGTATTCGCTCAGACTCATCGTGGGGAAATGTTTCACATGAACTCGACGGACTCAAATGCATGCCGAAAAGTGCCGTGGGCGATATGAAGTTCATTCGGCATGATTGGAACAAAGTTTCGCTTTTGTGCAACGCTTTGGTATGCGTAAGTTTGCAGTACCATTTGGGACCCGCTGCATGAATGTTTCGTGATCGACTGACGCATACCTAAATGCTTGTTGAAATGGGATAGGGCATATATGAACTCCATCCGGGAGTTTGACACGAATTTCCTTTCGCGGCATCAAGCTGGTCCTGGACGCAGCTTGCAAGACACCTTATAATTCGTCATGAGGGATGTTCCACACTCACTTGGACGATTCAAATGAATGCAGAATTGTGCCGAAGGCATGTAAAGTCCACTCGCGAGTTTGGCCTACATTTTCCTTCCGTGCATCGCTTTGATACGCACGCAGCTCGCAGCATTCGCTGGCACCTATCGCTGAGAAATGTTTTACACCGCCCTGATGCAGCAGAAATGCATGCCGAATGAGCTTGGGCACACATGAACTCTATTCAGGGTGTCTCGCCACAAGCTTTCTTTCCATACTGCTCGCACGAACGTGACTTATGGTTCCGCTTGTGGTGTAGGTTTCACACCGACTCTGATGAGCCCAAATTGCTTGCTAAAATGAGCTACGGCAAACATGAAGCCCATTCGGTTGATTCACACTCAGCCATCTTACGAGTCGCTTTCTTGTGAAAATACAAGCACCATACAGTCCTCGTCATGAGGAATGTTTCACACGACTGAAAGATTCAAAACGCATGCCGAAATGCGCTTGGGCATATAATGGTTCATTCGGCATGTTTGGAACAATGTTTCTCTTTGTGCACCATTCTCGCACGAGTGTAGTTTACGTTACCATTGTGCATGAATGTTTCGCTTCAAGTCGGACGACTAAATGGTTGCTGAAACGGGCTAGGGTACACATGTGAAGCCCATTCGGGAGTTTGACACCCACTTCGCTTTCGCGGCATCGCTTTCATTCGACCCAAATTGCAGTACTTCTTGTTACCCGTCATGAGGGATGTTTCACACTCACCCGGACGTATTCGAAATGAATGCGAATTGCGCTGAAATGCACAAGCTTAACATCGTGTTAATTCCGGTGTTTGGCACTGCTTCGCTTTCGTGCATCGCTTTCAATTCTTTCAGTTTAGGAACTCGTCGCTATGAATATTTCACGCCGACTGACGGATTCAAATGCATGCCTAAATGAGTTACAAACAAGATATGAATAGCATTCGTGTGTTTGGCACCCGGCTTCATTTCGCTCATCATTTTCGCTTTCGTCGCGATGTTTCGCTTTTGGCGCAAGGTTGCGGCATGTAGGGTGCTTGCCACGATGTTCCATTCCGTGCATCATTTTCGGCGCGGTGGTGTTTGCCACAATGTTTCATTTCGCGGCATCATTTTCATTTTCATGTGGTCGCCGCCATAAAGGCGCTGCTCGACCTGGCCGTGGGGATTTTTTCGCACATACTCGAATGGATTCAAACAAATGGTGAAAAGCGGTTCCAAACATCATAAGTTCTTTCGGGCGCTTGGCACTCGCCTGCTTTCGTGCATCGGTTCCGCTTGTATTCTCGCTTGTATTACCCGTGGGAACCCGTCGTGGTGGAATGTTTGACAACCGACTCGACATATTCGAAATGCATGCCAAAATGAGTTAAAGCACATATGAACTCCAATCGCTGTGTTTGGCACTCAGTTTCATACCGCCGCAACGCCGAATGGGCGCCGCTTGTAGTATTCGTCAGGCTCATCGTGGGGAAATGTTTCACATGAACTCGACGGACTCAAATGCATGCCGGTGCCGCAGGGCGATATGAAGTTCATTCGGCATGATTGGAACAAAGTTTCGCTTTGTGCAACGCTTTGGTATGCGTAAGTTTGCAGTACCATTTGGGACCCGCCTGCATGAATGTTTCGTGATCGACTCTGACGCATACCTAAATGCTTGTTGAAATGGGATAGGGCATATATGAACTCCATCCGGGAGTTTGACACTAATTTCCTTTCGCGGCATCGCTTTCGTCCCGACGCAGCTTGCAAGATACCTTATAATTCGTCATGAGGGATGTTCCACACTCACTTGGACGATTCAAATGAATGCAGAATTGTGCCGAAGGCATGTAAAGTCCACTCGCGAGTTTGGCCTACATTTTCCTTCCGTGCATCGCTTTGATACGCACGCAGCCGCAGCATTCGCTGGCACCTATCGCTGAGAAATGTTTTACACCGCCCGATGCAGCGTAAATGCATGCCGAATGAGCTTGGGCACACATGAACTCTATTCAGGTGTCCGCCACAAGCTTTCTTTCCATACTGCTCGCACGAACGTGACTTATGGTTCCGCTTGTGGTGTAGGTTTCACACCGACTGGATGAGCCCAAATTGCTTGCTAAAATGAGCTACGGCAAACATGAAGCCCATTCGGTTGATTCACACTCAGCTTCATCTTACGAGTCGCTTTCTTGTGAAAATACAAGCACCATACAGTCCTCGTCATGAGGAATGTTTCACACGACTTAAAGATTCAAAACGATGCCGAAATGCGCTTGGGCATATAATGGTTCATTCGCATGTTTGGAACAATGTTTCTCTTTGTGCACCATTCTGCACGAGTGTAGTTTACGTTACCATTGTGCATGAATGTTTCGCTTCAAGTCGGACGATCGAAATGGTTGCTGAAACGGGCTAGGGTACACATGTGAAGCCCATTCGGGAGTTTGACACCCAGCTGCTTCGGCATCGTGTCCATTCTGACCAGCTTGCAGTACTTCTTGTTACCCGTCATGAGGGATGTTTCACACTCACCCTGACGTATTCGAATGAATGCAGAATTGCGCTGAAATGCACAAGCTTAACATCGTAGTTAATTCCGGTGTTTGGCACTGGTTTCGCTTGCATCGCTTTCAATTCTTTCAGTTTAGGAACTCGCTGCTATGAATATTTCACGCCGACTGACGGATTCGAAATGCATGCCTAAATGAGTTACAACAAGATATGAATAGCATTCGTGTGTTTGGCACCCGGCTTCATTTCGCTCATCATTTTCGCTTTCGCGTCGCGATGTTTCGCTTTTGGCGCAAGGTTGCGGCATGTAGGGTGCTTGCCACGATGTTCCATTCCGCGGCATCATTTTCGCGCTGCGGTGGTGTTTGCCACAATGTTTCATTTCGTGCATCATTTTCATTTTCATGTGGTCGCCGCCATAAAGGCGCTGCTCGACCTGGCCGTGGGGATTTTTTCAGACATACTCGAATGGATTCAAACAAATGGTGAAAAGCGGTTCCAAACATCATAAGTTCTTTCGGGCGCTTTGGCACTCGCCTGCTTTCGCATCGGTTCCGCTTGTATTCTCGCTTGTATTACCCGTGCGAACCCGTCGTGGTGGAATGTTTGACACCGACTCGGACATATTCGAAATGCATGCCAAAATGAGTTAAAGCACATATGAACTCCAATCGCTGTGTTTGGCACTCGCTTCATACCGCGCAACGCTTTCGAATGGGCGCCGCTTGTAGTATTCGCTCAGACTCATCGTGGCGAAATGTTTCACATGAACTCGACGGACTCAAATGCATGCCAAAAGCGTGTGGGCGTATATGAAGTTCATTCGCATGATTGGAACAAAGTTTCGCTTTTGTGCAACATTTTGGTATGCGTAAGTTTGCAGTACCATTTGGGACCCGCTGCATGAATGTTTCGTGATCGACTGACGCATACCTAAATGCTTGTTGAAATGGGATAGGGCATATATGAACTCCATCCGGAGTTTGACACGAATTTCCTTTCGCGGCATCGCTTTCGTCCGACGCAGCTTGCAAGATACCTTATGCACTCCGTCATGAGGGATGTTCCACACTCACTTGGACGATTCAAATGAATGCAGAATTGTGCCGAAGGCATGTAAAGTCCACTCGCGAGTTTGGCCTACATTTTCCTTCCGTGCATCGCTTTGATACGCGACGCAGCTCGCAGCATTCGCTGGCACCTATCGCTGAGAAATGTTTTACACCGCCCGATGCAGCAGAAATGCATGCCGAATGAGCTTGGGCACACATGAACTCTATTCAGGGTGTCCGCCACAAGCTTTCTTTCCATACTGCTCGTACGAACGTGACTTATGGTTCCGCTTGTGGTGTAGGTTTCACACCGACTGATTTGCCCAAATTGCTTGCTAAAATGAGCTACGGCAAACATGAAGCCCATTCGGTTGATTCACACTCAGCTTCATCTTACGAGTCGCTTTCTTGTGAAAATACAAGCACCATACAGTCCTCGTCAGCGAGGAATGTTTCACACGACTCGAAAGATTCAAAACGCATGCCGAAATGCGCTTGGGCATATAATGGTTCATTCGCATGTTTGGAACAATGTTTCTCTTTGTGCACCATTCTGGTACGAGTGTAGTTTACGTTACCATTGTGCATGAATGTTTCGCTTCAAGTCGGACGTATCGAAATGGTTGCTGAAACGGGCTAGGTACACATGTGAAGCCCATTCGGGAGTTTGACACCCATTCGCTTTCGCGGCATCGCTTTCATTCTGACCCACTTGCAAGACTTCTTGTTACCCGTCATGAGGGATGTTTCACACTCACCCGGACGATTCGAATGAATGCAGAATTGCGCTGAAATGCACAAGCGAACATCGTAAGTTAATTCCGGTGTTTGGCACTCGGTTTCGCTTTCGCGGCATCGCTTTCAATTCTTTCAGCTTAGGAACTCGCTGCTATGAATATTTCACGCCGACTGGACGGATTCAAATGCATGCCTAAATGAGTTACAACGATATGAATAGCATTCTGTGTTTGGCACCCGCTTCATTTCGCTCATCATTTTCGCTTTCGCGTCGCGATGTTTCGCTTTTGGCGCAAGGTTGCGGCATGTAGGGTGCTTGCCACGATGTTCCATTCCGTGCATCATTTTCCGCTGCGGTGGTGTTTGCCACAATGTTTCATTTCGTGCATCATTTTCATTTTCATGTGGCTGCCGCTACAAAGGCGCTGCTCGACCTGGCCGTGGGGATTTTTTCGCACATACTCGAATGGATTCAAACAAATGGTGAAAAGCGGTTCCAAACATCATAAGTTCTTTCGGGCGCTTGGCACTCAGCCTGCTTTCGTGCATCGGTTCCGCTTTGTATTCTCGCTTGTATTACCCGTGGGAACCCGTCGTGGTGGAATGTTTGACACCGACTGACATATTCAAATGCATGCCAAAATGAGTTAAAGCACATATGAACTCCAATCGCTGTGTTTGGCACTCGCTTCATACCGCGCAACGCCGAATGGGCGCCGCTTGTAGTATTCGTCGTGCTCATCGTGGGCGAAATGTTTCACATGAACTCTGACGGACTCAAATGCATGCCAAGCGTGTGGGCGTATATGAAGTTCATTCGGCATGATTGGAACAAAGTTTCGCTTTTGTGCAACATTTTGGTATGCGTGTAAGTTTGCAGCACCATTTGGGACCCGCTGCATGAATGTTTCGTGATCGACTGACGCATACCTAAATGCTTGTTGAAATGGGATAGGGCATATATGAACTCCATCCGGAGTTTGACACGAATTTCCTTTCGTGCATCGTTGTCCTGGACGCAGCTTGCAAGACACCTTATAATTCGTCATGAGGGATGTTCCACACTCACTTGGACGATTCAAATGAATGCAGAATTGTGCCGAAGGCATGTAAAGTCCACTCGCAGAGTTTGGCCTACATTTTCCTTCCGTGCATCGCTTTGATACGCACGCAGCTCGCAGCATTCGCTGGCACCTATCGCTGAGAAATGTTTTACACCGCCCTGATGCAATGAAATGCATGCCGAATGAGCTTGGGCACACATGAACTCTATTCAGGGTGTCCGCCACAAGCTTTCTTTCCATACTCGCTCGCACGAACGTGACTTATGGTTCCGCTTGTGGTGTAGGTTTCACACCGACTCTGATTTGCCCAAATTGCTTGCTAAAATGAGCTACGGCAAACATGAAGCCCATTCGGTTGATTCACACTCAGCTTCATCTTACGAGTCGCTTTCTTGTGAAAATACAAGCACCATACAGTCCTCGTCATGAGGAATGTTTCACACGACTGAAAGATTCAAAACGCATGCCGAAATGCGCTTGGGCATATAATGGTTCATTCGGCATGTTTGGAACAATGTTTCTCTTTGTGCACCATTCTCGCACGAGTGTAGTTTACGTTACCATTGTGCATGAATGTTTCGCTTCAAGTCGGACGATTTAAATGGTTGCTGAAACGGGCTAGGGTACACATGTGAAGCCCATTCGGGAGTTTGACACCCGCTTTCGTGCATCGTGTCCATTCTGACCCAGCTTGCAAGACTTCTTGTTACCCGTCATGAGGGATGTTTCACACTCACCCGACGTATTCAAATGAATGCGAATTGCGCCAAATGCACAAGTTTAACATCGTAAGTTAATTCCGGTGTTTGGCACTCGGTTTCGCTTTCGTGCATCGCTTTCAATTCTTTCAAATTTAGGAACTCGCTCGCTATGAATATTTCACGCCGACTTCGGACGGATTCAAATGCATGCCTAAATGAGTTACAACAAGATATGAATAGCATTCGTGTGTTTGGCACCCGCTTCATTTCGCTCATCATTTTCGCTTTCGTCGCGATGTTTCGCTTTTGGCGCAAGGTTGCGGCATGTAGGGTGCTTGCCACGATGTTCCATTCCGTGCATCATTTTCGCTGCGGTGGTGTTTGCCACAATGTTTCATTTCGTGCATCATTTTCATTTTCATGTGGCTGCCGCTAAAGGCGCTGCTCGACCCGTCGTGGGGATTTTTTCGCACATACTCGAATGGATTCAAACAAATGGTGAAAAGCGGTTCCAAACATCATAAGTTCTTTCGGGCGCTTGGCACTCAGCCTGCTTCGCATCGGTTCCGCTTTGTATTCTCGCTTGTATTACCCGTGGGAACCCGTCGTGGTGGAATGTTTGACAACCGACTGACATATTCGAAATGCATGCCAAAATGAGTTAAAGCACATATGAACTCCAATCGCTGTGTTTGGCACTCGTTTCATACCGCGCAACGCTTTCGAATGGGCGCCGCTTGTAGTATTCGTCAGACTCATCGTGGGGAAATGTTTCACATGAACTCTGACGGACTCGAAATGCATGCCGAAAGCGTGTGGGCGATATGAAGTTCATTCGGCATGATTGGAACAAAGTTTTGTTTTGTGCAACATTTTGGTATGCGTGTAAGTTTGCAGTACCATTTGGGACCCGCCAGGCATGAATGTTTCGTGATCGACTCTGACGCATACCTAAATGCTTGTTGAAATGGGATAGGGCATATATGAACTCCATCCGGGAGTTTGACACGAATTTCCTTTCGTGCATCAAGTTGTCCTGGACGCAGCTTGCAAGATACCTTATAATTCGTCATGAGGGATGTTCCACACTCACTTGGACGTATTCAAATGAATGCAGAATTGTGCCGAAGGCATGTAAAGTCCACTCGCGGAGTTTGGCCTACATTTTCCTTCCGTGCATCGCTTTTGATACGCACGCAGCTCGCAGCATTCGCTGGCACCTATCGCTGAGAAATGTTTTACACCGCCCGGATGCAAATGAAATGCATGCCGAAATGAGCTTGGGCACACATGAACTCTATTCAGGGTGTCCGCCACAAGCTTTCTTTCCATACTTGTTCGCACGAACGTGACTTATGGTTCGCTTGTGGTGTAGGTTTCACACCGACTGATTTGCCCAAATTGCTTGCTAAAATGAGCTACGGCAAACATGAAGCCCATTCGGTTGATTCACACTCAGCTTCATCTTACGAGTCGCTTTCTTGTGAAAATACAAGCACCATACAGTCCTCGTCATGAGGAATGTTTCACACGACTTTAAAGATTCAAAACGCATGCCGAAATGCGCTTGGGCATATAATGGTTAATTCGCATGTTTGGAACAATGTTTCTCTTTGTGCACCATTCTGGCACGAGTGTAGTTTACGTTACCATTGTGCATGAATGTTTCGCTTCAAGTCGGACGATTCGAAATGGTTGTCAAACGGGCTAGGGTACACATGTGAAGCCCATTCGGGAGTTTGACACCCGCTGCTTTGCGGCATCGTGTCCATTCTGACCCACTTTGCAAGACTTCTTGTTACCCGTCATGAGGGATGTTTCACACTCACCCGAACGTATTCGAAATGAATGCAGAATTGCGCCGAAATGCACAAGCGAACATCGTAAGTTAATTTCGGTGTTTGGCACTGGTTTCGCTTTCGTGCATCGCTTTCAATTCTTTCAGCTTAGGAACTCGCTGTATGAATATTTCACGCCGACTCGGACGGATTCAAATGCATGCCTAAATGAGTTACAATAAGATATGAATAGCATTCGTGTGTTTGGCACCCGGCTTCATTTCGCTCATCATTTTCGCTTTCGCGTCGCGATGTTTCGCTTTGGCCTGCAAGGTTGCGGCATGTAGGGTGCTTGCCACGATGTTCCATTCCGTGCATCATTTTCGGCGCTGCGGTGGTGTTTGCCACAATGTTTCATTTCGCGGCATCATTTTCATTTTCATGTGGTCGCCATAAAGGCGCTGCTCGACCACTCGTGGGGATTTTTTCGCACATACTCGAATGGATTCAAACAAATGGTGAAAAGCGGTTCCAAACATCATAAGTTCTTTCGGGCGCTTGGCACTCAGCCTGCTTTCATGAATCGGTTCCGCTTGTATTCTCGCTTGTATTACCCGTGGGAACCCATCGTGGTGGAATGTTTGACACCGACTTGACATATTCAAATGCATGCCAAAATGAGTTAAAGCACATATGAACTCCAATCGCTGTGTTTGGCACTCGCTTCATACCGCGCAACATTTTCGAATGGGCGCCGCTTGTAGTATTCGTCGTGCTCATCGTGGCGAAATGTTTCACATGAACTCGGACGGACTCGTAATGCATGCCGAAAGCGTGTGGGCGATATGAAGTTCATTCGGCATGATTGGAACAAAGTTTCGCTTTGTGCAACGCTTTGGTATGCGTGTAAGTTTGCAGTACCATTTGGGACCCGCCGTGCATGAATGTTTCGTGATCGACTCTGACGCATACCTAAATGCTCGTTGAATGGGATAGGGCATATATGAACTCCATCCGGTGAGTTTGACACGAATTTCCCTTTCGTGCATCGCTTTCGTCCTGACGCAGCTTGCAAGATACCTTATAATTCGTCATGAGGGATGTTCCACACTCACTTGGACGTATTCAAATGAATGCAGAATTGTGCCGAAGGCATGTAAAGTCCACTCGCGGAGTTTGGCCTACATTTTCCTTCCGTGCATCATTTTGATACGCACGCAGCTCGCAGCATTCGCTGGCACCTATCGCTGAGAAATGTTTTACACCGCCCTGATGCAAATGAAATGCTTGTTTAAAATGAGCTTGGGCACACATGAACTCTATTCAGGGTGTCCGCCACAAGCTTTCTTTCCATACTGCTCGCACAAACGTGACTTATGGTTCGCTTGTGGTGTAGGTTTAACACCGACTGGATTTGCCCAAATTGCTTGCTAAAATGAGCTACGGCAAAAATGAAGCCCATTCGGTTGATTCACACCTACTTCATCTTACGAGTCGCTTTCTTGTGAAAATACAAGCACCATACAGTCCTCGTCGCGGAGGAATATTTCACACGACTTGAAAGATTCAAAACGCATGCCGAAATGCGCTTGGGCATATAATGGTTCATTCGGCATGTTTGGAACAATGTTTCTCTTTGTGCACCATTCTGGCACGAGTGTAGTTTACGTTACCATTGTGCATGAATGTTTCGCTTCAAGCCTGACGTATTTAAATGGTTGCTGAAACGGGCTAGGTACACATGTGAAGCCCATTCGGGAGTTTGACACCCGCTTCGTTGCGGCATCGTGTCCATTCGACCCAGCTTGCAAGACTTCTTGTTACCCGTCATGAGGGATATTTCACACTCACCCGACGTATTCGAAATGAATGCAGAATTGCGCTGAAATGCACAAGCGAACATCGTAGTTAATTCCGGTGTTTGGCACTCGGTTTCGCTTTCGCGGCATCGCTTTCAATTCTTTCACTTAGGAACTCGCTGCTATGAATATTTCACGCCGACTCGGACGGATTCAAATGCATGCCTAAATGAGTTACAACAAGATATGAATAGCATTCGTGTGTTTGGCACCCGGCTTCATTTCGCTCATCATTTTCGCTTTCGCGTCGCGATGTTTCGCTTTTGGCGCAAGGTTGCGGCATGTAAGGTGCTTGCCACGATGTTCCATTCCGTGCATCATTTTCGCGCTGCGGTGGTGTTTGCCACAATGTTTCATTTCGCGGCATCATTTTCATTTTCATGTGGCTGCCGCTATAAAGGCGCTGCTCGACCTGGCCGTGGGGATTTTTTCAGACATACTCGAATGGATTCAAACAAATGGTGAAAAGCGGTTCCAAACATCATAAGTTCTTTCGGGCGCTTGGCACTCAGCCTGCTTTCGCATCGGTTCCGCTTTGTATTCTGCTTGTATTACCCGTGGGAACCCGTCGTGGTGGAATGTTTGACACCGACTCGGACATATTCGAAATGCATGCCAAAATGAGTTAAAGCACATATGAACTCCAATGTTGTGTTTGGCACTCAGTTTCATACCGCGCAACGTTTTCGAATGGGCGCCGCTTGTAGTATTCGTTCGTGCTCATCGTGGCGAAATGTTTCACATGAACTCGGACGGACTCGTAATGCATGCCGAAAAGCGTGTGGGCGTATATGAAGTTCATTCGGGATGATTGGAACAAAGTTTCGTTTTGTGCAACGTTTTGGTATGCGTGTAAGTTTGCAGTACCATTTGGGACCCGCCGTGCATTAATGTTTCGTGATCGACTGACGTATTACCTAAATGCTCGTTGAAATGGGATAGGGCATATATGAACTCCATCCGGGAGTTTGACACGAATTTCCTTTCGTGCATCGTTTCGTCCGGACGCAGCTTGTAAGATACACCTTGCGACCCGTCAGCGAGGGATGTTCCACACTCACTTGGACGTATTCAAATGAATGCAGAATTGTGCCGAAGGCATGTAAAGTCCACTCGCGGAGTTTGGCCTACATTTTCCTTCCGTGCATCGCTTTGATACGCACGCAGCCGCAGCATTCGTTGGCACCTATCGCTGAGAAATGTTTTACACCGGCCCGGATGCAGCTGAAATGCATGCCGAAATGAGCTTGGGCACACATGAACTGTATTCAGGGTGTCTGCCACAAGCTTTCTTTCCAAACTCGTTCTGGTACGAACGTGACTTATGGTTCGTTTGTGGTGTAGGTTTCACACCGACTCGGATTTGCCCAAATTGCTTGCTAAAATGAGCTACGGCAAACATGAAGCCCATTCGGGTTGATTCACACCCAGCTTCATCTTACGAGTCGTTTTCTTGTGAAAATACAAGCACCATACAGTCCTCGTCAGCGAGGAATGTTTCACACGACTCGGAAAGATTCAAAACGCATGCCGAAATGCGCTTGGGCATATACGAAGTTCATTTAGCATGTTTGGAACAATGTTTCTCTTTGTGCACCATTCTGGTACGAGTGTAGTTTACGTTACCATTGTGCATGAATGTTTCGCTTCAAGCCTGACGACTAAATGGTTGCTGAAACGGGCTAGGTACACATGTGAAGCCCATTCGGGAGTTTGACACCCGATTCGTTTGCGGCATCGTGTCCATTCGACCCAGCTTGCAGTACTTCTTGTTACCCGTCATGAGGGATGTTTCACACTCACCCGAACGTATTCAAATGAATGCAGAATTGCGCTGAAATGCACAAGCTTAACATCGTAAGTTAATTCCGTGTGTTTGGCACTTATCGCTTTGCGTGCATCGCTTTCAATTCTTTCAGCTTAGGAACTCGCTGCTATGAATATTTCACGCCGACTGACGGATTCAAATGCATGCCTAAATGAGTTACAAGATATGAATAGCATTAGGTGTGTTTGGCTCCGCTTCATTTCGCTCATCATTTTCGCTTTCGTCGCGATGTTTCGTTTTGGCGTGCAAGGTTGCGGCATGTAGGGTGCTTGCCACGATGTTCCATTCCGTGCATCATTTTCGACGCGTGTGGTGTTTGCCACAATGTTTCATTTCGTGCATTATTTTCATTTTCATGTGGCTGCCGCTACAAAGGCGCTGCTCGACCCGCTGGGGATTTTTTCGCACATACTCGAATGGATTCAAACAAATGGTGAAAAGCGGTTCCAAACATCATAAGTTCTTTCGGGCGCTTGGCACTCGCCTGCTTTCGCGCATCGGTTCCGCTTGTATTCGCTTGTATTACCCGTGGGAACCCGTCGTGGTGGAATGTTTGACACCGACTGACATATTCGGAATGCATGCCAAAATGAGTTAAAGCACATATGAACTCCAATCATTGTGTTTGGCACTCGCTTCATACCGCGCAACGCTTTCGAATGGGCGCCGCTTGTAGTATTCGCTCGTGCTCATCGTGGCGAAATGTTTCACATGAACTCGGACGGACTCGTAATGCATGCCGAAAGCCGTGGGCGATATGAAGTTCATTCGGGATGATTGGAACAAAGTTTTGTTTTGTGCAACGCTTTGGTATGCGTGTAAGTTTGCAGTACCATTTGGGACCCGCTGCATTAATGTTTCGTGATCGACTCGACGCATACCTAAATGCTCGTTGAATGGGATAGGGCATATATGAACTCCATCCGGGAGTTTGACACGAATTTCCCTTTCGCGGCATCGTTTTCGTCCGGACGCAATTTTTGCAAGATACCTTATGCGACCCGTCATGAGGGATGTTCCACACTCACTTGGACGATTCAAATGAATGCAGAATTGTGCCGAAGGCATGTAAAGTCCACTCGCGGAGTTTGGCCTACATTTTCCTTCCGTGCATCGCTTTGATACGCACGCACCGCAGCATTCGCTGGCACCTATCGAAATGTTTTACACCGCCCGGATGCAGCTGAAATGCATGCCGAATGAGCTTGGGCACACATGAACTCTATTCGTGGTGTCTCGCCACAAGCTTTCTTTCCAAACTCGCTCGTACGAACGTGACTTATGGTTCGCTTGTGGTGTAGGTTTCACACCGACTGATTTGCCCAAATTGCTTGCTAAAATGAGCTACGGCAAACATGAAGCCCATTCGGTTGATTCACACCCAGCTTCATCTTACGAGTCGCTTTCTTGTGAAAATACAAGCACCATACAATCCTCGTCATGAGGAATGTTTCACACGACTGAAAGATTCAAAACGCATGCCGAAATGCGCTTTGGGCATATACGGTTCATTCAAAGCATGTTTGGAACAATGTTTCTCTTTGTGCACCATTCTCGCACGAGTGTAGTTTACGTTACCATTGTGCATGAATGTTTCGCTTCAAGTCGGACGATTTAAATGGTTGGTCAAACGGGCTAGGTACACATGTGAAGCCCATTCGGGAGTTTGACACCTAGTTTCGTTGCGTGCATCGTGTCCATTCTGACCCACTTGCAGCACTTCTTGTTACCCGTCATGAGGGATGTTTCACACTCACCCGAACGTATTCGAAATGAATGCAGAATTGCGCTGAAATGCACAAACGAACATCGTAAGTTAATTCCGGGTGTTTGGCACTCGGTTTCGTTTCGTGCATCGCTTTCAATTCTTTCAGCTTAGGAACTCGTCGTTGCGGAATATTTCACGCCGACTCGGACGGATTCGAAATGCATGCCTAAATGAGTTACAGCGCATATGAATAGCATTAGGTGTGTTTGGCTCCTGGCTTCATTTCATTCATCATTTTCGTTTCGTGCCGCGATGTTTCGTTTTGGCGTGCAAGGTTGCGGCATGTAGGGTGCTTGCCACGATGTTCCATTCCGTGCATCATTTTCGACGCGTGTGGTGTTTGCCACAATGTTTCATTTCGTGCATTATTTTCATTTTCATGTGGCTGCTGTAACACCCCCAAAATTTTGCTTTTCTTAAATTCATGTGTGATTTGGCACTTTGGTGAATTTTTGGAATTTTCTGGAATTTATTTTGGATTTATTTGGAATTTATTTGAATTTATCCCATTTTGAAATAATTAAAGAATTTAATTTTGCAAATAAAATTTTGTTGGAAATATTTTATTTGAGTCCAAAATGTTCTAAAGTATTTTCCAGAATTTTTCTGGAATTTTTCTGAGTCTTTTGCTATTTTTAATGAATTAAATGAATTACTGGGAATTATTTTAAATATTAAATCGCTGGAAAATCAACTCGGGTCTAGTATCGTTTCATCCAACCGAAGTCGAACCCGAAGTCGGACTCGAACCGACCGAGCCGCTTGGCTCGATCAAACCAAATTAAAACCCTAATCAATCCCAACCGCTGGATCAAGATCCAACGGCCGAGATCCGCCTGCACGGCTCGAGCCGTATCCGCCCGGATCCGATCGCGCCCGGCGATCGTGGCCGTTGATCGTGTAATGCGGACGGGTGAGCGTCGTCGTCTCCGCCGAGTCCGAAGCCGGACTCACGCCGCGCGCCGCCGCCGTAGAATTAGGTTTCCGCCTCGCACGAACGCCGAGGCTATTTAAAGCCCTGGTCACGCCCGAGGTTGCCCTCATCCTTGCGCACCCGCTTCCCGAGCCATCTCGCCGAGCCGTCGCCGCTTATTCGCGTGCGAGCTCGGGCCAGAGTTGGAGGAGGTGACCGCCGCGTTTTTGTTCGATTCGTCGCCGTCCGTCGTCTTCCGCCAGAAGGAGCCTGTGATCCGGAATCCCCGTGACAAGACGCACCGGCGAGGACTCATCTCGCCGAGCAACCCCGAGCGCCGTCGGGCTCGTCGTCGTTCGCCTCCGGTGGCTGCAGCTCCGCCAGCCGCCATCGCCCTCGCGAAGCTCGTGGACCGTCCGATCTTGATCGCGGCGGTTGAGGTGAGTTCACGTGTTCTAAACCCGGTTAGATCTCGGACCGCTGGATCAAGATCCAACGGTTCACAATCGCCACGTGCTGTAGTAGTGTTATTATATGATTAGATCTGGACCGTCCGATCTAGATCGAACGGCCCACGATCATCGAGTAGATTTCAACGTGTTAACCATGGATCTAATCGCGGCCGGCGGATTTCAAATCAACTACGGGATTGCGCCACGTGTCGGGAAGTTGGACCGACGCGGTCAGCGCCGCCCACGCGCTGGCAGGTGATGCCGACACGCTGGCCCCGCTGCGGTCGAGGGCCCACACGCCACCGCGCTTATGAGACCCTCAGACCGACAGTGGGTCCCACCGTCCGCCTCACCCGAAGCCGTGGACCGGGTCCACTGTGGACCAAACCGCGCCGTGGGCTGAGCCCATGAGCCTACCGACGCCAGCCAACCAATCAGAGCTGACACGTGTCCACGCCGACGCAATAATTAATTTCCTAAAAGAAAATGATTTATTAATTCGAAATATTGATTCAAATTTAGATTCAAACTTCAAACGCTTATAACTTTTATGCGTTTCAACTCCGATTTGAGTGATTCAAATTTCTAAATTTGTATAAAATTAAGATCTACCTAAATATAAATTTTATTTAATTTTTGGACTAAAGTTTTTCTCTGTAATATTATTTAATTGATTATTTAAACTTTAATAAATCATAACTTTTGCATTTTAACTCCGATTTGAACGATTCCAGTTCCTAAAAATCCAGAAAATTATGTTCTCTCTGTTTATGGATTTTATTTGGAGTTTTGGGATGTTTTTGCCTATTGTTTATTTGCGTATTTGCTATTTGCACGCTTTACGAGTAGACGTTGAAGTGCCTAAGGATTCAAGGAGAAGTGTTGACTCAGGATCCAACTCAAGACCAAGAGCAAGTACTTTTTGAAGGCAAGTTGTGCTTTGACCATGTTGATCCTATTTCGAAATCTATTTTGATTTAAACTATTGCATGCTAGTTCAGTTAGAAAAATACTTTGTTTAAACCTGGGGGTTAGATAAACACCAATTTGCTATATGACACCTTGATTACTTAAGTATGTGCCATGACCCTTTGTCACCCTAGTTGTGGTTTACTAGTTGGACATTATTAAATTGCCAACATGGGTTTAGACCGTTGTAGTATACTGCTTAGACCTGCTACGTGCTCATGACATGATTTTGGACAATCAAATGTTAATATTGACTTAATGATATATTGAACCTGTTTTGGGAAAAGTATCATGTGATGTTGATGGCACGTGGTGCATGGTAATCAATCGGGTTTGATAAACGCTTTTGACCGGGCATGTGGCAAGAGTAATCAGTGGGCCAGCTTGTGGCATTGGGAGTGTTGATTTGGTTTTTCGGGTAGTCTTGCCCTGGTCACTCTAAGGACTTAACCTTGCAAGCCTTTGAACTGGGTCATACTTGCAACCACATGGTCGGAATGGGACGGCCCTAGTTGACTAAGTCGCTAAGGACTCACTTGTGGAGCCTCGTGGTGTCAATTACACCGCTTGTGTGATTGTATCGGGGAGCGATCGTGGTCGTGGCCGATACCCATCTAACGGTGTGTTGGTCCCATACTTCGCCTTGGCTAAGGGAAGGGATGGTGTAGAGCACGAACCCGGAGGACCACCTGTGTTGTTTGAGGCTTCCAAAGGCTTTGTTACTGAACTCGCCTTTGTGGTGTTTGACTGTATCTTGTGGGTAAAGTGCATAACCTCTGCAGAGTGTAGAATCTATTTAAATAGCCGAGTCCACTGCATCGACATCGCCGAATTACAAATAAGGGTTAGACTTTACGAAAATAACTTGGATTTGGAAGTTGGTTTGGTTTAATAATGAAGATGATGGAAATATGGTTTAGGATGGGGAAAATGTTTATTAAACTTCTTGAAAAGTTATTTACGCTTTACTTATTTCTACTGCTTTCAAATCTACTTATATTACTTGTCAAATGTCATATCGCAAATATACCTTGAGCTATTCCTTTGTACCAAGCCATGCATATAGTATATTAGCTTGCATTCTGTGCATGACTTGCTGAGTACCAAGTACTCACCCTTGCCTCAACACAATACCAGTTGAAGAGGAGACTACACCAGCTTTGGAGGAGGAACTCCAAGAAGATCCGTCTACTTAGGGATGCGAGCCCGATCAGCTGCCTGTGGTATCTTGGATGGCGCCACGAAGTTATCTTATTTTCCGCTGCTATTATTTTTCTCTGAATAAGTTTCGCCTTGCGAGGCATACATTTTGTAACTTGGCCATAAGGTCGAGTAACCAGTTTGGTTATTTAAATTAAGTACTTTATTGGTATCGTTTGGTATGATTGTGGTATTTACCGATGTTAAGACTGTGTGCACTAAGCTGCGTTCTCGACTAGTGCTGAATACACAGAGGGTCCGGATTTGCAAATTCGGGGTCCCGACAGAGGTGGTATCAGAGCCATACTTGACTGTAGGCTCAACCCTAGCTAGAATGGTCGTAGTAAGGATAAAACCTATTTTCTAAAGCTAAAAATTTGTGAAGACAAGAAATGACATCTCGACTTATCCCCTTCTCTCTTTTCTTGCCTCTTGCTGAAATTTTCCCTTACCTTGTCACAATTTAAAAATTCCGAGTTCTTACGTAAAGCACTCTTGTGACAGATGGAGGAAGAGTTCAACTACGTTGATCTGGGAGTTGGTCACGCTGCAGAACTTTGGCATATGCTACAGACTCTCGGAGATTTTGAGAAGCCCCAATACCAAGTGGAAGTGATCAGACAAGCGGGATTGATCAAGGCTTGTGACGTGAGGATTGAGGTACCTGCTAGGAAAAAGGGCCCAGGCAATCGCCCAATACACTGCACTGCCAGGAGATCTACAATGCAAATGGGTATCCAAGAAGTATCACGACGAGCAATGCGGCACATTACCCGTATCTACGCCAGAGAATTGGAGAGTACGGTGTTCCGTTACCATCCGCGCAGCGATAACCTTCTTGACCCGAAGGCGATTCAGGATGAGGATGCCACGGTTACACAGTTGGCACGATTTGTCGCCGCCAGGAGGATGTACTAGATAATACAAGCAAGGAGCTACGTAAGGCCCGCAGGAGATCACGACAGAGAAGAACAGATGGCGGGAAGCTCAAGAGTATGTGGCACACCTTCTACGAAGGATTGACGAGTTGGAGATGACCTTGTACGGACTGCACTCCAGAGCCAAGATTGAGCTACACGAGCCGATCCAGAGGAGTCGATCTCGATGAGGACATCGCTTCTTCGACTACCACAGAGGACACAGCTTTGGACATGGCGATCGTTTCGGCGCCTATGCCACAAAGACCTGCACTCAAAGCCGTGGAGGTTTTCTCGATGAGTGAGCATAGGTTCTATAGTGAGACTCCTACGCCGAGTCGCGTCATAGAAGAAAGAGTCACCCTTTAGGCGTTAGACTCCGGTGTTAGTTCGATTTGGATTTGCTTTGTTTGTCGAGTGTGCAAGATGTGTTGCAAGGCCCTTAGGCATTGTAAGCAGCCATACCAAGTTATTAATAATAAAGTTGGACCTTAAGGTTACACCTTTCGCCCGCATAAGTTCCATATTACTTGTCTATTCTTGTTTCCCTCTCATCTCTAAACCTAGAGCAAATCGGACAGATGGTAAACACCCGCTGAAACTTTGGAAGCAATGGGAGTGGTTCTCGCCAAACAGAAAACCCCAATGATGGAGCACCAAAGCACCGCCAATCGATATGCAGAATTTCGGAGCTTTTCTTGCTGCCCAGACTCGCTTGATGCATGCCATGATGCAACAAATGCAGCACGTCCTTTGCTCAGGCCATCGCTAATCAAGTTAATCATGGACAACGCCAGAATACAAAGTGTCGAGTTCATGAGAACTCACCCACCCACTTTCTTCCGGGAATGCCAATCCATTGGAGGCCGATGATTGGTTAAGATCAATCGAGAGGAAGCTACACATAGCTCAATGCATAGGAAATGAGAAGGTACTCTACGCTTCTCATCACCGAAGGAACAAATACGAGTGGTGGGAGAACTTCGTGCCATGCAAGAGAACCCTCAAGATATCACTTGGGAAGAGTTCACAACCGCATTCCGACAAGATTATCACGTGCTCAAGGAATCATGGACCTTAAGAAGGAGGAGTTCAGAGCATCAAGCAAGGTAATCACCGCTGGTCGACTACCCGAACAAGTTCACACAGCTAGCACGCCACGCACTGAGGATGTAGCGACAGATAAATCCGCATACCTCGTTTTATGAAGGGACTTAACTCAGATTGCAAGTAGGGTTGATCACCCACACCTTTCCGGATTTCCAAGAGTTGGTGAATAAGGCGCTTATTCTTGAGGACAAGCGCAAGGAACTGGATGAGAACAGAAGCGCAGGATGCAACAAAGAAGGATCACGCCAGTGGAACGCAATACCGAGAGTTGCACCAAATCAATTCTTCGATTCCAACCACGTAATGCAACAAGGACACCATCCCCAGCACCAAGACATGCCAATCGTAACTACTGCACCCACCCGCTAGAAACGCTACTCGTGCAAATCGAAGGAACCGTGAGACGCCGCTACAATCAATAACGAGCCAGACACTTCGCCAACAGCTTGTCCAAAGAAGACAGCAGGAGTGACCCCGCTCGCTTCAATCTAGGAACCACCCCAGCTAGGACGCCAAAGATCAGGAGCCACACCCTGCACCGTGGTGAGAGGCCGAGTCAACCATGTCACCGCAGATGCACCGCAGAATGCTACGGACGTCGTCTTTGGGTAAGTTACTTGTTAACTCAGTACCTGCAACAGTTTTGTTTGACTCTGGAGCCTCGCATTCGTTTGTTTCGCAAGGCTTTACTACTAGAAATGATTTGAGGATTGCAAGGCTTAAGTGCATGCTTTTGGTTCAAACCCCTGGTTCCGAACTCCGAACGAAAGTAGGATGTTCCGGGGTGAGAATACTAATAGATGGAATAGAGTTCCTAGCAAACCTTATAATTTTGGAGACCTGCACTTAGACGTTATATTGGGAATGGATTGGTTATCCAAGCACAAGGTCGTATTGGATTGTGGACGAAGGACTATCTCGCTGAGAGCCCGTGTGGGAAGAAAGTAGAATTTCAAGCCACTGCAGCTAGAGATGGACAGCTGATGGTTAACGATACCAAGGCAATCGGCATAGAGGATGTCTCAAGAGTGAATGAGTACCCGATGTTTTTCCCGAAGATCTACCTGGTATGCCGCTGCACAGGGACATAGAGTTTGTGATAGAGCTTGTACTGCACAAAGACCGATAGCAAAGAGACCCTATCGGATGTCCACCGAGGAGTTGGTAGAAATGAAGAAACAGCTAGAAGAGTTAATGGAGAAAGGATTTATCAGACCGAGTTCGTCGCCGTGGGGAGCACCGCTTTGTTTGTCAAGAAGAAGGACGGAGTTTCAGGATGTGCATTGACTACCGTGCACTCAATGAAGTCACCGTGAAGAATAAGTATCCGCTACCCAGGATTGATGATTTGTTTGATCGCTTAAGAGGAGCCGAGTTTTCTCCAAGATTGATCTCGAGATCGATACCATCGCTTGAAGATCCGATCGTAAGATATTCAAGATCGCATTCTCGTCAAGATATGGACATTACGAGTTTACAAGAATGTCCTTTGGGCCGATTTAATGCGCCAAATTTATTTCATGAATATGATGAATAAGGTGTTCATGGAATATTTGGACAAGTTTGTCGTCGTGTTCATAGACGATATCCTAATCTACTCCAAGACAGAGAGCGAACATGCCGAACACTTAAGGCGAGTTTTGGAAAAGGCGAGGAACATCAACTTTTCGCCAAGTTCGGCAAGTGTGATTTTTGGAAGGACAAGGTGGAGTTTCTTGGACATGTAATGACCGAAGAAGGAGTCGCCAGTAGATCCAAGTAAAGTAGAAGTCGTGTTACATTGGGAGCACCAAGACTGTGACCTGCATTCGGAGTTTCCTTGGAATGGCAGGATACTACCGCCGTTTCATTGAAGGCTTCTCGATAATTGCGAAACCTCTTACGCAATCAAGAAGGAAAAGAAGTTTGCATGGACGCCGGGAATGTGAGAAAGGATTTCAGAGTCAAGAAGCGATTGACATCAAGACCGTGTTAGTTCTACCGATGTTGCTCAAAGCTTCGATATTTATTGTGACGCATCGCGCCAAGGACTTGGATGTGTGCTGATGCAGGATGGAAAGGTCGTCGCTTATGCATCAAGGCAGTTGAGGCCGCATGAGGAAAATTATCCGACACATGACTTAGAGTTAGCTGCCGTAGTGCATGCTTTGAAGATATGGCATCACTATCTGATTGGAAACAGGTGTGAAGTGTATACGGATCATAAGAGCCTTAAGTACATATTCACCCAGTCGGATCTAAATATGAGGCAAAGGAGATGGCTAGTGTTGATCAAGGACTACAATGTGGGAATCCATTACCATCCCGGGAAGGCCAACGTAGTAGCCGACGCTCTGAGTCGGAAAAGCCATACCGTGAGTACGTTGCTAGCCACAAGTCAGGATGAGTTATGTGAGGATTTTCAGAAAATGAAGATTGAGGTAGTACCTAGCGGATTCTTGGCCGCATTAGAAGTAAAGCCTACCCTAGAGGATCAGATCCGAGAAGGACAAAAGGATGATGACAAGATCCGCAGGATTAAGTCCATCAAGGAGGAAGGCAAGGCAGAGGACTTCAAGTTGGATGAGCAAGGCACGTTGTGGATGAAGGATCGCATTTGTGTGCCTAACAAAAAGGAGTTAAAGCAACTGATTTTGGAAGAAGCCCATGACTCTAAGTACTCAATTCATCCTGGAAGCGCCAAGATGTATCAGGATCTGAAGGAGAGATTCTGGTGGCCGAGTATGAAACGTGAAGTTGCCGAGCATGTTGCATTGTGCGACGTATGCCAGAGAGTCAAGGCAATGCATCAGAGGCCAGCAGGATTGCTACAACCGCTGAAAATACCTGAGTGGAAGTGGGAGGAAATCGGAATGGATTTCATTACCGGTTTGTCAAGACTCAAGGAGGTTATGACTCCATATGGGTTATAGTGGATCGCTTGACTAAAGTAGCCCATTTTATCCCCGTGAAAACCACTTACTCGGAGATAAATTAGCGTAATTATACATGATCAGATTGTCTGCTTGCACGAGTGCCAAAGAGGATTGTATCAGACAGAGGTACCCAATTTACCTCAAGGTTCGAATAAGTTGCATGAAGCCATGGGAACCCGCTTGAACTTCAAGATGACTTATCATCCACGCAGACGGATTGCATCGAAAGAGTCAACCAGATTCTCGAAGATATGTTGAGAGCTTGTGCATTGGCTTATGCTACCTCTTGGGATAAGAGTTTGCCGTATGCCGAGTTTAGTTACAACAATAGTTATCAAGCTAGTTTACGATGTCACCTTTGAGGCCTTCAGATGGTCGACTCGCCGGACGCCATTGAATTGGAATGAGACCGGCGAGCGCCGTGTCTTTGGGCCTGATATTCTTCAAGAGGCTGAAGAACAGATCGCCATGATTAGGGAAAGGTTGAAGATAGCCCAATCTCGACAGAAGAGTTATGCTGACAATCGTCGCCGAGACTTGAGTTTTGAACCAGAAGACTTTGTATACCTCAGAGTTACGCCTCTCAGGGGAGTTAAGAGGTTCCATGCCAAAGGGAAACTTGCACCCCGTTATGTTGGACCATTTAAGATTTTGAGCCGCAGAGGTGAAGTTGCTTATCAACTGGAGTTGCCACAGTCGTTAGCAGGAGTGCATGACGTATTCCATGTGTCCCAGCTAAAGAAGTGTCTTCGAGTTCCTGAGGAACAGACACCGCTAGAGTCAATCGAGTTGCAAGAGGATTTGACTTATAAGGAGTATTCCGTTAGGATTCTAGACACGATGGATTGAGAAACTAGAAACAAGTCAACCCGTTTTTGTAGAGTTCAGTGGAGCAACCATGAAGAAAGCGAAGCGACTTGGGAGCGTGAAGAGGATTTGAAGAAAGAGTTTCCAAACCTATTCCTTTAGTAAGCCCTAAATCTCGGGGACGAGATTCTATTAAGGGGGGGAGGTTTGTAACACCCCAAAATTTTGCTTTTCTTAAATTCATGTGTGATTTGGCACTTTGGTGAATTTTTGGAATTTTCTGGAATTTATTTTGGATTTATTTGGAATTTATTTGAATTTATCCCATTTTGAAATAATTAAAGAATTTAATTTTGCAAATAAAATTTTGTTGGAAATATTTTATTTGAGTCCAAAATGTTCTAAAGTATTTTCCAGAATTTTTCTGGAATTTTTCTGAGTCTTTTGCTATTTTTAATGAATTAAATGAATTACTGGGAATTATTTTAAATATTAAATCGCTGGAAAATCAACTCGGGTCTAGTATCGTTTCATCCGACCGAAGTCGAACCCGAAGTCGGACTCGAGTCCGACCGAGCCGCTTGGCTCGATCAAACCAAATCAAAACCCTAATCAATCCCAACCGTTGGATCAAGATCCAACGGCCGAGATCCGCCTGCACGGCTCGAGCCGTGATCCGCCGGATCCGATCGCGCCCGGCGATCGTGGCGCTGATCGTGCCACGTGGGCGGTGAGCGTCGTCGTCTCCGCCGAGTCCGAGCCGGACTCCGCGCCGCGCCGCGCCGCCGTGTAGAATTAGGTTTCGCCTCGCACGAACGCCGAGGCTATTTAAAGCCCTGGTCACGCCCGAGGTTGCCCTCATCCTTGCGCACTGCTTCCTCGAGCCATCTCGCCTGAGCCGCCGCCGCTTATTCGCGTGCGAGCTCGCCAGTAGTTGGAGGAGGTGACCGCCGCAGCTTTTGTTCGATTCGTCGCCGTCCGTCGTCTTCCGCCGAAGGAGCCCAGATCCGAATCCCGTGACAAGACGCACCGAGGGAGGACTCATCTCGCCGAGCAACCCCGAGCGCCGCCGGGCTCGCTGTCGTTTCGCTCTCAGTGGCCGCAGCCCCGCTGCCGCCATCGCCCTCGCGAGCTCTGTGGACCGTCCGATCTTGATCGTGCGGTTGAGGTGAGTTCACGTGTTCTAAACCCGGTTAGATCTGGACCGTTGGGTCAAGATCCAACGGTTCACAATCACCACGTGCTGTAGTAGTGTTATTATAGGATTAGATCTGGACCGTCCGATCTAGATCGAACGGCCCACGATCATCGAGTAGATTTCAACGTGTTAACCATGGATCTAATCGCGGCCGTCGGATTTCAAATCAACGGCCGGGATTGCGCCACGTGTCGGGAAGTTGGACCGACGCGGTCAGCCGCCCACGCCGTGGCAGGTAGACGCCGACACGCTGGCCTCAGCGTGTCGAGGGCCCACACGCCACCGCTTTGCGTGAGACCATCGCGACCGACAGTGGGTCCCACCGCCACCTCACCCGAAGCCGTGGACCGGGTCCACCGTGGACCAAACTGCCGTGGGCTGAGCCCATGAGCCTACCGACGCCACCAACCAATCAGGAGCTGACACGTGTCCACGCTGACGCAATAATTAATTTCCGAAAAAGAAAATGATTTATTAATTCGAAATATTGGTTCAAATTTAGATTCAAACTTCAAACGCTTATAACTTTTGCGTTTCAACTCCGATTTGAGTGATTCAAATTTCTAAATTTGTATAAAATTAAGATCTACCTAAATATAAATTTTATTTAATTTTTGGACTAAAGTTTTTCTCTGTAATATTATTTAATTGATTATTTAAACTTTAATAAATCATAACTTTTGCATTTTAACTCCGATTTGAACGATTCCAGTTCCTAAAAATCCAGAAAATTATGTTCTCTCTATTTATGGATTTTATTTGGAGTTTTGGGATGTTTTTGCCTATTGTTTATTTGCGTATTTGCTATTTGCACGCTTTACGAGTAGACGTTGAAGTGCCGGAAGGATTCGAAGGAGAAGTGTTGACTCAGGATCCAACTCAAGACCAAGAGCAAGTACTTTTTGAAGGCAAGTTGTGCTTTGACCATGTTGATCCTATTTCGAAATCTATTTTGATTTAAACTATTGCATGCTAGTTCAGTTAGAAAAATACTTTGTTTAAACCTGGGGGTTAGATAAATACCAATTTGCTATATGACACCTTGATTACTTAAGTATGTGCCATGACCCTTTGTCACCCTAGTTGTGGTTTACTAGTTGGACATTATTAAATTGCCAACATGGGTTTAGACCGTTGTAGTATACTGCTTAGACCTGCTACGTGCTCATGACATGATTTTGGACAATCAAATGTTAATATTGACTTAATGATATATTGAACCTGTTTTGGGAAAAGTATCATGTGATGTTGATGGCACGTGGTGCATGGTAATCAACTGGGGTTTGATAAACAGTTTTTGACCGGGGCATGTGGCAAGAGTAATCAGGTGGGCCAGTTGTGGCATTGGGAGTGTTGATTTGGTTTTTCAGGTAGTCTTGCCCTGGTCACTCTAAGGACTTAACCTTGCAAGCCTTTGAACTGGGTCATACTTGCAACCACATGGCTGGAATGGGACGGCCCTAGTTGACTAAGTCGCTAAGGACTCACTTGTGGAGCCTCAGGGTGTCAATTACACCGTTTGTGTGATTGTACGGGGAGCGATCGTGGTCGTGGGCCGATACCCATCTAACGGTGTGTTGGTCCCATACTTCGCCTTGGCTAAGGGAAGGGATGGTGTAGAGCACGAACCGGGAGGACCACCTGTGTTGTTTGAGGCTTCCAAAGGCTTTGTTACTGAACTCGCCTTTGTGGTGTTTGACTCAGATCTTGTGGGTAAAGTGCATAACCTCTGCAGAGTGTAGAATCTATTTAAATAGCCGAGTCCACTGTGATCGACATCGCCGGGAATTACAACAAGGGTTAGACTTTCAAAATAACTTGGATTTGGAAGTTGGTTTGGTTTAATAATGAAGATGATGGAAATATGGTTTAGGATGGGGAAAATGTTTATTAAACTTCTTGAAAAGTTATTTACGCTTTACTTATTTCTACCGCTTTGAATCTACTTATATTACTTGTCAAATGTCAAGCATCGCAAATATACCTTGAGCTATTCCTTTGTACCAAGCCATGCATATAGTATATTAGCTTGCATTCTCAGGCATGACTTGTCGAGTACCAAGTACTCACCCTTGCCTCAACACAATACCGGTTGAAGAGGAGACTACACCACTTTGGAGGAGGAACTCCAAGAAGATCCGCTCTACTTAGGGATGCGAGCCCGATCGCTGCCTGTGGTATACCGGATGGCGCCACGGTTATCTTATTTTCCGCCGCTATTATTTTTCTCTGAATAAGTTTCGCCTTGCAGGCATACATTTTGTAACTTGGCCATAAGGTCGAGTAACCAGTTTGGTTATTTAAATAAAGTACTTTATTGGTATCGTTTGGTATGATTGTGGTATTTACCGATGTTAAGACTGTGCACTAAGCGCGTTCTGGACTAGTGCTGAATACACAGAGGGTCCGGATTTGCAAATTCGGGTCCCGACACCGCCGCATAAAGGCGCGCTCGGACCGTCGTGGGGATTTTTTCGCACATACTCGAATGGATTCAAACAAATGGTGAAAAGCGGTTCCAAACATCATAAGTTCTTTCGGCGTTTGGCACTCGATTGCTTTCGTGCATCGGTTCCGTTTGTATTCTGCTTGTATTACCCGTGGGAACCCGTCGTGGTGGAATGTTTGACACCGACTCGGACATATTCGAAATGCATGCCAAAATGAGTTAAAGCACATATGAACTCCAATCGTTGTGTTTGGCACTCAGTTTCATACCGCGCAACGTTTTCGAATGGGCGCCGCTTGTAGTATTCGTTCGTGCTCATCGTGGCGAAATGTTTCACATGAACTCGGACGGACTCGTAATGCATGCCGAAAAGCGTGTGGGCGTATATGAAGTTCATTCGGGATGATTGGAACAAAGTTTTGTTTTGTGCAACGTTTTGGTATGCGTGTAAGTTTGCAGTACCATTTGGGACCCGCCGTGCATTAATGTTTCGCATCGACTCGGACGTACACGAAATGCTCGTTGAATGGGATAGGGCATATATGAACTCCATCTGGGGAGTTTGACACGAATTTCCCTTTCGTGCATCGTTTTCGTCCGGACGCAGCTTGCAGTACACCTTGCGACCCGTCGCGGAGGGATGTTCCACACTCACTTGGACGTATTCGAAATGAATGCAGAATTGTGCTGGAAGGCATGTAAAGTCCACTCGCGGAGTTTGGCCTACATTTTCCTTCCGTGCATCGTTTTGATACGCACGCAGCTCGCAGTACCCGTTGGCACCTATCGCTGAGAAATGTTTTACACCGGCCCGGATGCAGCTGAAATGCATGCCGAAATGAGCTTGGGCACACATGAACTCTATTCAGGGTGTCTGCCACAAGCTTTCTTTCCATACTCGTTCTGGTACGAACGTGACTTATGGTTCGTTTGTGGTGTAGGTTTCACACCGACTCGGATTTGCCCAAATTGCTTGCTAAAATGAGCTACGGCAAACATGAAGCCCATTCGGGTTGATTCACACCCAGCTTCATCTTACGAGTCGTTTTCTTGTGAAAATACAAGCACCATACAGTCCTCGTCGCGGAGGAATGTTTCACACGACTCGGAAAGATTCAAAACGCATGCCGAAATGCGCTTGGGCATATACGAAGTTCATTCGGCATGTTTGGAACAATGTTTCTCTTTGTGCACCATTCTGGTACGAGTGTAGTTTACGTTACCATTGTGCATGAATGTTTCGCTTCAAGTCGGACGTACTCGAAATGGTTGCTGAAACGGGCTAGGGTACACATGTGAAGCCCATTCGGGGAGTTTGACACCCAGTTTCGTTTCGTGCATCGTGTCCATTCGGACCCAAATTGCAAGACTTCTTGTTACCCGTCATGAGGGATGTTTCACACTCACCCGGACGTATTCGAAATGAATGCAGAATTGCGCTGAAATGCACAAGCGAACATCGTAAGTTAATTCCGGGTGTTTGGCACTCGGTTTCGTTTCGTGCATCGCTTTCAATTCTTTCAGCTTAGGAACTCGTCGTTGCGGAATATTTCACGCCGACTTCGGACGGATTAGAAATGCATGCCTAAATGAGTTACAAAGCGCATATGAATAGCATTCGGTGTGTTTGGCACCCGCTTCATTTCGCTCATCATTTTCGCTTTCGTGACGCGATGTTTCGTTTTGGCGTGCAAGGTTGCGGCATGTAGGGTGCTTGCCACGATGTTCCATTCCGTGCATCATTTTCGGCGCGTGTGGTGTTTGCCACAATGTTTCATTTCGTGCATCATTTTCATTTTCATGTGGCTGCCGCTACAGTGCGCGTTCGGACCCGTCGTGGGGGATTTTTTCAGACATACTCGAATGGATTCGAAACAAATGGTGAAAAGCGGTTCCAAACATCATAAGTTCTTTCGGGGCGTTTGGCACTCAGTTCTGTTTCGTGCATCGGTTCCGTTTGTATTCTGCTTGTATTATCCGTGGGAACCCGTCGTGGTGGAATGTTTGACACCGACTCGGACATATTCGAAATGCATGCCAAAATGAGTTAAAGCACATATGAACTCCAATCGTTGTGTTTGGCACTCAGTTTCATACCGCGCAACGTTTTCGAATGGGCGCCGCTTGTAGTATTCGTTCGTGCTCATCGTGGCGAAATGTTTCACATGAACTCGGACGGACTCGTAATGCATGCCGAAAAGCGTGTGGGCGTATATGAAGTTCATTCGGGATGATTGGAACAAAGTTTCGTTTTGTGCAACGTTTTGGTATGCGTGTAAGTTTGCAGTACCATTTGGGACCCGCCGTGCATTAATGTTTCGCATCGACTCGGACGCATACCTAAATGCTCGTTGAATGGGATAGGGCATATATGAACTCCATCCGGGAGTTTGACACGAATTTCCCTTTCGTGCATCGTTTTCGTCCGACGCAGCCTTGCAGATACACCTTGCGACCCGTCGCGGAGGGATGTTCCACACTCACTTGGACGTATTCAAATGAATGCAGAATTGTGCCGAAGGCATGTAAAGTCCACTCGCGGAGTTTGGCCTACATTTTCCTTCCGTGCATCGCTTTGATACGCACGCAGCTCGCAGCATTCGCTGGCACCTATCGCTGAGAAATGTTTTACACCGGCCCGGATGCAGCTGAAATGCATGCCGAAATGAGCTTGGGCACACATGAACTCTATTCAGGGTGTCTGCCACAAGCTTTCTTTCCATACTCGTTCTGGTACGAACGTGACTTATGGTTCGTTTGTGGTGTAGGTTTCACACCGACTCGGATTTGCCCAAATTGCTTGCTAAAATGAGCTACGGCAAACATGAAGCCCATTCGGGTTGATTCACACCCAGCTTCATCTTACGAGTCGTTTTCTTGTGAAAATACAAGCACCATACAGTCCTCGTCGCGGAGGAATGTTTCACACGACTCGGAAAGATTCAAAACGCATGCCGAAATGCGCTTGGGCATATACGAAGTTCATTCGGCATGTTTGGAACAATGTTTCTCTTTGTGCACCATTCTGGTACGAGTGTAGTTTACGTTACCATTGTGCATGAATGTTTCGCTTCAAGTCGGACGTACTCGAAATGGTTGCTGAAACGGGCTAGGGTACACATGTGAAGCCCATTCGGGGAGTTTGACACCCAGTTTCGTTTCGTGCATCGTGTCCATTCGGACCCAGCTTGCAAGACCTTGTTACCCGTCGCGGAGGGATGTTTCACACTCACCCGGACGTATTCGAAATGAATGCAGAATTGCGCTGAAATGCACAAGCGAACATCGTAAGTTAATTTCGGGTGTTTGGCACTCGGTTTCGTTTCGTGCATCGCTTTCAATTCTTTCAGCTTAGGAACTCGTCGTTGCGGAATATTTCACGCCGACTCGGACGGATTCGAAATGCATGCCTAAATGAGTTACAGCGCATATGAATAGCATTCGGTGTGTTTGGCACCCGGCTTCATTTCGTTCATCATTTTCGTTTCGTGCCGCGATGTTTCGTTTTGGCGTGCAAGGTTGCGGCATGTAGGGTGCTTGCCACGATGTTCCATTCCGTGCATCATTTTCGGCGCGTGTGGTGTTTGCCACAATGTTTCATTTCGTGCATCATTTTCATTTTCATGTGGTCGCCGCTAAAGGCGCTGCTCGGACCTGGTCGTGGGGATTTTTCAGACATACTCGAATGGATTCAAACAAATGGTGAAAAGCGGTTCCAAACATCATAAGTTCTTTCGGGCGTTGGCACTCGCCTGCTTCGTGCATCGGTTCCGTTTGTATTCTGCTTGTATTACCCGTGGGAACCCGTCGTGGTGGAATGTTTGACACCGACTCGGACATATTCGAAATGCATGCCAAAATGAGTTAAAGCACATATGAACTCCAATCGTTGTGTTTGGCACTCAGTTTCATACCACGCAACGTTTTCGAATGGACGCCGCTTGTAGTATTCGTTCGTACTCATCGTGGCGAAATGTTTCACATGAACTCGGACGGACTCGAAATGCATGCCGGTGCCGTGTGGGCGATATGAAGTTCATTCGGCATGATTGGAACAAAGTTTTGTTTTGTGCATCATTTTGGTATGCGTGTAAGTTTGCAGTACCATTTGGGACCCGCCAGTGCATGAATGTTTCGTGATCGACTTCGGACGACCTACGAAATGCTCGTTGAAATGGGATAGGGCATATATGAACTCCATCTGGGGAGTTTGATACGAATTTCCCTTTCGTGCATCGTTTTCGTCTGGACGCAGCTTGCAGTACACCTTGCGACCCGTTGCGGAGGGATGTTCCACACTCACTTGGACGTATTCGAAATGAATGCAGAAGTGTGCCGAAGGCATGTAAAGTCCACTCGCGGAGTTTGGCCTACATTTTCCTTCCGTGCATCGCTTTGATACGCACGCAGCTCGCAGCATTCGCTGGCACCTATCGCCGAGAAATGTTTTACACCAGCCCGATGCAAATTGAAATGCATGTCGAAATGAGCTTGGGCACACATGAACTCTATTCAGGGTGTCCGCCACAAGCTTTCTTTCCATACTCGTTACGTACGAACGTGACTTATGGTTCGCTTGTGGTGTAGGTTTCACACCGACTGGATTTGCCCAAATTGCTTGCTAAAATGAGCTACGGCAAACATGAAGCCCATTCGGTTGATTCACACCCAGCTTCATCTTACGAGTCGCTTTCTTGTGAAAATACAAGCACCATACAGTCCTCGTCATGAGGAATGTTTCACACGACTCGGAAAGATTCAAAACGCATGCCGAAATGCGCTTGGGCATATACGAAGTTCATTCGGCATGTTTGGAACAATGTTTCTCTTTGTGCACCATTCTGGTACGAGTGTAGTTTACGTTACCATTGTGCATGAATGTTTCGCTTCAAGTCGGACGTACTCGAAATGGTTGCTGAAACGGGCTAGGGTACACATGTGAAGCTCATTCGGGGAGTTTGTGATGAGACCATGCTCATCATGGACAGAACTAACACTGCATACATATGGTCATCACCAAGTATTGCTACAGTTATATCAACTGCATGGTTTCATCGACCCCCACCTTGGCCAGGACCATTAAGTTGGCGACACTTCACAGCATACTCTACTTCGTATACAACTACTACGATGGCTCCATCTACATGGCTTTATCGACCCCCACCTTGGCCATCCTTCTACATCTTCGTCGGTTCAAGGACCATTTACTCGAGCTCGAGCCCGTCAAATGAATTATCAGATCTAAAGACAAACTTGGGAGAAGATGATGAACTTGAGTCGAGGATGACTCAAATGCAAGAAGGGGAGGATGATGAGGACATCACTACCATGCATACGGCCATGCCTACAAACCCAATTGAAGCCAACAATATAATACAAGGGCCAATTACTCGAGCTCGCGCACGTCAATTCATTTACCAGGTGAATGCGTTCCTCGGGTTGCATACAAATAATTTAATGAATGGAATGCTATTTAATCCTTGTGATGATTTTATTGTCCTTAGGAACCAAGGAGAAGGACTCCCAAACGTCAAGCATGAAGCCAATTCTTCCGGTGCACAAGTTCAACTCGGATTCGGCCTCTGGGACAGCACCAACTTCAAACGACCATAACTTTTGATCCACAAGGGTTTTTGAGGTCTTTGAGTACTGGTTTCAAAGGTTTCGACGTCCTCTTTCCAACGGATCCAGCCCCACCTCCAAATTCCTTACGAGTCAACGGGAATCTGCAAAACAAGTTCAACTCGGATTCGGCCTCCGGGACAGCATCAACTTCAAACGACCATAACTTTTGATCCACAAGGGTGTTTGAGGTCTATGAGTACTGGTTTGAAAGGTTTCGACGTCCTCTTTCCAACGGATCCGGCCCCATCTCCAAATTCCTTACGAGTCAACGGGAATCTGCAAAACAAGTTCGGTCATCTTTCCAAATCCGAGTCAAACTAGGAATAAGAGTCCTATTCGGCCATGGAAGTGTTTTGGACGCCCCAAGCCTGGTTTTGGCCTCCTATTTCTCATATAAATAGCTAGGGAGTCCCCCAAAATAACTTGGGTTTTGGTTATTTGATAGTTTAGCCTTTTGCTACTATTTCGAGTCTTTTAGACGTGCTCAACGGCCGCCTAACAAGCTCCTTGTATCGGAACCCCAACTTTTCAATACTTCATCTATATTTGCAATTTTAGATTGCTTTTGCCTTGTTCTTGCTTGTTCTTCGATTGCTTGCAGGAATTGATCTTCGTGATCAGGTTGATCGTGCCCACGGCAAGGTCAATAACCCTTTGGAGTTGGTTTAACGATTGCTAAGGCGCATCGTCGTTGTACGTTGTAGTCGGATCGTCAAAGTCGTCTCCACCCAAATCGAAGGTTATCATTCTCATCGAAAGATCGGGACACCCAGTGGTACATCAAGTGGTATCAGAGCTTCAGTTGATCGGTGAGAATATCAGTGCCTTAGGTTAGTTTTTGATTTCTGTCCTAAATTGAAAATTACTCCACAAAAATTCAACCTTTAGTTTCAATCTGTTATTTTAGTGAGTTTTGTTAGGTTTTGATCCATTAGAGTCCATGTTTTAGTTGCTGATCTTTCTTTTCCTTCGCGTAGCTTCAATCCTTCAATTCTGTCCAGTTTGGTGTTTCGAGCATAACTTTCACATACGAACTCGGATTTTTGTGTTCTTGCACTCTAATGAAAGCTGAGGATATAAGCTTCAATTCCTTCCACTGTCAATCAATCAAATTCGGTGATCTTCAAACATTAATCTAGGCGACAAGTTTGCTGCCCTAGAAAACATCAGTACACCTACCTTTGGGAACCAATTCATCCTTTGTGAACACTTTGATCCTATTTGAGACTAGCTTGTTGATATTGCTTAGGGCTGCTCTACTTGATACATTGCACAATCTTCAGTTATCATATCATATTATCTTGTGACACCGAGTTAGGGATTCAAAAACTTTGTTCATACTAGTGTTGGCCGAAAGTCACTAAAAGAAAGAAAAGAGAAAGAGCCAAAAGGCCAAAAAAAAAGGAAAAGAAAAAGAAAATTGTGGCCGGTCGCACTACATTGAGCAAAACCCTAATTTGTGTTCGTTACTTTTAGGTTGTGCAATTTATTAATTAGTGAGCAATCTTGTGCCCTTTTTACTTTCTCAAAGCAATAAGTTAGCGTCTCTCTACGACTTGTGCAATAGAGCTTTTGGTGCACCACTATATTTTATAGCTCATTCCTTGATTGCACAAGTGCCATTATCTTTGCATGTGTGTTGCCTTCAAATTCACTTATATCTTTGAGATCGGCAACTAGGGCTTGTGAATTCTAGTATGGATCATTACTTATCATTACAATAACTATAATTATCAGATTGCATAGGAAATAAATATTGCCTATCCAAGCTCCACATCCAACCTCGTACATTTGTTCGGTCCCTTGGCAATCGCTTTATCCAAGCTTCGGAGAACTTTTGACCACGCCAACGGCCGTCAACACCTGCTGCATGTAAGAACTTGTAAGAGCTTTGGTTATAGGCTTGAATGTTGAGAGAATTGCCACCACCTCCTTGTAGTTGATAGGAACATTATACTTGTTATATTGTTTTCTTTTCTTCTACTAACCATGTTAGGTGATGAGGATTCGATGCATCACTCTCCACGCGCAAAGGGAATTGTTGCTAGTATGTTGATACAAGAAGACCGCCTTCGGTCTATCGAGACCGCTCAGGGAGTTGCAAACACTAATCTTGCTACTATTTTGTCTAGACTTGATAAGCTTGCAGTGCATCGCCTGGAACTTCCAGTCCTCCACCTCATCTTCTAAGCAACAAAATGGCATACTACATGCTTAGGTACATGTTGATGATGATTCCCTAGATAAGGTTAAATTCGCCATTCCACCTTTTAATGGTCATTATGATCCTGATGCCTATATTAATTGGGAGATAGCAGAGACAAAGAATTTGGCAAGTATGATTTGTCTGAAAATGAAAAGATTAGGATTGCTGCTAGTGTGCTAAATGAATATGCATTAACATGGTGGAAACATATTTGTAGAAAAGAGAGAAAACCTGAAAATTGGAAGGCCATGAAAAGACTTATGAGAATTGATTATGTTCCTGAATATCATTCTGAATTTTTGTATACTAGACTCCAATACTTGAAACAAGGAAATAAGTGCGTTAAGGAATACTATGAACGATTGCAAAATCATTTGTTGCGTTGTGGTTTAGTTGAAGGTGAAGAAGCAACAGAGCTTAGGTTCATACGTGGACTTAATCAAGAAATTCAGGATGCTCTTATTGATGAAACATATAGTTCTCTTTCAGAATTGGTTGTATGTGCTTGTAGAGTTGAAAATATGCTTGCTCAATCCTTGAAAGAATCATTAGCTTCATTTGAGGCGCCCATTGTTGCACCTTCTTTTGTAGCTAACATTTTGCGTAAAAGTGAGCACCATCGAGAGAATGATGTAGAAGTGCATATGGAGAAAGAACTGATCAAGATTACCCCATGTGTAAGTGAAGAGATAATAGTTGAAGAAACACCTACAACAGCTGATGAGAACTTACAAGGTAATATAATGTATGGACTTTACACATGGAGAAAATAATTTTGAAGAGCTAAAACTATCCACAAATCATGCTATCATAGAGCAACTAATAGTGGAACCAATTGCTGATTTTGCTTTGTTACAAGATGATTTGCTTGCTATTTCTTGTGATAAAGAAGAGTTGTGTGATAATACTTCACTTATATCCATGACACAACTAGCAAATGAACATGTCACTTTTGTTAACACACTAGACACTTATGCTGAAAACAAACATGTCATTCACATCACAAGCGAAAATGATGAGTTGAAATTGATGTGTTCTTTATATACATTAGGCTACATTGAATTTGATGTTCCTTGTGATCTGAATTATTTAGAGGAGAGCCTTTTTGTACATTCTGATTTGTCATGGTTATCACGAAACATCTTTTATGTTATTGGCAAAAATAGTGAGAAAGGAGAGTATAAAACACATCGAGTTTACATTTGTTCAGATTTTAAACCTCCGTTTGCAATGCAACAATGTCATCAATTTAATAATTGCCATATCACTAATCATGTCAGACCAAGTACATTTGGTTCCATTCACAAGTCACATGATAGTTTTCAAGAAAGGGAGGATACGGTTGATAGAAATTCTCGATCCATTGATTTCATTGCAAATGTGCATATTGCTTTGTTTCCTGTCATTACTAACATTTCACAGGACAATATGATGGAGTCGAGGACGACTCCACTTCAAGAAAGGGAGGATGATGAGACCATGCTCATCATGGACAGAACTAACACCGCATACATATGGTCATCACCAAGTATTGCTACAGCTTATATCAACTGCATGGTTTCATCGACCCCACCTTGGCCAGACCATTAAGTTGGCGACACTTCACGGCATACTCTACTGTCAGATACAACTACTACGATGGCTCCATCTACATGGCTTTATCGACCCCCACCTTGGCCATCCTTCTACATCTTCGTCGGTTCAAGGACCATTTACTCGAGCTCGAGCCCGTCAAATGAATTATCAGATCTAAAGACAAACTTGGGAGAAGATGATGAACTTGAGTCGAGGACGACTCAAATGCAAGAAGGGGAGGATGATGAGGACATCACTACCATGCATACGGCCATGCCTACAAACCCAATTGAAGCCAACAATATAATACAAGGGCCAATTACTCGAGCTCGCGCACGTCAATTCAATTACCAAGTGAATGCGTTCCTCGGGTTGCATACAAATAATTTAATGAATGGAATGATATTTAATCCTTGTGATGATTTTATTGTCCTTAGGAACCAAGGAGAAGGACTCCCAAACGTCAAGCATGAAGCCAATTCTTCCGGTGCACAAGTTCAACTCGGATTCGGCCTCTGGGACAGCACCAACTTCAAACGACCATAACTTTTGATCCACAAGGGTTTTTGAGGTCTATGAGTACTGGTTTGAAAGGTTTCGACGTCCTCTTTCCAACGGATCCGGTCCCACCTCCAAATTCCTTACGAGTCAACGGGAATCTGCAAAACAAGTTCAACTCGGATTCGGCCTCCGGGACAGCATCAACTTCAAACGACCATAACTTTTGATCCAGAAGGGTGTTTGAGGTCTATGAGTACTGGTTTGAAAGGTTTCGACGTCCTCTTTCCAACGGATCTGGCCCCATCTCCAAATTCCTTACGAGTCAACAGGAATCTGCAAAACAAGTTCGGTCATCTTTCCAAATCCGAGTCAAACTAGGAATAAGAGTCCTATTCGGCCATGGAAGTGTTTTGGACGCCCCAAGCCTGGTTTTTGCCTCCTATTTCTCATATCAATAGCTAGGGAGTCCCCCAAAATAACTTGGGTTTTGGTTATTTGATAGTTTAGCCTTTTGCTACTATTTTGAGTCTTTTAGACGTGCTCAATGGCCGCCTAACAAGCTCCTTGTATCGGAACCCCAACTTTTCAATACTTCATCTATATTTGCAATTTTAGATTGCTTTTGCCTTGTTCTTGCTTGTTCTTCGATTGCTTGCAGGAATTGATCTTCGTGATCAGGTTGATCGTGCCCACGGCAAGGTCAATAACCCTTTGGAGTTGGTTTAGCGATTGCTAAGGCGCATCGTCGTTGTACGTTGTAGTCGGATCGTCAAAGTCGTCTCCACCCAAATCGAAGGTTATCATTCTCATCGAAAGATCGGGACACCCAGTGTTACATCAGTTTGACACCCAGTTTCGTTTCGTGCATCGTGTCCATTCGGACCCAGCTTGCAGTACCCCTTGTTACCCGTCGCGGAGGGATGTTTCACACTCACCCGGACGTATTCGAAATGAATGCAGAATTGCGCTGAAATGCACAAGCGAACATCGTAAGTTAATTTCGGGTGTTTGGCACTCGGTTTCGTTTCGTGCATCGCTTTCAATTCTTTCAGCTTAGGAACTCGTCGTTGCGGAATATTTCACGCCGACTCGGACGGATTCGAAATGCATGCCTAAATGAGTTATAGCGCATATGAATAGCATTCGGTGTGTTTGGCACCCGGCTTCATTTCGTTCATCATTTTCGCTTTCGTCGCGATGTTTCGCTTTTGCCTGGCAAGGTTGCGGCATGTAGGGTGCTTGCCACGATGTTCCATTCCGTGCATCATTTTCGGCGCGCGTGTGGTGTTTGCCACAATGTTTCATTTCGTGCATCATTTTCATTTTCATGTGGCTGCCGCTACAAAGGCGCTGCTCGACCCGTCGTGGGGATTTTTTAGACATACTCGAATGGATTCAAACAAATGGTGAAAAGCGGTTCCAAACATCATAAGTTCTTTCGGCGCTGGCACTCAGCCTGCTTTCGCATCGGTTCCGCTTTGTATTCGCTTGTATTACCCGTGGGAACCCGTCGTGGTGGAATGTTTGACACCGACTTCGGACATATTCAAATGCATGCCAAAATGAGTTAAAGCACATATGAACACCAATAGTATTGTTTGGAACTAGTTTCATACCACGCAACGTTTTCGAATGGACGCCGCTTGTAGTATTCGTTCGTACTCATCGTGGCGAAATGTTTCACATGAACTCGGACGGACTCGAAATGCATGGCGAAAAGCGTGGGCGATATGAAGTTCATTCGGCATGATTGGAACAAAGTTTCGCTTTGAGCAACGCTTTGGTATGCGTGTAAGTTTGCAGTACCATTTGGGACCCGCCGTGCATGAATGTTTCGTGATCGACTTCGGACGTAACCTAAATGCTCGTTGAAATGGGATAGGGCATATATGAACTTTATCTGGGAGTTTGGCACGAATTTCCCTTTCGTGCATCGTTCGTCCGGACGCAGCCTTGCAAGACACCTTATAATTCGTCGCGGAGGGATGTTCCACACTCACTTGGACGTATTCGAAATGAATGCAGAATTGTGCTGGAAGGCATGTAAAGTCCACTCGCAGAGTTTGGCCTACATTTTCCTTCCGTGCATCGTTTTGATACGCACGCAGCTCGCAGCACCCGTTGGCACCTATCGCTGAGAAATGTTTTACACTGGCCCGGATGCAGCTGAAATGCATGCCGAAATGAGCTTGGGCACACATGAACTCTATTCAGGGTGTCTGCCACAAGCTTTCTTTCCATACTCGTTCTGGTACGAACGTGACTTACGGTTCGTTTGTGGTGTAGGTTTCACACCGACTCGGATTTGCCCAAATTGCTTGCTAAAATGAGCTACGGCAAACATTAAGCCCATTCGGGTTGATTCACACCCAGCTTCATCTTACGAGTCGTTTTCTTGTGAAAATACAAGCACCATACAGTCCTCGTCATGAGGAATGTTTCACACGACTCGTAAAGATTCAAAACGCATGCCGAAATGCGCTTGGGCATATACGAAGTTCATTCGGCATGTTTGGAACAATGTTTCTCTTTGTGCACCATTCGCACGAGTGTAGTTTACGTTACCATTGTGCATGAATGTTTCGCTTCAAGCCTGACGTGCTCGAAATGGTTGTCAAACGGGCTAGGGTACACATGTGAAGCCCATTCGGGAGTTTGACACCCGCTCGTTGCGTGCATCGTGTCCATTCGGACCCAGCTTGCAGTACTTCTTGTTACCCGTCATGAGGGATGTTTCACACTCACTCTGACGTATTCGAAATGAATGCAGAATTGCGCTGAAATGCACAAGCGAACATCGTAAGTTAATTCCGGGTGTTTGGCACTCGGTTTCGTTTCGTGCATCGCTTTCAATTCTTTCAGCTTAGGAACTCGTCGTTGCGGAATATTTCACGCCGACTCGGACGGATTCGAAATGCATGCCTAAATGAGTTACAGCGCATATGAATAGCTTTCGGTGTGTTTGGCACCCGGCTTCATTTCGTTCATCATTTTCGTTTCGTGCCGCGTTGTTTCGTTTTGGCCTGCAAGGTTGCGGCATGTAGGGTGCTTGCCACGATGTTCCATTCCGTGCATCATTTTCGGCGCGTGTGGTGTTTGCCGCAATGTTTCATTCCGTGCATCGTTTTCATTTTCTTGTGGCTGCCGCTACTGGCGCTGCTCGACCCGTCGTGGGGATTTTTTCGCACATACTCGAATGGATTCAAACAAATGGTGAAAAGCGGTTCCAAACATCATAAGTTCTTTCGGGCGCTTGGCACTCGCCTGCTTCGTGCATCGGTTCCGTTTGTATTCTGCTTGTATTACCCGTGGGAACCCGTCGTGGTGGAATGTTTGACACCGACTCGGACATATTCGAAATGCTTGCCAAAATGAGTTAAAGCACATATGAACTCCAATCGTTGTGTTTGGCACTCAGTTTCATACCGCGCAACGTTTTCGAATGGGCGCCGCTTGTAGTATTCGTTCGTGCTCATCGTGGCGAAATGTTTCACATGAACTCGGACGGACTCGAAATGCATGGCGAAAAGCGTGTGGGCGTATATGAAGTTCATTCGGCATGATTGGAACAAAGTTTCGTTTTGTGCAACGTTTTGGTATGCGTGTAAGTTTGCAGTACCATTTGGGACCCGCCGTGCATGAATGTTTCGCATCGACTCGGACGTACACGAAATGCTCGTTGAAATGGGATAGGGCATATATGAACTTTATCTGGGGAGTTTGGCACGAATTTCCCTTTCGTGCATCGTTTTCGTCCGGACGCAGCTTGCAGTACACCTTGCGACCCGTCGCGGAGGGATGTTCCACACTCACTTGGACGTATTCGAAATGAATGCAGAATTGTGCTGGAAGGCATGTAAAGTCCACTCGCGTAGTTTGGCCTACATTTTCCTTCCGTGCATCGTTTTGATACGCACGCAGCTCGCAGTACCCGTTGGCACCTACCGCTGAGAAATGTTTTACACCGGCCCGGATGCAGCTGAAATGCATGCCGAAATGAGCTTGGGCACACATGAACTCTATTCAGGGTGTCTGCCACAAGCTTTCTTTCCATACTCGTTCTGGTACGAACGTGACTTACGGTTCGTTTGTGGTGTAGGTTTCACACCGACTCGGATTTGCCCAAATTGCTTGCTAAAATGAGCTACGGCAAACATGAAGCCCATTCGGGTTGATTCACACCCAGCTTCATCTTACGAGTCGTTTTCTTGTGAAAATACAAGCACCATACAGTCCTCGTCGCGGAGGAATGTTTCACACGACTCGGAAAGATTCAAAACGCATGCCGAAATGCGCTTGGGCATATACGAAGTTCATTCGGCATGTTTGGAACAATGTTTCTCTTTGTGCACCATTCTGGTACGAGTGTAGTTTACGTTACCATTGTGCATGAATGTTTCGCTTCAAGTCGGACGTACTCGAAATGGTTGCTGAAAACGGCTAGGGTACACATGTGAAGCCCATTCGGGGAGTTTGACACCCATTGCTTGCGTGCATCGTGGTCCATTCGGACCCGGCTTGCAGTACTTCTTGTTACCCGTCATGAGGGATGTTTCACACTCACCCGGACGTATTCGAAATGAATGGAGAATTGCGCTGAAATGCACAAGCGAACATCGTAAGTTAATTCCGGTGTTTGGCACTCGGTTTCGCGTGCACCGCTTTCAATTCTTTCACTTAGGAACTCGTCGTTATGAATATTTCACGCCGACTCGGACGGATTCGAAATGCACGCCTAAATGAGTTACAGCGCATATGAATAGCATTCGGTGTGTTTGGCACCCGGCTTCATTTCGTTCATCATTTTCGTTTCGTGCCGCGATGTTTCGTTTTGGCGTGCAAGGTTGCGGCATGTAGGGTGCTTGCCACGATGTTCCATTCCGTGCATCATTTTTGGCGCGTGTGGTGTTTGCCACAATGCTTCATTTCGTGCATCATTTTCATTTTCATGTGGCTGCCGCTACAGTGCGCGTTCGGACCCATCGTGGGGGATTTTTTCAGACATACTCGAATGGATTCGAAACAAATGGTGAAAAGCGGTTCCAAACATCATAAGTTCTTTCGGAGCGCTGGCACTCGCCTGTTTCGTGCATCGGTTCCGTTTGTATTCTGCTTGTATTACCCCTAGGAACCCGTCGTGGTGGAATGTTTGACACCGACTCGGACATATTCGAAATGCATGCCAAAATGAGTTAAAGCACATATGAACTCCAATCGTTGTGTTTGGCACTAGTTTCATACCGCGCAACGTTTTCGAATGGGCGCCGCTTGTAGTATTCGTTCGTGCTCATCGTGGGGAAATGTTTCACATGAACTCGGACGGACTCGAAATGCATGCCGAAAAGCGTGTGGATGTATATGAAGTTCATTCGGCACGATTGGAACAAAGTTTCGTTTTGTGCAAAGTTTTGGTATGCGTGTAAGTTTGCAGTACCATTTGGGACCCGCCGTGCATGAATGTTTCGCATCGACTCGGACGTACACGAAATGCTCGTTGAAATGGGATAGGGCATATATGAACTCCATCTGGGGAGTTTGACACGAATATCCCTTTCGTGCATCGTTTTCGTCCGGACGCAGCTTGCAGTACACCTTGCGACCCGTCGCGGAGGGATGTTCCACACTCACTTGGACGTATTCGAAATGTATGTAGAATTGTGCTGGAAGGCATGTAAAGTCCACTCGCGGAGTTTGGCCTACATTTTCTTTCCGTGCATCGTTTTGATACGCACGCAGCCGCAGCACTGCTGGCACCTATCGGCTGAGAAATGTTTTACACCGCCCGGTGCAATTGAAATGCATGCGAAATGAGCTTGGGCACACATGAACTCTATTCAGGGTGTCCGCCACAAGCTTTCTTTCCATACTCGCTCGCACGAACGTGACTTAAGGTTCGCTTGTGGTGTAGGTTTCACACCGACTGGATTTGCCCAAATTGCTTGCTAAAATGAGCTACGGCAAACATGAAGCCCATTCGGGTTGATTCACACCCAGCTTCATCTTACGAGTCGCTTTCTTGTGAAAATACAAGCACCATACAATCCTCGTCATGAGGAATGTTTCACACGACTTTAAAGATTCAAAACGCATGCCGAAATGCGCTTGGGCATATACGAAGTTCATTCGGCATGTTTGGAATAATGTTTCTCTTTGTGCACCATTCTGGTACGAGTGTAGTTTACGTTACCATTGTGCATGAATGTTTCGCTTCAAGTCGGACGTACTCGAAATGGTTGCTGAAACGGGCTAGGGTACACATGTGAAGCCCATTCGGGGAGTTTGACACCCAGTTTCGTTTCGTGCATCGTGTCCATTCGGACCCAAATTTGCAAGACTTCTTGTTACCCGTCGCGGAGGGATGTTTCACACTCACCCGGACGTATTTGAAATGAATGGAGAATTGCGCTGAAATGCACAAGCGAACATCGTAAGTTAATTCCGGGTGTTTGGCACTCGGTTTCGTTTCGTGCATCGCTTTCAATTCTTTCAGCTTAGGAACTCGTCGTTGCGGAATATTTCACGCCGACTCGGACGGATTCGAAATGCATGCCTAAATGAGTTACAGCGCATATGAATAGCATTCGGTGTGTTTGGCACCCGGCTTCATTTCGTTCATCATTTTCGTTTCGTGCCGCGATAATTCGTTTTGGCGTGCAAGGTTGCGGCATGTAGGGTGCTTGCCACGATGTTCCATTCCGTGCATCATTTTCGGCGCGTGTGGTGTTTGCCACAATGTTTCATTTCGTGCATCATTTTCATTTTCTTGTGGCTGCCGCTACAGTGCGCGTTCGGACCCGTCGTGGGGGATTTTTTCAGACATACTCGAATGGATTCGAAACAAATGGTGAAAAGCGGTTCCAAACATCATAAGTTCTTTCGAGGCGTTTGGCACTCAGTTCTGTTTCGTGCATCGGTTCCGTTTGTATTCTGCTTGTATTACCCGTGGGAACCCGTCGTGGTGGAATGTTTGACACCGACTCGGACATATTCGAAATGCATGCCAAAATGAGTTAAAGCACATATGAACTCCAATCGTTGTGTTTGGCACTAGTTTCATACCGCGCAACGTTTTCGAATGGGCGCCGCTTGTAGTATTCGTTCGTGCTCATCGTGCCGAAATGTTTCGCATGAACTCGGACGGACTCGAAATGCATGCCGAAAACCGTGTGGGCGTATATGAAGTTCATTCGGCATGATTGGAACAAAGTTTCGTTTTGTGCAACGTTTTGGTATGCGTGTAAGTTTGCAGTACCATTTGGGACCCGCCGTGCATGAATGTTTCGCATCGACTCGGACGTACACGAAATGCTTGTTGAAATGGGATAGGGCATATATGAACTCCATCTGGGGAGTTTGACACGAATTTCCCTTTCGTGCATCGTTTTCGTCCGGACGCAGCTTGCAGTACACCTTGCGACCCGTCGCGGAGGGATGTTCCACACTCACGTGGACGTATTCGAAATGAATGCAGAATTGTGCTGGAAGGCATGTAAAGTCCACTCGCGGAGTTTGGCCTACATTTTCCTTCCGTGCATCGTTTTGATACGCACGCAGCTCGCAGCATTCGCTGGCACCTATCGCCGAAATGTTTTACACCGCCCGGTGCAATTAAATGCATGCCGAAATGAGCTTGGGCACACATGAACTCTATTCAGGGTGTCTGCCACAAGCTTTCTTTCCATACTCGTTCTGGTACGAACGTGACTTAAGGTTCGTTTGTGGTGTAGGTTTCACACCGACTCGGATTTGCCCAAATTGCTTGCTAAAATGAGCTACGGCAAACATGAAGCCCATTCGGGTTGATTCACACCCAGCTTCATCTTACGAGTCGTTTTCTTGTGAAAATACAAGCACCATACAGTCCTCGTCGCGGAGGAATGTTTCACACGACTCGGAAAGATTCAAAACGCATGCCGAAATGCGCTTGGGCATATACGAAGTTCATTCGGCATGTTTGGAACAATGTTTCTCTTTGTGCACCATTCTGGTACGAGTGTAGTTTACGTTACCATTGTGCATGAATGTTTCGCTTCAAGTCGGACGTACTCGAAATGGTTGCTGAAACGGGCTAGGGTACACATGTGAAGCCCATTCGGGGAGTTTGACACCCAGTTTCGTTTCGTGCATCGTGTCCATTCGGACCCAGCTTGCAGTACCCCTTGTTACCCGTCGCGGAGGGATGTTTCACACTCACCCGGACGTATTTGAAATGAATGGAGAATTGCGCTGAAATGCACAAGCGAACATCGTAAGTTAATTCCGGGTGTTTGGCACTCGGTTTCGTTTCGTGCATCGCTTTCAATTCTTCGACTTAGGAACTCGTCGTTCTTGCGGAATATTTCACGCCGACTCGGACGGATTCGAAATGCATGCCTAAATGAGTTACAGCGCATATGAATAGCATTCGTGTGTTTGGCACCGGCTTCATTTCGCTCATCATTTTCGCTTTCGTCGCGATAATTCGTTTTGGCGTGCAAGGTTGCGGCATGTAGGGTGCTTGCCACGATGTTCCATTCCGTGCATCATTTTCGGCGCGTGTGGTGTTTGCCACAATGTTTCATTTCGTGCATCATTTTCATTTTCTTGTGGCTGCCGCTACGATGCGCTGCTCGGACCGTCGTGGGGATTTTTCAGACATACTCGAATGGATTCAAACAAATGGTGAAAAGCGGTTCCAAACATCATAAGTTCTTTCGGGCGTTTGGCACTCGATTACATTTAGTGCATCGGTTCCGCTTTTATTCTGCTTGTATTACCCCTAGGAACCTGTCGTGGTGGAATGTTTGACACCGACTCGGACATATTCGAAATGCATGCCAAAATGAGTTAAAGCACATATGAACTCCAATCGTTGTGTTTGGCACTAGTTTCATACCGCGCAACGTTTTCGAATGGGCGCCGCTTGTAGTATTCGTTCGTGCTCATCGTGGGGAAATGTTTAACATGAACTCGGACGGACTCGAAATGCATGCCGGTGCCGTGTGGGCGTATATGAAGTTCATTCGGCATGATTGGAACAAAGTTTCGTTTTGTGCAACGTTTTGGTATGCGTGTAAGTTTGCAGTACCATTTGGGACCCGCCGTGCATGAATGTTTCGCATCGACTCGGACGTACACGAAATGCTCGTTGAAATGGGATAGGGCATATATGAACTCCATCTGGGGAGTTTGACACGAATATCCCTTTCGTGCATCGTTTTCGTCCGGACGCAGCTTGCAGTACACCTTGCGACCCGTCGCGGAGGGATGTTCCACACTCACTTGGACGTATTCGAAATGAATGCAGAATTGTGCTGGAAGGCATGTAAAGTCCACTCGCGGAGTTTGGCCTACATTTTCCTTCCGTGCATCGTTTTGATACGCACGCAGCTCGCAGCATTCGCTGGCACCTATCGCTGAGAAATGTTTTACACCGCCCTGATGCAATGAAATGCGTGCCGAAATGAGCTTGGGCACACATGAACTCTATTCAAGGTGTCTGCCACAAGCTTTCTTTCCATACTCGTTCTGGTACGAACGTGACTTACGGTTCGTTTGTGGTGTAGGTTTCACATCGACTCGGATTTGCCCAAATTGCTTGCTAAAATGAGCTACGGCAAACATGAAGCCCATTCGGGTTAATTCACACCCAGCTTCATCTTACGAGTCGTTTTCTTGTGAAAATACAAGCACCATACAGTCCTCGTCGCGGAGGAATGTTTCACACGACTCGGAAAGATTCAAAACACATGCCGAAATGCGCTTGGGCATATACGAAGTTCATTCGGCATGTTTGGAACAATGTTTCTCTTTGTGCACCATTCTGGTACGAGTGTAGTTTACGTTACCATTGTGCATGAATGTTTCGCTTCAAGTCGGACGTACTCGAAATGGTTGCTGAAACGGGCTAGGGTACACATGTGAAGCCCATTCGGGGAGTTTGACACCCAGTTTCGTTTCGTGCATCGTGTCCATTCGGACCCAGCTTGCAGCATTCTTGTTACCCGTCATGAGGGATGTTTCACACTCACCCGGACGTATTCGAAATGAATGCAGAATTGCGCTGAAATGCACAAGCGAACATCGTAAATTAATTCCGGGTGTTTGGCACTCGGTTTCGTTTCGTGCATCGCTTTCAATTCTTTCAGCTCAGGAACTCGTCGTTGCGGAATATTTCACGCCGACTAGGACGGATTCGAAATGCATGCCTAAATGACTTACAGCGCATATGAATAGCATTCGGTGTGTTTGGCACCCGGCTTCATTTCGTTCATCATTTTCGTTTCGTGCCGCGATGTTTCGTTTTGGCGTGCAAGGTTGCGGCATGTAGGGTGCTTGCCACGATGTTCCATTCCGTGCATCATTTTCGGCGCGTGTGGTGTTTGCCACAATGTTTCATTTCGTGCATCATTTTCATTTTCATGTGGCTGCCGCTACAGTGCGCGTTCGAACCCGTCGTGGGGGATTTTTTCAGACATACTCGAATGGATTCGAAACAAATGGTGAAAAGCGGTTCCAAACATCATAAGTTCTTTCGGGGCGTTTGGCACTCAGTTCTGTTTCGTGCATCGGTTCCGTTTGTATTCTGCTTGTATTACCCGTGGGAACCCGTCGTGGTGGAATGTTTGACACCGACTCGGACATATTCGAAATGCATGCCAAAATGAGTTAAAGCACATATGAACTCCAATCGTTGTGTTTGGCACTAGTTTCATACCGCGCAACGTTTTCGAATGGGCGCCGCTTGTAGTATTCGTTCGTGCTCATCGTGGGTAAATGTTTCACATGAATTCGGACGGACTCGAAATGCATGGCGAAAAGCGTGTGGGCGTATATGAAGTTCATTCGGCATGATTGGAACAAAGTTTCGTTTTGTGCAACGTTTTGGTATGCGTGTAAGTTTGCAGTACCATTTGGGACCCTCCGTGCATGAATGTTTCGCATCGACTTGGACGTACACGAAATGCTCGTTGAAATGGGATAGGGCATATGTGAACTCCATCTGGGGAGTTTGACACGAATTTCCCTTTCGTGCATCGTTTTCGTCCGGACGCAGCTTGCAGTACACCTTGCGACCCGTCGCGGAGGGATGTTCCACACTCACTTGGACGTATTCGAAATGAATGCAGAATTGTGCTGGAAGGCATGTAAAGTCCACTCGCGGAGTTTGGCCTACATTTTCCTTCCGTGCATCGTTTTGATACGCACGCAGCTCGCAGTACCCGTTGGCACCTATCGCTGAGAAATGTTTTACACCGGCCCGGATGCAGCTGAAATGCGTGCCGAAATGAGCTTGGGCACACATGAAATCTATTCAAGGTGTCTGCCACAAGCTTTCTTTCCATACTCGTTCTGGTACGAACGTGACTTATGGTTCGTTTGTGGTGTAGGTTTCACACCGACTCGGATTTGCCCAAATTGCTTGCTAAAATGAGCTACGGCAAACATGAAGCCCATTCGGGTTGATTCACACTCAGCTTCATCTTACGAGTCGTTTTCTTGTGAAAATACAAGCACCATACAGTCCTCGTCGCGGAGGAATGTTTCACACGACTCGGAAAGATTCAAAACGCATGCCGAAATGCGCTTGGGCATATACGAAGTTCATTCGGCATGTTTGGAACAATGTTTCTCTTTGTGCACCATTCTGGTACGAGTGTAGTTTACGTTACCATTGTGCATGAATGTTTCGCTTCAAGTCGGACGTACTCGAAATGGTTGCTGAAACGGGCTATGGTACACATGTGAAGCCCATTCGGTGAGTTTGACACCCAGTTTTGTTTCGTGCATCGTGTCTATTCGGACCCAGCTTGCAGTACCCCTTGTTACCCGTCGCGGAGGGATGTTTCACACTCACCCGGACGTATTCGAAATGAATGCAGAATTGCGCTGAAATGCACAAGCGAACATCGTAAGTTAATTCCGGGTGTTTGGCACTCGGTTTCGTTTCGTGCATCGCTTTCAATTCTTTCACTTAGGAACTCGTCGTTATGAATATTTCACGCCGGCTCGGACGGATTCGAAATGCATGCCTAAATGAGTTACACAAGATATAAATAGCATTCGTGTGTTTGGCACCCGGCTTCATTTCGTTCATCATTTTCGTTTCGTGCCGCGATGTTTCGTTTTGGCGTGCAAGGTTGCGGCATGTAGGGTGCTTGCCACGATGTTCCATTCCGTGCATCAATTTCGGCGCGTGTGGTGTTTGCCACAATGTTTCATTTCGTGCATCATTTTCATTTTCATGTGGCTGCCGCTACAGTGCGCGTTCGGACCCGTCGTGGGGGATTTTTTCAGACATACTCGAATGGATTCGAAACAAATGGTGAAAAGCGGTTCCAAACATCATAAGTTCTTTCGGGGCGTTTGGCACTCAGTTCTGTTTCGTGCATCGGTTCCGTTTGTATTCTGCTTGTATTACCCGTGGGAACTGTGGGATGTCAGAGACAGGGGCCCCACAAGAGGGGCCTACACCCGACTGGGCCTGACAGGCGGAACAGAAAGCCCAAAGCCCAGAAGCGCAACGGCGGGCCCAGAGGAGACCTTCGACTTGCTCCCCAAGACAACTCCTGATCCTTCACGGAAGCTTCGTGCCCCGCCCTAACAACCCGCCAGGGACAAGGCATGCGGTCTGACACTGCCAGAGCCTGCGGAAGCTGGAACCTGACAAGGCGGCAGCGTGGGTCGGAGAAAGCATAACCACCTCTCCAGACGTAGAGCGTGAAGGCGGATAAGGACAAGGGACATGTCGCTCGTGCCACCATGTTCAGGCCCGGTGGCGCCCGACTATCATGTATTCTCCCCAGATATAAGGAGGAGGGAGAAACAAGAAAGAGAGAGACAATACATCCAAGAACACAGGACTAGGGTATTATCTCCTTCAAGAGAGCCCGAACTGTCTAAAACAGATTGCCCTCGCATCCTGTGTTACCATCAAGCTCAGATCACGCACAAATCCCTAGAATCACAAATCTCATTGCCGGCGAAATAGATCGCCGATTAGCTGGCGCGCTGTAGGGGAGCTGTGTCAACATCTTCGCTGCTTGATGGTCGCGACGAGCGAAGTCTCCACAGCTTCGCCGGGCCAGGTCTTCCGCTTTAAGCCTCGACCTTCATCTCCAACGACCTTGGAAGCCTCTCTCTCCATGGGAACTGCCACAAGTGAGGTTTCCGCGATCCATCGTCACGACTTCCGCCGATCGGAAGGTCCCCTCGCCAGACTCTAAAGTACCGAAAGGGATCCGGCGTCTGCTCCACCGCGAGTCGCTCGAGGACGCCGAGGCACGAAGAGTGGGAGGTCTCACCGCCAAACCACTCGGCACCCCGAGCGCCTAGGTTTGTCTTCTCCAGACTCACCCACCTCGGGCCGAGTCGTAAGAAAGCCTAGATAGTGCTGGAATTTCCGTGAGAGTCTGTGTGATCGAAGGCTCATGGCAGATTCGCAGCAGCTTCGACACCTCGGGCCGCCGATTTGGAAGGAGGCCGAGTGATCGAGCCTCGACGCTGGCGCGTACTCCCGAGACGCGCCGGCTGTCAATGAAGACATTCTCGCAAGCCAAGATGGGGGACCAGGCTGTTTTGCACTTACGCCAGAATATCGCCTTCCAAGACACTCCTGGATACCACGACCCTATGCCGGGGCGGATGATCCAGCTTGCCCGATCATGGCCCAAGTAAAGGCCATGGTGACGGCGGCGGCTATCCAAAGATACTCAAACCGACCACCGGCCGAAGGAGCCGCCACGTGGTCCGGCGAGGACCCAGACAACAAGAAATGGCCAGGTCGGGAAGCCCGCCGATACATCATGTTCTACCCTGCGGAGATGACTTGCGACATAGCATCACCGCGACCTCCGCTGCACCTCGACGCCAGCGCCGCGACCGAGAAAGGAGGAACAACGCCGCCAAGCCGATTTAATATGAGCGCCGGCATCCTTCCGCGAGGCCGCGAACACGCCAAGCGCGATCCCTCCGCGTCGATCACCTCCCGGGGTATCACGAGTCATCGAAGGGGTCCGTGGCGCTTACTCCTCACCTACGCCGAGTGGTTTGGCCTGATGGATTTAATCCTAAAGGCATCACTAGGTTTGATGGTGAGAGAGACCCGAGGCTTGGCTACAAGTATACGCCTCGGCAAATGTCACGGGGATCAGTAATGGCAAACTACTTGCCGGTTACCCTCTCGCCTGGCCCAAGCATGGCTCACCGGACTTCCAACGAATTCTATAGATTCCTGGGGAGATCTGTGTGAGCAGCTCATCTCAAATTTCCAAGGCACTTACGAGCGCCTGTGCACCCCTTGGGACCTATACCAGCTACACCAAAGGAGGAACGAATCCCTCCGGAGTTCGCTAAGCGCTTCATGAACAAGAAAAGCACCGTTCGGGACGCCACAGATGCGGTTGTGATAGCTGCCTTCCGTAAAGGAGTCAGCGACCCGACCTCATCAAGAAGATGTCCTTAAGCCGCCCACGCCGGTCCGGAGCTGTTCGCCTCTAGCGGACCGTTACGCTTCAGCCTCCGAGGCTCGCGGAACGACGTGATGAAGGGAAGGATCACCTGAACCCCCTTGAAAGAAAAGAAGCGCAAGGGCGAAGAGCTAGTGGCGCCGCCGCGCCAACTCATCCTCGCGCTCTCAAAGAGGATGGATATGATAAGGTCATGAACTCACTCGCCCTTTCCATCCAAAGGGGAGACATGCCGCCAAGGATTGTTTCACCCTAAAGAGGTTCGCTCATGAGCAAGAGGCAGGCCGACAAGGTCCGAGCGGTCATGCCGCCGGCAAACCTCCTCCCCTAAAGCCGAGGAAGATTATCGTGAAGTCGACCTCGAGCTTAACTACATATTCGGGGTTCACCGCATATGAGTCCAAGAGGAAGCAAAGCTCACCGCCGACATCTATGCAGAGAGCCGAGACCCCGATATGTCCGGTGGTCCGAGGTCGCAATAACTTACGACCGCATGGATCACCCAGATCGCGCCCCATTCCTGGCAGATACCCGCTGGTCTTGGCGCCGGTTGTCCGCGCATCAAGCTCAAAAGGGTGTTGATTGACGGTGGAGCGGGCTCAACGCCCTCTTCGTGAAGACACTCGATGATATGGGGATCCCGCGTCCGACCTCAAGCGCGGTCGTCACCTTTTCATGGAGTGATACCCGAACGCTTCGGCGATACCACTCGGACAAATCACTCTACCGCTACATTCGGCGCAAGGGACAACTACCGGACGGAGAGCCTTAGCTTCGAGGTGGCAGATTTCGCGACAACAGATCATGCCATCTTGGGGAGGCCAGCTGGCCAAGTTTATGGCGGTGCCCCACTACGCGTATCTAATGCTGAAAATGCCGGGTCCGAGTGGTATTATCACTCTGCGCGGCGACGTTAAGCAGTCTTTCTCTTGCGACAGGGAGAGCTGCGAAATGGCCGAGTCTCTGGAGGCGCTGGCGGGTCGGGAAAGAATTCGTCAAGAGGCGGATTTCGACAAGACGGAAGGCAGTGTCCCTACCCGCAAGCCGCAGAGCTTCGGGATCAGCCCCGAAGAAGGCACCAAAAGGATCCTCCTCGACCCGTCCGATCCGGCTCGAGCCGTTTTGATCGGGACAAGGCTCGGCGATGAATAGGAAGGCGCGCTCGTCACCTTTCTGCGGGCAAACCAAGACGTCTTTGCCTGGAAGCCGTCCGACATGCCCGGGGTTCCCAGGGAGGTGATCGAGCACGCACTAAATGTAAACCAATCCGCCAGGCCCGTCAAGCAAAGGCTACGACGGTTTGCTCAAGATCGTCGAGAAGCCATCAGAGAGGAGATCACAAAGCTGCTAGCCGCAGGTTTCATCAAAGAAGTGTATCATCCCGATCGTTGGCGAACCCTCGTACTCGCCCGTAAGAAGAATAAAAGTCGGGCGCATGTGTGTTGATTACACCGACCTCAACAAGGCTTGTCCGAAGATCCTTTTGGTCTCCTCAGACGATCACCGTAGACTCCACTGCTGGATCTCGTTACTCAGCTTTCGACGCCTATTCAGGCTATCATCGATTCGCCGAGAGGAAGATCGCGAAGACTTCGTTTATCACTCCATTCGAGCATATTGCTATATCACTATGCCGCTCGGGCTCAAGAATGCCGGCGCAAGAACGCATCAGCCGTCGGCAAATGCTTTCATCATCACCGCGCAATGTGGAAGCTTATGTGGATGATGTGGTAGTTAAAACGCAGACAGAGGACAGCCTCACCTCCGATCCGCCGAGACGCTTGCAAGTCCAAGACGTTCGAGATGAGGCTAAACCCGTAGAAGTGCGTTTTGAGTGTCTTCCGGAAACTACTCGGTTCATCGTCTCCGTCGTGGGATCGAGCCGAACCCGGAGAAAATTGGAGCCATTATGAAAATGGCCCCGCCTACCACCCAAAAGGAGGTCCAAAAGCTCACCGGATGCATGGTAGCGCTTGGCGAGTTTATCTCACGATCGGGGTCCGGAATGCCTTTCTTCAAGCTCCTTAAGAAGCAAGATCGCTTTGATTGGACGGCAGAGGCACAGAGGCCTTCAAGAACTCAAGGTGTTTCTCTCCACTCCCAGCCTTAGTCTCACCGGCGCCAGGTGAACCTCTTCGCTCTACATAGCGGCAACATCTCATGTAGTAAGTGCCGTGATTGTTGTGGAGCGGGAGGAATCTGACACCGCTACGGCGTAACGCCCGCTTTATTTCACAACAACATCGGGCGAATCCAAGACAAGATATCCTCCAATCCGAAGGCTGCCAGACGCCATTTTGATCTCGCTACTAAGTCAAGCATTATTTCCAAGGACATTCGATTTCAGTAGTCACTTCTTTCCCCGTGTGATAGGACCTCCGCAATCTGGAAGCTACTTCAAGAAATTAGAAGAGGGCAGCTGAGCTTGGAGATATCGACATCACGTTCAAGCCGCGCACCGTCAAGTCCCATTCTTTGGCTGACTTTACTGCCGTGTGGATCGAATCCTGCACTTCGCACCGAAGAAGAGCCGAATATTGGGTCATGCACTTCGACGGATCTCTCATGCTTGGAGGAGCAGGCGGGAATCCTCCTTATCTCGCCTAAGGGTGACAGTGAAGTATGTCCTTCGGATTCACTTCCCGGCCTCAAACAATGCCGCGAATACGAGGCCCTCATCCATGGGCTTCAGACGCCACATCACTGAATCCGACTACCGCGCTCGAGGCGACTCCGGTTGGTGGTGAATCAAGTCTGAAGGACTGGTTGTGCGTGGATCGTAATATGGCGCATACCGCCAAAGAAGTCCGAGAATTGGAAGGCAAGTTTGACGGTCCGAGATGGTTCATGTCCTCCGCCGCAATAATGAGGCAGCAGACGAGTTGGCTAAGATGGGAGCCACTCACGGATGTCCCAAGTGATATCTTCGCACAGGATCTTCACGAGCCAACCGTTACAAAACGGCAAAAGCCAAGCGAGGGTCCTGGAACCGGGTCTTGCTCATCGATCCGGACCGACCACCCTGCACCTTGATTATCTCCTCAAGGACAAACTCCCGGCAGCCAATCGCAGAGCGCATCTCCCGACAAGCCAAATCCTACGTGGTGGTGGGCGACGAGCTCTTCCGGAAAGTGCCTCGGTGTCCTCAGCGGTGCATTTCGACAAGCGGAAGAGAGCTGCTCCAAGAAATCCATTCGGGATGTGCGGCCATCACGCGGCATCAAGCGCCTTGGTTGGGAAAGCCTACCGATGGTTTCTTCTCGCCAACGGCGGTAACGGATGCCAAGGAGATAGTTCGAACTGCGAGGGCTGCCAATTCTATGCAAGACAGACACACTTGCCGGCACATGAGCTACAGACTATACCCATTTCTTGGCCTTTTGCACCTGGGGCTCGACATAGTGGGCCCGCTCAAGAAGGCTCAAGGCGGTTTCGCTTACCTCTTCGTGGCCATTGACAAGTTCACCAAGTGGATCGAAGCCAAGCCGCTTGTAACTATCATCGCGGTTAAGGCCAAGGAGTTCTTCCAGATATTGTAGTCGATTCGAGTGCCCAACCGGATAATCACGGACAACGGCACCCGCCTCAGAGTGAAGAATTCCAAGAATGGTGCGAAGGCGTCGGGATCAAGATCTGCCGCCTCGGTGGCTCACCCACGAAGCAATGGGCAGGTCGAGCGAGCTAACGGTCTGGTCCTTCAAGGCCTCAAGGCAGGATCTTCGACCGCCTCAAACCATACGCCGCCCGATGGGTGAAGGAGCTACCGTCGATTACTGGGACTCAGAACCACTCCCACCGAGCGACCGCCAAACCCCTTTTTTCTCGGTCTATGGCGCAGAGGCGGTTCTGCCGACCGAGCCGATTCGAATCCCGAGGGTTCGAACTACAACGGCCGAGTCCGAGGGAAGCCGAATGGTGGAGCTTGATCAACTTGAGGAGGCTCGAACGTTGCCGCCCTCCACTCGGCTAAGTACCTCCAATGACTTCGGGCGCTACCACTCGCAACGCCGTAAATAGAACCTTTTCGTATGAGATCTGGTTACGAGGAGGAGCGAAGCGAGCACAAGCTCTCTCCAATTTGGGAAGGTCCATACATCGTGCGTAAGACAACCCGGCCGGTGCTTATCGACTCAGACGTGAAGACGGCGAGGTTCTGGCGAATACTTGGAACGCCGAACAGCTCCGTCGCTTCTACGCATGAGTTATGTATCCCACTCTTACACATTAAATAAAATAGTGGTTCGTCTTATTTTCTGAAGTTGTGTAATGCTAGCCCCGAGTGGTTATTACCCGATCGTAGCGCTTAACTCTGGTCGTGCCCGATATAGAATGCACGGAAATAACAAGCCGCGATGAGCACAAAGCCACGGCGGTTTATACCAGCGCGCACAACGGAACGGGTAGAAAGCACTAACCACTCGGGACTGCAATTCGCAACGCCAGAATTTAACCAAGATTTGCCTGGTCGCGAATTTCTAACCGTCAAAAACTCGAGCCTGACCCTCGCTGTCGGGTAATCGAGCAATCGACTAGAATGAGTTGATCAAAGCGAAACCACTAAGTTCGGGTTAAATATGATAGGCACGAATCGATAAAATTTCGCATTTCATTCCATAATGTTAATAATTTACATCGCTAATTTTCTTTTCTCTTTTCTCGCTAAAAAAAAAAAAAAAAAAAAAAAACTACTCTTGGCTTCTTGGTGCGCTCTTGGTCTTCTTTAGTCTTCTTCTTTGGTCTTTAGTCTTTGATCTTGGCGTCATTTGGGAGACCGGAGGCGAGATCGCTGAAGTTAGTCGCGATCCACGCGACCCAAAGCCGCTGTAATCTCTCGCCAACCACCCACAAGGGGGGTACAAGACGGACGAGGGCCCTGACGGCAAGGTCGTCGCGACGATCGCGACCAACCATCTCAAGGATGATCTCCGCCACCTCGTGGAGCCCTGGGGCGATCTCCAACAAGGTGGCCACGGCAGCGCGCCCTCGCCGCTCCGTCCTCCGCCTCCGCCTCCAGGATGGCAAAATCATGCTCCTCCCATGCTTCGGCCTCCTCCCAGCTATACAAAAACCTAAAGAACCGCTGGCGAAAGAACGCCGCGTACGGGCCAACAAAGTTCCTCATGTTAGACATGGAACGAAACCGGAAGAGGAAGACGAAGGACAAGGCAAGAAGAAACGGGCGATCGCTCATTAGCGGTGACGCCCATTTATAAGCCACCCCAGCCCCGGAAATCGGCGTCTCCAAAGGCAATCAAATGCGCCACCCCGCAATCAATGAAGCGAAAAACAAAGCGGCAAAGGCGAATACCGAAGAAGATCAAGACGATTGAACAAAATCAAGGAGAATTTCACCGCACACGCGTGTCGTAGCAGTTCAAGCTCATTCGGCTTCCTCGCTTAATTATACCAAATTAAGCGCAAAGCCCGGGCCGAGAGCTAGCAAGTGATGCAAGCCTGGGGGCTAAACCACTCAGCCAGGCGGCCACAACACAAGTCCCGACGCTCGAGAGCCGCACGCCAGCCTCTCGGAAAAGCGTGTCTGGGGCAAGAAAGCCACGGGCCAAGGCCCTGGCGTTTGGAAGCCATACCAGTCGGCTGAAGCCCATCCGGAAAGGCATAACAGGATCCAAAAGGCTGCGGGCATATATTCTAACAACTCAGCCAGAGAAGAAAATGGAAGAGGTCTGAAGACCACTCAGCGGAAGACAATACAAGCGAATTATACTGAAGTAAGAAGACAGTATTTCAAACAAGGAGGGCGAGCACTCGGCATCAAGGTCCACGTCAAAGTCGAATTCCAGATTTTCCAACAGGGCTCGCGATGCACCTGACACCTCTTCGAGGAGCGCGTTGGCCTTGTCTTCATCACAGGCAAAGCCTTCTTTCACAAAGCCGAGGTCAACTCTCGGATAATGAGACTTGACCACCGCTAACGCTGCTCGTTCGCTCATCGCTGCGGACTCTTTGGCGTAAGCTCGATCCTGTCGGCTCCTCCCGAGAGAAGTGGAACAAGCATCGCCCCTGGCCCGGGCGTGGCTCCTTCAATGCGCAGAAGGTGCAGGATCGCTCGCAGCGACGCGCAGCTCAGTCCGCCCTGCTCGGCGGCCGCCATCTTCTCCTTGCACTCGCCACAAAGTCAAACAGCCATCAAGAACACACCCGACGCCAAGTATGTTCAACCCAAGTCAAATAAATTTACCCTTCACCTCACAGATCTTTTCCAGTCGACTCGGGCCGAGGCCAGAATTCTCTGAAGCCCCCAAATCGGCCTCACCAAGAACGGTCGAAGTCGCCTCAAACACGAGTGTGTCATCACCCTCTCCAACCACCATCCGAAAAGCATCCAAATCAGATTCAGGGGAGAATCTCACCTTCAAGCATATGCTCAAGCTTCGTCTTCTCCTCCCGGATCGTCATACACTCGCCTCAAGCTCGTGGACTTCTTTCCATCTCGTCCGCGCTGATCTCGTTGAGCTTGTCCTGCATCGCTTCGCTCTTTGAGCTTTGGGAGCACCTTCCGAAAACCGCGACCTTTGCTCCGAGCGCTCCCCATGTCCTAAGTAACAGGCAGAATCTCGTGGAGAAGTCAAGAAGCGATGATTGAAGACAAGAAGCTCACCCCGACGAGCATGCTACACTTGACGGTGAGCTCATAAAGCTCCGTCCGAGCCGCTCTCTCCATCTCGCTGCCCTCTTCCATCCCCTTCCGGCCGGAACCCCTTCCCACCATACGGTCCGATTCGGGGCTTGGCAGAGGACCGAGCGGCGGTGGCTCTCGAGGCACTTCCTCCACTCCGGAGACGGCCGGTCGATCTCGTCGGCGGACGGACCACCGGATGGTTCGACCGCCGGACCGCTGCGCCCGTGGCGACGCCCGGCTTGGCGGCGACGGCGACGAAGCCGACGCGGCGGGCTCCCTGGGAAGCCCTGCCTGACTCCTTTTCAGAGACCCTCCACCGGACGCCCACAGCAGAGTCCCGAATCAAAAAAAGGGAGGACACCTCAAGACAGCAAGAATAACAAAGACAAGGATCGCCCAAAAGAATACCTCTTGGATTTCTTGAATTTCATCCTGTGTTTCATCCGAGGCCCAAGACCACTCGGAGGGAAGTTGGCGCTGGCCGGGCTGCCATCGAACGGAAGGCCGTGGCCCCGCTTTGCGATCCGGTGCACCAGAGGTCGAAGGTCCGGCTGACGAAAGACCGGCGACCTCCTCCGCCGACTCCCGGTGCAGCTCGTCAACCGAGGTGTCAGCCGCTCGCTTCGCCCGAGCGTGTCTCAGCCGAGAGAGGCCGACAACTGGAGCGTCAGAAAGGAAGGACGCGCCTCTGAAAAAGGAACGATCGCACCCTGTTTGAATCACACATCAGTCAAAGAAACCATGGAACAGCCTTTCGAGAGAATAGTGCACTCACAGGAGGGGGAGGCCTTGCCATCGAAAATTTACGAGGGCAGCCCCTCAGTGATTATTGTGCCAGGCACGAAGAAATCAACTACCCGTGCAGCCAGCGCCTCCATCGACAGTCCACGTCCGACTCCCGTGGGGTCCAGAGGCCCGCTGTATTGGAACCCCAAATGGACTCTCTCCTTCAAGGGCTGCACTCGGCGCTTCACAAATCGACCGCGATCCCGGCCCGTCGACCCTCGGTTCTTCAGATCGTCAATCAACGCCTAAGCTCGGGGACTTGCGCCAAACCTCCTCCGTCCGAGGTGTCGCTCCAAAGATCGGGGAAGCTTTAGGAGCACAAATGCAAAGGGGCGAGGAAAGGATCAACGTTGGCACAATAGAACCACTCCGCCTCCACCCTTTGAGGGAGGTCTTGAGAGGAACTACAAAATACTTTTTCTTCGAGCCCTCCCGCAGCTGGAGCCCGTCGCCCCCAACGACATTGTGATCTGCCCGGTTATGATGATGCTTCAGCCATAAGAAGGAGCGGAACAAATCCAAATGAGGACGTATCCCAAGATACGCCGCAGAGCTGGACGAAGATGGCAATGTGAAGAATCGAGTTGGGGTTCAAATTGATCAACTCAATTTCAGAGAAGTGGAGGAGCCCCCGGAAGAAGGCGCTCCCAGGAATGCTAAGTCCTCGCCAGAAGAAGGACTCAAACACCACAATCTCATTCTCCAGAGGTGTGGGGTACGGGTCACCTGCGGCGGGGCGAGCGGAGATCAACTCCAATGAGGGAGGACGCCGGCGGCAACCATCCCCTCCAAGCGGGACATCGTCGTGATGGAAGTCTCCCACCCTACCGTCGCAGGGTCGGTGCTACCCTCCGATGACGAGGAAGATGACATGGCGAAGAAGAAGACCTGGAGGAAAGAACCGCCGCAAGCCAAGGGCGCGAAATCAGAAACCCTAAACCGCCAAGGAAGGTTTGAAGGTTTCGCAGCCGTGGTGGAGAAGGTGCGAGGAAGCCGTTGCTCCAACGAGGGTCCTTCCAACTTATAAGAAATGGGCCCCAATTTCCACCTACGGTGGGAAGAAACGAAGGCCCTCCTGTTCAATTCTGGGCCAGATCCAGGGCACGCCCCATGACGGGCCAATAGCTGCGTCGCGCAAAACGCGGCCAGGTGTCAAATCTGGTCCGAAGTTTGGGAAAAAGTGCGCCCCATGACGGGCCTGAACGCCGGCCGCCACGGAAGCTTGGGGCTGGGCACTTTCCGAACATCCTCTGACGGCACACCCCATAATTTGGGGTCAATTGCTGGTCGCTGTCTCACAACGCGATTGGGTGTCGCGGGAGGATCTACAACCAACACGGTCTTGAGAATGCGCCCCACGAGGGTTCAAAGCAAAGGCGCCGCAAACCGGCACAGGCATTACTCAGATGACCAAGGTATGCCCCATGAGGGTCAACCGAGCGACAGCCGGCTGTCACAAGACCGTGAACGGGCGCGGTACCGCCTCGCCCCGAGCCAAAGACCAAGGTACGCCCCATGAGGGTCACCGGCGACAGTTATTGCCGCCAAGACCGTGAACGGGCGCTGGTACCACTCGCCACGAGCCAAAGACCAAGGTGCGCCCATGAGGGTCACCGGCGACAAGCGGTTGTCACAAGACCGTGAACGGGCGCTGGTACCACTCGCCACGAGCCAAAAGACTAAGGTACGCCCCATGAGGGTCGTGGGCGACAAGCGGTTGTCACAAGACCGTGAACGGGCGCTGGTACCACTCGCCACGAGCCAAAGACCAAGGTGCGCCCCATGAGGGTCACCGGCGACAAGCGGCTGTCACAAGACCGTGAACGGGCGCTGGTACCACTCGCCACGAGCCAAAAGAACCAAGGTACGCCCCATGAGGGTCACCAGCGACAAGCCGGGTTGCCAAGACCGTGAACGCGGCTGGTACCACTCGCCACGAGCTAACTAACCACGGTGGCTTCATACTACAAGTTCTTTATGATCTCTCCCGCATAATCCTCATGACAGGACAAGGGACGGAAAGTCGATCCTAAAGCACTTGGGGCTTGTGGGATGTCAGAGACAGGGCCCCACAAGAGGGGCCTACACTGACCGGGCCTCGACAGGCGGAACAGAAAGCCCAAAGCCCAGAAGCGCAACGGCGGGCCCAGAGGAGACCTTCGACTTGCTCCCCAAGACAACTCCTGATCCTTCACGGAAGCTTCGTGCCCCGCCCTAACAACCCGCCAGGGACAAGGCATGCGGTCTGACACTGCCAGAGCCTGCGGAAGCTGGAACCTGACAAGGCGGCAGGCGTGGCCTGAGAAAGCATAACCACCTCTCCAGGACGTAGAGCGTGAAGGCGGATAAGGACAAGGGACATGTCGTTCAGGCCACCATGTTCAGGGCCCGGTGGCGCCCGACTATCATGTATTCTCCCCCCAGTATATAAGGGGAGGAGGGAGAAACAAGAAAGAGAGAGACAATACATCCAAGAACACAGGACTAGGGTATTATCTCCTTCAAGAGAGCCCGAACCTGTCTAAAACAGATTGCCCTCGCATCCTGTGTTACCATCAAGCTCAGATCACGCACAAATCCCCTAGAATCACAAATCTCATTGCCGGCGAAATAGATCGTCGACAGGAACCCGTCGTGGTGGAATGTTTGACACCGACTCGGACATATTCGAAATGCATGCCAAAATGAGTTAAAGCACATATGAACTCCAATCGTTGTGTTTGGCACTCAGTTTCATACCGCGCAACGTTTTCGAATGGGCGCCGCTTGTAGTATTCGTTCGTGCTCATCGTGGCGAAATGTTTCACATGAACTCGGACGGACTCGAAATGCATGCCGAAAAGCGTGGGGCGTATATGAAGTTCATTCGGCATGATTGGAACAAAGTTTCATTTTGTGCAACGTTTTGGTATGCGTGTAAGTTGGCAGTACCATTTGGGACCCGCCGTGCATGAATGTTTCGCATCGACTCGTCGCATTACCTAAATGCTCGTTGAAATGGGATAGGGCATATATGAACTCCATCCGGGGAGTTTGACACGAATTTCCCTTTCGTGCATCGTTTTCATCCGGACGCAGCTTGCAGTACACCTTGCGACCCGTCGCGGAGGGATGTTCCACACTCACTTGGACGTATTCGAAATGTATGCAGAATTGTGCTGGAAGGCATGTAAAGTCCACTCGCGGAGTTTGGCCTACATTTTCCTTCCGTGCATCGTTTTGATACGCACGCAGCTCGCAGTACCCGTTGGCACCTATCGCTGAGAAATGTTTTACACCTGCCCGGTTGCAGCTGAAATGCATGCCGAAATGAGCTTGGGCACACATGAACTCTATTCAGGGTGTCTGCCACAAGCTTTCTTTCCATACTCGTTCTGGTACGAACGTGACTTATGGTTCGTTTGTGGTGTAGGTTTCACACCGACTCGGATTTGCCCAAATTGCTTGCTAAAATGAGCTACGGCAAACATGAAGCCCATTCGGGTTGATTCACACCCAGCTTCATCTTACGAGTCGTTTTCTTGTGAAAATACAAGCACCATACAGTCCTCGTCGCGGAGGAATGTTTCACACGACTCGGAAAGATTCAAAATGCATGCCGAAATGCGCTTGGGCATATACGAAGTTCATTCAGCAAGTTTGGAACAATGTTTCTCTTAGTGCACCATTCTGGTACGAGTGTAGTTTACGTTACCATTGTGCATGAATGATTCGCTTCAAGTCGGACGTACTCGAAATGGTTGCTGAAACGGGCTAGGGTACACATGTGAAGCCCATTCGGAGAGTTTGACACCCAGTTTCGTTTCGTGCATCGTGTCCATTCGGACCCGACTTGCAGTACTTCTTGTTACCCGTCATGAGGGATGTTTCACACTCACCCGGACGTATTCGAAATGAATGCAGAATTGCGCTAAAATGCACAAGCGAAAATCGTAAGTTAATTCCGGTGTTTGGCACTTTTCGGTTTCGTTTCGATGCATCGCTTTCAATTCTTTCAAATTAGGAACTCGTCGTTATGAATATTTCACGCCGGCTCGGACGGATTCAAATGCATGCCTAAATGAGTTACAGCGCATATGAATAGCATTCGGTGTGTTTGGCACCCGGCTTCATTTCGTTCATCATTTTCGCTTTCGTACGCGATGTTTCGCTTTTGGCGTGCAAGGTTGCGGCATGTAGGGTGCTTGCCACGATGTTCCATTCCGTGCATCAATTTCGCGTGTGTGGTGTTTGCCACAATGTTTCATTTCGTGCATCATTTTCATTTTCATGTGGCTGCCGCTACGATGCGCTGCTCGACCTGTCGTGGGGATTTTTCAGACATACTCGAATGGATTCAAACAAATGGTGAAAAGCGGTTCCAAACATCATAAGTTCTTTCGGGCGTTTGGCACTCGATTACATTTCGTGCATCGGTTCCGCTTTGTATTCTCGCTTGTATTACCCGTGGGAACCCGTCGTGGTGGAATGTTTGACACCGACTTCGGACATATTCGAAATGCATGCCAAAATGAGTTAAAGCACATATGAACTCCAATCGTTGTGTTTGGCACTCAATTTCATACCGCGCAACGCTTCGAATGGGCGCCGCTTGTAGTATTCGTTCGTGCTCATCGTGGCGAAATGTTTCACATGAACTCGGACGGACTCGAAATGCATGCCGGTGCCGTGGGCGTATATGAAGTTCATTCGGCATGATTGGAACAAAGTTTCGCTTTTGTGCAACGCTTTGGTATGCGTGTAAGTTGGCGGTACCATTTGGGACCCGCCGTGCATGAATGTTTCGCATCGACTGGCCGCATACCTAAATGCTCGTTGAAATGGGATAGGGCATATATGAACTCCATCCGGGAGTTTGACACGAATTTTCCTTTCGTGCATCGTTTTCGTCCGGACGCAGCGACTTGCAAGATACACCTTGCGACCCGTTGCGGAGGGATGTTCCACACTCACTTGGACGTATTCGAAATGAATGCAGAATTGTGCTGGAAGGCATGTAAAGTCCACTCGCGGAGTTTGGCCTACATTTTCCTTCCGTGCATCGTTTTGATACGCACGTAGCTCGCAGTACCCGTTGGCACCTATCGTTGAGAAATGTTTTACACCGGCCCGGATGCAGCTGAAATGCATGCCGAAATGAGCTTGGGCACACATGAACTCTATTCAGGGTGTCTGCCACAAGCTTTCTTTCCATACTCGTTCTGGTACGAACGTGACTTATGGTTCGTTTGTGGTGTAGGTTTCACACCGACTCGGATTTGCCCAAATTGCTTGCTAAAATGAGCTACGGCAAACATGAAGCCCATTCGGGTTGATTCACACCCAGCTTCATCTTACGAGTCGTTTTCTTGCGAAAATACAAGCACCATACACTCCTCGTCGCGGAGGAATGTTTAACACGACTCGGAAAGATTCAAAACGCATGCCGAAATGCGCTTAGGCATATACGAAGTTCATTCGGCATGTTTGGAACAATGTTTCTATTTGTGCACCATTCTGGTACGAGTGTAGTTTACGTTACCATTGTGCATGAATGTTTCGCTTCAAGTCGGACGTACTCGAAATGGTTGCTGAAACGGGCTAGGGTACACATGTGAAGCCCATTCGGAGAGTTTGACACCCAGTTTCGTTTCGTGCATCATGTCCATTCGGACCCAGCTTGCAGTACCCCTTGTTACCCGTCGCGGAGGGATGTTTCACACTCATCCGGACGTATTCGAAATGAATGCAGAATTGCGCTGAAATGCACAAGCGAACATCGTAAGTTAATTCCGGGTGTTTGGCACTCGGTTTAGTTTCGTGCATCGCTTTCAATTCTTTCAGCTTAGGAACTCGTCGTTGCGGAATATTTCACGCCGGCTCGGACGGATTCGAAATGCATGCCTAAATGAGTTACAGCGCATATGAATAGCATTCGGTGTGTTTGGCACCCGGCTTCATTTCGTTCATCATTTTCGTTTCGTGCCGCGATGTTTCGTTTTGGCGTGCAAGGTTGCGGCATGTAGGGTGCTTGCCACGATGTTCCATTCCGTGCATCAATTTCGCGCGTGTGGTGTTTGCCACAATGTTTCATTTCGTGCATCATTTTCATTTTCATGTGGCTGCCGCTACGATTCTGCTCGGACCCGTCGTGGGGATTTTTCAGACATACTCGAATGGATTCAAACAAATGGTGAAAAGCGGTTCCAAACATCATAAGTTCTTTCGGCGTTTGGCACTCGATTACATTTCGTGCATCGGTTCCGTTTGTATTCTCGCTTGTATTACCGTAGGAACCCGTCGTGGTGGAATGTTTGACACCGACTCGGACATATTCGAAATGCATGCCAAAATGAGTTAAAGCACATATGAACTCCAATCGTTGTGTTTGGCACTCGATTTCATACCGCGCAACGCGTTTTGAATGGGCGCCGCTTGTAGTATTCGTTCGTGCTCATCGTGGCGAAATGTTTCACATGAACTCGGACGGACTCGAAATGCATGCCGGTGCCGTGGGGCGTATATGAAGTTCATTCGGCATGATTGGAACAAAGTTTCGCTTTTGTGCAACGTTTTGGTATGCGTGTAAGTTGGCGGTACCATTTGGGACCCGCCGTGCATGAATGTTTCGCATCGACTCGATGCCGTACCACGAAATGCTTGTTGAAATGGGATAGGGCATATATGAACTCCATCAGGGAGTTTGACACGAATTTCCCTTTCGTGCATCGTTGGTCCGGACGCGGCTTGCAAGATACACCTTGCGACCGTCGCGGAGGGATGTTCCACACTCACTTGGACGTATTCGAAATGAATGCAGAATTGTGCTTTGGAAGGCATGTAAAGTCCACTCGCGGAGTTTGGCCTACATTTTCCTTTCGTGCATCGTTTTGATCTGCAGGCATTTCGCGATGCCCGTTGGCACCTATCGCTGAGAAATGTTTTACACCGGCCGGATGCAGCTGAAATGCATGCGAAATGAGCTTGGGCACACCTGAACTCTATTCGGGATGTCCGCCACAAGCTTTCTTTCCATACTCGTTACGCATGCGAACGTGACTTATGGTTCGTTTGTGGTGTAGGTTTCACACCGACTCGGATTTGCCCAAATTGCTTGCTAAAATGAGCTACGGCAAACATGAAGCCCATTCGGGTTGATTCACACCCAGCTTCATCTTACGAGTCGTTTTCTTGTGAAAATACAAGCACCATACAGTCCTCGTCGCGGAGGAATGTTTCACACGACTCGGAAAGATTCAAAACGCATGCCGAAATGCGCTTGGGCATATACGAAGTTCATTCGGCATGTTTGGAACAATGTTTCTCTTTGTGCACCATTCTGGTACGAGTGTAGTTTACGTTACCATTGTGCATGAATGTTTCACTTCAAGTCGGACGTACTCGAAATGGTTGCTGAAATGGGCTAGGGTACACATGTGAAGCCCATTCGGTGAGTTTGACACCCAGTTTCGTTTCGTGCATCGTGTCTATTCGGACCCAGCTTGCAGTACCCCTTGTTACCCGTCGCGGAGGGATGTTTCACACTCACCCGGACGTATTCGAAATGAATGCAGAATTGCGCTGAAATGCACAAGCGAACATCGTAAGTTAATTCCGGGTGTTTGGCACTCGGTTTCGTTTCGTGCATCGCTTTCAATTCTTTCAGCTTAGGAACTCGTCGTTGCGGAATATTTCACACCGGCTCGGACGGATTCGAAATGCATGCCTAAATGAGTTACAGCGCATATAAATAGCATTCGGTGTGTTTGGCACCCGGCTTCATTTCGTTCATCATTTTCGTTTCGTGCCGCGATGTTTCGTTTTGGCGTGCAAGGTTGCGGCATGTAGGGTGCTTGCCACGATGTTCCATTCCGTGCATCAATTTCGACGCGTGTGGTGTTTGCCACAATGTTTCATTTCGTGCATCATTTTCATTTTCATGTGGCTGCCGCTACAGTGCCCGTTCGGACCTGTCGTGGGGGATTTTTTCAGACATACTCGAATGGATTCGAAACAAATGGTGAAAAGCGGTTCCAAACATCATAAGTTCTTTCGGGGCGTTTGGGACTCAGTTCTGTTTCGTGCATCGGTTCCGTTTGTATTCTGCTTGTATTACCCGTGGGAACCCGTCGTGGTGGAATGTTTGACACCGACTCGGACATATTCGAAATGCATGCCAAAATGAGTTAAAGCACATATGAACTCCAATCGTTGTGTTTGGCACTCAGTTTCATACCGCGCAACGTTTTCGAATGGGCGCCGCTTGTAGTATTCGTTCGTGCTCATCGTGGCGAAATGTTTCACATGAACTCGGACGGACTCGAAATGCATGCCGAAAAGCGTGGGGCGTATATGAAGTTCATTCGGCATGATTGGAACAAAGTTTCGTTTTGTGCAACGTTTTGGTATGCGTGTAAGTTGGCAGTACCATTTGGGACCCGCCGTGCATGAATGTTTCGCATCGACTCGGTCGTACACGAAATGCTCGTTGAAATGGGATAGGGCATATATGAACTCCATCCGGGGAGTTTGACACGAATTTCCCTTTCGTGCATCGTTTTCGTCCGGACGCAGCTTGCAGTACACCTTGCGACCCGTCGCGGAGGGATGTTCCACACTCACTTGGACGTATTCGAAATGAATGCAGAATTGTGCTGGAAGGCATGTAAAGTCCACTCGCGGAGTTTGGCCTACATTTTCCTTCCGTGCATCGTTTTGATACGCACGCAGCTCGCAGTACCCGTTGGCACCTATCGCTGAGAAATGTTTTACACCGGCCCGGATGCTGCTGAAATGCATGCCGAAATGAGCTTGGCCACACATGAACTGTATTCAGGGTGTCTGTCACAAGCTTTCTTACCGTACTCGTTCTGGTACGAACGTGACTTATGGTTCGTTTGTGGTGTAGGTTTCACACCGACTCGGATTTGCCCAAATTGCTTGCTAAAATGAGCTACGGCAAACATGAAGCCCATTCGGGTTGATTCACACCCAGCTTCATCTTACGAGTCGTTTTCTTGTGAAAATACAAGCACCATACAGTCCTCGTCGCGGAGGAATGTTTCACACGACTCGGAAAGATTCAAAACGCATGCCGAAATGCGCTTGGGCATATACGAAGTTCATTCAGCATGTTTGGAACAATGTTTCTCTTTGTGCACCATTCTGGTACGAGTGTAGTTTACGTTACCATTGTGCATGAACGATTCGCTTCAAGTCGGACGTACTCGAAATGGTTGCTGAAACGGGCTAGGGTACACATGTGAAGCCCATTCGGAGAGTTTAACACCCAGTTTCGTTTCGTGCATCGTGTCCATTCGGACCCAGCTTGCAGTACCCCTTGTTACCCGTCGCGGAGGGATGTTTCACACTCACCCGGACGTATTCGAAATGAATGCAGAATTGCGCTGAAATGCACAAGCGAACATCGTAAGTTAATTCCGGGTGTTTGGCACTCGGTTTCGTTTCGTGCATCGCTTTCAATTCTTTCAGCTTAGGAACTCGTCGTTGCGGAATATTTCACGCCGGCTCGGACGGATTCGAAATGCATGCCTAAATGAGTTACAGCGCATATGAATAGCATTCGGTGTGTTTGGCACCCGGCTTCATTTCGTTCATCATTTTCGTTTCGTGCCGCGATGTTTCGTTTTGGCGTGCAAGGTTGCGGCATGTAGGGTGCTTGCCACGATGTTCCATTCCGTGCATCAATTTCGGCGCGTGTGGTGTTTGCCACAATGTTTCATTTCGTGCATCATTTCCATTTTCATGTGGCTGCCACTACAGTGCCCGTTCGGACCCGTCGTGGGGGATTTTTTCAGACATACTCGAATGGATTCGAAACAAATGGTGAAAAGCGGTTCCAAACATCATAAGTTCTTTCGGGGCGTTTGGCACTCAGTTCTGTTTCGTGCATCGGTTCCGTTTGTATTCTGCTTGTATTACCCGTGGGAACCCGTCGTGGTGGAATGTTTGACACCGACTCGGACATATTCGAAATGCATGCCAAAATGAGTTAAAGCACATATGAACTCCAATCGTTGTGTTTGGCACTCAGTTTCATACCACGCAACGTTTTCGAATGGGCGCCGCTTGTAGTATTCGTTCGTGCTCATCGTGGCGAAATGTTTCACATGAACTCGGACGGACTCGAAATGCATGCCGCGCGTGGGGCGTATATGAAGTTCATTCGGCATGATTGGAACAAAGTTTCGTTTTGTGCAACGTTTTGGTATGCGTGTAAGTTGGCAGTACCATTTGGGACCCGCCGTGCATGAATGTTTCGCATCGACTCGGTCGTACACGAAATGCTCGTTGAAATGGGATAGGGCATATATGAACTCCATCCGGGGAGTTTGACACGAATTTCCCTTTCGTGCATCGTTTTCGTCCGGACGCAGCTTGCAGTACACCTTGCGACCCGTCGCGGAGGGATGTTCCACACTCACTTGGACGTATTCGAAATGAATGCAGAATTGTGCTGGAAGGCATGTAAAGTCCACTCGCGGAGTTTGGCCTACATTTTCCTTCCGTGCATCGTTTTGATACGCACGCAGCTCGCAGTACCCGTTGGCACCTATCGCTGAGAAATGTTTTACACCGGCCCGGATGCAGCTGAAATGCATGCCGAAATGAGCTTGGGCACACATGAACTCTATTCAGGGTGTCTGCCACAAGCTTTCTTTCCATACTCGTTCTGGTACGAACGTGACTTATGGTTCGTTTGTGGTGTAGGTTTCACACCGACTCGGATTTGCCCAAATTGCTTGCTAAAATGAGCTACGGCAAACATGAAGCCCATTCGGGTTGATTCACACCCAGCTTCATCTTACGAGTCGTTTTCTTGTGAAAATACAAGCACCATACAGTCCTCGTCGCGGAGGAATGTTTCACACGACTCGGAAAGATTCAAAACGCATGCCGAAATGCGCTTGGGCATATACGAAGTTCATTCGGCATGTTTGGAACAATGTTTCTCTTTGTGCACCATTCTGGTACGAGTGTAGTTTACGTTACCATTGTGCATGAATGTTTCGCTTCAAGTCGGACGTACTCGAAATGGTTGCTGAAACGGGCTAGGGTACACATGTGAAGCCCATTCGGGGAGTTTGACACCCAGTTTCGTTTCGTGCATCGTGTCCATTCGACCCGACTTGCAGTACCCCTTGTAACCCGTCGCGGAGGGATGTTTCACACTCACCCGAACGTATTCGAAATGAATGCAGAATTGCGCTGAAATGCACAAGCGAACATCGTATGTTAAGTCCGGTGTTTGCTTTTCGGTTTACGTTTTCGTGCATCGCTTTCAATTCTTTCATCTTAGGAACTCGTCGTTGCGGAATATTTCACGCCGACTCGGACGGATTCGAAATGCATGCCTAAATGAGTTACAGCGCATATGAATAGCATTCGGTGTGTTTGGCACCTGGCTTCATTTCGTTCATCATTTTCGTTTCGTGCCGCGATGTTTCGTTTTGGCGTGCAAGGTTGCGGCATGTAGGGTGCTTGCCACGATGTTGCATTCCGTGCATCATTTTCGGCGCGTGTGGTGTTTGCCACAATGTTTCATTTCGTGCATCATTTTCATTTTCATGTGGCTGCCGCTACAAAGGTTCGCTCGACCTGGCCGTGGGGATTTTTCAGACATACTCGAATGGATTCAAACAAATGGTGAAAGCGGTTCCAAACATCATAAGTTCTTTCGGCGTTTGGCACTCGATTACATTTCGTGCATTGGTTCCGTTTGTATTCTGCTTGTATTACCCGTGGGAACCCGTCGTGGTGGAATGTTTGACACCGACTCGGACATATTCGAAATGCATGCCAAAATGAGTTAAAGCACATATGAACTCCAATCGTTGTGTTTAGCACTCAGTTTCATACCACGCAACGTTTTCGAATGGGCGCCGCTTGTAGTATTCGTTCGTGCTCATCGTGGCGAAATGTTTCACATGAACTCGGACGGACTCGAAATGCATGCCGAAAAGCGTGGGGCGTATATGAAGTTCATTCGGCATGATTGGAACAAAGTTTCGTTTTGTGCAACATATTGGTATGCGTGTAAGTTGGCAGTACCATTTGGGACCCGCCGTGCATGAATGTTTCGCATCGACTTCGATGCCGTACCACGAAATGCTTGTTGAAATGGGATAGGGCATATATGAACTCCATCAGGGAGTTTGACACGAATTTCCCTTTCGTGCATCGTTTTACGTCCGACGCAGCCTTGCAAGACACCTTGCGACCCGTCGCGGAGGGATGTTCCACACTCACTTGGACGTATTCGAAATGAATGCAGAATTGTGCTGGAAGGCATGTAAAGTCCACTCGCAGAGTTTGGCCTACATTTTCCTTCCGTGCATCGTTTTGATACGCGACGCAGCTCGCAGTATTCGTTGGCACCTATCGCTGAGAAATGTTTTACACCGCCCGATGCAGCTGAAATGCATGCCGAAATGAGCTTGGGCACACATGAACTCTATTCAGGGTGTCTGCCACAAGCTTTCTTTCCATACTCGTTCTGGTACGAACGTGACTTATGGTTCGTTTGTGGTGTAGGTTTCACACCGACTCGGATTTGCCCAAATTGCTTGCTAAAATGAGCTACGGCAAACATGAAGCCCATTCGGTTGATTCACACCCAGCTTCATCTTACGAGTCGTATTCTTGTGAAAATACAAGCACCATACAGTCCTCGTCGCGGAGGAATGTTTCACACGACTCGGAAAGATTCAAAACGCATGCCGAAATGCGCTTGGGCATATACGAAGTTCATTCGGCATGTTTGGAACAATGTTTCTCTTTGTGCACCATTCTGGTACGAGTGTAGTTTACGTTACCATTGTGCATGAATGTTTCGCTTCAAGTCGGACGTACTCGAAATGGTTGCTGAAACGGGCTAGGGTACACATGTGAAGCCCATTCGGGGAGTTTGACACCCAGTTTCGTTTCGTGCATCGTGTCCATTCGGACCCAGCTTGCAGTACCCCTTGTTACCCGTCGCGGAGGGATGTTTCACACTCACCCGGACGTATTCGAAATGAATGCAGAATTGCGCTGAAATGCACAAGCGAACATCGTAAGTTAATTCCGGGTGTTTGGCACTCGGTTTCGTTTCGTGCATCGCTTTCAATTCTTTCAGCTTAGGAACTCGTCGTTGCGGAATATTTCACGCCGGCTCGGACGGATTCGAAATGCATGCCTAAATGAGTTACAGCGCATATGAATAGCATTCGGTGTGTTTGGCACCCGGCTTCATTTCGTTCATCATTTTCGTTTCGTGCCGCGATGTTTCGTTTTGGCGTGCAAGGTTGCGGCATGTAGGGTGCTTGCCACGATGTTCCATTCCGTGCATCAATTTCGGCGCGTGTGGTGTTTGCCACAATGTTTCATTTCGTGCATCATTTTCATTTTCATGTGGCTGCCGCTACAGTGCCCGTTCGGACCCGTCGTGGGGGATTTTTTCAGACATACTCGAATGAATTCGAAACAAATGGTGAAAAGCGGTTCCAAACATCATAAGTTCTTTCGGGGCGTTTGGCACTCAGTTCTGTTTCGTGCATCGGTTCCGTTTGTATTCTGCTTGTATTACCTGTGGGAACCCGTCGTGGTGGAATGTTTGACACCGACTCGGACATATTCGTAATGCATGCCAAAATGAGTTAAAGCACATATGAACTCCAATCGTTGTGGTTGGCACTCAGTTTCATACTGCGCAACGTTTTCGAATGGGCGCCGCTTGTAGTATTCGTTCGTGCTCATCGTGGCGAAATGTTTCACATGAACTCGGACGGACTCGAAATGCATGCCGAAAAGCGTGGGGCGTATATGAAGTTCATTCGGCATGATTGGAACAAAGTTTTGTTTTGTGCAACGTTTTGGTATGCGTGTAAGTTGGCAGTACCATTTGGGACCCGCCGTGCATGAATGTTTCGCATCGACTCGGTCGTACACGAAATGCTCGTTGAAATGGGATAGGGCATATATGAACTCCATCAGGGAGTTTGACACGCAATTTCACTTTCGTGCATCGTTTAAGTCCGGACGCAGCTTGCAGTACACCTTGCGACCCGTCGCGGATTGATGTTCCACACTCACTTGGACGTATTCGAAATGAATGCAGAATTGTGCTGGAAGGCATGTAAAGTCCACTCGCGGAGTTTGGCCTACATTTTCCTTCCGTGCATCGTTTTGATACGCACGCAGCTCGCAGTACCCGTTGGCACATATCGCTGAGAAATGTTTTACACCGGCCCGGATGCAGCTGAAATGCATGCCGAAATGAACTTGGGCAATATGAACTCTATTCAGGGTGTCTGCCACAAGCTTTCTTTCCATACTCGTTCTGGTACGAATGTGACTTATGGTTCGTTTGTGGTGTAGGTTTCACACAGACTCGGATTTGCCCAAATTGCTTGCTAAAATGAGCTACGGCAAACATGAAGCCCATTCGGGTTGATTCACATTCAACTTCATCTTACGAGTCGTTTTCTTGTGAAAATACAAGCACCATACAGTCCTCGTCGCGGAGGAATGTTTCACACGACTCGGAAAGATTCAAAACGCATGCCGAAATGCGCTTGGGCATATACGAAGTTCATTCGGCATGTTTGGAACAATGTTTCTCTTTGTGCACCGATTCGTGCGAGTGTAGTTTACGTTACCATTGTGCATGAATGTTTCGCTTCAAGTCGGACGTACTCGAAATGGTGGCTGAAACGGGCTAGGGTACACATGTGAAGCCCATTCGGGGAGTTTGACACCCAGTTTCGTTTCGTGCATCGTGTCCATTCGGACCCAGCTTGCAGTACCCCTTGTTACCCGTCGCGGAGGGATGTTTCGCACTCACCCGGACGTATTCGAAATGAATGCAGAATTGCGCTGAAATGCACAAGCGAACATCGTAAGTTAATTCCGGGTGTTTGGTACTCGATTTCGTTTTGTGCAACACTTTCAATTCTTTCAGCTTAGGAACTCGTCGTTGCGGAATATTTCACGCCGGCTCTGATGGATTCGAAATACATGCCTAAATGAGTTACAGCGCATATGAATAGCATTCGGTGTGTTTGGCACCTGGCTTCATTTCGTTCATCATTTTCGTTTCGTGCCGCGATGTTTCGTTTTGGCGTGCAAGGTTGCGGCATGTAGGGTGCTTGCCATGATGTTCCATTCCGTGCATCAATTTCGGCGCGTGTGGTGTTTGCCACAATGTTTCATTTCGTGCATCATTTTCATTTCCATGTGGCTGCCGCTACAGTGCCCGTTCGGACCCGTCGTGGGGGATTTTTTCAGACATACTCGAATGGATTCGAAACAAATGGTGAAAAGCGGTTCCAAACATCATAAGTTCTTTCGGGGCGTTTGGCACTCGATTACATTTCGTGCATCGGTTCCGTTTGTATTCTGCTTGTATTACCCGTGGGAACCCGTCGTGGTGGAATGTTTGACACCGACTCGGACATATTCGAAATGCATGCCAAAATGAGTTAAAGCACATATGAACTCCAATCGTTGTGTTTGGCACTCAGTTTCATACCGCGCAACGTTTTCGAATGGGCGCCGCTTGTAGTATTCGTTCGTACTCATCGTGGCGAAATGTTTCACATGAACTCGGACGGACTCGAAATGCATGCCGAAAAGCGTGTGGGCGTATATGAAGTTCATTCGGCATGATTGGAACAAAGTTTTGTTTTGTGCAACATTTTGGTATGCGTGTAAGTTTGCAGTACCATTTGGGACCCGCCGTGCATGAATGTTTCGCATCGACTCGGACGTACACGAAATGCTCGTTGAAATGGGATAGGGCATATATGAACTCCATCTGGGGAGTTTGACACGAATTTCCCTTTCGTGCATCGTTTTCGTCTGGACGCAGCTTGCAGTACACCTTGCGACCCGTCGCGGAGGGATGTTCCACACTCACTTGGACGTATTCGAAATGAATGCAGAATTGTGCTGGAAGGCATGTAAAGTCCACTCGCAGAGTTTGGCCTACATTTTCCTTCCGTGCATCGTTTTGATACGCACGCAGCTCGCAGTACCCGTTGGCACCTATCGCTGAGAAATGTTTTACATCGGCCCGGATGCGGCAGAAATGCGTGCCAAAATGTGCTTGGGCACACATGAACTCTATTCAGGGTGTCTGCCACAAGCTTTCTTTCCATAATCGTTCTGGTACGAACGTGACTTATGGTTCGTTTGTGGTGTAGGTTTCACACCGACTCGGATTTGCCCAAATTGCTTGCTAAAATGAGCTACGGCAAACATGAAGCCCATTCGGGTTGATTCACACTCAGCTTCATCTTACGAGTCGTTTTCTTGTGAAAATACAAGCACCATACAGTCCTCGTCGCGGAGGAATGTTTCACACGACTCGGAAAGATTCAAAACCCACACCGAAATGCGCTTGGGCATATACGAAGTTCATTCGGCATGTTTGGAACAATGTTTCTCTTTGTGCACCATTCTAGTACGAGTGTAGTTTACGTTACCATTGTGCATGAATGTTTTGCTTCAAGTCGGACGTACTCGAAATGGTTGCTTTGAAACGGGCTAGGTACACATGTGAAGCCCATTCGGGAGTTTGACACCCGATTCGTTCGTGCATCGTGTTCATTCAGACCCAGCTTGCATTACCCCTTGTTACCCGTCGCGGAGGGATGTTTCACACTAACCCGGACGTATTCGAAATGAATGCAGAATTGCGCTGAAATGCACAAGCGAACATCGTAAGTTAATTCCGGGTGTTTGGCACTCGGTTTCGTTTCGTGCATCGCTTTCAATTCTTTCAGCTTAGGAACTCGTCGTTGCGGAATATTTCACGCCGACTCGGACGGATTCGAAATGCATGCCTAAATGAGTTACAGCGCATATGAATAGCATTCGGTGTGTATGGCACCCGGCTTCATTTCGTTCATCATTTTCGTTTCGTGCCGCGATGTTTCGTTTTGGCGTGCAAGGTTGCGGCATGTAGGGTGCTTGCCACGATGTTCCATTCCGTGCATCATTTTCGGCGCGTGTGGTGTTTGCCACAATGTTTCATTTCGTGCATCATTTTCATTTTCATGTGGCTGCCGCTACAGTGCGCGTTCGGACCCGTCGTGGGGGATTTTTTCAGACATACTCGAATGGATTCGAAACAAATGGTGAAAAGCGGTTCCAAACATCATAAGTTCTTTCGGGGCGTTTGGCACTCAGTTCTGTTTCGTGCATCGGTTCCGTTTGTATTCCTCTTGTATTACCCGTGGGAACCCGTCGTGGTGGAATGTTTGACACCGACTCGGACATATTCGAAATGCATGCCAAAATGAGTTAAAGCACATATGAACTCCAATCGTTGTGTTTGGCACTCAGTTTCATACCGCGCAACGTTTTCGAATGGGCGCCGCTTGTAGTATTCGTTCGTGCTCATCGTGGGGAAATGTTTCACATGAACTCGGACGGACTCGAAATGCATGCCGAAAAGCGTGTGGGCGTATATGAAGTTCATTCGGCATGATTGGAACAAAGTTTCGTTTTGTGTAACGTTTTGGTATGCGTGTAAGTTTGCAGTACCATTTGGGACCCGCCGTGCATGAATGTTTCGCATCGACTCGGACGTACACGAAATGCTTGTTGAAATGGGATAGGGCATATATGAACTCCATCCGGGGAGTTTGACACGAATTTCCCTTTCGTGCATCGTTTTCGTCCGGACGCAGCTTGCAGTACACCTTGCGACCCGTCGCGGAGGGATGTTCCACACTCACTTGGACGTATTCGAAATGAATGCAGAATTGTGCTGGAAGGCATGTAAAGTCCACTCGCGGAGTTTGGCCTACATTTTCCTTCCGTGCATCGTTTTGATACGCACGCAGCTCGCAGTACCCGTTGGCACCTATCGCTGAGAAATGTTTTACACCGGCCCGGATGCAGCTGAAATGCATGCCGAAATGAGCTTGGGCACACATGAACTCTATTCAGGGTGTCTGCCACAAGCTTTCTTTCCATACTCGTTCTGGTACGAACGTGACTTATGGTTCGTTTGTGGTGTAGGTTTCACACCGACTCGGATTTGCCCAAATTGCTTGCTAAAATGAGCTACGGCAAACATGAAGCCCATTCGGGTTGATTCACACTCAGCTTCATCTTACGAGTCGTTTTCTTGTGAAAATACAAGCACCATACAGTCCTCGTCGCGGAGGAATGTTTCACACGACTCGGAAAGATTCAAAACCCACACCGAAATGCGCTTGGGCATATACGAAGTTCATTCGGCATGTTTGGAACAATGTTTCTCTTTGTGCACCATTCTAGTACGAGTGTAGTTTACGTTACCATTGTGCATGAATGTTTCGCTTCAAGTCGGATGTACTCTAAATGGTTGCTGAAACGGGCTAGGGTACACATGTGAAGCCCATTCGGGGAGTTTGACACCCAGTTTCGTTTCGTGCATCGTGTTCATTCAGACCCAGCTTGCATTACCCCTTGTTACCCGTCGCGGAGGGATGTTTCACACTAACCCGGACGTATTCGAAATGAATGCAGAATTGCGCTGAAATGCACAAGCGAACATCGTAAGTTAATTCCGGGTGTTTGGCACTCGGTTTCGTTTCGTGCATCGCTTTCAATTCTTTCAGCTTAGGAACTCGTCGTTGCGGAATATTTCACGCCGACTCGGACGGATTCGAAATGCATGCCTAAATGAGTTACAGCGCATATGAATAGCATTCGGTGTGTTTGGCACCCGGCTTCATTTCGTTCATCATTTTCGTTTCGTGCCGCGATGTTTCGTTTTGGCGTGCAAGGTTGCGGCATGTAGGGTGCTTGCCACGATGTTCCATTCCGTGCATCATTTTCGGCACGTGTGGTGTTTGCCACAATGTTTCATTTCGTGCATCATTTTCATTTTCTTGTGGCTGCCGCTACAGTGCGCGTTCGGACCCGTCGTGGGGGATTTTTTCAGACATACTCGAATGGATTCGAAACAAATGGTGAAAAGCGGTTCCAAACATCATAAGTTCTTTCGAGGCGTTTGGCACTCGATTACTGCTTTGATGCATCGGTTCCGTTTGTATTCTGCTTGTATTACCCGTGGGAACCCGTCGTGGTGGAATGTTTGACACCGACTCGGACATATTCGAAATGCATGCCAAAATGAGTTAAAGCACATATGAACTCCAATCGTTGTGTTTGGCACTCAGTTTCATACCGCGCAACGTTTTCGAATGGGCGCCGCTTGTAGTATTCGTTCGTGCTCATCGTGGGGAAATGTTTCACATGAACTCGGACGGACTCGAAATGCATGCCGAAAAGCGTGTGGGCGTATATGAAGTTCATTCGGCATGATTGGAACAAAGTTTTGTTTTGTGCAACATTTTGGTATGCGTGTAAGTTTGCAGTACCATTTGGGACCCGCCGTGCATGAATGTTTCGCATCGACTCGGACGTACACGAAATGCTCGTTGAAATGGGATAGGGCATATATGAACTCCATCAGGGAGTTTGACACGCATTTCCCTTTCGTGCATCGTTTTACGTCCGGACGCGGCTTGCAAGACACCTTGTGACCCGTCGCGGAGGATGTTCCACACTCACTTGGGCGTGTCGAAATGAATGCAGAATTGTGCCGAAGGCATGTAAAGTCCACTCGCGGAGTTTGGCCTACATTTTCCTTCCGTGCATCATTTTGATACGCACGCAGCTCGCATACCCGTTGGCACCTATCGTTGAGAAATGTTTTACACCGGCCGGATGCGGTGAAATGCATGCGAAAGGAGCTTGGGCACACATGAACTCTATTCAGGGTGTGCGCCACAAGCTTTCTTTCCATACTCGTTACATTCACGAGCGTGACTTATGGTTCCGTTTGTGGTGTAGGTTTCACACCGACTTCGGATGAGCCCAAATTGCTTGCTAAAATGAGCTACGGCAAACATGAAGCCCATTCGGGTTGATTCACACCCAGCTTCATCTTACGATTCGTTATCTTGTGAAAATACAAGCACCATACAGTTCTCGTCGCGGAGGAATGTTTCACACGACTCAGAAAGATTCAAAACGCATGCCGAAATGCGCTTGGGCATATACGAAGTTCATTCGGCATGTTTGGAACAATGTTTCTCTTTGTGCACGATTCTTGTACGAGTGTAGTTTTCGTTACCATTGTGCATGAATGTTTCGCTTCAAGTCGGACGTACTCGAAATGGTTGCTGAAACGGGCTAGGGTACACATGTGAAGCCCATTCGGGGAGTTTGACACCCAGTTTCGTTTCGTGCATCGTGTCCATTCGGACCCAGCTTGCAGTACCCCTTGTTACCCGTCGCGGAGGGATGTTTCACACTCACCCGGACGTATTCGAAATGAATGCAGAATTGCGCTGAAATGCACAAGCGAACATCGTAAGTTAATTCCGGGTGTTTGGCACTCGGTTTCGTTTCGTGCATCGCTTTCAATTCTTTCAGCTTAGGAACTCGTCGTTGCGGAATATTTCACGCCGACTCGGACGGATTCGAAATGCATGCCTAAATGAGTTACAGCGCATATGAATAGCATTCGGTGTGTTTGGCACCCGGCTTCATTTCGTTCATCATTTTCGTTTCGTGCCGCGATGTTTCGTTTTGGCGTGCAAGGTTGCGGCATGTAGGGTGCTTGCCACGATGTTCCATTCCGTGCATCATTTTCGGCGCGTGTGGTGTTTGCCACAATGTTTCATTTCGTGCATCACTTTCATTTCCATGTGGCTGCCGCTACAGTGCCCGTTCGGACCCGTCGTGGGGGATTTTTTCAGACATACTCGAATGGATTCGAAACAAATGGTGAAAAGCGGTTCCAAACATCATAAGTTCTTTCGGGGCGTTTGGCACTCAGTTCTGTTTCGTGCATCGGTTCCGTTTGTATTCTGCTTGTATTACCCGTGGGAACCCGTCGTGGTGGAATGTTTGACACCGACTCGGACATATTCGAAATGCATGCCAAAATGAGTTAAAGCACATATGAACTCCAATCGTTGTGTTTGGCACTCAGTTTCATACCGCGCAACGTTTTCGAATGGGCGCCGCTTGTAGTATTCGTTCGTGGTCATCGTGGGGAAATGTTTCACATGAACTCGGACGGACTCGAAATGCATGCCGAAAAGCGTGTGGGCGTATATGAAGTTCATTCGGCATGATTGGAACAAAGTTTCGTTTTGTGCAACGTTTTGGTATGCGTGTAAGTTTGCAGTACCATTTCGGACCCGCCGTGCATGAATGTTCCGCATCGACTCGGACGTAAACGAAATGCTTGTTGAAATGGGATAGGGCATATATGAACTCCATCCGGGGAGTTTGACACGAATTTCCCTTTCGTGCATCATTTTCGTCCGGACGCAGCTTGCAGTACACCTTGCGACCCGTCGCGGAGGGATGTTCCACACTCACTTGGACGTATTCGAAATGAAAGCAGAATTGTGCTGGAAGGCATGTAAAGTCCACTCGCGGAGTTTGGCCTACATTTTCATTCCGTGCATCGTTTTGATACGCACGCAGCTCGCAGTACCCGTTGGCACCTATCGCTGAGAAATGTTTTACACCGGCCCGGATCTGCGCGTAAATGCATGCCGAAATGTGCTTGGGCACCATGAACTCTATTCAGGGTGTCTGCCACAAGCTTTCTTTCCGTACTCGTTCTGGTACGAACGTGACTTATGGTTCCGTTTGTGGTGTAGGTTTCACACCGACTCGGATGAGCCCAAATTGCTTGCTAAAATGAGCTACGGCAAACATGAAGCCCATTCGGGTTGATTCACACTCAGCTTCATCTTACGAGTCGTTTTCTTGTGAAAATACAAGCACCATACAGTCCTCGTCGCGGAGGAATGTTTCACACGACTCGGAAAGATTCAAAACGCATGCCGAAATGCGCTTGGGCATATACGAAGTTCATTCGGCATGTTTGGAACAATGTTTCTCTTTGTGCACCATTCTGGTACGAGTGTAGTTTACGTTACCATTGTGCATGAATGTTTCGCTTCAAGTCGGACGTACTCGAAATGGTTGCTGAAACGGGCTAGGGTACACATGTGAAGCCCATTCGGGGAGTTCGACACCCAGTTTCGTTCGTGCATCGTGTTCATTCGGACCCAGCGTGCAGTACCCCTTGTTACCTGTCGCGGAGGGATGTTTCACACTCACCCGGACGTACTCGAAATGAATGCAGAATTGCGCTGAAATGCACAAGCGAACATCGTAAGTTAATTCCGGGTGTTTGGCACTCGGTTTCGTTTCGTGCATCGCTTTCAATTCTTTCAGCTTAGGAACTCGTCGTTGCGGAATATTTCACGCCGACTCGGACGGATTCGAAATGCATGCCTAAATGAGTTACAGCGCATATGAATAGCATTCGGTGTGTTTGGCACCCGGCTTCATTTCGTTCATCATTTTCGTTTCGTGCCGCGATGTTTCGTTTTGGCGTGCAAGGTTGCGGCATGTAGGGTGCATGCCACGATGTTCCATTCCGTGCATCATTTTCGGCGCGTGTGGTGTTTGCCACAATGTTTCATTTCGTGCATCACTTTCATTTCCATGTGGCTGCCGCTACGATTGCCGTTCGGACCCGTCGTGGGGATTTTTTCGCACATACTCGAATGGATTCAAACAAATGGTGAAAAGCGGTTCCAAACATCATAAGTTCTTTCGGCGTTTGCTTTTCGCCTGCATTTAGTGCATCGGTTCCGTTTGTATTCTGCTTGTATTACCCGTGGGAACCCGTCGTGGTGGAATGTTTGACACCGACTCGGACATATTCGAAATGCATGCCAAAATGAGTTAAAGCACATATGAACTCCAATCGTTGTGTTTGGCACTCAATTTCATACCGCGCAACGTTTTCGAATGGGCGCCGCTTGTAGTATTCGTTCGTGGTCATCGTGGGGAAATGTTTCACATGAACTCGGACGGACTCGAAATGCATGCCGAAAAGCGTGTGGGCGTATATGAAGTTCATTCGGCATGATTGGAACAAAGTTTCGTTTTGTGTAACGTTTTGGTATGCGTGTAAGTTTGCAGTACCATTTGGGACCCCCCGTGCATGAATGTTTCGCATCGACTCGGACGTACACGAAATGCTTGTTGAAATGGGATAGGGCATATATGAACTCCATCCGGGGAGTTTGACACGAATTTCCCTTTCGTGCATCGTTTTCGTCCGGACGCAGCTTGCAGTACACCTTGCGACCTGTCACGGAGGGATGTTCCACACTCACTTGGACGTATTCGAAATGAATGCAGAATTGTGCCGGAAGGCATGTAAAGTCCACTCGCGGAGTTTGGCCTACATTTTCCTTCCGTGCATCGTTTTGATACGCACGCAGCTCGCAGTACCCGTTGGCACCTATCGCTGAGAAATGTTTTACACCGGCCCGGATGCGCGTAAATGCATGCCGAAATGTGCTTGGGCACCATGAACTCTATTCAGGGTGTCTCGCCACAAGCTTTCTTTCCGTGCTGGTTACGCACGAAGCGTGACTTATGGTTCCATTTGTGGTGTAGGTTTGACACCAACTCGGATGAGCCCAAATTGCTTGCTAAAATGAGCTACGGCAAACATGAAGCCCATTCGGGTTGATTCACACTCAGCTTCATCTTACGAGTCGTTTTCTTGTGAAAATACAAGCACCATACAGTCCTCGTCGCGGAGGAATGTTTCACACGACTCGGAAAGATTCAAAACGCATGCCGAAATGCGCTTGGGCATATACGAAGTTCATTCGGCATGTTTGGAACAATGTTTCTCTTTGTGCACCATTCTGGTACGAGTGTAGTTTACGTTACCATTGTGCATGAATGTTTCGCTTCAAGTCGGACGTACTCGAAATGGTTGCTGAAACGGGCTAGGGTACACATGTGAAGCCCATTCGGGGAGTTTGACACCCAGTTTCGTTTCGTGCATCGTGTTCATTCGGACCCAGCTTGCAGTACCCCTTGTTACCCGTCGCGGAGGGATGTTTCACACTCACCCGGACGTACTCGAATTGAATGCAGAATTGCGCTAAAATGCACAAGCGAACATCGTAAGTTAATTCCGGGTGTTTGGCACTCGGTTTCGTTTCGTGCATCGCTTTCAATTCTTTCAGCTTAGGAACTCGTCGTTGCGGAATATTTCACGCCGACTCGGACGGATTCGAAATGCATGCCTAAATGAGTTACAGCGCATATGAATAGCATTCGGTGCGTTTGGCACCCGGCTTCATTTCGTTCATCATTTTCGTTTCGTGCTGCGATGTTTCGTTTTGGCGTGCAAGGTTGCGGCATGTAGGGTGCTTGCCACGATGTTCCATTCCGTGCATCATTTTCGGCGCGTGTGGTGTTTGCCACAATGTTTCATTTCGTGCATCACTTTCATTTCCGGAATTAGATTAGCGAATCAGGTCATTACTGTTGCATCAGTCTGAAGATTAATGCAACCCGCAACGTCTCCTGGCCGCTAAGCCAAAACCGTACTCGGATTGGGGCCAATTAATCGGCAAGACTCGTGAGGAGTATACCTGCCAACTGATTGATCCCAACTCGAAGCTTCCGCAATCAAGGCATAGTATTGGTTCCCTGGATCGGTAGCCCAGTACCACGCGTTGTCATACAAGACAGTCTCAACTATGCAAGAGTAAATATATTACACCAAAAGGTAACGTTATTACAATAGTTTAACTTTACAGTCACGGCTTACAAAAACAAGTCCAAAAGAAACACCACCGACACCGAAACACCAAAAGAAGAACACGCGGTGTGCCTCCACCCCAGGCAATCGGGTGGATGATAACCCAGCTAAGCCCAGCCAGAATCGTTAGCGTCATCCACGAACCGTGACTCGCCTGGAACATCTGCGTCATTACCGCTTCTTCTCCTTCGACCAAAATCCGTTAGAGCAAACGGTGAGTACACGTATGTACTCGCAAGACTTTAGTGTATGGAATGTATACATATAAAATGCAGGTTGAAACAATGAATAACGAGTTACTACACTAGTCTTTTGAGCACAAAGCGGATTTTGCTTACAATATGATAATAGATTCACATTCGCATTTTACGAAAGAAATTGAGTGAAGAAAACTTTTCGAACAATTAACAATATACCAGCGATTAACCAAACCAAGCACCCAACCATTCCTTCCACCAAACCAGCCATTCACCTGCACCTTTTGAACCCAAGACTCAAACACACACACACCCAACCAACACGATCCAACCTCGAAACCCATTTTTTCGAAATCAACCTGCACTCCAAAATCTATACTTGATAGTACTTTCCAAGCTGCTCATGACCGTGAGCACGGCTAATCGATTAGTTTATTTATCTCTGCAGAGATCAGACATCAGACCCACACGACACGTTCTAGCAATCATGTCATCCATGCCTCGCGATACCGAAGTACCCGATTTGCTAGACAGTGACGGAACCTTTCGAAAGATTGGAGTTCTAATCCTGCACTGGCCCGGTAACGTGCATCCCTAACTAGAGCCACAGAGGCCGCCAGTGGTTCCAATAGGCACCCACTAGCCCACGACCTCCCTGTAGTAGGCATTACCGTTGTATTGGGTAAACTTTCCTTCGATGCCTCGACAAGAAAGTCTCTAGAATGCACCGACACCACAGGTGCATCCAATCCTCTTTGCCCTCCAATAATGCAGGGTCAGATCCCTTTTCCCCGTACTAGGCTGAGGCCATCCCATACCGGGCACATGTGGTTGCACGAATTTATACCCAGTAAATAGCACCAAGTTCGGTCCTTAGGGTGACTCAGCGAGATCTTCCAAACCCACTTGCTATGGCCACAGAGGGTCGGGACTAGCGGCCCCACCGAGCACACACTAGCCCTCAACCTCCCCATAGCAAGGGACCAACTCGACCAAACCACTCCAAACCACCAACGGCTGACAACCAATCCGAACTCGAAACCCACCTTCCAACCGAACCACTACCCGGCCAAACACCACCAACTCCGAACCACCAAACATCTCGCCCTGGTCTAATCTCTCCAAGCTTTTCCATTTTACTCACGCAACCATTCCCTTTTTCCAACAAAACCCCAAAACCTCCGGTTCCAACCGGACACCCTTCACCCATCCTATAGTTCCAGGAGTTTATGAATAAGAACGTCATGATCTCCTGCAACCAATTCTATTGCTGAACTAAGCATATGCAACTATTATTCTTTAATACCCTCGACACTTACTAATGTGTCTAAATTATTCTTAAGTCTATCAAGGATAGCATATTCGGATTAGATTGAGGTAATCCAACAATTTTCGCTTAACTCATCGCTTCCCACAAATTATCACTTTTAATAAACTTATGAGCATGCATAATAGTTTTGGAAATCAAACATAAGAATTTGCAAATATGGGATTGGAAATGGTCAAGGAGGCGCTTGCCTGATTGCTCTTCGGTGAAATCGGTCTCCGGGACGTAGTCGGGATCGTCGGCGACGTTCGAAGCGTCTACGTCTACACGAAAAGCAACGAGACCCGAAATCATTGATCAAAATAGGCAAAGAAGCAATCGAAATCCAAAAAGAAGCGAAATCGGAAAACGAAAACCTAGACGGAAAAAGAAATCCTAATTTTTCTTCTAGAGGCCGGGCGATCGTTGTTGAATGGGCGGTAGTGCCGCTCTGGCCCGATGCAAGACTCTTCAAGCGCGGTAGTGCCGCTCTCCGAGGATCCAAAAGGGTTGCTCTCTGGAAAATAACTACCGGCGTCCTAAGCCTGGTAGTGTCGCTCCCACCCGGCAAGATCGCCCTTGCCCAGGGTAGTGCCGCCACCTCGAGACCAGGTTTCCAAAATTGAGATTTTACGCATTAATCTCCGGAACTTTGACATAAGTGCATGGATAGGTTCCTGGGGACCCATGGGACCTATTCACGCAGTTTAAATCAAGTTCCGAGCTTGTTTGCGCAAAATTTCACTTTTCGGATCTTTTCTCCCCCGTTAATGACGCGAAAATGGATTTCGACACAGAAGGTGTCGAAACTCGAGTTTCTTCGCGGCAACGGATTCTCTACGACTCTGGGGACTTATGTGCGCTAGACTTGTGAACTTTGGGACTTCGGAACTTGAAATTGCTCCGAATGCCCAGAGTGCATCTTTTGCAAATCCTTCGGAACGACGGATTCGCAACAAGCGCAATAGGTCCAAAAATGCACTAGGGTTCTACGTGATCTAACTACTGATTGGAAACTCCGAAATATGCTATTCGACTTCTACTACCCGAAAACCTAAATATACTCTCCAAATCCGATTCTCGCTCCGAATCGAGTTCAAGCTCGATTCTTCCGCAGGAATCGACTTACGAGGCTCTAAGAAAACATCCGCAGGTCATTTCCCGACTTTCCGGAGCTAGGGTTCCAAAAAGAAGAGCTCCGAAAATTCAAGAAAAGGCGTTTGCAGCGAATGAGTCCAACGATGCGTAGATCAGGGTTACCGAAACTACTCGATCACGCAGAAGGATCCTTCTACCCTTGACCTAGGTTTAACTTCTTGGAAAACAACTATGCACCACAAGAACTAGGGTTTCTATGGTTTAACTAGGACGTAAAGAACGATTACAAGCCAGGGAAGAGCTAGGGTTTGCATCTGCACCTAGGGTTTAGGTTTAGCTTCAAGCCCTACCTCTTGTGGAGTTCCTTGACAGCTTAGAGACGCTTCTCCACCCTTGCTCCTGCTCCCACACAGCCTCCTGGAGCTTCAACCAACTGGAAATGGCAAGGAGGAGGAGAGAGCTCCAATGGAGAGAGAGGAAGGAGAAGAGAGGAAGAAGGAGGAGGAGAGGAGGAAAAATGAGAGAGGAGAGGGAGAGGAGGGGCTCCTTGGCGTTTTGAGGGAGTAGGGGGCACAAAACCCGAGGCAAATGGATAGCCACGAGCACAGGAGCAAAACAGGGCTCGCCCGCTGCCCTCGCTGCCGGGCATCTGCCGGAGCGGCTTGCTGCCGCCAGCGGCAGAAAACTTGGGGAAAAAGTAGTTTTCGCGATGGTTCTTAAACCTACTAGCTTAAGGACTATCTTAACATGTTCGAGGGTCCTAGTAAAGGTTTTACAACTTAGGTTTGGGATCTAGTTCTCTCGATTTCAACTTTCACCCGATTTCGGATTCGAGACTCCAATCGGGAAAGCGATCAACGAACGACAACACAGAATTCAAGGCAAATAACTCCAAATTCAAACCGAAACCAAACAGAGCACTAATCCACACCTAGTTAGCCTAATTAAGCTTAATTACAAACACGGGCGTTACAATCCTACCCCCCTTGGAATAATCTCGTCCTCGAGATTAGCTAAACTTTACGAAGAAAGAGGGAAACTCAATTCTAAGACGATCTTCTCGTTCCCAAGTAGCTTCGTCCTGGGTATGATTACTCCATTGGATTTTGAGCATTCTGATGACTTGATTGCGTAGTAAAGCGCTCGGCTTCTTCAAGTACTTGGATCGGATGCTCGCGATATGATAGATCAGTCAAGATCAATCGTTTCCAATGGGGTAAGTTCTGTGGACTTTCAAGACATTTCTTCACCGCGAGACGTGGAATACATCGTGCACCTCGGAAAGCTGAGGGGGAAGTTCAATCTGGTAAGCAACTTCACCTTTCCTCGCAAGAATGCGGTACGGTCCGACGTAACGCGGCGTTAATTTCCCACGAACTTGAAAGCGACGAGTGCCACGTAGCGGCGACACTTTGAGATAGACAAAATCGTCTACTTCAAAACTTAGTTCGCGGCGCGCATTTGTATCGGCATAACTTTTCTCGCCTCGACCGGGCTTCCTTCAATGGTCTTGAATCAATTTGACATGATTTTCGGCTTCTTGGATCACAACAGGGCGAAGAATTGTCTTTCGCCGACTTCGCACTGCAACAAAGGAGTTCTCGCACTTTCTCCCATAAAGTGCTTCGAATGGCGACATCGGAGACTTGCCTGATAGCAGTTGTTGTAGGAGAATTCAGCAAAAGCTAAGCATTTCTCCCACTTCGTGTTATAAGTCAACACACAAGCTCTCAGCATATCCTCCAGGACTTGGTTAGTTCTTTCAGTTTGGCCATCAGTCTGAGGATGATACGCTGTGCTGAAAAACAACTTAGTACCAAGGAGTTCATGCAGATTTTTCCAGAATCGCGACGTAAATTGGGTCCCACGGTCTGACACAATGACCTTAGGAACACCATGTAGTCGGACTATGTGATTCAGGTAAAGTTCTGCAAGTTTAGGCCCATTATAAGTGGTATGGACTGGAATAAAATGAGCCACTTTGGACAATCGATCCACGATTACCCAAATGGAATCATGGCCACCTGAAGATTTCGGCAGACCAGTGATGAAATCCATGCCGACTTCATCCCATTTCCACTCTGGAATTTTTAAAGGTTGGAGCAATCCCGCGAGCGTTGATGCTCGCTTTCACTCCGACACACATCGCAAGTAGCGACAAATTCAGCGATCTCCTTTTTCATACCAGGCCACCGTAAACTTACACGGATATCCTGGTACATTTTCGCATTTCCAGGTGGATCGAAGAGGAGTATTGTGATCTTCCTTGAAGATCAATTGCTTGATCTCTTGGTCATTCGAACGCATAATCGCCGTCCACGCATGACCATTCCATCTGCTTCTTTCCAAAACTCCGAAGGCGCGCTTTCCTTCAGTGCGCTTAATTTCAGCCACTTTCGTCAACGATTTGTGCGGCTAGAATTTGGGGCTCAAGAGTGGGCTCTAAGGTTAGGGCTGCCACAAACCCTTCTTGAACTACTTCAGATTGAGTCTCCCAAACTCATCCATCGGTTGAGGTTGACTAATGAAAGTCGGTGCATCAATGGGGTGCAGTTTGCGACTGAGGGCATCTGCTACCACATTGGCTTTGCCCGGATGATAATGGATTCCCAGATCATAATCCTTGATCAGCTCCAACCACCTGCGCTGCCTCAAGTTCAGGTCTGGTTGGGTGAAGAAATATTTCAGGCTCTTGTGATCGGTATATATCTCACATCTGTTTCCAATGAGATAATGACGCCACGCTTTAGAGCATGAATGACCGCCGCCAATTCCAAATCGTGAGTTGGATAGTTGGCTTCGTGAGGTTTCAGTTGTCGTGAAGCGTAAGCTACAACCTTGCCCTCTTGCATCAAGACACAACCGAGACCCCGACGCCGAAGCATCACGTAAAACGTCAAAGCTCTTATGTATATCTGGCAAAACAAGAATCGGGGCAGAGGTAAGTCTTCGCTTCAATTCTTGAAAACTTGCCTCACAACTTGATGACCACTCAAATTTCTTTTCTTTCTTGAGTAGTTCTGTCAACGGTTTAGCGATTTTGGAGAAGTTCTCGATGAACCGTCGGTAGTAACCGGCAAGACCGAGAAAACTTCGGATCTCAGGAACAGTCCGTGGCTGCTCCCAAGCAATTACATCCTGCACCTTACTCGAATCAACTGCGACTCCACCTCCAGAAAGAACGTGCCCTAAGAATGCAACTTCCTTGAGCCAGAACTCACACTTGCTGAATTTTGCATAAAGCTGGTGCTCGTGAAGTTTGTCGAGCACTAACTGCAAATGGAGCTTATGTTCTTCTTCACTTCTGGAGTAGATGAGGATATCATCAATGAACACCACCACAAATTTGTCCAGGTATTCCATGAATACCTTGTTCATGAGGTTCATGAAAGTGGCGGGGGCATTGGTAAGACCAAAGGAAACTCATCGTATACTCGCATAAATCGTAGCGAGTAGTAAACGCAGTTTTCTGAATATCCTCCGGTCGGATTTTAAGTTGGAAGTACCCAAGCCTCAAATCGATTTTAGAAAAGATCTGAGCTCCGCTCAATTGATCAAACAAATCATCAATCCGCGGAAGGGGATACTTGTTCTTAATGGTGACTTCGTTCAACGAACGATAGTCGACGCACATGCGAAGACTGCCATCCTTTTTCTTAACGAAGAGCACTGGACTACCCCACGGCGAAGAGCTAGGACGGATAAAACCCTTTGCTAGCTGCTCCTTGAGTTGCTTCTTGAGTTCGATCAACTCATCCGAGGGCATCCGATAAGGGCGCTTGGATATTGGTGCTTTATTCTGTAGCAAATCTATAATGAACTCCAAGTCTCTGTCCGAGGCAATCCCGGTAATTCTTCAGGAAAAATATCGATACTCACAGACAACCGGTACTTGTTCCATCTCGAGAATAGACAAGGAATGAAGAGTGGGCTTTTGCACCGATAACGGGCCGAGTTAAATTTGACTTGGATGCCATCCGATTCACCAAGGAAATAGAACGTTCGGCACAATCAATGCGTCCTTGGTTCTTAGATAACCAATCCATTCCTAGGATTACATTAAGTCCGGATGTATCAATCAATCAAATCTCCACTAAATCGCACTCCTTCAATCTCAATCGACTCCTAGGCAAATACATTGAGCCCGAAGGATCGAGCTGGGAATGAACTAGCATGTAATTGCCTAGTAAACTGGTCCTAATCCCTTGATCCTTAACGAACCTTGAAGACACAAAGGAATGGGAAGCTCCCGAATCAAACAAAACCACAGAGGAGCTGAATGCACAAGAAACATACCGAGGACCACATCTGGTGCAATACTTGCTTCCTCCATTGTCACCAGATTAAGACAACCCTGAGCAGGACTCTACGCAGAACGAGAACCCGCTCGGCCAACTCGATGACCACCACGCCCACTAACAGGAGCTTGAGGACGAACCGAGCACTTTGAGTTGAAGGGCGAGTCGGTAGGGGTCGGCGATGAGGGCAAACATTGGCAAAATGGCTAACCTGTCCACATGCAAAGCATGAAAGCGGCGTCCCCTTTGCTGTCCTCCTTGCATCTGCCCACCGCGGTTATAGGATTGAACCGCAGATTGAGAGGCACGAGGAACAGGTCGTTGAGGTTTTGGAGGAGAAGTGATGGATCAACACTGACAAAGCCTTCCTGTATGAGACCTCGACGGGCCCGCACCGCTGCTTTTGGGCCAGCCACTTCCGTTTTCGATTTTACGCAACAGCCTTTGCACCGTCTTCCACCGAATCGCCTTATCCACTAATTCCTGGAGATTAGGGAAATCAAGAGTCTGAGCGAATGTTTAACTTCATCATTCAAATGCTCCGGAACCAAGCGCTTTTCGGGCCTCGCTGAATCTCATCGGCTACATAACGAGTCGTAGTTGAACTTATGCAGATAGTCCATAACGGACATGGATCCTTGCTTCAAGTTATAGAACTCCCTCTTCTTTATCTCCATCAAGCTGGAGGGAATATGGATCACGGAAAGCTTCCTTGAAATCTGCCCATGTGGTAACTTGTCCAACAGGCGAATAGTCTTAAAATCGTTTCCACCATCTTTGCCGCCGCTCCTTGGAGATAATGTGCAGCATATTGGACTTTCTCTTCATCCGTGCATCTAGCTAACTCAAGTTTATCTTCAATGTCGCGGAGCCGTCGTCGCGTCCAAAGGATCAAGGCCACGGAGAAATTCGGTGGGCGAGTCCGTTGGAACTCGCCACCGAAGTGCAGGGTTGCATTGCTGCCACACCTCCAAAAGCGGCACCCAGATTCTCCGACTCTGCACCAATCTCTCAAGTAAACGAAGTCTGCATCACCAAGATTTGGGCCATGGACGGAGGAGGAGGTAATTCCTCACTCTGTACTTCCTGACGTCCATGTGATGACGCCACTGGGTCATTAGAATGTCGCGAAACATGGCTATGGGATCCCTGCTGTGGCGGATCATGATGTGAGGGGTTCGGCTCTAATACGGCTGGATTCGGCTCATTTCGCGCCGTACCCTCGGCCGTAATCGCGCGGACTGGCCGTCTCCTCGGCATCCTGTTTACATAAGGTTCAACAACGTGAACAACAGATGCAACACGAGAACTGAGACGACATAACAGGATCACTGCAGGATTTATATGTATTTAATAAGATTCGCAGCAACACAAGATAGCGAAACACGCATTGCAGCGAAAGGATCTCATGGCGATAGATTTACGGGTGACGATAAAGCACGTCTTGGCGCGCTACAGCTTCATTTATGTTACATCATCATTCCACTACGCAAGTTCCAACATGACTTCAGACAAAGCAAAAGTACATCACCACCACCAGATCAACGACAAAAGCGAGCTTCAAGATTACCTAATACACACAGGACTCCTAAGATCCAGATCTACACATCCCCACCATTCTCGGCAGAACGTCGGAAGGGCCTGGAGCTGCGAAGAAGTAGAAGACTCCACCGGTACATCAGCTTGTACTCACGACCGCCAAAGACGAGGTTACGACCCGGTGCTGCACTTGACGAGGCTCCAGGGCGCACAGCTGAGACACGACGGCGGCTGCTACCTCTCACGGACATCCTGGCATTGCGGGAGACCCGACGGTAGGATCCGTAAGGGCGAGGAAGCTCCTCTGCCGGCTCAAGCTCATCATGCTCCCCGTAGATCATCTCGGTGGTGAAAAAGCCATGGTTGACAAACGGTGCCATATGGCTCTCTAGCTCGTAAATACGACGGCGAGCGACCGTGGCTCGCCCCGAAGGCGGCGGCAGTACACATCAATAGCTCGCACGCATCCAACCTGCCAAGCTTCCACTATATCCATCTGCGGATTCACCTATGCATAGAGGTTTGCCTGGCCGTCCGGCTCACGAGAGGGACAACCGGAAACATCTGCGGCGACTCGGGAAGGTCGAAACGAGTCGAAGGATTGCCATATACGCCCCATCTAGCAACGCCGCGAGAGGACTTCGGAGCCGTGCCATAGTAGAGACGTGGATCGCTCTCTGCATGGCGACCTCGAATGGTGACCTCGACCACAAAAGAGAGGATCTTTGGGCTGAGTCCAGCGCTTGAGATCATGAACTCTGGCGGCTCGATGAACCCAACACGGCGCATCATCTCCGAAAGGGTGGCACGAACAGAACCCTCCAGGATAGCACGCGTGTAGAAACGAGGTTCCCGGCGACCCGACATCTAAAGCAAGAAAAGAACTAGTTAGCAAAACCTTAACGGAAACAAACCAAAAGAGAGGAAACCAAACAACTACCACACGTAACAACCGCAAAAGCCGCAGCCGAAGCCTTAATCCTATCCTTAAACAACGAGTAACTAACTGCTAAATAGGTAAGACTTCCCCAAACTCTATCTTAAGGTTTTGAGTGAGAAAGGGAATAGAATAAATCCCATTTTCCTACTTCACTCTTGTCCCAGAAAACAAGGTTTGAAAATCACCGAGCAGAAATTCACTTTGAAGATTCAAATCGTAAAAGAAGCTATAGAGGGGAAAAGGCTAGCATTCTAACATTTCACAATTAAGAATACTAAGTTAAAATAGCTTTCCAGAGAAAACTCTTTCCTAAGTTCTATTATCTAATGATCTAATTTATCCTTTCAGATTTTAACATAGCTCGATACCACCTCTTGTGGGGCTCTAATTAGATTAGCGAATCAGTCATTCTTGTTGCATCGGATCAAGATTAATGCAACCCGCAACGCCTCCTGGCCGCTAAGCCAAAACCGTACTCGGATTGGGGCCAATTAATCGGCAAGACTCGTGAGGAGTATACCGCCAACCGATTGATCCCAACTCGAAGCTTCCATATCAAGGCGTGCATAATCTTGGTTCCCTGGATCAAGAGCTCCAAGACTCCACGCGTTGTCATACAAGACAGTCTCAACTATGCAAGAGTAAATATATTACACCAAAAGGTAACGTTATTACAATAGTTTAACTTTACAGTCACGGCTTACAGTAGGAACAAGTCCAAAAGAAACACCAGCACCAGTGAAACACCAAAGAAGAACACGCAGTGTGCCTCCACCCCAGGCAATCGGGCCGATGATAACCCAGCTAAGCCCCAAAGAGAATCGTTAGCGTCATCCACGAACTGTGACTCGTCTGGAACATCTGCGTCATTACCTGCTTCTTCTCCTTCTGACCAAAATCCGTTAGAGCAAACGGTGAGTACACGTATGTACTCGCAAGACTTTAGTGTATGGAATGTATACATATAAAATGCAGGTTGAAACAATGAATAACAGGTTACTACACTAGTCTTTTTGAGCACAAAGCGGATTTTGCTTACAATATGATAATAGATTCACATTCGCATTTTACGAAAGAAATTGAGTGAAGAAAACTTTTCGAACAATTAACAATATACCAGCGATTAACCAAACCAAGACTCCAACCATTCCTTCCACCAAACCAGCCATTCACCTGCACCTTTTGAACCCAAGACTCAAACACACACACCTAACCAACACGATCCAACCTCGAAACCCATTTTTCCGAAATCAACCTGCACTCCAAAATCTATACTTGATAGTACTTTCCAAGCTGCTCATGACCGTGAGCACGGCTAATCGATTAGTTTATTTATCTCTGCAGAGATCAGACATCGCACTCCACATGACACGTTCTAGCAATCATGTCATCCATGCCTCGCGATACCGAAGTACCCGATTTGCTAGACAAAGGACGGAACCTTTCGAAAGAATTGAGTTCTAATCCTGCACCGGCCCGTAACGTGCATCCCTAACTACAGCCACAGAGGCCACCAGTGGTTCCAATAGGCACCCACTAGCCCACGACCCCCAGTAGTAGGCATTACCGCTGTATTGGGTAAACTTTCCTTCGATGCCTCGACAAGAAAGTCCCTAGAATGCACCGACACCACAGGTGCATCCAATCCTCTTTGCCCTCCAATGATGCAGGGTCTGATCCCTTTTCCCGCACTAGGTGAGGCCATCCCATACTTGGCACATGTGGTTGCACGAATTTATACCCAGTAAATAGCACCAAGTTCGGGTCCTTAGGGTGACTCAAAGTAGATCTTCCAAACCCACTTGCTATGGCCACAGAGGGTCGGCACTAGCGGCCCCACCGAGCACACACTAGCCCTCAACCTCCCCATAGCAAGGGACCAACTCGACCAAACCACTCCAAACCAGATAACGGCCCGACAACCAATCCGAACTCGAAACCCACCTTCCAACCGGAACCACTACCCGGCCAAACACCACCAACTCCGAACCACCAAACATCTCGCCCGGTCTAATCTCTCCAAGCTTTTCCATTTTACTCACGCAACCATTCCCTTTTTCCAACAAAACCCCAAAACCTCCGGTTCCAACCGGACACCCTTCACCCATCCTATAGTTCCAGGAGTTTATGAATAAGAACGTCATGATCTCCTGCAACCAATTCTATTGCTGAACTAAGCATATGCAACTATTATTCTTTAATACCCTCTGACACTTACTAATGTGTCTAAATTATTCTTAAGTCTATCAAGGATAGCATATTCGGATTAGATTGAGGTAATCCAACAATTTTCGGCTTAACTAACTGCTTCCCACAAATTATCACTTTTAATAAACTTATGAGCATGCATAATAGTTTTGGAAATCAAACATAAGAATTTGCAAATATGGGATTGGAAATGGTCAAGGAGGCGCTTGCCTGTTTGCTCTTCGGTGAAATCGGTCTCCGGGACGTAGTCGGGATCGTCGGCGACGTTCGAAGCGTCTACGTCTACACGAAAAGCAACGAGACCCGAAATCATCGATCAAAATAGGCAAAGAAGCAATCGAAATCCAAAAAGAAGCGAAATCGGAAAACGAAAACCTAGACGGAAAAAGAAATCCTAATTTTTCTTCTAGAGGCCGGCAGTACCGTTGTTGAATGGGCGGTAGTGCCGCTCTGGGTAGTGCCGCTCTCCAGGGATCCAAAAAGGGTTGCTCTCTTTAAAATAACTTCCGTCGTCCTTAGCCCGTTAGTGCCGCTCCCACCCGGCAAGATCGCCCTTGCCCAATGGGGTAGTGCCGCCACTCGAGACTGTGTTTCCAAAAATTGAGATTTTACGCATTAATCTCCCGGAACTTCGATATAAGTGCATGGATAGGTTCCTGGGGACCCATGGGACCTATTCACGCAGGTTTCGTCAAGTTCCGAGCTCGTTTGCGCAAAATTTCACTTTTCGATCTTTTCTCCCCGTTAATGACGCTGAAATGGATTTCGACACAGAAGGTGTCGAAACTCGAGTTTCGTCGCGGCAACGGATTCTCTACGACTCTAGGGACTTATGTGCGCTCGACTTGTGAACTTTGGGACTTCGGACCTTGAAATTGCTCCGAATGCCCAGAGTGCATCTTTTGCAAATCCTTCGGAACGACGGATTCGCAACAATGCGCAATAGGTCCAAAATGCACTAGGGTTCTACGTGATCTAACTACTGATTGGAAACTCCGAAATAAGCTATTCGACTTCTACTACCCGAAAACCTAAATATACTCTCCAAATCCGATTCTCGCTCCGAATCGAGTTCAAGCTCGATTCTTCCGCAGGAATCGACTTACGAGGCTCTAAGAAAACATCCATGAGGTCATTTCCCGACTTTCCTGAGCTAGGGTTCCAAAAGAAGAGCTCAGAAAATTCAAGAAAAGGCGTTTGCAGCGAATGAGTCCAACGATGCGTAGATCAGGGTTACCGAAACTACTCGATCACGTTGAAGGATCCTTCTACCCTTGACCTAGGTTTAACTTCTTGGAAAACAACTATGCACCACAAGAACTAGGGTTTCTATGGTTTAACTAGGACGTAAAGAACGATTACAAGCCAGGGAAGAGCTAGGGTTTGCATCTGCACCTAGGGTTTAGGTTTAGCTTCAAGCCCTACCTCTTGTGGAGTTCCTTGACAGCTTAGAGACGCTTCTCCACCCTTGCTCCTGCTCCCACACAGCCTCCTGGAGCTTCAACCAACTGGAAATGGCAAGGAGGAGGAGAGAGCTCCAATGGAGAGAGAGGAAGGAGAAGAGAGGAAGAAGGAGGAGGAGAGGAGGAAAAATGAGAGAGGAGAGGGAGAGGAGGGGCTCCTTGGCGTTTTGAGGGAGTAGGGGGGCACAAAACCCGAGGCAAATGGATAGCCACGAGCACAGGAGCAAAACAGGGCTCTGGCCCCGCTGCCCTCGCTGCGGCCGGTACTGCCGCTCAGCAGCAGAAAACTTGGGGAAAACGTAGTTTTCGCGATGGTTCTTCAACCAACTAGCTTAAGGACTATCGGAACAGGTTCGAGGGGTCCTAGTAAAGGTTTTACAACTTAGGTTTGGGATCTAGTTCTCTCGATTTCAACTTTCACCCGATTTCGGATTCTGAGACTCCAATCGGGGAAAACGATCAACGAAACGACAACACAGAATTCGAAGGCAAATAACTCCAAATTCAAACTGGAAACTAAACAGAGCACTAATCCACACCTAGTTAGCCTAATTAAGCTTAATTACAAACACGGGCGTTACAGCCGTGCATGAATGTTTCGCATCGACTCGGACGTACACGAAATGCTTGTTGAAATGGGATAGGGCATATATGAACTCCATCCGGGGAGTTTGACACGAATTTCCCTTTCGTGCATCGTTTTCGTCCGGACGCAGCTTGCAGTACACCTTGCGACCCGTCGCGGAGGGATGTTCCACACTCACTTGGACGTATTCGAAATGAATGCAGAATTGTGCCGGAAGGCATGTAAAGTCCACTCGCGGAGTTTGGCCTACATTTTCCTTCCGTGCATCGTTTTGATACGCACGCAGCTCGCAGTACCCGTTGGCACCTATCGCTGAGAAATGTTTTACACCGGCCCGGATGCGGCAGAAATGCATGCCGAAATGTGCTTGGGCACACATGAACTCTATTCAGGGTGTCTGCCACAAGCTTTCTTTCCGTACTCGTTACGTGCGAGCGTGACTTATGGTTCCGTTTGTGGTGTAGGTTTCACACCGACTCGGATGAGCCCAAATTGCTTGCTAAAATGAGCTACGGCAAACATGAAGCCCATTCGGGTTGATTCACACTCAGCTTCATCTTACGAGTCGTTTTCTTGTGAAAATACAAGCACCATACAGTCCTCGTCGCGGAGGAATGTTTCACACGACTCGGAAAGATTCAAAACGCATGCCGAAATGCGCTTGGGCATATACGAAGTTCATTCGGCATGTTTGGAACAATATTTCTCTTTGTGCACCATTCTGGTACGAGTGTAGTTTACGTTACCATTGTGCATGAATGTTTCGCTTCAAGTCGGACGTACTCGAAATGGTTGCTGAAACGGGCTAGGGTACACATGTGAAGCCCATTCGGGGAGTTTGACACCCAGTTTCGTTCGTGCATCGTGTTCATTCGGACCCAGCTTGCAGTACCCCTTGTTACCCGTCGCGGAGGGATGTTTCACACTCACCCGGACGTACTCGAAATGAATGCAGAATTGCGCTGAAATGCACAAGCGAACATCGTAAGTTAATTCCGGGTGTTTGGCACTCGGTTTCGTTTCGTGCATCGCTTTCAATTCTTTCAGCTTAGGAACTCGTCGTTGCGGAATATTTCACGCCGACTCGGACGGATTCGAAATGCATGCCTAAATGAGTTACAGCGCATATGAATAGCATTCGGTGTGTTTGGCACCCGGCTTCATTTCGTTCATCATTTTCGTTTCGTGCCGCGATGTTTCGTTTTGGCGTGCAAGGTTGCGGCATGTAGGGTGCTTGCCACGATGTTCCATTCCGTGCATCATTTTCGGCGCGTGTGGTGTTTGCCACAATGTTTCATTTCGTGCATCACTTTCATTTCCATGTGGCTGCCGCTACGATTGCTCGACGGACCGTCGTGGGGATTTTTTCAGACATACTCGAATGGATTGAAACAAATGGTGAAAAGCGGTTCCAAACATCATAAGTTCTTTAGGCGTTTGGCACTCGATTACTGTTTCGTGCATCGGTTCCGTTTGTATTCTGCTTGTATTACCCGTGGGAACCCGTCGTGGTGGAATGTTTGACACCGACTCGGACATATTCGAAATGCATGCCAAAATGAGTTAAAGCACATATGAACTCCAATCGTTGTGTTTGGCACTCAGTTTCATACCGCGCAACGTTTTCGAATGGGCGCCGCTTGTAGTATTCGTTCGTGGTCATCGTGGGGAAATGTTTCACATGAACTCGGACGGACTCGAAATGCATGCCGAAAAGCGTGTGGGCGTATATGAAGTTCATTCGGCATGATTGGAACAAAGTTTCGTTTTGTGTAACGTTTTGGTATGCGTGTAAGTTTGCAGTACCATTTGGGACCCGCCGTGCATGAATGTTTCGCATCGACTCGGACGTACACGAAATGCTTGTTGAAATGGGATAGGGCATATATGAACTCCATCCGGGGAGTTTGACACGAATTTCCCTTTCGTGCATCGTTTTCGTCGGCCAGCGACTTGCAGTACACCTTGCGACCTGTCGCGGAGGGATGTTCCACACTCACTTGGACGTATTCGAAATGAATGCAGAATTGTGCCGGAAGGCATGTAAAGTCCACTCGCGGAGTTTGGCCTACATTTTCCTTCCGTGCATCGTTTTGATACGCACGCAGCTCGCAGTACCCGTTGGCACCTATCGCTGAGAAATGTTTTACACCGGCCCGGATGCGGCAGAAATGCATGCCGAAATGTGCTTGGGCACCATGAACTCTATTCAGGGTGTCTGCCACAAGCTTTCTTTCCGTACTCGTTCTGGTACGAACGTGACTTATGGTTCCGTTTGTGGTGTAGGTTTCACACCGACTCGGATGAGCCCAAATTGCTTGCTAAAATGAGCTACGGCAAACATGAAGCCCATTCGGGTTGATTCACACTCAGCTTCATCTTACGAGTCGTTTTCTTGTGAAAATACAAGCACCATACAGTCCTCGTCGCGGAGGAATGTTTCACACGACTCGGAAAGATTCAAAACGCATGCCGAAATGCGCTTGGGCATATACGAAGTTCATTCGGCATGTTTGGAACAATGTTTCTCTTTGTGCACCTTTCTGGTAAGAGTGTAGTTTACGTTACCATTGTGCATGAATGTTTCGCTTCAAGTCGGACGTACTCGAAATGGTTGCTGAAACGGGCTAGGGTACACATGTGAAGCCCATTCGGGGAGTTTGACACCCAGTTTCGTTTCGTGCATCGTGTTCATTCGGACCCAGCTTGCAGTACCCCTTGTTACCCGTCGCGGAGGGATGTTTCACACTCACCCGGACGTATTCGAAATGAATGCAGAATTGCGCTGAAATGCACAAGCGAACATCGTAAGTTAATTCCGGGTGTTTGGCACTCGGTTTCGTTTCGTGCATCGCTTTCAATTCTTTCAGCTTAGGAACTCGTCGTTGCGGAATATTTCACGCCGACTCGGACGGATTCGAAATGCATGCCTAAATGAGTTACAGCGCATATGAATAGCATTCGGTGTGTTTGGCACCCGGCTTCATTTCGTTCATCATTTTCGTTTCGTGCCGCGATGTTTCGTTTTGGCGTGCAAGGTTGCGGCATGTAGGGTGCTTGCCACGATGTTCCATTCCGTGCATCATTTTCGGCGCGTGTGGTGTTTGCCACAATGTTTCATTTCGTGCATCATTTTCATTTTCATGTGGCTGCCGCTACAGTGCGCGTTCGGACCCGTCGTGGGGGATTTTTTCAGACATACTCGAATGGATTCGAAACAAATGGTGAAAAGCGGTTCCAAACATCATAAGTTCTTTCGGGGCGTTTGGCACTCAGTTCTGTTTCGTGCATCGGTTCCGTTTGTATTCTGCTTGTATTACCCGTGGGAACCCGTCGTGGTGGAATGTTTGACACCGACTCGGACATATTCGAAATGCATGCCAAAATGAGTTAAAGCACATATGAACTCCAATCGTTGTGTTTGGCACTCAGTTTCATACCGCGCAACGTTTTCGAATGGGCGCCGCTTGTAGTATTCGTTCGTGCTCATCGTGGGGAAATGTTTCACATGAACTCGGACGGACTCGAAATGCATGCCGAAAAGCGTGTGGGCGTATATGAAGTTCATTCGGCATGATTGGAACAAAGTTTCGTTTTGTGCAACGTTTTGGTATGCGTGTAAGTTTGCAGTACCATTTGGGACCCGCCGTGCATGAATGTTTCGCATCGACTCGGACGTACACGAAATGCTTGTTGAAATGGGATAGGGCATATATGAACTCCATCCGGGGAGTTTGACACGAATTTCCCTTTCGTGCATCGTTTTCGTCCGGACGCAGCTTGCAGTACACCTTGCGACCCGTCGCGGAGGGATGTTCCACACTCACTTGGACGTATTCGAAATGAATGCAGAATTGTGCTGGAAGGCATGTAAAGTCCACTCGCGGAGTTTGGCCTACATTTTCCTTCCGTGCATCGTTTTGATACGCACGCAGCTCGCAGTACCCGTTGGCACCTATCGCTGAGAAATGTTTTACACCGGCCCGGATGCGGCAGAAATGCATGCCGAAATGTGCTTGGGCACACATGAACTCTATTCAGGGTGTCTGCCACAAGCTTTCTTTCCGTACTCGTTCTGGTACGAACGTGACTTATGGTTCCGTTTGTGGTGTAGGTTTCACACCGACTCGGATGAGCCCAAATTGCTTGCTAAAATGAGCTACGGCAAACATGAAGCCCATTCGGGTTGATTCACACTCAGCTTCATCTTACGAGTCGTTTTCTTGTGAAAATACAAGCACCATACAGTCCTCGTCGCGGAGGAATGTTTCACCCGACTCGGAAATATTCAAAACGCATGCCGAAATGCGCTTGGGCATATACGAAGTTCATTCGGCATGTTTGGAACAATGTTTCTCTTTGTGCACCATTCTGGTACGAGTGTAGTTTACGTTACCATTGTGCATGAATGTTTCGCTTCAAGTCGGACGTACTCGAAATGGTTGCTGAAACGGGCTAGGGTACACATGTGAAGCCCATTCGGGGAGTTTGACACCCAGTTTCGTTTCGTGCATCGTGTTCATTCGGACCCAGCTTGCAGTACCCCTTGTTACCCGTCGCGGAGGGATGTTTCACACTCACCCGGACGTATTCGAAATGAATGCAGAATTGCGCTGAAATGCACAAGCGAACATCGTAAGTTAATTCGCACTCGGTTTCGTTTCGTGCATCGCTTTCAATTCTTTCAGCTTAGGAACTCGTCGTTGCGGAATATTTCACGCCGACTCGGACGGATTCGAAATGCATGCCTAAATGAGTTACAGCGCATATGAATAGCATTCGGTGTGTTTGGCACCCGGCTTCATTTCGTTCATCATTTTCGTTTCGTGCCGCGATGTTTCGTTTTGGCGTGCAAGGTTGCGGCATGTAGGGTGCTTGCCACGATGTTCCATTCCGTGCATCATTTTCGGCGCGTGTGGTGTTTGCCACAATGTTTCATTTCGTGCATCACTTTCATTTCCATGTGGCTGCCGCTACAGTGCCCGTTCGGACCCGTCGTGGGGGATTTTTTCAGACATACTCGAATGGATTCGAAACAAATGGTGAAAAGCGGTTCCAAACATCATAAGTTCTTTCGGGGCGTTTGCTTTTCAGTTACATTTCGTGCATCGGTTCCGTTTGTATTCTGCTTGTATTACCCGTGGGAACCCGTCGTGGTGGAATGTTTGACACCGACTCGGACATATTCGAAATGCATGCCAAAATGAGTTAAAGCACATATGAACTCCAATCGTTGTGTTTGGCACTCAGTTTCATACCGCGCAACGTTTTCGAATGGGCGCCGCTTGAAGTATTCGTTCGTGCTCATCGCGAGAAAAATGTTTCACATGAACTCGGACGGACTCGAAATGCATGCCGAAAAGCGTGTGGGCGTATATGAAGTTCATTCGGCATGATTGGAACAAAGTTTCGTTTTGTGCAACGTTTTGGTATGCGTGTAAGTTTGCAGTACCATTTGGGACCCGCCGTGCATGAATGTTTCGCATCGACTCGGACGTACACGAAATGCTTGTTGAAATGGGATAGGGCATATATGAACTCCATCCGGGGAGTTTGACACGAATTTCCCTTTCGTGCATCGTTTTCGTCCGGACGCAGCTTGCAGTACACCTTGCGACCCGTCGCGGAGGGATGTTCCACACTCACCTGGACGTATTCGAAATGAATGCAGAATTGTGCTGGAAGGCATGTAAAGTCCACTCGCGGAGTTTGGCCTACATTTTCCTTCCGTGCATCGTTTTGATACGCACGCAGCTCGCAGTACCCGTTGGCACCTATCGCTGAGAAATGTTTTACACCGGCCCGGATGCGGCAGAAATGCATGCCGAAATGAGCTGGGGCACACATGAACTCTATTCAGGGTGTCTGCCACAAGCTTTCTTTCCGTACTCGTTCTGGTACGAACGTGACTTATGGTTCCGTTTGTGGTGTAGGTTTCACACCGACTCGGATGAGCCCAAATTGCTTGCTAAAATGAGCTACGGCAAACATGAAGCCCATTCGGGTTGATTCACACTCAGCTTCATCTTACGAGTCGTTTTCTTGTGAAAATACAAGCACCATACAGTCCTCGTCGCGGAGGAATGTTTCACCCGACTTCGGAAAGATTCAAAGCATGCGAAATGCGCTTGGGCATATCTGAAGTTCATTCGGCATGTTTGGAACAATGTTTCTCTTTGTGCACCATTCTGATGCAGTGTAGTTTACGTTACCATTGTGCATGAATGTTTCGCTTCAAGTCGGACGTGCTCGAAATGGTTGCTGAAGCGGGCTAGGGTACATGTGAAGCCCATTCGGGAGTTTGACACCCGATTTCGTTTCGTGCATCGTGTTCATTCGGACCCAGCTTGCGGTACCCCTTGTTACCCGTCGCGGAGGGATGTTTCACACTCACCCGGACGTGTCGAAATGAATGCAGAATTAGCTGAAATGCACAAGCGAACATCGTAAGTTAATTCGGGTGTTTGGCACTTTCGGTTTCGTTTCGTGCATCGCTTTCAATTCTTTCAGCTTAGGAACTCGTCGTTGCGGAATATTTCCGCGCCGACTCGGACGGATTCGAAATGCATGCCTAAATGAGTTACAAGCGCATATGAATAGCATTCGGTGTGTTTGGCACCGGCTTCATTTCGTTCATCATTTTCGTTTAGTGCGCAATGTTTCGTTTTGGCGTGCAAGGTTGCGGCATGTAGGGTGCTTGCCACGATGTTCCATTCCGTGCATCATTTTTAAGCGTGTGGTGTTTGCCACAATGTTTCATTTCGTGCATCATTTTCATTTTCGTATAGTTGCCGGTACAGAGCACGTTCGGACCCGTCGTGGGGGTTTTTCAAACAAACTCGAATGGATTCGAAACAAATGATGAAAAGCGGTTGAAAACATCATAAGTTTTTTCGGGGCGTTTGGCACTCAGTTCTGTTTTGTGCATCGGTTCCGTTTGTATTCTGCTTGTATTACCCGTGGGAACCCGTCGTGGTGAAATGTTTGACACCGACTCGGACATATTCGAAATGCATGCCAAAATGAGTTAAACCACATATGAACTCCAATCGTTGTGTTTGGCACTCAGTTTCATACCGCGCAACGTTTTCGAATGGGCGCCGCTTGTAGTATTCGTTCGTGCTCATCGTGGGGAAATGTTTCACATGAACTCGGACGGACTCGAAATGCATGCCGAAAAGTGTGTGGGCGTATATGAAGTTCATTCGGCATGATTGGAACAAAGTTTCGTTTTGTGCAACGTTTTGGTATGCGTGTAAGTTTGCAGTACCATTTGGGACCCGCCGTGCATGAATGTTTCGCATCGACTCGGACGTACACGAAATGCTTGTTGAAATGGGATAGGGCATATATGAACTCCATCTTGGGGAGTTTGACACGAATTTCCCTTTCGTGCATCGTTTTCGTCCGGACGCAGCTTGCAGTACACCTTGCGACCCGTCGCGGAGGGATGTTCCACACTCACCTGGACGTATTCGAAATGAATGCAGAATTGTGCTGGAAGGCATGTAAAGTCCACTCGCGGAGTTTGGCCTACATTTTCCTTCCGTGCATCGTTTTGATACGCACGCAGCTCGCAATACCCGTTGGCACCTATCGCTGAGAAATGTTTTACACCGGCCCGGATGCAGCAGAAATGCATGCCGAAATGAGCTTGGGCACACATGAACTCTATTCAGGGTGTCTGCCACAAGCTTTCTTTCCGTACTCGTTCTGGTACGAACGTGACTTATGGTTCCGTTTGTGGTGTAGGTTTCACACCGACTCGGATGAGCCCAAATTGCTTGCTAAAATGAGCTACGGCAAACATGAAGCCCATTCGGGTTGATTCACACTCAGCTTCATCTTACGAGTCGTTTTCTTGTGAAAATACAAGCACCATACAGTCCTCGTCGCGGAGGAATGTTTCACACGACTCGGAAAGATTCAAAACGCATGACGAAATGCGCTTGGGCATATACGAAGTTCATTCGGCGTGTTTGGAACAATGTTTCCCTTTGTGCACCATTCTGGTACGAGTGTAGTTTACGTTACCATTGTGCACGAATGTTTCGCTTCAAGTCGGACGTACTCGAAATGGTTGCTGAAACGGGCTAGGGTACATGTGAAGCCCATTCGGGGAGTTTGACACCCAGTTTCGTTTCGTGCATCGTTTTCATTCGGACCCAGCTTGCAGTACCCCTTGTGACCCGTCGCGGAGGGATGTTTCACGCTCACTCGGACGTATTCGAAATGAATGCAGAATTGCGCTGAAATGCACAAGCGAACGTCGTAAGTTAATTCGGGGTGTTTGGCACTCGGTTTCGTTTCGTGCATCGCTTTCAATTCTTTCAGCTTAGGAACTCGTCGTTGCGGAATATTTCACGCCGACTCGGACGGATTCGAAATGCATGCCTAAATGAGTTACAGCGCATATGAATAGCATTCGGTGTGTTTGGCACCCGGCTTCATTTCGTTCATCATTTTCGTTTCGTGCCGCAATGTTTCGTTTTGGCGTGCAAGGTTGCGGCATGTAGGGTGCTTGCCACGATGTTCCATTCCGTGCATCATTTTCGGCGCGTGTGGTGTTTGCCACAATGTTTCATTTCGTGCATCATTTTCAATTTCATGTGGCTGCCGCTACAGTGCGCGTTCGGACCGTCGTGGGGATTTTTCAGACATACTCGAATGGATTGAAACAAATGGTGGCGGTTCCAAACATCATAAGTTCTTTCGGGCGTTTGGCACTCGATTCTGTTTCGTGCATCGGTTCCGTTTGTATTCTGCTTGTATTACCCGTGGGAACCCGTCGTGGTGGAATGTTTGACACCGACTCGGACATATTCGAAATGCATGCCAAAATGAGTTAAAGCACATATGAACTCCAATCGTTGTGTTTGGCACTCGATTTCATACCGCGCATAGCGTTTTTGAATGGCCGCCGCTTGTAGTATTCGTTCGTGCTCATCGTGGGAAATGTTTCACATGAACTCGGACGGACTCGAAATGCATGCCGAAAAGTGTGTGGGCGTATATGAAGTTCATTCGGCATGATTGGAACAAAGTTTCGTTTTGTGCAACGTTTTGGTATGCGTGTAAGTTTGCAGTACCATTTGGGACCCGCCGTGCATGAATGTTTCGCATCGACTCGGACGTACACGAAATGCTTGTTGAAATGGGATAGGGCATATATGAACTCCATCCGGGGAGTTTGACACGAATTTCCCTTTCGTGCATCGTTTTCGTCCGGACGCAGCTTGCAGTACACCTTGCGACCCGTCGCGGAGGGATGTTCCACACTCACTTGGACGTATTCGAAATGAATGCAGAATTGTGCTGGAAGGCATGTAAAGTCCACTCGCGGAGTTTGGCCTACATTTTCCTTCCGTGCATCGTTTTGATACGCACGCAGCTCGCAGTACCCGTTGGCACCTATCGCTGAGAAATGTTTTACACCGGCCCGGATGCAGCAGAAATGCATGCCGAAATGAGCTTGGGCACACATGAACTCTATTCAGGGTGTCTGCCACAAGCTTTCTTTCCGTACTCGTTCTTGTACGAACGTGACTTATGGTTCCGTTTGTGGTGTAGGTTTCACACCGACTCGGATGAGCCCAAATTGCTTGCTAAAATGAGCTACGGCAAACATGAAGCCCATTCGGGTTGATTCACACTCAGCTTCATCTTACGAGTCGTTTTCTTGTGAAAATACAAGCACCATACAGTCCTCGTCGCGGAGGAATGTTTCACACGACTCGGAAAGATTCAAAGCATGCGAAATGCGCTTGGGCATATCACGAAGTTCATTCGGCATGTTTGGAACAATGTTTCTCTTTGTGCACCATTCTGTTTTCAGTGTAGTTTACGTTACCATTGTGCATGAATGTTTCGCTTCAAGTCAGACGTACTCGAAATGGTTGCTGAAACGGGCTAGGGTACACATGTGAAGCCCATTCGGGGAGTTTGACACCCAGTTTCGTTTCGTGCATCGTTTTCATTCGGACCCAGCTTGCAGTACCCTTTGTGACCCGTCGCGGAGGGATGTTTCACACTCACCCGGACGTATTCGAAATGAGCGCTGAAATGCACAAGCGAACATCGTAAGTTAATTCCGGGTGTTTGGCACTCGGTTTCGTTTCGTGCATCGCTTTCAATTCTTTCAGCTTAGGAACTCGTCGTTGCGGAATATTTCACGCCGACTCGGACGGATTCGAAATGCATGCCTAAATGAGTTACAGCGCATATGAATAGCATTCGGTGTGTTTGGCACCCGGCTTCATTTCGTTCATCATTTTCGTTTCGTGCCGCAATGTTTCGTTTTGGCGTGCAAGGTTGCGGCATGTAGGGTGCTTGCCACGATGTTCCATTCCGTGCATCATTTTCGGCGCGTGTGGTGTTTGCCACAATGTTTCATTTCGTGCATCATTTTCATTTTCGTGTGGCTGCCGCTACAGTGCCCGTTCGGACCCGTCGTGGGGGATTTTTTCAGACATACTCGAATGGATTCGAAACAAATGGTGAAAAGCGGTTCCAAACATCATAAGTTCTTTCGGGGCGTTTGGCACTCAGTTCTGTTTCATGCATCGGTTCCGTTTGTATTCTGCTTGTATTACCCGTGGGAACCCGTCGTGGTGGAATGTTTGACACCGACTCGGACATATTCGAAATTCATGCCAAAATGAGTTAAAGCACATATGAACTCCAATCGTTGTGTTTGGCACTCAGTTTCATACCGCGCAACGTTTTCGAATTGGCGCCGCTTGTATTATTCGTTCGTGCTCATCGTGGGGAAATGTTTCGCATGAACTCGGACGGACTCGAAATGCGTGCCGAAAAGTGTGTGGGCGTATATGAAGTTCATTCGGCATGATTGGAACAAAGTTTCGTTTTGTGCACCGTTTTGGTATGCGTGTAAGTTTGCAGTACCATTTGGGACCCGCCGTGCATGAATGTCTCGCATCGACTCGGACGTACACGAAATGCTTGTTGAAATGGGATAGGGCATATATGAACTCCATCCGGGGAGTTTGACACGAATTTTCCATTCGTGCATCGTTTTCGTCCGGACGCAGCTTGCAGTACACCTTGCGACCCGTCACGGAGGGATGTTCCACACTCACTTGGACGTATTCGAAATGAATGCAGAATTGTGCTGGAAGGCATGTAAAGTCCACTCGCGGAGTTTGGCCTACATTTTCCTTCCGTGCATCGTTTTGATACGCACGCAGTACCCGTTGGAACCTATCGCTGAGAAATGTTTTACGCCGGCCCGGATGCAGCAGAAATGCATTCCGAAATGAGATTGGGCACACATGAACTCTATTCAGGGTGTCTGCCACAAGCTTTCTTTCCGTACTCGTTCTGGTACGAACGTGACTTATGGTTCCGTTTGTGGTGTAGGTTTCACACCGACTCGGATGAGCCCAAATTGCTTGCTAAAATGAGCTACGGCAAACATGAAGCCCATTCGGGTTGATTCACACTCAGCTTCATCTTACGAGTCGTTTTCTTGTGAAAATACAAGCACCATACAGTCCTCGTCGCGGAGGAATGTTTCACACGACTCGGAAAGATTCAAAGCATGCGAAATGCGCTTGGGCATATCTGAAGTTCATTCGGCATGTTTGGAACAATGTTTCTCTTTGTGCACCATTCTGGTACGAGTGTAGTTTACGTTACCATTGTGCATGAATGTTTCGCTTCAAGTCGGACGTACTCGAAATGGTTGCTGAAACGGGCTAGGGTACATGTGAAGCCCATTCGTGGAGTTTGACACCCAGTTTCGTTTCGTGCATCGTTTTCATTCGGACGCAGCTTGCAGTACCCCTTGTGACCCGTCGTGGAGGGATGTTTCACACTCACTCGGACGTATTCGAAATGAATGCAGAATTGCGCTGAAATGCACAAGCGAACATCGTAAGTTAATTCCGGGTGTTTGGCACTTTCGGTTTCGTTTCGAGCATCGCTTACAATTCAATCAGCTTAGGAACTCTTAGTAGCGGAATATTTCCACGCCCGACTCGGACGGATTCGAAATGCATGCCTAAATGAGTTACAAGCGCATATGAATAGCATTCGGTGTGTTTGGCACCGGCTTCATTTCGTTCATCATTTTCGTTTCGTGCGCAATGTTTCGTTTTGGCGTGCAAGGTTGCGGCATGTAGGGTGCTTGCCACGATGTTCCATTCCGTGCATCATTTTCGGCGCGTGTGGTGTTTGCCACAATGTTTCATTTCGTGCATCATTTTCAATTTCATGTGGCTGCCGCTACAGTGCGCGTTCGGACCCCTCGTGGGGGATTTTTTCAGACATACTCGAATGGATTCGAAACAAATGGTGGCGGTTCCAAACATCATAAGTTCTTTAGGCGTTTGGCACTCGATTACTGTTTCGTGCATCGGTTCCGTTTGTATTCTGCTTGTATTACCGTGGGAACCCGTCGTGGTGGAATGTTTGACACCGACTTCGGACATATTCGAAATGCATGCCAAAATGAGTTAAAGCACATATGAACTCCAATCGTTGTGTTTGGCACTCGATTTCATACCAGCGCATAGCGTTTTCGAATGGGCGCCGCTTGTAGTATTCGTTCGTGCTCATCGTGGGAAATGTTTCACATGAACTCGGACGGACTCGAAATGCATGCCGAAAAGTGTGTGGGCGTATATGAAGTTCATTCGGCATGATTGGAACAAAGTTTCGTTTTGTGCACCGTTTTGGTATGCGTGTAAGTTTGCAGTACCATTTGGGACCCGCCGTGCATGAATGTTTCGCATCGACTCGGACGTACACGAAATGCTTGTTGAAATGGGATAGGGCATATATGAACTCCATCCGGGGAGTTTGACACGAATTTCCCTTTCGTGCATCGTTTTCGTCCGGACGCAGCTTGCAGTACACCTTGCGACCCGTCGCGGAGGGATGTTCCACACTCACTTGGACGTATTCGAAATGAATGCAGAATTGTGCTGGAAGGCATGTAAAGTCCACTCGCGGAGTTTGGCCTACATTTTCCTTCCGTGCATCGTTTTGATACGCACGCAGTACCCGTTGGAACCTATCGCTGAGAAATGTTTTACGCCGGATGCAGCAATGCATGCGAAATGAGCTTGGGCACACATGAACTCTATTCAGGGTGTCTGCCACAAGCTTTCTTTCCGTGCTCGTTACTGAATGCGAACGTGACTTATGGTTCCGTTTGTGGTGTAGGTTTCACACCGACTCGGATGAGCCCAAATTGCTTGCTAAAATGAGCTACGGCAAACATGAAGCCCATTCGGGTTGATTCACACTCAGCTTCATCTTACGAGTCGTTTTCTTGTGAAAATACAAGCACCATACAGTCCTCGTCGCGGAGGAATGTTTCACACGACTCGGAAAGATTCAAAACGCATGCCGAAATGCGCTTGGGCATATACGAAGTTCATTCGGCATGTTTGGAACAATGTTTCTCTTTGTGCACCATTCTAGTACGAGTGTAGTTTACGTTACCATTGTGCATGAATGTTTCGCATCAAGTCGGACGTACTCGAAATGGTTGCTGAAACGGGCTAGGGTACACATGTGAAGCCCATTCGGGGAGTTTGACACCCAGTTTCGTTTCGTGCACCGTTTTCATTCGGACCCAGCTTGCAGTACCCCTTGTAACCCGTCGCGGAGGGATGTTTCACACTCACCCGAACGTATTCGAAATGAATGCAGAATTGCGCTGAGATGCAAAAGCGAACATCGAAAGTTAATTTCGTGTGTTTGGCACTCGGTTTCGTTTCGTGCATCGCTTTCAATTCTTTCAGCTTAGGAACTCGTCGTTGCGGAATATTTCACGCCGACTCGGACGGATTCGAAATGCATGCCTAAATGAGTTACAGCGCATACGAATAGCATTCGGTGTGTTTGGCACCCGGCTTCATTTCGTTCATCATTTTCGTTTCGTGCCGCAATGTTTCGTTTTGGCGTGCAAGGTTGCGGCATGTAGGGTGCTTGCCACGATGTTCCATTCCGTGCATCATTTTCGTAGCGTGTTGTGTTTGCCTTAATGTTTCATTTGTTGTATCATTTTCATTTTCATTTTCGTATGGCTGCCGCTACAGTGCCCGTTCGGACCCGTCGTGGGGGATTTTTTCAGACATTCTCGAATGGATTCGAAACAAATGGTGAAAAGCGGTTCCAAACATCATAAGTTATTTCGGGGCGTTTGGCACTCAGTTCTGTTTCGTGCATCGGTTCCGTTTGTATTCTGCTTGTATTACCCGTGGGAACCCGTCGTGGTGGAATGTTTGACACCGACTCGGACATATTCGAAATGCATGCCAAAATGAGTTAAAGCACATATGAACTCCAATCGTTGTGTTTGGCACTCAGTTTCATACCGCGCAACGTTTTCGAATTGGCGCCGCTTGTATTATTCGTTCGTGCTCATCGTGGGGAAATGTTTCGCATGAACTCGGACGGACTCGAAATGCGTGCCGAAAAGTGTGTGGGCGTATATGAAGTTCATTCGGCATGATTGGAACAAAGTTTCGTTTTGTGCACCGTTTTGGTATGCGTGTAAGTTTGCAGTACCATTTGGGACCCGCCGTGCATGAATGTTTCGCATCGACTCGGACGTACACGAAATGCTTGTTGAAATGGGATAGGGCATATATGAACTCCATCCGGGGAGTTTGACACGAATTTTCCTTTCGTGCATCGTTTTTGTCCGGACGCAGCTTGCAGTACACCTTGCGACCCGTCGCGGAGGATGTTCCACACTCACTTGGGCGTATTCGAAATGAATGCAGAATTGTGCTGGGAAGGCATGTAAAGTCCACTCGCGGAGTTTGGCCTACATTTTCCTTCCGTGCATCGTTTTGATACGCCGCAGCTCGCGATACCCGTTGGCACCTATCGCTGAGAAATGTTTTACACGGCCGGATCTGGCGAAATGCATGCGAAATGAGCTTGGGCACACATGAACTCTATTCAGGGTGTCTGCCACAAGCTTTCTTTCCGTACTCGTTACGAATGCGAGCGTGACTTATGGTTCCGTTTGTGGTGTAGGTTTCACACCGACTCGGATGAGCCCAAATTGCTTGCTAAAATGAGCTACGGCAAACATGAAGCCCATTCGGGTTGATTCACACTCAGCTTCATCTTACGAGTCGTTTTCTTGTGAAAATAGAAGCACCATACAGTCCCCTCGTCGCGGAGGAATGTTTCACCCGACTCGGAAATATTCAAAACGCATGCCGAAATGCGCTTGGGCATATACGAAGTTCATTCGGCATGTTTGGAACAATGTTTCTCTTTGTGCACCATTCTGGTACGAGTGTAGTTTACGTTACCATTGTGCATGAATGTTTCGTTTCATGTCGGACGTGCTCGAAATGGTTGCTGAAACGGGCTAGGGTACACATGTGAAGCCCATTCGGGGAGTTTGACACCCAGTTTCGTTTCGTGCACCGTTTTCATTCGGACCCAGCTTGCAGTACCCCTTGTGACCCGTCGCGGAGGGATGTTTCACACTCACTCGGACGTATTCGAAATGAATGCAGAATTGCGCTGAAATGCACAAGCGAACGTCGTAAGTTAATTCCGGGTGTTTGGCACTCGGTTTCGTTTCGGGCATCGCTTTCAATTCTTTCAGCTTAGGAACTCGTCGTTGCGGAATGTTTCACGCCGACTCAGACGGATTCGAAATGCATGCCTAAATGAGTTACGGCGCATATGAATAGCATTCGGTGTGTTTGGCACCCGGCTTCATTTCGTTCATCATTTTCGTTTCGTGCCGCAATGTTTCGTTTTGGCGTGCAAGGTTGCGGCATGTAGGGTGCTTGCCACGATGTTCCATTCCGTGCATCATTTTCGGCGCGTGTGGTGTTTGCCACAATGTTTCATTTCGTGCATCATTTTCATTTTCGTATGGCTGCCGCTACAGTGCCCGTTCGGACCCGTCGTGGGGGATTTTTTCAGACATACTCGAATGGATTCGAAACAAATGGTGAAAAGCGGTTCCAAACATCATAAGTTCTTTCGGGGCGTTTGGCACTCAGTTCTGTTTCGTGCATCGGTTCCGTTTGTATTCTGCTTGTATTACCCGTGGGAACCCGTCGTGGTGGAATGTTTGACACCGACTCGGACATATTCGAAATGCATGCCAAAATGAGTTAAAGCACATATGAACTCCAATCGTTGTGTTTGGCACTCGATTTCATACCAGCGCAGCGTTTCGAATGGGCGCCGCTTGTAGTATTCGTTCGTGCTCATCGTGGGGAAATGTTTCACATGAACTCGGACGGACTCGAAATGCATGCCGAAAAGTGTGTGGGCGTATATGAAGTTCATTCGGCATGATTGGAACAAAGTTTCGTTTTGTGCAACGTTTTGGTATGCGTGTAAGTTTGCAGTACCATTTGGGACGTACACGAAATGCTTGTTGAAATGGGATAGGGCATATATGAACTCCATCCGGGGAGTTTGACACGAATTTCCCTTTCGTGCATCGTTTTCGTCCGGACGCAGCTTGCAGTACACCTTGCGACCCGTCGCGGAGGGATGTTTCACACTCACCTGGACGTATTCGAAATGAATGCAGAATTGTGCTGGAAGGCATGTAAATTCCACTCGCGGAGTTTGGCCTACATTTTCCTTCCGTGCATCGTTTTGATACGCAGCTCGCGATACCCGTTGGCACCTATCGCTGAGAAATGTTTTACACCGGCCGGATGCTGGCAGAAATGCATGCGAAATGAGCTTTGGAACACATGTACTCTATTCAGGGTGTCTGCCACTAGCTTTCTTTCCGTACTCGTTCTTGTACGAACGTGACTTATGGTTCCGTTTGTGGTGTAGGTTTCACACCGACTCGGATGAGCCCAAATTGCTTGCTAAAATGAGCTACGGCAAACATGAAGCCCATTCGGGTTGATTCACACTCAGCTTCATCTTACGAGTCGTTTTCTTGTGAAAATAGAAGCACCATACAGTCCTCGTCGCGGAGGAATGTTTCACCCGACTCGGAAATATTCAAAGCATGCGAAATGCGGCTTGGGCATATCTGAAGTTCATTCGGCATGTTTGGAACAATGTTTCTCTTTGTGCACCATTCTGATGCAGTGTAGTTTACGTTACCATTGTGCATGAATGTTTCGCTTCAAGTCGGACGTGCTCGAAATGGTTGCTTTAGAAAGCGGGCTAGGGTACACATGTGAAGCCCATTCGGGAGTTTAACACGAATTTCCCTTTCGTGCACCGTTTTCATTCGGACCCAGCTTGCAGTACCCCTTGTAACCCGTCGCGGAGGGATGTTTCACACTCACCCGAACGTATTCGAAATGAATGCAGAATTGCGCTGAAATGCACAAGCGAACATCGTATGTTAATTCCGGGTGTTTGGCACTCGGTTTCGTTTCGTGCATCGCTTTCAATTCTTTCAGCTTAGGAACTCGTCGTTGCGGAATATTTCACGCCGACTCGGACGGATTCGAAATGCATGCCTAAATGAGTTACAGCGCATACGAATAGCATTCGGTGTGTTTGGCACCCGGCTTCATTTCGTTCATCATTTTCGTTTCGTGCCGCAATGTTTCGTTTTGGCGTGCAAGGTTGCGGCATGTAGGGTGCTTGCCACGATGTTCCATTCCGTGCATCATTTTCGGCGCGTGTGGTGTTTGCCACAATGTTTCATTTCGTGCATCATTTTCATTTTCGTATGGCTGCCGCTACAGTGCCCGTTCGGACCCGTCGTGGGGGATTTTTTCAGACATTCTCGAATGGATTCGAAACAAATGGTGAAAAGCGGTTCCAAACATCATAAGTTATTTCGGGGCGTTTGGCTTTTCGATTCTGTTTCGTGCATCGGTTCCGTTTGTATTCTGCTTGTATTACCGTAGGAACCCGTCGTGGTGGAATGTTTGACACCGACTTCGGACATATTCGAAATGCATGCCAAAATGAGTTAAAGCACATATGAACTCCAATCGTTGTGTTTGCTTTTCGATTTCATACCGCGCATAGCGTTTTCGAATGGGCGCCGCTTGTAGTATTCGTTCGTGCTCATCGTGGGAAATGTTTCACATGAACTCGGACGGACTCGAAATGCATGCGAAAAGTGTGTAGGCATATATGAAGTTCATTCGGCATGATTGGAACAAAGTTTCGTTTTGTGCAACGTTTTGGTATGCGTGTAAGTTTGCGGTACCATTTGGGACCCGCCCGTGCATGAATGTTTCGCATCGACTCGGACGTACGAAATGCTTGTTGAAATGGGATAGGGCATATATGAACTCCATCAGGGAGTTTGACAATTTCCCTTTCGTGCATCGTTTTAAATCCGGGCGCGGCTTGCAGTACACCTTGCGACCCGTCGCGGAGGGATGTTCCACACTCACTTGGGCGTATTCGAAATGAATGCAGAATTGTCTTTGGAAGGCATGTAAAGTCCACTCGCGGAGTTTGGCCTACATTTTCCTTCCGTGCATCGTTTTGATACGCCGCAGCCTCGCGATACCCGTTGGCACCTATCGCTGAGAAATGTTTTACCGGCCGGATGCGGCAGAAATGCATGCGAAATGAGCTTGGGCACACATGAACTCTATTCAGTGTCTGCCACAAGCTTTCTTTCCGTACTCGTTACGTGCGAGCGTGACTTATGGTTCCGTTTGTGGTGTAGGTTTCACACCGACTCGGATGAGCCCAAATTGCTTGCTAAAATGAGCTACGGCAAACATGAAGCCCATTCGGGTTGATTCACACTCAGCTTCATCTTCACGAGTCGTTTTCTTGTGAAAATACAAGCACCATACAGTCCTCGTCGCGGAGGAATGTTTCACCACGACTTCGGAAAGATTCAAAGCATGCGAAATGCGCTTGGGCATATCTGAAGTTCATTCGGCATGTTTGGAACAATGTTTCTCTTTGTGCACCATTCTGATGCGAGTGTAGTTTACGTTACCATTGTGCATGAATGTTTCGCTTCAAGTCGGACGTACTCGAAATGGTTGCTTTGAAGCGGGCTAGGGTACACATGTGAAGCCCATTCGGGAGTTTGACACCAGTTCGTTTCGTGCATCGTTTTCATTCGGACCCGGCTTGCAGTACCCCTTGTGACCCGTCGCGGAGGATGTTTCACACTCACCGGGCGTATTGAAATGAATGCAGAATTATTTGAAATGCACAAGCGAACATCGTAAGTTAATTCGGGTGTTTGCTTTTCGGTTTCGTTTCGTGCATCGCTTTCAATTCTTTCAGCTTAGGAACTTCGTCGTTGCGGAATATTTCCACGCCCGACTCGGACCAGTTCGAAATGCATGCCTAAATGAGTTACTGGCGCATATGAATAGCATTCGGTGTGTTTGGCACCGGCTTCATTTCGTTCATCATTTTAGTTTAGATGCCGCAATGTTTCGTTTTGGCGTGCAAGGTTGCGGCATGTAGGGTGCTTGCCCACGATGTTCCATTCCGTGCATCATTTTAGCGCGTGTGGTGTTTGCCACAATGTTTCATTTCGTGCATCATTTTCATTTTCATGTGGCTGCCGCTCTGATTGCCGTTCGGACCGTCGTGGGGATTTTTCAGACATACTCGAATGGATTGAAACAAATGGTGGCGGTTCCAAACATCATAAGTTCTTTGGGCGTTTGCTTTTCGATTCTGTTTAGTGCATCGGTTCCGTTTGTATTCTGCTTGTATTACCGTAGGAACCCGTCGTGGTGGAATGTTTGACACCGACTTCGGACATATTCGAAATGCATGCCAAAATGAGTTAAAGCACATATGAACTCCAATCGTTGTGTTTGGCACTCAGTTTCATACCACGCAACGTTTTCGAATGGACGCCGCTTGTAGTATTCGTTCGTGCTCATCGTGGGGAAATGTTTCACATGAACTCGGACGGACTCGAAATGCATGCTGAAAAGTGTGTGGGCGTATATGAAGTTCATTCGGCATGATTGGAACAAAGTTTCGTTTTGTGCATCATTTTGGTATGCGTGTAAGTTTGCGGTACCATTTGGGACCCGCCCGTGCATGAATGTTTCGCATCGACTCGGACGTACCACGAAATGCTTGTTGAAATGGGATAGGGCATATATGAACTCCATCAGGGAGTTTGACACGAATTTCCCTTTTCGTGCATCGTTTTAAATCGGGCGCGGCTTGCAGTACACCTTGCGACCCGTCGCGGAGGGATGTTCCACACTCACTTGGGCGTATTCGAAATGAATGCAGAATTGTCTTTGGAAGGCATGTAAAGTCCACTCGCGGAGTTTGGCCTACATTTTCCTTCCGTGCATCGTTTTGATACGCCGCCTCGCGATACCCGTTGGCACCTATCGCTGAGAAATGTTTTACACGGCCGGATGCGGCGAAATGCATGCGAAATGAGCTTGGGCACACATGAACTCTATTCGAGTGTCTGCCACAAGCTTTCTTTCCGTACTCGTTACGATGCGAACGTGACTTATGGTTCCGTTTGTGGTGTAGGTTTCACACCGACTCGGATGAGCCCAAATTGCTTGCTAAAATGAGCTACGGCAAACATGAAGCCCATTCGGGTTGATTCACACTCAGCTTCATCTTACGAGTCGTTTTCTTGTGAAAATACAAGCACCATACAGTCCTCGTCGCGGCGGAATGTTTCACACGACTCGGAAAGATTCAAAACGCATGCCGAAATGCGCTTGGGCATATACGAAGTTCATTCGGCATGTTTGGAACAATGCTTCTCTTTGTGCACCATTCTGGTACGAGTGTAGTTTACGTTACCATTGTGCATGAATGTTTCGCTTCAAGTCGGACGTACTCGAAATGGTTGCTGAAACGGGCTAGGGTACACATGTGAAGCCCATTCGGGGAGTTTGACACCCACTTTCGTTTCGTGCATCGTGTTCATTCGGACCCAGCTTGCAGTACACGTTGTGACCCGTCGCGGAGGGATGTTTCACACTCACCCGGACGTATTCGAAATGAATGCAGAATTGCGCTGAAATGCACAAGCGAACATCGTAAGTTAATTCCGGGTGTTTGGCACTCGGTTTCGTTTCGTGCATCGCTTTCAATTCTTTCAGCTTAGGAACTCGTCGTTGCGGAATGTTTCACGCCGACTCAGACGGATTCGAAATGCATGCCTAAATGAGTTACGGCGCATATGAATAGCATTCGGTGTGTTTGGCACCCGGCTTCATTTCGTTCATCATTTTCGTTTCGTGCCGCAATGTTTCGTTTTGGCGTGCAAGGTTGCGGCATGTAGGGTGCTTGCCACGATGTTCCATTCCGTGCATCATTTTCGGCGCGTGTGGTGTTTGCCACAATGTTTCATTTCGTGCATCATTTTCATTTTCATGTGGCTGCCGCTACAGTGCGCGTTCGGACCCGTCGTGGGGGATTTTTTCAGACATACTCGAATGGATTCGAAACAAATGGTGAAAAGCGGTTCCAAACATCATAAGTTCTTTAGGCGTTTGGCACTCGATTCTGTTTAGTGCATCGGTTCCGTTTGTATTCTGCTTGTATTACCGTAGGAACCCGTCGTGGTGGAATGTTTGACACCGACTTCGGACATATTCGAAATGCATGCCAAAATGAGTTAAAGCACATATGAACTCCAATCGTTGTGTTTGGCACTCGATTTCATACCGCGCATAGCGTTTTGAATGGCGCCGCTTGTAGTATTCGTTCGTGCTCATCGTGGGAAATGTTTCACATGAACTCGGACGGACTCGAAATGCATGCGAAAAGTGTGTGGCGTATATGAAGTTCATTCGGCATGATTGGAACAAAGTTTCGTTTTGTGCAACGTTTTGGTATGCGTGTAAGTTTGCGGTACCATTTGGGACCCGCCGTGCATGAATGTTTCGCATCGACTCGGACGTACCACGAAATGCTTGTTGAAATGGGATAGGGCATATATGAACTCCATCAGGGAGTTTGACACGAATTTCCCTTTCGTGCATCGTTTTAAATCGGGCGCGGCTTGCAGTACACCTTGCGACCCGTCGCGGAGGGATGTTCCACACTCACTTGGGCGTGTCGAAATGAATGCAGAATTGTCTTTGGAAGGCATGTAAAGTCCACTCGCGGAGTTTGGCCTACATTTTCCTTCCGTGCATCGTTTTGATCATACGCGCACTCGCGATACCCGTTGGCACCTATCGCTGAGAAATGTTTTACACGGCCGGATGCGGCGAAATGCATGCGAAATGAGCTTGGGCACACATGAACTCTATTCAGTGTCTGCCACAAGCTTTCTTTCCGTACTCGTTCTGATGCGAGCGTGACTTATGGTTCCGTTTGTGGTGTAGGTTTCACACCGACTCGGATGAGCACAAATTGCTTGCTAAAATGAGCTACGGCAAACATGAAGCCCATTCGGGTTGATTCACACTCAGCTTCATCTTACGAGTCATTTTCTTGTGAAAATACAAGCACCATACAGTCCTCGTCGCGGAGGAATGTTTCACCACGACTTCGGAAAGATTCAAAGCATGCGAAATGCGGCTTGGGCATATCTGAAGTTCATTCGGCATGTTTGGAACAATGTTTCTCTTTGTGCACCATTCTGATGCGAGTGTAGTTTACGTTACCATTGTGCATGAATGTTTAGCTTCAAGTCGGACGTGCTCGAAATGGTTGCTTGAAAGCGGGCTAGGGTACACATGTGAAGCCCATTCGGGAGTTTGACACCCAGTTCGTTTCGTGCATCGTTTTCATTCGGACCCGGCTTGCAGTACCCCTTGTGACCCGTCGCGGAGGGATGTTTCACACTCACTTCGGACGTATTCGAAATGAATGCAGAATTGCGCTGAAATGCACAAGCGAACATCGTAAGTTAATTCGGGTGTTTGGCTTTTCGGTTTCGTTTCGTGCATCGCTTTCAATTCTTTCAGCTTAGGAACTTCGTCGTTGCGGAATATTTCACGCCCGACTCGGACGGATTCGAAATGCATGCCTAAATGAGTTATAGCGCATATGAATAGCATTCGGTGTGTTTGGCACCCGGCTTCATTTCGTTCATCATTTTCGTTTCGTGCCGCGATGTTTCGTTTTGGCGTGCAAGGTTGCGGCATGTAGGGTGCTTGCCACGATGTTCCATTCCGTGCATCATTTTCGGCGCGTGTGGTGTTTGCCACAATGTTTCATTTCGTGCATCATTTTCATTTTCATGTGGCTGCCGCTACAGTGCGCGTTCGGACCCGTCGTGGGGGATTTTTTCAGACATACTCGAATGGATTCGAAACAAATGGTGGCGGTTCCAAACATCATAAGTTCTTTAGCGTTTGGCACTCAGTTCTGTTTCGTGCATCGGTTCCGTTTGTATTCTGCTTGTATTACCCGTGGGAACCCGTCGTGGTGGAATGTTTGACACCGACTCGGACATATTCGAAATGCATGCCAAAATGAGTTAAAGCACATATGAACTCCAATCGTTGTGTTTGGCACTCGATTTCATACCAGCGCAGCGTTTTCGAATGGCGCCGCTTGTAGTATTCGTTCGTTCTCCTCGTGGGGTAATTTTTCACTTGAACTCGGACGGACTCGAAATGCATGCTGAAAAGTGTGTGGGCGTATATGAAGTTCATTCGGCATGATTGGAACAAAGTTTCGTTTTGTGCAACGTTTTGGTATGCGTGTAAGTTTGCGGTACCATTTGGGACCGCCCGTGCATGAATGTTTCGCATCGACTCGGGACGTACCACGAAATGCTTGTTGAAATGGGATAGGGCATATATGAACTCCATCAGGGAGTTTGACCACGAATTTCCCTTTTCGTGCATCGTTTTACGTCCGGACGCGGCTTGCAGTACACCTTGCGACCCGTCGCGGAGGATGTTCCACACTCACTTGGGCGTATTCGAAATGAATGCAGAATTGTGCTTTGGAAGGCATGTAAAGTCCACTCGCGGAGTTTGGCCTACATTTTCCTTCCGTGCATCGTTTTGATCATACGCGACTCGCGATACCCGTTGGCACCTATCGCTGAGAAATGTTTTACCGGCCGGATCTGGCGAAATGCATGCGAAATGAGCTTGGGCACACATGAACTCTATTCAGGGTGTCTGCCACAAGCTTTCTTTCCGTACTCGTTACGATGCGAGCGTGACTTATGGTTCCGTTTGTGGTGTAGGTTTCACACCGACTTCGGATGAGCCCAAATTGCTTGCTAAAATGAGCTACGGCAAACATGAAGCCCATTCGGGTTGATTCACACTCAGCTTCATCTTACGAGTCGTTTTCTTGTGAAAATACAAGCACCATACAGTTCCTCGTCGCGGAGGAATGTTTCACCACGACTTCGGAAAGATTCAAAGCGCATGCGAAATGCGGCTTGGGCATATCTGAAGTTCATTCGGCATGTTTGGAACAATGTTTCTCTTTGTGCACCATTCTGATGCAGTGTAGTTTACGTTACCATTGTGCATGAATGTTTCGCTTCAAGTCGGACGTGCTCGAAATGGTTCTTTGAAGCGGGCTAGGGTACACATGTGAAGCCCATTCGGGAGTTTGACACCCAGTTCGTTTCGTGCATCGTTTTCATTCGGACCCGGCTTGCAGTACCCCTTGTGACCCGTCGCGGAGGATGTTTCACACTCACTTTCGGACGTATTCGAAATGAATGCAGTGCGCTGAAATGCACAAGCGAACATCGTAAGTTAATTCCGGGTGTTTGGCACTCGGTTTCGTTTCGTGCATCGCTTTCAATTCTTTCAGCTTAGGAACTCGTCGTTGCGGAATATTTCACGCCGACTCGGACGGATTCGAAATGCATATGAATAGCATTCGGTGTGTTTGGCACCCGGCTTCATTTCGTTCATCATTTTCGTTTCGTGCCGCGATGTTTCGTTTTGGCGTGCAAGGTTGCGGCATGTAGGGTGCTTGCCACGATGTTCCATTCCGTGCATCATTTTCGGCGCGTGTGGTGTTTGCCACAATGTTTCATTTCGTGCATCATTTTCATTTTCATGTGGCTGCCGCTACAGTGCGCGTTCGGACCCGTCGTGGGGGATTTTTTCAGACATACTCGAATGGATTCGAAACAAATGGTGAAAAGCGGTTCCAAACATCATAAGTTCTTTCGGGGCGTTTGGCACTCAGTTCTGTTTCGTGCATCGGTTCCGTTTGTATTCTGCTTGTATTACCCGTGGGAACCCGTCGTGGTGGAATGTTTGACACCGACTCGGACATATTCGAAATGCATGCCAAAATGAGTTAAACCACATATGAACTCCAATCGTTGTGTTTGGCACTCAGTTTCATACCGCGCAACGTTTTCGAATGGGCGCCGCTTGTAGTATTCGTTCGTGCTCATCGTGGGAAATGTTTCACATGAACTCGGACGGACTCGAAATGCATGCCGAAAAGTGTGTGGGCGTATATGAAGTTCATTCGGCATGATTGGAACAAAGTTTCGTTTTGTGCAACGTTTTGGTATGCGTGTAAGTTTGCAGTACCATTTGGGACCCGCCGTGCATGAATGTTTCGCATGGACTCGACGTACCCGAAATGCTTGTTGAAATGGGATAGGGCATATATGAACTCCATCCGGGGAGTTTGACACGAATTTTCCTTTCGTGCATCGTTTTACGTCGGACGGCTTGCAGTACACCTTGCGACCCGTCGCGGAGGGATGTTCCACACTCACTTGGGCGTATTGAAATGAATGCAGAATTGTGCTTTGGAAGGCATGTAAAGTCCACTCGCGGAGTTTGGCCTACATTTTCCTTCCGTGCATCGTTTTGATCGCCGCAGCCTCGCGATACCCGTTGGCACCTATCGCTGAGAAATGTTTTACACGGCCGGATGCAGCGAAATGCATGCGAAATGAGCTTGGGCACACATGAACTCTATTCAGGGTGTCTGCCACAAGCTTTCTTTCCGTACTCGTTCTGGTACGAACGTGACTTATGGTTCCGTTTGTGGTGTAGGTTTCACACCGACTCGGATGAGCCCAAATTGCTTGCTAAAATGAGCTACGGCAAACATGAAGCCCATTCGGGTTGATTCACACTCAGCTTCATCTTACGAGTCGTTTTCTTGTGAAAATACAAGCACCATACAGTCCTCGTCGCGGAGGAATGTTTCACCGCGACTTCGGAAAGATTCAAAGCATGCCGAAATGCGCTTGGGCATATACGAAGTTCATTCGGCATGTTTGGAACAATGTTTCTCTTTGTGCACCATTCTGGTACGAGTGTAGTTTACGTTACCATTGTGCATGAATGTTTCGCTTCAAGTCGGACGTACTCGAAATGGTTGCTGAAACGGGCTAGGGTACATCTGAAGCCCATTCGGGGAGTTTGACACCCAGTTTCGTTTCGTGCACCGTTTTCATTCGGACCCAGCTTGCAGTACCCCTTGTGACCCGTCGCGGAGGGATGTTTCACACTCACTCGGACGTATTCGAAATGAATGCAGAATTGCGCTGAGATGCACAAGCGAACATCGTAAGTTAATTCCGGGTGTTTGGCACTCGGTTTCGTTTCGTGCATCGATTTAAATTCTTTCAGCTTAGGAACTCGTCGTTGCGGAATATTTCACGCCGACTCGGACGGATTCGAAATGCATGCCTAAATGAGTTACAGCGCATATGAATAGCATTCGGTGTGTTTGGCACCCGGCTTCATTTCGTTCATCATTTTCGTTTCGTGCCGCAATGTTTCGTTTTGGCGTGCAGGGTTGTAGCATGTAGGGTGCTTGCCACGATGTTCCATTCCGTGCATCATTTTCGGCGCGTGTGGTGTTTGCCACAATGTTTCATTTCGTGCATCATTTTCATTTTCGTATGGCTGCCGCTACGATGCCCGTTCGGACCCGTCGTGGGGATTTTTGAGACATACTCGAATGGATTGAAACAAATGGTGGCGGTTCCAAACATCATAAGTTCTTTGGGCGTTTGGCACTCGATTCTGTTTAGTGCATCGGTTCCGTTTGTATTCTGCTTGTATTACCGTAGGAACCCGTCGTGGTGGAATGTTTGACACCGACTTCGGACATATTCGAAATGCATGCCAAAATGAGTTAAAGCACATATGAACTCCAATCGTTGTGTTTGGCACTCGATTTCATACCAGCGCAGCGTTTTCGAATGGCGCCGCTTGTAGTATTCGTTCGTGCTCATCGTGGGAAATGTTTCACATGAACTCGGACGGACTCGAAATGCATGCGAAAAGTGTGTGGCGTATATGAAGTTCATTCGGCATGATTGGAACAAAGTTTCGTTTTGTGCAGCGTTTTGGTATGCGTGTAAGTTTGCGGTACCATTTGGGACCCGCCCGTGCATGAATGTTTCGCATCGACTCGGACGTACCACGAAATGCTTGTTGAAATGGGATAGGGCATATATGAACTCCATCAGGGAGTTTGACCACGAATTTCCCTTTCGTGCATCGTTTTCGTCGGGCGCGGCTTGCAGTACACCTTGCGACCCGTCGCGGAGGATGTTCCACACTCACTTGGGCGTATTCGAAATGAATGCAGAATTGTGCTTTGGAAGGCATGTAAAGTCCACTCGCGGAGTTTGGCCTACATTTTCCTTCCGTGCATCGTTTTGATACGCCGCGACTCGCGATACCCGTTGGCACCTATCGCTGAGAAATGTTTTACACCGGCCGGATCAGCGAAATGCATGCGAAATGAGCTTGGGCACACATGAACTCTATTCAGGGTGTCTGCCACAAGCTTTCTTTCCGTACTCGTTCTGATGCGAGCGTGACTTATGGTTCCGTTTGTGGTGTAGGTTTCACACCGACTTCGGATGAGCCCAAATTGCTTGCTAAAATGAGCTACGGCAAACATGAAGCCCATTCGGGTTGATTCACACTCAGCTTCATCTTACGAGTCGTTTTCTTGTGAAAATACAAGCACCATACAGATCCTCGTCGCGGAGGAATGTTTCACCACGACTTCGGAAAGATTCAAAGCATGCGAAATGCGCTTGGGCATATCTGAAGTTCATTCGGCATGTTTGGAACAATGTTTCTCTTTGTGCACCATTCAGTGCGAGTGTAGTTTACGTTACCATTGTGCATGAATGTTTCGCTTCAAGTCGGACGTGCTCGAAATGGTTCTTTGAAGCGGGCTAGGGTACACATGTGAAGCCCATTCGGGAGTTTGACACCCAGTTCGTTTCGTGCATCGTTTTCATTCGGACCCGGCTTGCAGTACCCCTTGTGACCCGTCGCGGAGGATGTTTCACACTCACCGGACGTATTCGAAATGAATGCAGAATTGCGCTGAAATGCACAAGCGAACATCGTAAGTTAATTCGGGTGTTTGGCACTTTCGGTTTCGTTTCGTGCATCGCTTTCAATTCTTTCAGCTTAGGAACTCGTCGTTGCGGAATATTTCACGCCCGACTCGGACCAGTTCGAAATGCATGCCTAAATGAGTTCTGGCGCATATGAATAGCATTCGGTGTGTTTGGCACCGGCTTCATTTCGTTCATCATTTTAGTTTCGTGCGCAATGTTTCGTTTTGGCGTGCAAGGTTGCGGCATGTAGGGTGCTTGCCACGATGTTCCATTCCGTGCATCATTTTAGCGCGTGTGGTGTTTGCCACAATGTTTCATTTCGTGCATCATTTTCATTTTCATGTGGCTGCGCTCTGATGCCCGTTCGGACCCGTCGTGGGGATTTTTCAGACATACTCGAATGGATTGAAACAAATGGTGGCGGTTCCAAACATCATAAGTTCTTTGGGCGTTTGGCACTCGATTACATTTCGTGCATCGGTTCCGTTTGTATTCTGCTTGTATTACCCGTAGGAACCCGTCGTGGTGGAATGTTTGACACCGACTTCGGACATATTCGAAATGCATGCCAAAATGAGTTAAAGCACATATGAACTCCAATCGTTGTGTTTGGCACTCGATTTCATACCAGCGCATAGCGTTTTCGAATGGCGCGCTTGTAGTATTCGTTCGTGCTCATCGTGAAATGTTTCACATGAACTCGGACGGACTCGAAATGCATGCGAAAAGTGTGTGGGCGTATATGAAGTTCATTCGGCATGATTGGAACAAAGTTTCGTTTTGTGCAGCGTTTTGGTATGCGTGTAAGTTTGCGGTACCATTTGGGACCCGCCGTGCATGAATGTTTCGCATCGACTCGGACGTACGAAATGCTTGTTGAAATGGGATAGGGCATATATGAACTCCATCAGGGAGTTTGACCACGAATTTCCCTTTCGTGCATCGTTTTAAATCGGACGCGGCTTGCAGTACACCTTGCGACCCGTCGCGGAGGATGTTCCACACTCACTTGGGCGTATTCGAAATGAATGCAGAATTGTCTTTGGAAGGCATGTAAAGTCCACTCGCGGAGTTTGGCCTACATTTTCCTTCCGTGCATCGTTTTGATCGCCGCAGCGACTCGCGATACCCGTTGGCACCTATCGCTGAGAAATGTTTTACACGGCCGGATCTGGCGAAATGCATGCGAAATGAGCTTGGGCACACATGAACTCTATTCAGAGTGTACGCCACAAGCTTTCTTTCCGTACTCGTTACGATGCGAGCGTGACTTATGGTTCCGTTTGTGGTGTAGGTTTCACACCGACTCGGATGAGCCCAAATTGCTTGCTAAAATGAGCTACGGCAAACATGAAGCCCATTCGGGTTGATTCACACTCAGCTTCATCTTACGAGTCGTTTTCTTGTGAAAATACAAGCACCATACAATCCTCGTCGCGGAGGAATGTTTCACACGACTCGGAAAGATTCAAAGCATGCGAAATGCGGCTTGGGCATATCTGAAGTTCATTCGGCATGTTTGGAACAATGTTTCTCTTTGTGCACCATTCTGAATGCGAGTGTAGTTTACGTTACCATTGTGCATGAATGTTTCGCTTCAAGTCGGACGTACTCGAAATGGTTCTTTGAAGCGGGCTAGGGTACACATGTGAAGCCCATTCGGGAGTTTGACACCCATTCGTTTCGTGCATCGTTTTCATTCGGACCCGGCTTGCAGTACCCCTTGTTACCCGTCGCGGAGGATGTTTCACACTCACCGGACGTATTCGAAATGAATGCAGAATTGCGCTGAAATGCACAAGCGAACATCGTAAGTTAATTCGGGTGTTTGCTTTTCGGTTTCGTTTCGTGCATCGCTTTCAATTCTTTCAGCTTAGGAACTCGTCGTTGCGGAATATTTCCACGCCCGACTCGGACGGATTCGAAATGCATGCCTAAATGAGTTCTGGCGCATATGAATAGCATTCGGTGTGTTTGGCACCGGCTTCATTTCGTTCATCATTTTAGTTTCGTGCGCAATGTTTCGTTTTGGCGTGCAAGGTTGCGGCATGTAGGGTGCTTGCCACGATGTTCCATTCCGTGCATCATTTTTAGCGCGTGTGGTGTTTGCCACAATGTTTCATTTCGTGCATCATTTTCATTTTCATGTGGCTGCCGCTACGATGCCCGTTCGGACCCGTCGTGGGGATTTTTGAGACATACTCGAATGGATTGAAACAAATGGTGGCGGTTCCAAACATCATAAGTTCTTTAGGCGTTTGGCACTCGATTCTGTTTAGTGCATCGGTTCCGTTTGTATTCTGCTTGTATTACCGTAGGAACCCGTCGTGGTGGAATGTTTGACACCGACTTCGGACATATTCGAAATGCATGCCAAAATGAGTTAAAGCACATATGAACTCCAATCGTTGTGTTTGGCACTCGATTTCATACAGCATAGCGTTTTCGAATGGCGCCGCTTGTAGTATTCGTTCGTGCTCATCGTGGGAAATGTTTCACATGAACTCGGACGGACTCGAAATGCATGCGAAAAGTGTGTGGGCGTATATGAAGTTCATTCGGCATGATTGGAACAAAGTTTCGTTTTGTGCAGCGTTTTGGTATGCGTGTAAGTTTGCGGTACCATTTGGGACCCGCCGTGCATGAATGTTTCGCATCGACTCGGACGTACCACGAAATGCTTGTTGAAATGGGATAGGGCATATATGAACTCCATCAGGGAGTTTGACCACGAATTTCCCTTTCGTGCATCGTTTTACGTCCAGGCCAGCGGCTTGCAGTACACCTTGCGACCCGTCGCGGAGGATGTTCCACACTCACTTGGGCGTATTGAAATGAATGCAGAATTGTCTTTGGAAGGCATGTAAAGTCCACTCGCGGAGTTTGGCCTACATTTTCCTTCCGTGCATCGTTTTGATCACGCAGCGACTCGCGATACCCGTTGGCACCTATCGCTGAGAAATGTTTTACACCGGCCGGATGCGGCGAAATGCATGCGAAATGAGCTTGGGCACACATGAACTCTATTCGAGTGTATGCCACAAGCTTTCTTTCCGTACTCGTTACGATGCGAGCGTGACTTATGGTTCCGTTTGTGGTGTAGGTTTCACACCGACTTCGGATGAGCCCAAATTGCTTGCTAAAATGAGCTACGGCAAACATGAAGCCCATTCGGGTTGATTCACACTCAGCTTCATCTTACAGTCGTTTTCTTGTGAAAATACAAGCACCATACAGTCCTCGTCGCGGAGGAATGTTTCACCACGACTTCGGAAAGATTCAAAGCGCATGCGAAATGCGGCTTGGGCATATCTGAAGTTCATTCGGCATGTTTGGAACAATGTTTCTCTTTGTGCACCATTCTAGTGCGAGTGTAGTTTACGTTACCATTGTGCATGAATGTTTCGCTTCAAGTCGGACGTACTCGAAATGGTTCTTTGAAGCGGGCTAGGGTACACATGTGAAGCCCATTCGGGAGTTTGACACCGATTCGTTTCGTGCATCGTTTTCATTCGGACCCGGCTTGCAGTACCCCTTGTTACCCGTCGCGGAGGGATGTTTCACACTCACCGGACGTATTCGAAATGAATGCAGAATTGCGCTGAAATGCACAAGCGAACATCGTAAGTTAATTCGGGTGTTTGGCTTTTCGGTTTCGTTTCGTGCATCGCTTTCAATTCTTTCGACTTAGGAACTTCGTCGTTGCGGAATATTTCACGCCCGACTCGGACGGATTAAATGCATGCCTAAATGAGTTCTGGCGCATATGAATAGCATTCGGTGTGTTTGGCACCGGCTTCATTTCGTTCATCATTTTCGTTTCGTGCGCAATGTTTCGTTTTGGCGTGCAAGGTTGCGGCATGTAGGGTGCTTGCCACGATGTTCCATTCCGTGCATCATTTTAGTAGCGTGTGGTGTTTGCCACAATGTTTCATTTCGTGCATCATTTTCATTTTCATGTATGGCTGCTTCTGATGCCCGTTCGGACCCGTCGTGGGGATTTTTGAGACATACTCGAATGGATTGAAACAAATGGTGGCGGTTCCAAACATCATAAGTTCTTTGGGCGTTTGGCACTCGATTACATTTCGTGCATCGGTTCCGTTTGTATTCCTCTTGTATTACCGTAGGAACCCGTCGTGGTGGAATGTTTGACACCGACTTCGGACATATTCGAAATGCATGCCAAAATGAGTTAAAGCACATATGAACTCCAATCGTTGTGTTTGCTTTTCGATTTCATACCAGCGCATAGCGTTTTCGAATGGGCGCCGCTTGTAGTATTCGTTCGTGCTCATCGTGGGAAATGTTTCACATGAACTCGGACGGACGCGAAATGCATGCCGAGGAGTGTGTGGGCGTATATGAAGTTCATTCGGCATGATTGGAACAAAGTTTCGTTTTGTGCAACGTTTTGGTATGCGTGTAAGTTTGCAGTTCCATTTGGGACCCGCCGTGCATGAATGTTTCGCATGGACTCGACGTACCCGAAATGCTTGTTGAAATGGGATAGGGCATATATGAACTCCATCCGGGGAGTTTGACACGAATTTTCCTTTCGTGCATCGTTTTCGTCCGGACGCAGCTTGCAGTACACCTTGCGACCCGTCGCGGAGGGATGTTCTACACTCGCTTGGACGTATTCGAAATGAATGCAGAATTGTGCTGGAAGGCATGTAAAGTCCACTCGCGGAGTTTGGCATACATTTTCGTTCCGTGCATCGTTTTGATACGCCTTGACTCGCGATACCCGTTGGCACCTATCGCTGAGAAATGTTTTACACGGCCGGATGCTGGCGAAATGCATGCGAAATGAGCTTGGGCACACATGAACTCTATTCGATTATGCGCCACAAGCTTTCTTTCCGTACTCGTTACGATGCGAGCGTGACTTATGGGTCCGTTTGTGGTGTAGGTTTCACACCGACTCGGATGAGCCCAAATTGCTTGCTAAAATGAGCTACGGCAAACATGAAGCCCATTCGGGTTGATTCACACTCAGCTTCATCTTACGAGTCGTTTTCTTGTGAAAATACAAGCACCATACTGTCCTCGTCGCGGAGAAATGTTTCACGACTTCGGAAAGATTCAAAGCATGCGAAATGCGGCTTGGGCATATCTGAAGTTCATTCGGCATGTTTGGAACAATGTTTCTCTTTGTGCACCATTCTGTGCAGTGTAGTTTACGTTACCATTGTGCATGAATGTTTCGCTTCAAGTCGGACGTGCTCGAAATGGTTCTTTGAAGCGGGCTAGGGTACACATGTGAAGCCCATTCGGGAGTTTGACACCCGATTCGTTTCGTGCATCGTTTTCATTCGGACCCGGCTTGCAGTACCCCTTGTTACCCGTCGCGGAGGATGTTTCACACTCACGGACGTATTGAAATGAATGCAGAATTGCGCTGAAATGCACAAGCGAACATCGTAAGTTAATTAGGGTGTTTGGCTTTTCGGTTTCGTTTCGTGCATCGCTTTCAATTCTTTCGGCTTAGGAACTTCGTCGTTGCGGAATATTTCACGCCCGACTCGGACGGATTAAATGCATGCCTAAATGAGTTCTGGCGCATATGAATAGCATTCGGTGTGTTTGGCACCGGCTTCATTTCGTTCATCATTTTCGTTTCGATGCGCAATGTTTCGTTTTGGCGTGCAAGGTTGCGGCATGTAGGGTGCTTGCCACGATGTTCCATTCCGTGCATCATTTTAGCGCGTGTGGTGTTTGCCACAATGTTTCATTTCGTGCATCATTTTCATTTTCTTGTGGCTGCCGCTATAGTGCGCGTTCGGACCCGTCGTGGGGATTTTTGAGACATACTCGAATGGATTGAAACAAATGGTGGCGGTTCCAAACATCATAAGTTCTTTAGGCGTTTGGCTTTTCGATTCTGTTTCGTGCATCGGTTCCGTTTGTATTCCTCTTGTATTACCGTAGGAACCCGTCGTGGTGGAATGTTTGACACCGACTTCGGACATATTCGAAATGCATGCCAAAATGAGTTAAAGCACATATGAACTCCAATCGTTGTGTTTGGCACTCGATTTCATACCGCATAGCGTTTTCGAATGGCGCCGCTTGTAGTATTCGTTCGTGCTCATCGTGGGAAATGTTTCACATGAACTCGGACGGACTCGAAATGCATGCGAAAAGTGTGTGGGCGTATATGAAGTTCATTCGGCATGATTGGAACAAAGTTTCGTTTTGTGCAGCGTTTTGGTATGCGTGTAAGTTTGCGGTACCATTTGGGACCCGCCGTGCATGAATGTTTCGCATCGACTCGGACGTACCACGAAATGCTTGTTGAAATGGGATAGGGCATATATGAACTCCATCAGGGAGTTTGACACGAATTTCCCTTTTCGTGCATCGTTTTCGTCCAGGCCAGCGGCTTGCGATACACCTTGCGACCCGTCGCGGAGGATGTTCCACACTCACTTGGGCGTATTGAAATGAATGCAGAATTGTGCTTTGGAAGGCATGTAAAGTCCACTCGCGGAGTTTGGCCTACATTTTCCTTCCGTGCATCGTTTTGATACGCCGCGGCTCGCGATACCCGTTGGCACCTATCGGCGAGAAATGTTTTACACGGCCGGATGCGGCATAAATGCATGCGAAATGAGCTTGGGCACACATGAACTCTATTCGAGTGTGCGCCACAAGCTTTCTTTCCGTACTCGTTACGATGCGAACGTGACTTACGGTTCCGTTTGTGGTGTAGGTTTCACACCGACTTGGATGAGCCCAAATTGCTTGCTAAAATGAGCTACGGCAAACATGAAGCCCATTCGGGTTGATTCACACTCAGCTTCATCTTACGAGTCGTTTTCTTGTGAAAATAGAAGCACCAAACACTCCTCGTCGCGGCGGAATGTTTCACCACGACTTCGGAAAGATTCAAAGCATGCGAAATGCGGCTTGGGCATATCTGAAGTTCATTCGGCATGTTTGGAACAATGTTTCTCTTTGTGCACCATTACAGTGCGAGTGTAGTTTACGTTACCATTGTGCATGAATGTTTCGCTTCAAGTCGGACGTGCTCGAAATGGTTCTTTGAAGCGGGCTAGGGTACACATGTGAAGCCCATTCGGGAGTTTGACACCCGATTCGTTTCGTGCATCGTGTTCATTCGGACCCGGCTTGCAGTACCCCTTGTTACCCGTCGCGGAGGATGTTTCACACTCACCGGACGTATTGAAATGAATGCAGAATTGCGCTGAAATGCACAAGCGAACATCGTAAGTTAATTCGGGTGTTTGCTTTTCGGTTTCGTTTCGTGCATCGCTTTCAATTCTTTCGGCTTAGGAACTTCGTCGTTGCGGAATATTTCACGCCCGACTCGGACCAGTTCGAAATGCATGCCTAAATGAGTTCTGGCGCATATGAATAGCATTCGGTGTGTTTGGCACCGGCTTCATTTCGTTCATCATTTTCGTTTAGTGCGCGATGTTTCGTTTTGGCGTGCAAGGTTGCGGCATGTAGGGTGCTTGCCACGATGTTCCATTCCGTGCATCATTTTAGTAGCGTGTGGTGTTTGCCACAATGTTTCATTTCGTGCATCATTTTCATTTTCATGTGGCTGCTTCTGATGCGGCGTTCGGACCCGTCGTGGGGATTTTTCAGACATACTCGAATGGATTGAAACAAATGGTGGCGGTTCCAAACATCATAAGTTCTTTAGGCGTTTGGCACTCGATTACATTTAGTGCATCGGTTCCGTTTGTATTCCTCTTGTATTACCCGTGGGAACCCGTCGTGGTGGAATGTTTGACACCGACTCGGACATATTCGAAATGCATGCCAAAATGAGTTAAAGCACATATGAACTCCAATCGTTGTGTTTGGCACTCAGTTTCATACCGCGCAACGTTTTCGAATGGGCGCCGCTTGTAGTATTCGTTCGTGCTCATCGTGGGGAAATGTTTCACATGAACTCGGACGGACTCGAAATGCATGCCGAAAAGCGTGTGGGCGTATATGAAGTTCATTCGGCATGATTGGAACAAAGTTTCGTTTTGTGCAACGTTTTGGTATGCGTGTAAGTTTGCAGTACCATTTTGGACCCGCCGTGCAGGAATGTTTCGCATCGACTCGGACGTACACGAAATGCTTGTTGAAATGGGATAGGGCATATATGAACTCCATCCGGGGAGTTTGACACGAATTTCCCTTTCGTGCGTCGTTTTCGTCCGGACGCAGCTTGCAGTACACCTTGCGACCCGTCGCGGAGGGATGTTCCACACTCACCTGGACGTATTCGAAATGAATGCAGAATTGTGCTGGAAGGCATGTAAAGTCCACTCGCGGAGTTTGGCCTACATTTTCCTTCCGTGCATCGTTTTGATACGCCTTGACTCGCGATACCCGTTGGCACCTATCGGCGAGAAATGTTTTACCGGCCGGATGCGGCGAAATGCATCTTTGAAATGAGCTTGGGCACACATGAACTCTATTCGAGTGTGCGCCACAAGCTTTCTTTCCGTACTCGTTAAATGCGAGCGTGACTTATGGTTCCGTTTGTGGTGTAGGTTTCACACCGACTTCGGATGAGCCCAAATTGCTTGCAAAAATGAGCTACGGCAAACATGAAGCCCATTCGGGTTGATTCACACTCAGCTTCATCTTACGAGTCGTTTTCTTGTGAAAATACAAGCACCATACTGTCCTCGTCGCGGAGAAATGTTTCACACGACTCGGAAAGATTCAAAACGCATGCGAAATGCGGCTTGGGCATATCTGAAGTTCATTCGGCATGTTTGGAACAATGTTTCTCTTTGTGCACCATTGCAGTGCGAGTGTAGTTTACGTTACCATTGTGCATGAATGTTTCGCTTCAAGTCGGACGTGCTCGAAATGGTTCTTTGAAGCGGGCTAGGGTACACATGTGAAGCCCATTCGGGAGTTTGACACCCAGTTCGTTTCGTGCATCGTGTTCATTCGGACCCGGCTTGAAGTACCCCTTGTTACCCGTCGCGGAGGATGTTTCACACTCACCGGACGTATTCGAAATGAATGCGAGTGCGCTGAAATGCACAAGCGAACATCGTAAGTTAATTCGGGTGTTTGGCACTTTCGGTTTCGTTTCGTGCATCGCTTTCAATTCTTTCATCCTAGGAACTCGCCGTTGCGGAATATTTCACGCGCGACTCGGACGGATTCGAAATGCATGCCTAAATGAGTTACAGCGCATATGAATAGCATTCGGTGTGTTTGGCACCCGGCTTCATTTCGTTCATCATTTTCGTTTCGTGCCGCGATGTTTCGTTTTGGCGTGCAAGGTTGCGGCATGTAGGGTGCTTGCCACGATGTTCCATTCCGTGCATCATTTTCGGCGCGTGTGGTGTTTGCCACAATGTTTCATTTCGTGCATCATTTTCATTTTCGTGTGGCTGCCGCTACAGTGCCCGTTCGGACCCGTCGTGGGGGATTTTTTCAGACAAACTCGAATGGATTCGAAACAAATGGTGAAGAGCGATTCCAGACATCATAAGTTCTTTCGCGGCGTTTGGCACTCAGTTCTGTTTCGTGCATCGGTTCCGTTTGTATTCTGCTTGTATTACCCGTGGGAACCCGTCGTGGTGAAATGTTTGACACCTACTCGGACATATTCGAAATGCATGACAAAATGAGTTAAAGTACATATGAACTCCAATCGTTGTGTTTGGCACTCAGTTTCATACCGCGCAACGTTTTCGAATGGGCGCCGCTTGTAATATTCGTTCGTGCTCATCGTGGGGAAATGTTTCACATGAACTCGGACGGACTCGAAATGCATGCCGAAAAGCGTGTGGGTGTATATGAGTTCATTCGGCATGATTGGAACAAAGTTTCATTTTCTGCAACGTTTTGGTATGCGTGTAAGTTTGCAGTACCATTTGGGACCCACCGTGCATGAATGTTTCGCATCGACTCGGACGTACACGAAATGCTTGTTGAAATGGGATAGGGCATATATGAACTCCATCCGGGGAGTTTGACACGAATTTCCCTTTCGTGCGTCGTTTTCGTCCGGACGCAGCTTGCAGTACACCTTGCGACCCGTCGCGGAGGGACGTTCCACACTCACCTGGACGTATTCGAAATGAATGCAGAATTGTGCTGGAAGGCATGTAAAGTCCACTCGCGGAGTTTGGCCTACATTTTCCTTCCGTGCATCGTTTTGATCGCCGCAGCGACTCGCGATACCGTTGGCACCTATCGGCGAGAAATGTTTTACAACGGCCGGATGCGGCGAAATGCATGCGAAATGTGCTTGGGCACACATGAACTCTATTCAGGGTGTGCGCCACAAGCTTTCTTTCCGTACTCGTTACGATGCGAGCGTGACTTATGGTTCCGTTTGTGGTGTAGGTTTCACACCGACTCGGATGACCCCAAATTGCTTGCTAAAATGAGCTACGGCAAACATGAAGCCCATTCGGGTTGATTCACACTCAGCTTCATCTTACGAGTCGTTTTCTTGTGAAAATACAAGCACCATACAGTCCTCGTCGCGGAGGAATGTTTCACACGACTCGGAAAGATTAAAAACGCATGCGAAATGCGGCTTGGGCATATCTGAAGTTCATTCGGCATGTTTGGAACAATGTTTCTCTTTGTGCACATTGCAGTGCAGTGTAGTTTACGTTACCATTGTGCATGAATGTTTCGCTTCAAGTCGGACGTACTCGAAATGGTTGCTGAAACAGGCTAGGGTACACATGTGAAGCCCATTCGGGGAGTTTGACACCCAGTTTCGTTTCGTGCATCGTGTTCATTCGGACCCAGCTTGAAGTACCCCTTGTTACCCGTCGCGGAGGGATGTTTCACACTCACCCGGACGTATTCGAAATGAATGCAGAATTGCGCTGAAATGCACAAGCGAACATCGTAAGTTAATTCCGGGTGTTTCGCACTCGGTTTCGTTTCGTGCATCGCTTTCAATTCTTTCATCCTAGGAACTCGCCGTTGCGGAATATTTCACGCGCGACTCGGACGGATTCGAAATGCATGCATAAATGAGTTACAGCGCATATGAATAGCATTCGGTGTGTTTGGCACCCGGCTTCATTTCGTTCATCATTTTCGTTTCGTGCCGCGATGTTTCGTTTTGGCATGCAAGGTTGCGGCATGTAGGGTGCTTGCCACGATGTTCCATTCCGTGCATCATTTTCGGCGCGTGTGGTGTTTGCCACAATGTTTCATTTCGTGCATCATTTTCATTTTCATGTGGCTGCCGCTACAGTGCCCGTTCGGATCCGTCGTGGGGGATTTTTTCAGACATACTCGAATGGATTCGAAACAAATGGTGAAAACCGGTTCCAAACATCATAAGTTCTTTCGGGGCGTTTGGCACTCAGTTCTGTTTCGTGCATCCGTTCCGTTTGTATTCTGCTTGTATTACTCGTGGGAACCCGTCATGGTGGAATGTTTGACACCGACTCGGACATATTCGAAATACATGCCAAAATGAGTTAAAGCACATATGAACTCCAATCGCTGTGTTTGGCACTCAGTTTCATACCGCGCAACGTTTTCGAATGGGCGCCGCTTGTACTATTCGTTCGTGCTCATCGTGGGGAAATTTTTCACATGAACTCGGACGGACTCGAAATGCATGCCGAAAAGCGTGTGGGCGTATATGAAGTTCATTCGGCATGATTGGAACAAAGTTTCATTTTGTGTAACGTTTTGGTATGCATATAAGTTTGCAGTACCATTTGGGACCCGCCGTGCGTGAATGTTTCGCATCGACTCGGACGTACACGAAATGCTTGTTGAAATGGGATAGGGCATATATGAACTCCATCCAGGGAGTTTGACACGAATTTCCCTTTCGTGCATCGTTTTCGTCCGGACGCAGCTTGCAGTACACCTTGCGACCCGTCGCGGAGGGATGTTCCACACTCACTTGGACGTATTCGAAATGAATGCATAATTGTGCTGGAAGGCATGTAAAGTCCACTCACAGAGTTTGGCCTACATTTTCCTTCCGTGCATCGTTTTGATACGCCGCGACTCGCGATACCGTTGGCACCTATCGCTGAGAAATGTTTTACACCGGCCCGGATGCGGCAGAAATGCATGCCGAAATGTGCTTGGGCACACATGAACTCTATTCAGGGTGTCTGCCACAAGCTTTCTTTCCGTACTCGTTCTGGTACGAACGTGACTTATGGTTCCGTTTGTGGTGTAGGTTTCACACCGACTCGGATGAGCCCAAATTGCTTGCTAAAATGAGCCACGGCAAACATGAAGCCCATTCGGGTTGATTCACACTCAGCTTCATCTTACGAGTCATTTTCTTGTGAAAATAGAAGCACCATACAGTCCTCGTCGCGGAGGAATGTTTCACACGACTCGGAAAGATTCAAAACGCATGCCGAAATGCGCTTGGGCATATACGAAGTTCATTCGGCATGTTTGGAACAATGTTTCTCTTTGTGCACCATTCTGGTACGAGTGTAGTTTACGTTACCATTGTGCATGAATGTTTCGCTTCAAGTCGGACGTACTCGAAATGCTGAAACAGGCTAGGGTACACATGTGAAGCCCATTCGGGGAGTTTGACACCCAGTTTCGTTTCGTGCATCGTTTTCATTCGGACCCAGCTTGCAGTACCCCTTGTTACCCATCGCGGAGGGATGTTTCACACTAACCCGGACGTATTCGAAATGAATGCAGAATTGTGCTGAAATGCACAAGCGAACATCGTAAGTTAAATCCGGGTGTTTGGCACTCGGTTTCGTTTCGTGCATCGCTTTCAATTCTTTCAGCTTAGGAACTCGTCGTTGCGGAATATTTCACGCCGACTCGGACGGATTCGAAATGCATGCCTAAATGAGTTACAGCGCATATGAATAGCATTCGGTGTGTTTGGCACCCGGCTTCATTTCGTTCATCATTTTCGTTTCGTGCCGCGATGTTTCATTTTGGCGTGCAAGGTTGCGGCATGTAATGTGCTTGCCACGATGTTCCATTCCGTGCATCATTTTCGGCGCGTGTGGTGTTTGCCACAATGTTTCATTTCGTGCATCATTTTCATTTTCATGTGGCTGCCGCTACAGTGCCCGTTCGGACCCATCGTGGGGGATTTTTTCAGACATACTCGAATGGATTCGAAACAAATGGTGAAAAGCGGTTCCAAACATCATAAGTTCTTTCGGGGCGTTTGGCACTCATTTCTGTTTCGTGCATCGGTTCCGTTTGTATTCTGCTTGCATTACCCGTGGGAACCCGTCGTGGTGGAATGTTTGACACCGACTCGGACATATTCGAAATGCATGCCAAAATGAGTTAAACCACATATGAACTCCAATCGTTGTGTTTGGCAGTCAGTTTCATACCGCGCAACATTTTCGAATGGGCGCCGCTTGTAGTATTCGTTCGTGCTCATCGTGGGGAAATGTTTCACATGAACCCCGGCAAGCCCCGGAACTCTCCTCCCGCGCACCGAAGCGCAGGACGATGAGAACCGATGCGAGAGCCCCGCGCACCTCCAAGCTCGCCGCGCTGAGATCGAGCGGCAACAAGAGGAGCTCGAGGCCCGCAAGATCGACCTCGATAGGCTCCAGGTCAACCTGGAGCAGCGTCGCCTTGATCCACCTCTTGTATCCGGCGCGCGCGCGCACGCCAGGTGCATCACCAGCTCACCGAAGTGTCGGACGGTCACCCGTTCTTCCCACATGCGAGCCAGAACGTCGCCGCGGCGGCAATGCTGCTCCGTGGGCTCCCTGAGCTGACGGACCCAGAGGCTAAGGTCACATACCGAAACCTCCGGGGGCTGATGGAACGTGTTGCCGTACAGCATGCACAGGGTTCCGGCTCCCACCACTCTAGTGCGACCTCGAGCCGCCCGGGTCACCCGTCCTCGCGGGGCCAGTAGAGCCCGACGAAGACGGCGCGACACCTCGAGCGGCCCCAGGCGTCACACACCCCGGTGCTCCACCGCCTAGGGGACAACCGCGACCTCCGCGCCACCCTTGAGGCGCGAAGAAGAGCTGTTGACGCGGCAGCACAGTCGCAGGATGCAGACAGCGGACGGCGCGACAACCGCGCACCAAGCCCCGATGGCCTAGGGCCGCGGGCCTTCGCTTGCGCCATCTGCAACGCCGACTTCCCGGCCAGATTTCGGGCCCCTGTCAACATAATTAAGTACACGGGGGCGACGAACCCCAGTGTCTGGCTGGAGGACTACCGGCTCGCCTGCCGGGCGGGAGGGGCTACGGATGACCTTTTCATCATCCAGTACCTCCCCATCTACCTTGCGGACTCGGCTCGAGCCTGGCTCGAGTACTTGCCTGCCGACACCATCAGGAATTGGACAGACCTGACGAACCTCTTCGTCGGCAACTTCTAGGGCACATACAACCGTCCTGGCAACTCCTGGGATCTGAAAAGCTGCAAGCAGCAGCCAGGGGAGACGCTCCGGGACTATATTCGGCACTTCTCCCAGCAGTGCAATGAGCTCCCCGACATCCGCGACGCCGACGTCGTTAGGGCGTTCATCTACGGCACAACTTGCGAGGCCTTGGTGCACAAACTGGGTTGTGCCAAACCCAGGACTACCAAGGAACTCCTCGACATCGCCACCAACCACGCCTCCGGCGAGGAGGTGGTGGGGGCCATCTTCGACAAGAAGAAGGCCAAGCAAGCACCTCGCGATGAAGCCGGCATCGCCCCCAACCGTACCAACAAGCAGAAGCGGAGGGGGAAGCACGGCCGCGAGGACCGCATGGTCGCCGCCGCCGATCGTCCTGCCAAGCAGCAGGCTCGGCAGGCACCAGACCGTTTCGAGAAGTTGATGGATAGTCTGTGCCCGAACCACGACTATCCCGTCAAACACAAGTACCGGGACTACGAAGTCCTGAGCGCTTCCTCTCCGGGAACCCTACGACATCGCGGGGCAAGGGGAAGAAGCGTGATCCGCCGCCGGACGACGGAGGCAAGAACAAAGAGGCGACCGAAGAGTTCCCGCAACTCAATGGTTGCCTCATGATCTTCAAAGGACCAGCATCCTACTCCGACAAGCGGCGGCTCAAGCTCGCCTTTCGCGAGGTCCACGCGGTGGACCCCGACGTACCCAGCTACCTTCGGTGGTCTGAGTCCTCAATCACGTTTGATCGGACCGACCACCCCACCAGGTCCCGCATCCAGACGCTACCCGCTCGTCGTCGACCCCATTGTGGGAATGAAGCGCCTAACCAAGGTGCTGATGGACGGTGGCAGCGGCCTCAACATCCTGTATGTTGAGACCCTCGACGCCCTGGGAATCCCTCGCTCGGGTCTTTGACCGAGCAAGGCCCCTTTTCACGGCGTCGTCCCTGGCCAACAGGCCCACCCACTCGGGCAGGTCGACCTGCCCGTTACCTTCGGGAGTCCAGAGAACTTCCGCACCGAGACCCTCACGTTTGAGGTGGTGGACTTTCCCGGCTCCTACCACGCCATTCTGGGGAGGCCGTGCTACGCCAAGTTCATGGCAATCCCCAATTACACCTATCTGAAGCTGAAGATGCCTGGGCCGCAGGGAGTGATCACCATGGCCTCATCCTTCCAGCTCGCTTACAACTGCGAACGAAGCAGTTGTGAGTTAGCTTCGGCGGTCATCGCGTCCGCTGAGATCACCGACCTTCGAGAGAGGGTCCCCGAGTCTACCCCCGACTCCGGTAAGTCGGGGCCAAGCTCCTTCAAGTCCGCGGAGGACACGAAGGAGGTCACGGTTGATCCCGATGATCCCGCAAAAACTGTGCGGGTTGGAGCCACGCTCCCCGCCAAATAGGAAGGCGCACTCGTCGACTTCCTCCAAGCCAACCGGGATGTCTTCGCATGGAAGCCCTCGGACATGCTAGGAATCCCGAGGGAGGTCACCGAGCACTCCTTAAATATCCGACCAGGCTCAAAGCCGGTCGCCCAGCGCCTGCGCCGTTTCCACGAAGAAAAGCGCAAGGCCATCGGGGAGGAGATTGCCAAACTTTTGGTCGCAGAGTTTGTAAGAGAGGTGCGCCACCCCGAGTGGTTAGCAAACCCTATTCTTGTAAAAAAGAAAAGTGGGCAATGGAGAATGTGCGTTGATTACACGAGCCTGAACAAGGCAAGTCCTAAAGACCCATTTCCATTACCTCGAATCGACCAAGTTGTCGACTCCACCGCGGGGTGCGAATCCCTGTTGTTTCTGGATGCCTACTCGGGCTACCACCAGATCCCGATGAAAGAGTCCGACCAGCTCGCCACCTCTTTCATTACCCCCATGGTTCGTTTTGCTACGTCACGATGCCGTTTGGTCTGAAAAACGCGGGTGCTACATATCAGCGGTGTATGCAGATGTGTTTTTCTGACCAAATAGGCCGTAACATCGAGGCATACGTCGACGACATCGTTGTCAAGACTAGGAAGGCCGACGAACTTGTCATCGACCTAGAAGAGACTTTTGCGAACCTTCGGCGATTCCGCATAAAGCTCAATCCCGAGAAATGTGTTTTCGGGGTCCCAAAAGGGAAGCTGCTCGGCTTCATCGTCTCCGAGCGCGGCATCGAAGCCAATCGGGAGAAGATCTCCGCTATCAAGAGGATGGGGCCGATCAGCAATCTAAAGGGAGTCCAGAGGCTGACAGGGTGTCTCGCGGCTTTGAGTCGCTTCGTGTCTCGACTGGGCGAGCACGGGATGCCGCTCTACAAGCTGCTGAAGAAATCCGACCGCTTCAGCTTGACGCAAGAAGCGCAGGAAGCCCTCAGCCGACTGAAAGCGTTCCTTACTTCGCCCCCGGTATTGGTCGCCCTGACATCGGGGGAGCCTCTGCTCCTCTATATCGCCGCCACAACCTAGGTCGTCAGCGCGGCACTCGTTATAGAGAGCAGAGGAGGACCGCGTGTTCAAGGTACAGCGCCCGGTCTACTTCATCAGCGAGGTGCTCTCCAAAACCAAGGTTCGGTACCTGCAGGTGCAGAAGCTACTCTACGCGGTGCTCATCGCAAAGAGGAAGCTCGCACATTACTTTGACCAGCACCCCGTGTCGGTGGTGACCTCATCTCCACTCGGGGAGATTGTTCACAACCGCGAAGCCACCGGAAGGATTGCCAAGTGGGCACTCGAGCTCAACGGCTTCGACGTATCGTTCGTCCCCAGGACGGCGATTAAGTCACAGGCCCTAGCCGATTTCGTCGCCGAGTGGACCGAGGCTCAGACTCCACCGGCGCTCGAAGACCCCGAGTACTGGACAATGTACTTCGATGGGTCCTACACCAAGAATGGAGCAGGTACTGGAGTCGTCATCATCTCCCCGCTCGGCAACAAGCTCCAGTACGCTATTCGACTGCTCTTCGATGCCACCAACAACGTCGCCGAGTACGAAGCCCTCGTCAACGGCCTCCGGATCGCCGCCGACCTCGGCGCCCGGTGACTCTACGTACACGGAGACTTCAAGCTCGTAGTCGACCAAGTAATGAAGGCCACAGAGCCTCGCGATGCCCGTATGGCAGCCTACTGCTTGGAGGTACGCAAGCTCGAGGAGAGATTCAAAGGTTTCGAGCTCCACCACAGCTACAGACGCTACAATGGTGAGGCCGACTCCCTTGCCAGTCTTGCCTCCAGCAAGGGCCCGGTCCCCCCTGGGATCTTCGTTTCTGATCTACACAAGCCGTCCATCCGATTGGACTTAACCGGCGAGACCACATCCGACCCCCCAAAAGCGGTCGCCCCAACCGACGCTTAGTCGGGGGCAGACCAGCCTGGGTCAGACCGAAGTGTGCTCGCAACCGACTCCGACTGGAGGCGGCCCTTCATCGAGTGATTAACCGACGGGGCACTCCCCGCCGACCCGACCGAGGCTCGACGCCTCGCACGGCGGGCCAAATCCATCGTCCTAGTCGAGAAGGATTTGTACAAGAGCAGCCCCTCCGGAATCCTCCAAAGATGCGTCCCGACCGACCAAGGGAGACAGCTGCTGCTCGACGTCCATGGTGGCATCTGCGGTCACCATGCCGCGCCCCGATCCTTAGTAGGGAAAGCCTACCGACAAAGTTTCTACTGGCCGACCGCCGTGGCCGACACCGAGCAGATCGTCCGCACCTGTGAGAGATGCCAGTTCTTCGCCCGGCAGACCCACCTTCCGGCACAAGCCTTACAGACGATCCCTATCACGTGTGTTGGGGAACGCGGTATGCTACACTAGCACAAATTAAAATTTCTACCGCAAACCAGAAAAGCTACTCGCAAGAAGGGGATCATAGATCTATTACCACTATGCACGCAATTGCGGAATCCTTCGCACGTCGTTGTAGTGGATCGTTCTCGGCGCGGATCGTCCTCGCCGCGGATCGTCCTCGCCACGGATCGTCCTCGCTGCGGATCGTCCTCTCCACGCCGCAGTAGCAGCAGCGTCACCACAGCAGTCCACACGTCCGGGGATGGAATGCCTCTAAACCGCACGAAAGTGTCTTCTGCGTTTAGCCTCCTCCCCTCCTTATATAGCCATGAGGTGAAACCCTAGGCAGTCAGGGCCCATCTACGCGCTAAGCCCACAAGGTCCATTAATTACGGATCCAATCCGAATTAATGCGTCCCAGCCCGTTAAGTGTGTGACCCTGTAGGTTCATGCGCATTTGGACATGGATTCGGAAAACCCTTTTTCTAATCCAATAGTCGGTAGCGGCTCCTTGCAGAGCATGCCAACTCCCAAACGCATATGATTAAAGTATTGATGTAATAATCCCTTTGCCAAACTATATGAAGATCGAACTCAAGGCGAGAAGCATGTCATCCTTTGACAGTTCAATCCATCTCGTATCCGTGATATGTTAATAAGTTGTGATTGACTTCTCAATCACGGCATGGCCATGCACTTCCTTAATCATATCACACGAGTGGCCTAGACATATATCTCCGTTACATTGGAGTGGCAAATTCCATCTTGACTACTCACTTCCCTCTGCATGTTTCATAGTAAACATGAAAGCTACCTTTATAACTATCCGATTAGGAAATAGTGTTTGGTAACCCCAAGGTAAACTATTACACATGTAGGGAATATGACAATCTCAGGTCTAAGGATCATACATCTACTATGTATGAGATACACTGATGACACATAAGAATGTAACATTCTCGCAGTGTCCCATTGTGGGTCTATCTAACACATGTTCTTCAACATGCGTCCACAATGTATTGATGATATCTCCATATCCCATGATCTATGAAACATGATCATCGAACAATACACGTCTTTGATCTATTCATCGTTGTCCTATACGATGATATCCGATCAGAGATATTTATCGAATTATATCAATAAGTAAAGAGCTTCATAAACAAGTCACACACTTTTTGATCAAAACAATGATATACATTCATTGGACCAATAATAATATTATTATTCATAAACATAGTCATGTTACAATCATCCATATGATTGCCTCAAGGGCATAACACTAACAATCTCCCACTTGCACTTGAGTCAATCAATTAAGTATCTAATACCAATAGACCTGCGTAATGCGCCTCATGCTTAGGCTGTGGTAGTGGCTTTGTCAACGGATCAGCCACATTGGCTTCCGTATGTACTTTGCATATCTTCACGTCACCTCTATCCACAATTTCGCGAATAAGGTGAAAGCGTCGGAGTATATGTTTGGACTTCTGATGTGATCTAGGCTCTTTTGCTTGTGCAATGGCACCACTATTATCGCAATAGATGTTCATTGGACTAGAGGCACTAGCGAGCACACCAAGCTCTGAGATAAACTTCTTTATACATACAGCTTCTTTTGCGGCATCCGAAGCCGCAATGTACTCCGCTTCTGTCGTAGAGTCAGCCACCGTGCTTTGCTTGGAACTCTTCCAGCTTACTGCTCCTCCATTTAGTGTAAACACAAAACCGGATTGTGATCGAAAATCATCTTTGTCAGTTTGGAAGCTTGCATCGGTGTAACCTTTTACAACCAGTTCTTCCTCACCTCCAAAGACTAGGAACATACCCTTAGTTCTTCTCAAGTACTTTAGGATGTTTTTCACAGCTATCCAATGACCATCACCGGGATCCGCTTGGTATCTACTTGTGACACTTAGAGCATATGAGACATCTGGGCGCGTACATATCATGGCATACATGATAGATCCAATAGCCGAAGCATATGGAATCTTGCTCATCCTATCTCGCTCACCAGTTGTCGAATGACACTGATTCTTGCTTAGACTGATGCCATGTGACATTAGCATGAAACCTCTCTTAGATTCATGCATATTGAACCTTTTCAAAACTTTGTCAATGTACGTTTCCTAGCTTAATCCAATCAACCTTTTTGATCTATCTCTATAGATCTTTATGCCCAAGATATAACATGCTTCTCCCAAGTCCTTCATTGAGAAACTCCTTTTCAATGAAGTCTTAACGTCTTCAAGCATAGGAATGTCATTCCCGATCAATAATATGTCATCCACATACAAGATCAGAAACACAAGTGCGCTCCCACTAGCCTTCTTGTAAACACAAGGCTCTTCTTCGTTTTTAATAAAGCCAAATCCTTTGACCACTTCATCAAAACAAATGTTCCAACTCCTAGATGCTTGCTTTAACCCATAAATGGATCTCTGAAGCTTGCATATCTTTTTAGCATTTTTAGGATCAACAAAACCCTCAGGTTGTATCATGTATACATCCTCAGATAGATTCCCATTAAGGAAAGCTGTCTTAACGTCCATCTGCCATATTTCATAATCGAAATATGCAGCAATTGCTAAAATGATCTGGATAGACTTGAGCATGGCTACCGGTGAAAAAGTTTCATCATACTCAATTCCTTGAACTTGTTTGAAACCCTTTGCCACCAACCGTGCCTTATAGATCTGAACATTTCCATCTATGTCTGTCTTCTTCTTGAAAATCCATTTGCATTCTATGGTTTTTACACCATCAGGAGGATCGACCAAGTTTCAAACTTGATTGTCATGCATGGATTGAATTTCGGATCTCATGGCTCCAAGCCATTTTTCGGAGTTTGGGTCCATCATCGCTTCTTTGTAAGTCGTGGGCTCATCTTTGTCCAATAATAATATGTCATGTCCATATCTTATGGGTTCATGATGTGGCCTCCCCAACCTACGTAGGGCTGGTGTCTCTTCCACAGGTTGTACAACACTTTGTACATCTTGTGAAGGTTCAGTGGTAGCTTGAACATATTCATGCGATTCTCGAATTTCATCGAGATGCACATCACTACAACTGATTTCTTTGGAAAGAAACTCTTTCTCCAAAAAGACACCATTTCGAGCAACAAAAACTTTGTTCTCGTTTCTTTTATAAAAGTAATATCCTTTTGTTTCTTTAGGATACCCCACAAAGAAGCATTTTTCTGATTTAGGTGCGAGTTTATCTGATTGCAAACGTTTTACATAAGCCTCGCATCCCCATATCTTGAGAAATGATAATATGGGACTTCTCCCGGTCCATATCTCATATGGTGTCTTCTCAATGGATTTTGATGGGACCCTATTTAATGTGAACGCAAATGTGAACGCAACTGTCTCTAGAGCGAACCCCCAGAAGGATAATGGCAGATCTGTTTGGCTCATCATTGACAGAACCATATCCAATAAAGTTCGATTCTGTCGTTCGGATATGCCATTCCATTGAGGGGTTCCTGGCGGAGTAAGTTGTGGAACGATTCCACATTGCTTTAGATGATCACCAAACTCTTGGCTCAAGTATTCGCCACCACGATTTGATCGTAAGTGTTTTATTGATTTGCCAAGTTGATTTTGTACTTCGTTCTGAAACTCTTTGAACTTTTCAAAGGTTTCAGACTTATGCCTCATTAAATAGATATATCCATATCTACTAAAGTCATCAGTAAAAGTTACAAAGTACTGAAACCCACCTCTAGCAATCGAGCTCATTGGTCCACATACATCTGTATGTACTAGGGCCAACAATTCACTCGCCCTCTCACTAAAACCTGTGAAAGGGGTTTTTGTCATCTTGCCAAGTAAACAAGACTCACATGTTTCAAATGATTCAAAATCAAATGAGGTGAGAAGTCCATCACCATGGAGCTTCTTCATGCGTTTCTCATTTATGTGACCCAAGCGACAATGCCATAAAAATGTAGGGTTCAAATCATTTGGTCGAGGCCTTTTGACATTAATGTTATAGACATGTTTTTCTTTGAGTTCAAGGACGTATAACCCATCCACCATGGGACAACGACCATAATACATATCATTCAAAAATATTGAACAAACAAAGTTCTTTATTCTGAATTCATAACCTTCATGTTCCAAACAGGAAGATGAAATAATGTTTCTACTCATAGATGGAACAAAATAACAATTATTAAGTTCTAAAACTAATCCTGAAGGCAAATGCAATGGGTAGGTGCCAACGGCAAGACCAGCAACTCTTGCTTTATTCCCCACGCGAATATCCACTTCTCCCTTTGCCAAGTCTCTACTCTTTGTCACCGCATTGAATTGCAAATGTGAGCAACCGATCCGGTATATTATACCAAATAGCTTGATTAAGATGTAGCATGATTAATTTATATAACATTTATACATGACGTGTTAGTCACACTCCCATTCCTTTTATCGACCCGGAACGTCTCGCAGTTCCGTTTCCAATGTCCTGACTTCTTGCAATAGAAGCACTGGGTTTCGGGTTGAGGGCCAACTTTGAGCTTCTGAAGCTTAGTTTTGAGGCTCGTGATCTCATCTTGAGCCTTGCCCTTGCCCTTTCCCTTTCCCCAAGCCTTGGCTTTCTTCTTTTTGAAGGCAGTTGTCTTTTGAACCATCATCACATGATTGGGTTTCTTCTTAATGCTTTCCTCGGCAGCCTTGAGCATCCCATGTAGCTCGGTCAGGCTCTTCTCCATGCTATTCATATGAAAATTCATAATGAATGGCTCAAAGCTCTGAGGCAGAGACTGGAGAATTACGTCTGTAGCTAGACCAATGCTAAGGGGAAACTCAAGTTTTTCCAATCTCCAAATGTAGCCAATCATCTTGATTACATGTGGGCTGACCGGATCGCCTTCACCGACTTACAAGCAAACAGAAGCTTTGAGATACCATACCTCTCAGCCCTTGCTTGATTCCCAAACATGCCCTTCAAGCCCAAAATCATATTGTAAGCATCCTGGTCCTCATATTGCTTTTGCAGCTCAGAGTCCATGGTGACAAGCATGAGACAGCTAACCTCTACAGAGGCATTAACATGTTTTTCATAGTCAGCCTTCAAATTCCGAGGAGCATTTTAATTTGGTTCATCAGGAATCGGACTCTCTAGAACATATTCTTTCTTTTCATGTTTGAGAACAATTCTCAAGTTGCGATACCAATCCACAAAATTTGTTCCATTTAGTTTTTCTCTTTCCAAAACCGATCTCTAAGCAAAACCAGGTGCAGCAGGAGGTGCCATTGAACTACAACAGAAACATGCAAAGTTTCTAAGCACTATGTTTCTGTAATACTTTTACTAAACATTTTAACAAAAGAAACTCCTATCATGTGCCCCCTTTATGGACACATGGTGAGTATTCAAGATCCATATTCATTAAACACTAGTGAGCTTTGGCATCACTGCTAGAAATCTAATGACATAGGTAAGCAACATCTTTGCTAATTACTCCCTCCGGTCTGGTAATATCTGTCGTTTTGGACATCGACACGGTCTTCAAAACAAAACTTTGACCGCTAATTTTTGTTATAATATATTTATAAAACCCAATAAAATTATAATATTATGAAAGTACTTCTCGAGACAAGTCTACACATATAATTTTTATGTACCCAATTTAAATATTTAAAAATATATTGTTAGTTAAAGTTTCGGAAGTTTGACCATCACTATGTCCAAAACGACAGGTATTACCAAACCGGAGGGAGTACATCATATGTAACTCTTGTTGGTTGAGCATGAAAACAAGTAATGAATGCCTCCGTCAACTTGAATCATGGCCAGGTCAACTCGCCCCTAGGGCTCACATGAGGGAGGTAGCACTTCCCATTTCCGGGTGCCAATTAAGAAACCTAGCCTCATGTGTGTTTTCCTATACACCAATCGTCTTGTATCCGTTCCTTCATTACTAAAATCATATTCCAACCACTTATGTCCTTAAGCCCAAAACCGTTTTGATAGCTTAGTTAAATCCACCATTGTTATGCGCAATGTGTCCAACACATCCCTATCATCTATTAAGATAGTCATTGATATACTACTTTAGCAGTCATATCAATAATGATCTAAATTCTTGATAGGTACAACAATTGGATGGACAAGTGTGATTTAAAATTTTAACTATAAGGGTGAACAATATCTACTATGAACATGGCATCATATGCAATGAGCATAAAGAAAATAGCAAGGATTAAACACACATCCACACATAATCAAATTAAGATGCGAAATAGTATGGCCCTTAGCATTAGGATCTCCATCATCATGCTTGATTATTCACCTTGCCATCATGCTTAATGCCACCATCTTCATCATTGTAGATGCAACTCCTTACAACTTTGATAATGAATATTACATGAGGGTTTGAAACATCACAAGTCGACACACAGGTCGTTATACATTTTAGATTGAAATAGCCTTATGGCTTGACACGGCACGCAGGCCATGTAAATATTGCATGCATCACATACACATAGGCCATACTATTTCACACAACATCCTGCAAAAACGAGTTAAGCAAAATAGATTCTACGACAGCTGGGTTCCAAGGGGCAGCGCCCCTGGCGGGGTCCAGGGCAGCGCCCAAGGCGGGGTTCAAGGGGTAGCGCCCCTAGCAGCGATGAATCAGATTGACCTAATCCAATTCAATCTGATTGGCTTGGTCCCATATGGTTGCGATTCGTAAACCCTGATGGCGGTAACCCGACCGGTAAGGGCAACGTCGTACCATGAACGGAGTCACCCAAATCAAGATTGATTCGGTTTACACTTTCTTCAAACCCTAAACCGATCGATATCATCGACGGCTGCCTCCACCAATTCATCACATGAATCGGTTGAACATGTAATAGATCCAATCTACTATCCTCACATACCATATGTGCAACATCCAGATCACAAATCTACGCGAGATGGCTCTGATACCACTGTTGGGGAACGCGGTATGCTACACTAGCACAAATTAAAATTTCTACCGCAAACCAGAAAAGCTACTCGCAAGAAGGGGATCATAGATCTATTACCACTAGACGCGCAGTTGCGGAATCCTTCGCACGTCGTTGTAGTGGATCGTTCTCGGCGCGGATCGTCCTCGCCGCGGCGTCCTCGCCGCGGATCGTCCTCGCCGCGGATCGTCCTCACCACGGATCGTCCTCTCCACGCCGCAGTAGCAGCAGCGTCACCACAGCAGTCCACACGTCCGGGGATGGAACGCCGTGCGTCGGTGTGCAAGCACCGGGTCGCTCGGCAGGGGCAATGAGAGGAGGTGGCTAGGGTTTCTGGCGAAACACCTCTAAACCGCACGAAAGTGTCTTCTGCGTCTAGCCTCCTCCCCTCCTTATATAGCCACGAGGTGAAACCCTAGGCAGTCAGGGCCCATCTACGCGCTAAGCCCACAAGGTCCATTAATTACGGATCCAATCCGAATTAATGCGTCCCAGCCCGTTAAGTGTGTGACCCTGTAGGTTCATCCACATTTGGACATGGATTCGGAAAACCCTTTTTCTAGTCCAATAGTCGGTAGCGGCTCCTTGCAGAGCATGCCAACTCCCAAACGCATATGATTAAAGTACTGATGTAATAATCCCTTTGCCAAACTATATGAAGATCGAACTCAAGGTGAGAAGCATGTCATCCTTTGACAGTTCAATCCATCTCTCGTATCCGTGATATATTAATAAGTTGTGATTGACTTCTCAATCATGGCATGGCCATGCACTTCTTTAATCATATCACACGAGTGGCCTAGACATATATCTCTGTAGGAACGGATATGGCGACTAGAGGGGGGGTGAATAGACGCCGAATAAAAATTCAACCGACTTTTGCAAATTAACGAATTCAAACCCTCTTCGCAGCGGAAAGTCCTACTAGTTCAATATGACTTTAATCACCTAGTAGAAGCACCAAAAAGAACCTACACAAAGCCTTAATCAAGGAACCAAAGTTTTTTTTCAAAAATTTCAGTCTCGGGCGGTACTACCGCGCTCTGGGGGCGGTACTACCGCAGGTCACGTGAACAGTAAAAATCAGCACGATTTCAAAAACGAAAAACATGCATAACTTTTGATCCGTTGATCCAATTGATCCCAAATTTTGAACGTAGTTTCCTTAGACTATCTAGGTTCTATCCCAATCAAAGATTAAAGAAATTGGATGCAAAAAGATCACAAATTTCAGTTTGATCTACTAAGAGGTAAGAACCGAGCAAAACCCTAAAAACTGAAAATTCGATCAAACAGACCAATAGAAAGGATCCAAATCAATCACGTGATGATCCTTGATGTTCTAGCAATCTAATTCAGGAATCACTTGAACTAGAACAACTCAAATCACAAGATTGAAAGAAACATCCAAAAGCAAGAAAGAAAATCAAGAGCAAACATGAATTGACATCGGAGATTGCCCAAAGTTTGATCCTTTACTCCTTTTGATGGATTACACAACCCTTCATAGAAGGAGGACAGCACCAAACCCTAACTCCTCAAAAGTTAGAACCCTAAAAACTTTCTCTCTTGTCAAAACCCTAAAAACCCTTAGGTTCTAAACCCCTAGAACCTCTTTATATAAGACCCACCAGCCTTGACCACATTACAAGGCCAACACACAGCCGACTCCAGGTCGACTCGAGTCCAACACCCCCCCGACTCACCAGTCCAAGTCAGTACGCATCCGACCTCCTGTCGGACCCCCTAGCTTGGCGACCGCATTGAATCGTCTCAACTCCATTCATTGATCATGCACCTTGATCCTCTTCAATGCATCCTCACGACATCATTACCGTCCACGGACCTCACCTCCTCCACTGAGCCTAGTCCTGGTCGCCGCCGACCTACATCGAACCTGATCCCGCACATCAATAAACGACAAACTTTTCCGAGCACAAGTCTTTCTCACTTGACTCACATTATCTCAAAAACATCATGATGCATCACATATGTTCATACCCTAACATTATGCATGCATCAAATAATCAAAACCAACAAATTCATCAAAACTCGACAAAACCGGCACTACCGCTTTTACACTTGCGGTACTGCCGCTTCACCTATCGCCGCTTCACCGGCAAGATCGCATTTTAGCCGCTTCAGGTATCGCCGCCACCGACACTTAGCCAAAATTCCAGACATCAACTTTTGCACCTCTGCGAAAAAGCAACCGCTCTCACTAGCGGTACTACCGCTCATCCGGCACTCTGGGACTCTAACCTCCCAGACGTTGCCGCTCCTCGGCACTACCGGATTTCAACTCCAGATCGCCGCTCAACTGACTTAGCCAAAATTCCAAAGATCACGTTTTTGCTGCTCTCACGGAAAAGACAGCCGCTCTCACACACGGTACTACCGCTCCTCCGGCACTACCGGAGTTCAACGCCGGTACTACCGCCTTCACATTTTCATCAACCAAAACTTATAAACTCAGTTTCAAATCAACATTTACTCAGCACAAAAACTTTTCTTTGTCAATAACTTATCATAAACCATTGGGAGCACCACACATGGTCACTCAATCTCCCCCTTGATGAGTATATTGACAATCTTCGCACAAATTATAAGTTTTGTCGAAAAGTGAAAGCAAAAACAGTAATAGCCACAAAAGAAAGAGCAATTGTTCATCAAAGGCTATTACACAATACAAAGATCAAAATCAACACTCTTTTCCCTTTTCAAACTTTCTCCCCTGTCAGTATTTCTCCCCCTTTGGCAAAATAATCATCAAGACTCCCTTTAAATGTATGCAAAAACATGAATGCAAAGCTAGCAAGCTTTAAAGATTATCTAAGATGTATAATCAAATTAACACATTATCGCACATTGAATCACCTCACATATCATGCTTCACAGCCAATTAAAGGAACTGGTTTTGAATACAACGACTCTAATCAAGTAATAGTTTAGACACAAGCAAATTAGAACAGAAAGTAGAGTGTCATAAACTTATCTTGGCTATCTTTTTTTTTATAAAGAGCACTTAGAGAACCCAAACTCACTAATGTTTATCCAAAGCATTTGAACTTGTATATTTTTTTTTTACTCCCCTTGTTGGATCATAACCAACTAGCTTCACAATTCCATAAAAATTTCAAAGAATAGCATTGTGACCACTTGTAGTTTCTTCTTTTGCATAAAACAAGGGATGACAAGTAACTGCACACTAGCCCATACTTGTGCATGGGTAGGTAGTTCTTTCTTGTATCTTATCAAATTAAATCCCTGATAAGTGACTTCACATTGTACTAAACTTGTGTTTAGACAAGTAGCCTTCTCTTGCATCTTGTCATATGATTCTACATGTAACTTAACAAGTTATGCAAAGGACTCATAATGATCATTTGAGTTACTGCAAAGGCTCACAGAAGCTTCAAAATAAAACACTAGCCGTTAAGTAGATGACACAATACTTGTACATCTAGTTTCACAGGTGTAAAAACCATAATAGATTAGTGACAAAGTATTCTTTACTAGCATCCCAAATTGAACTATTTCAGCTTTTCAGTGAGGGGTTTGAATATGAGAATATCATTAGCATTAACTTGACTATATAAACAAAGATAATCAACAAAGCTTGAGCTACATGATGCAATTATGATACAAAGACAAGTTATGACAAAACTCCCCCTCAAACCAACCCATAGGGAAAATGACCCCTAGTTCACCGCGCAAAAGTGCAAATCGTGAAGAATCAAGTGGTTTAGTGAAAATATCAGCAAGTTGATGATTGGTATCCACAAATTGAAGTTCAATAGCACCTTTTTCAACATGATCTCGAAGAAAATGATAACGAATGTCAATGTGTTTAGTCCTTGAATGTTGAACCGGATTTTTAGCAATATTGATTGCACTAGTATTGTCACAAAAAAGTGGAACACTATCAAAATTAATGCCATAATCTTTAAGTGTAGAAGTGATCCAAAGAATGCATGAGCAACAACTAGCGGCTGACAATATATTCTCGCTTCAAAGATGGACTCGAGCAACAGAGGATCAAGTTTCCTTGAAGACCATGAGACAAGTGAAGTGCCAAGAAAATGACATGTGCCAGAAGTACTTTTTCTATCAACTCTACACCCCGCAAAATCAGCATCAGAATACCCTTGGAGTGTAAGCAAAGATGAACATGAATACCAAATACCAAATTCAAGAGTGGAACGCAAGTACCTAAAAATTTTTTTAATCGCTTGCCGATGTGATTCTCGAGGACAAGCTTGAAAGCGAGCACACAAGCACACAGCAAAATGAATGTCTGGTCTTGTAACACCCCTTAAAACTAAACATAGAACAAGAAAATTTCGACAGCATCTCCCCTAAAAACAGGACATTACGGAAGCATTTCATGATAAGCAATTCAAACAGGAATATAAGCAATTCAACAATACTAGCGACAACAAGTCTAAACCAACCATAAGCAAGAATAAGTTTAGTCATAACAACAAATAGTCTAAGTGTAAATAAAATTCAGCAAGCTAATGTATTAAATAAACACTAGTTCATGGGAGTTGTGAAGACATTCGAAGGTTTGTTGTGTTGCTAGCCCACCCCTCATGCTTATGTCTCTTGCACGCTACCTGAAAACAACAAAACACAAGCAGTGAGATTGGGTAATCTCAGCAAGCGGAACAATTAACACATAATCACATCCATCAAGAATTTAACACACCACATGCTTTACATTCAACACCACAACATCGATTACCACAACCTCAGTAAAATGCTCATGCATGTGCATATGCTTATGCCATGATCCTCTTCACCGTGCCCTTTCTCAGGAACACACGGTGTTGTACCGGTACGGTCGCGCACGCTGGCGTCGACAAACTTCCAATACATGATTATGCAGTTAATGCTTCATGCATGAATTCATTCATAATTTTCCACATTGAGTCCACATATTTGCATGCCATCATATAACATGGATAGAAAACAAATAACATTGAGATGAACTATTTAGACAATTCAACCAATAGGCAACATCATTCTTCTCTTTACTCATGGTTCAAAGCCAAAGCACATCATCACATTGCTAATCTAATTATTGCAATCTTCCTAGCAAATGATCAAACCATGTATGATTAATGTCATCGGAAATATAACGAAGGCAATGCAAACAACGATGTATAGCTCAACCATAACACTACTTCCACTTGCCTTTACCGACGTAGACGACGGATCTAGTTGCGTCCAGAAGGGGCACCACCTGTACAAGCATATTTTCAGTATGCAATAACACCACAATTGATCACACAACTCAAACACGCAATTCCTACAACCCGTTCCCCTTTTCCAACACCGAAACCCCGATCTGTCCGGATCGAACAGCAGCAACCCCCATTCTCTTTTTCGTATCTTTTTTTCTACAGAACATAAAAAATATGAAAAAATTACAGGAGCTAGATATTGACGAGATCTACAACTTTCCAGAAGATCATAAATTCTAATTCCTCTGTTAAATATGCCTAAACAGTCGCCCAACACAGTGGATGAAATCTGTTCCCAGATTCTGTTCGTCGGTTTGCAACAGCGATAACTCTCAGAACACTTCCCCAAAAATTCTGAAAAAATTACAGAAGCTAGGTCTCGACGTTATATACTACTTTCTAGTTATAGGTTTTGGCAGAAAAAATCATCTATGCCACGTAAAACGCGAAACAATCCGCGCTGCACAATCCCCCCTTCCAGAAACAGCACCACGTGAACATCTACCCTTCTCCCCCAACAAGATCCATCCAAAACCCTCACCACCAGATCTAATACACTCCTAATCCCTAGTTAAAACAGAGGTAAAAGTTTGGGAATTTTACCTAGTGTTCTCCCTTGCGAACCCACGAAGAACACGCGATGAACCCCGAATCGGCGATCTGCTCGTCCTCCACGCCTCCACGGAGTCGCTCCTCGCCTTCTCCTTCGCGATTCGCAGCGGATCTTGAGCCACCACGTAGGGGAAGGAAGGGGAGGGAGAGGTGGCTGCTAGGGGAGGGAGAGGGAGGAGGCGCCTAGGGTTAGGGGGGAAAAGGGGTGGCGCCCCCCTTGGCTAGTGGGCCGGCCCACTTAGGGGAAGGGGGAGGGAGAGGTGGGGAGGGAAATCCCGGCCTCGGCCCAGGTTGTCCTCGGCTCACTGATTCTAGCCCGACGCTCCAAAAAAAATATTAAAACATCGCATGAACTTTAGTTAATCAATTCCCGACCAAACTTCTCTCTTTTCGAAACAACCACGACGGAAAAGAACTAGGATCGCTCTCAGACCTAGGGCATCACAGGTCTTGAAGCAGTCAAGTATAAAAGCGATCCAATCATGCTTCTGTACTCTTTTTGATCTACTTCAGCACCGTTTTCATCGGGATCCAAAATTGTTGTGGTGCTCATAGGCGTAGACACTGATTTTCCTTCTCCCATGTCAAATTTTTTCAGTAGCTCCTTTGTGTATTTTGATTGGTGCAAAAATGTTCCTTCTTTCATTTGCTTGATTTGAAATCCAAGAAAGTATGTCAATTCTCCCATCATGCTCATCTCGAATTCCCTGGACATCAACTCAGAAAAATGCGAAACAAGGGAGTGGGACGAACCTCCAAAGATTATATCGTCCACATAAATTTGCACCAATAAGAATTGATCATTGGAATGCTGAACAAACAATGTTTTATCCACTTTTCATGTTTAAAAATTATGTTGAAGCAAAACCCTTTTAACCTATCATACCATGCACGTGGAGCTTGTTTTAGACCATAAAGAGCTTTTGACGGATAATACACATGATTAGGAAATTTAGCATTTTCAAATCCAGGGTTGTTTTACATAAACATCTTCTTCAATGAAACCATTCAGAAAGGCACTTTTCACATCCATTTGATAAAGTTTAAAGCCTTTTGATGCAGCAAATGCCAAAAGAATGCGAATAGCTTCTAAACGAGCAACAGGAGCAAAAGTTTCATCGAAATCAATACCTTCATGTTGTGAGAACCCCTGAGCTACAAGTCTAGCCTTGTTTCTAACAATTGTTCCATCCTCATTTAATTTGTTCTTGAAAACCCATCTAGTTCCAATTACATTTTGATCTTTAGGAAGTTCAACTAAAGACCAAACTTTATTACGTTCAAAATTTTCTAACTCTTCATGCATTGCATTAACCCAAGAACTATCGGATAAAGCATGGTATATATTCTTAGGTTCAAAATTTGCAACAAAGGCGAATGAAAGCATAAGAGAGTTTTAGAAGAACAAGAGCGAGTAACCCGTTCATGAAGATCTCCAATCATTAGCTCTTGGGGATGATTTTTCACAATATGTTGGGGATGTCCTGATGATGATCCAATCGTGACATCTATCTCAGTAGAAACTGAGACAGGACCAGAGTCACCTAAAGCAGGAGAATCATCTGTAGGAGTGGATGTAGGAACCATGTCATCATTATCTTCATCAACTTCCTCAAATCTTTTGTCCAAGAAGATTGATTACGAGTCCTCCTGTGAACCTGAAATGTCGTGTCTAGCACCAGGGCTAGCCTCATCAAAAGTAACATCGCATGTCTCTACCATTTTGTTAGTCGATAAATCAAGCACCACGATATCCACGGGAGTGTAAAGGGTATCCAAGAAATATGCCATCTCAGTACTCTGAGCTTCAAATTTATCAAGATTTCCATGTTTAAGAATAAAACATTTGCAACCAAATACTCGTAGATGTGAAACAGTTGGCTTACGTCCAAACCTCAATTCATATGAAGTTTTACCAATTAACGATCTGAGATACACCCTATTTGAAATATAGCAAGCAGAAGAGATTGCCTCAGCCCAAAATTTCCTTGGTGTGCTATATTCGTCTAGCATTGTTCTAGCCATTTGAATCAATGTTCTATTCTTTCTCTCTACAATACCATTCTGTGATGGAACACAAGGTGAAGAAAACTGATGTTCAATTCCATTAGTTTCACAAAAGGATTCAAAGCGAGAATTCTTAAATTCAGTTCCATTATCAGTCCTTATGGCTTTCAATTGATTGGGTAAATCATTTTGCAATCGTTTGATGAAAACATGAAAGAGTCCAAATATCTCATCTTTGGTTGAAAGAAAATACACCCATGAGTATCTAGAATAATCATCAACAATTACCAGAATATACCATTTACCACCAGCTGATTGAACTCTTGAAGGCCCTACTGTATCCATATGAATCAATTGACCAGGGGCGGTTATCATAACAATGGTAACAGGAGCATGAGAAGCTCCAACCATCTTGCTATGACGACAAGGAGCACACACTATGTCATTGCATGATTTAAGTTTAGGCAACCCACGAATCAAATCTAGACCACTCAATCTAGACAAAAGATCAAAACCCATGTGGCCTAGTCGACGATGCTAGAAATAAAGATCTCTAGACTCAGAAGCAACAAAACAATGCATACCAGTTGAGTTATTAAAGTTTGCCTTGAAAATTTTACCAAGTCTAGTCATCTCAAAGATTAAATTTCCATTGACATTAAGAACTCTACAAGCATTTGGTTTAAAGCTTACTTCCAAATTCTCATCAAGCATTTGTGATACAGAAAGCAAATTGAATTTTAATCTTGTGACCAATGAAACATCTTTAAGAGTAAAGTGGTCATTTACCTTTCTTGTACCTTTTTGCAATCACATCGTCCATTGATAGCATCTCCAAAAGTAATCTCTTCATTTCCAGATGCCCTTGTAAGCGAGGAGAACCAATTTGAGTTTCAGTCATGTGTTGACAACATCCAGAATCTACAATCCACATGTTCTCCTTTCTTGCATGCACCACCTACATACCACAAGTAGAAAACATCGAGGACTCAAGATCGGGTTAGTCAAATGAGATTTAGGTATCCAAAGATCAATCACTCGATGAGTAGGTGATCGAACAAAGAACTGTGAATGCAAAGAAGTAGTATTCTGAAAAATCCTATTTGCTCTCACAAATCTTGTCTTAAAATTGTTTCTAAAGCCAGTTGAATCAAAACAATCATCATATCTATGTTAGGGAGTGAAAGACACTCTCTCATTATATCCCAAGCCTGCTCTCTTTTTGTCATATGATCTCAAATCCCCATTGCCAAATCTATGGTTCTCCAACTTGGATTTTTCAACAAACTTAATTTCACTAATCATTTTTGATTCTCTCATTCTTTTATTTCTCTCATCCTTAGCCTTTCTATAGCAAAATCTCACTAGATGACCATCCTTATGACAAAAGGAACAATTATATTTAATTCGAGAGGTACTGGCATCTAATGTTTGAGTTGTTGAGTTTTTTTCCAGAAAAATCAATATAACCAGCAGATTTAAACTTTGATTCAATTGGTTTAGGAGGAAGAACTTCAATTTTACCAACGCCAAGTGTTTTCACAACCACAGGTGGATTATTCTTCAAATCATTGACATGATCAAATCCAATTCCACTATTTTTCACACTCACTTTAGATTGATCAAGAATCATATTCAACTTCTTTTTACCACCTGCAAATCTCTCCAGCATTGATTTCAAATAACCATTCTCTTTAGATAAAACTTGGCAATTCTGACATGAATCAATTGAAGGAATAATAGCTTTTCCTTTGGCTTGAATGGCTCTATCTCTAGCTAAAATAGCTCTCTCAGAATTATTCTTCTCAAAAGCAACATCTTTTTTCAGAATTTCACACTTCATGCATTTACTAGAAGCAAAAGTAGAATGAGTCTTTCTAGCAAGAAGTGTAACATGCATCTTTTCCAAATTTTCCCTAGTGACAAACAGTTCTTGTAAAACAAATGAATGCATTATAGAACCAAAAGCTAGAGTTTGCTTGAAATCATCAATCTTATCTTTTAGCACATTTAGCTCTTTTATTTTACAAGAATGAGTGACTCTAAGTGATTCTAATTCGCATTGAAATCCTAAACAATCATCACATGCATCATTGTTGGAACTTAAATTTCTAAGCTTAGAATTTTCAGTTTTCAGCATATACAAATCATTCTCTAAATCTTTATTCTTATGCTTAGATTTCTTCAATGACTTTCTCATGATGACTAAAACTTCACAAAGTTCATTATAGGAAGGCATTACCTCATTAGAATCACTCACCGAGTCGTTATCGCCTGAATCATCACTAGAGTTGCCTTTGGCCATGAAACACAATCCATTGAAGTCCTTTCCATCTGACTTTCCTTGTTGTTTGTGCTCATTGTCATCATCAGTTGAGTCATCAATGTCACTTAGGTCTAAGTGATCAATTGCAGCAAAGACTTTATTTAGCATCTTCTTTGTTCTTTGTCTAGTCTTGTCTTTGCCTTCCTTTGAGCGGAAAATCTTGGAAGTGGCATTCAGCTCCTTTTGCTCCTTATCCTTGTTCTTGAAACAATTTGCACGAATGTGACCAGTCTTACCACAATTGTAACAAGTGACAGGAGCTCCTCTCCTTTCCCTTGATCTCATATAAGCTGCATTTATACGCTTTGAAAGGAGGGCAAGAGTATCTTCGGAATTTGATCTAGCTGTTCATCACTCAAGGCACTCAAAGAAGCAAAAGAATATGATGATGATGAACCAGTTGCATTATCAATAGCGTAAGAGTTAGCATTTAAAGCCATAGAGCCACCATTGGACATTTTTGAGACAACATCAATTTCAAAAGTTTTAAGACTAGAATAAAGCTTGTCCAATGTCATCTCGCTCATCTTATGTGCCTCACGAACAGCAGTAACTTTCATTTGCCAAACACTGAGATCAAGTGAAGATAAAAAGTGTCTAGCATTTTTAGAATCAGAATACTTAATATCCACTGCTCTAAGGTTGTTCAAGATTCTATTAAAGCGAGCAAAACTATCATCTAGAGATTCACCAGAACGCATCTCAAATTTGGTGTATTCTTTCTTAAATTGATCCTGGCGAGCTTCTTTAACAGAATCAGTACCCTCATGATAATCTTGCAAAGACTTCCAAATGCTATGAGCAGTAAGTAGATGACAAACACGATCAAACTCTTTCCTAGCAAGTCCTTGAAGCAAAATATTCCTAACTCTTTTGTTATTCTCAACATCTTTTTCAAACTCAGGATTATCAATAACATCATTACCAGGAAGATCATAAGGATTTTTTACCTTTCGCCAAATTGCATTACCTTGTGCCTGTAGATAAGCAGTCATTCGAATCTTCCAATGAGAGAAGTCCATACCGTCGAAGATGGGAGGCTTTGTTGAGAACTTTTCCGTCGCCATGGTTTACCAACCTCGCTCTGATACCACTTGTAGGAACGGATATGGCGACTAGAGGGGGGGTGAATAGACGCCGAATAAAAATTCAACCGACTTTTGCAAATTAACGAATTCAAACCCTCTTCGCAGCGGAAAGTCCTTCTACTAGTTCAATATGACTTTAATCACCTAGTAGAAGCACCAAAAAGAACCTACACAAAGCCTTAATCAAGGAACCAAAGTTTTTTTTCAAAAATTTCAGTCTCGGGCGGCACTACCGCTCAAGCGATACTACCGCAGGTCACGTGAACAGTAAAAATCAGCACGATTTCAAAAACGAAAAACATGCATAACTTTTGATCCGTTGATCCAATTGATCCCAAATTTTGAACGTAGTTTCCTTAGACTATCTAGGTTCTATCCCAATCAAAGATTAAAGAAATTGGATGCAAAAAGATCACGAATTTCAGTTTGATCTACTAAGAGGTAAGAACCGAGCAAAACCCTAAAAACTGAAAATTCGATCAAACAGACCAATAGAAAGGATCCAAATCAATCACGTGATGATCCTTGATGTTCTAGCAATCTAATTCAGGAATCACTTGAACTAGAACAACTCAAATCACAAGATTGAAAGAAACATCCAAAAGCAAGAAAGAAAATCAAGAGCAAACATGAATTGACATCGGAGATTGCCCAAAGTTTGATCCTTTACTCCTTTTGATTGATTACACAACCCTTCATAGAAGGAGGACAGCACCAAACCCTAACTCCTCAAAAGTTAGAACCCTAAAAACTTTCTCTCTTGTCAAAACCCTAAAAACCCTTAGGTTCTAAACCCCTAGAACCTCTTTATATAAGACCCACCAGCCTTGACCACATTACAAGGCCAACACACATCCGACTCGAGTCTGACTCGAGTCCAACACACACCCGACTCAACCGTCCAAGTCTTTATGCATCCGAACTCCTGTCGGACCATCTAGCTTGCGACCCGCATTGAATCGTCTCAACTCCATTCATTGATCATGCACCTTGATCCTCTTCAATGCATCCTCACGACATCATTACCGTCACGGACCTCACCTCCTCCCTGAGCCTAGTCACGGTAAATCGCCGACCTACATCGAACCTGATCCCGCACATCAATAAACGAAAAACTTTTTCCGAGCACAAGTCTTTCTCACTTGACTCACATTATCTCAAACATCATGATGCATCACATATGTTCATACCCTAACATTATGCATGCATCAAATAATCAAAACCAACAAATTCATCAAAACTCGACAAAACCGCACTACCGCTTTTACACTTGCGATCTGCCGCCACCGGTACCGCTTCACCGGCGATCTGCATTTTAGCCGTTGGTACTGCCAGCCACCTGATACTTAGCCAAAATTCCAGACATCAACTTTTTGCACCTCTGGAAAAAAGCAACCGCTCTCACTAGCGGTACTACCGCTCATCCGGCACTCTGGGACTCTAACCTCGATCTTGCCGCTCCTCGGCACTACCGGATTTCAACTCGATCTTGCCGCTCAACTGGGACTTAGCCAAAATTCCAAAGATCACGCTTTTGCTGCTCTTTGGAAAAAGACAGCCGCTCTCACACACGGTACTACCGCTCCTCCGGCACTACCGGAGTTCAACGCCGGTACTACCGCCTTCACATTTTCATCAACCAAAACTTATAAACTCAGTTTCAAATCAACATTTACTCAGCACAAAAACTTTCCTTTGTCAATAACTTATCATAAACCATTGGGAGCACCACACATGGTCACTCAATCTCCGTTACATTGGAGTGGCAAATTCCATCTTGACTGCTCACTTCCCTCTGCATGTTTCATAGTAAACATGAAAGCTACCTTTATAACTATCCGGTTAGGAAATAGCGTTTGGTAACCCCAAGGTAAACTATTACACATGTAGGGAATATGACAATCTAAGGTCTAAGGATCATACATCTACTATGTATGAGATACACTGATGACACATAAGAATGTAACATTCTCGCAGTGTCCCATTGTGGGTCTATCTAACACATGTTCTTCAACATGCGTCCGCAATGTATTGATGATATCTCCATATCCCATGATCTATGAAACATGATCATCGAACAATACACGTGATGATCTATTCATCGTTGTCCTATACGATGATATCCGATCAGAGATATTTATCGAATTATATCAATAAATAAAGAGCTTCATAAACAAGTCACACACTTGTTGATCAAAACAATGATATACATTCATTGAACCAATAATCATATTATTATTCATAAACATAGTCATGTTACAATCATCCATATGATTGCCTCAAGGGCATAACACTAACAACGTGGTTGTTCGCGGTATGGGGACTCGATCTGGTCAGGCCCTTTAGAAAAGCGCCCGGGGGCTTCACTCACCTGCTCGTCGCGGTGGATAAGTTCATCAAGTGGATAGAGGCCAAGCCGCTCGCAACCATCACCTCGGCGCAAGCGCCGAACTTCTTCCGCAACATCTTCTACCGGTTCAGAGTCCCGAACTCCATCATCACCGACAATGGGACGCAGTTCACGGGGAAGGAGTTCCTCAAGTTCTGCGACGACTTTAACATCCGTGTCGACTGGGCGGCGGTGGCACATCCCCGCGCCAACGGCCAAGCGGAGCGGGCCAATGGCATGATCCTCCAAGGACTCAAGCCACGAATCTTCAGTCGACTGAAGAAATTCGCGGGGCGATGGGCGACCGAATTGCCCTCTGTCCTCTGGATCCTGTGAACCACGCCGACCCGGTCGACCGGGTTCACGCCATTCTTCATGGTGTTCGGAGCGGAGGCTGTCCTCCCAACCGACCTGGAATACAGCACCCCGAGACTTCAAGCCTATGACGAGACACGGGGGCTTGAAGCACAACAAGATGCCATCGACCAGCTCGACGAAACACGCGACGTCGCCGTTTTGCGATCAGCCAAATACCAGCAGGCCCTACGACGATACCATAGTCGCCAAATCCGCAGCCGATCGTTCAGTATTGGCGATCTGGTTCTGCGCCAAGTCCAGTCCAGCAAAGACAGACACAAGCTCTCACCACCGTGGGAGGGCCCCTTCACCATCGTGGATATCCTCCGACCTGGCACCTTTCGCCTGAAGGATGTCGAGGGCAACGTGAGCCCAACGCGTGGAATATAGAGAAGCTAAGGAAGTTTTATCCTTAAAAATTTTTGTCGTCCGTGTAAAACGCCCGCCTATACGTAAATTCACAATTCGATCTCTCCTGCTGACTCACACCTAACCACCGCGGTCCCTAAAAGGCTACGGTCACCGAATGAGAGTTCGCAGGCGAGAAAGGTGAGAACAAGAAGTACAGCGGGCAGTCTTTTCAACAAAAAGAAAGCCTTTATTTCATCAAGAGTATTTACAGTGGGGGGGAGCGAAGGGTCCCGCGCCATCACCCCCACTAGCCGCCCAGTTCGCGGCGCCTGTGGACGACCGCCTCAACCAAGGCCTCCCTCGTCTCCCGCAGGCAGGGGACGGCCCGGATGAGCACGTCGACCCGCTCCATATCCCGCCTAACCAAGACTTCCTCCACGTCTGCTACAACCTGCCGCCATGCCTCCTTCTGGTCTAAGGTAGGTGGCAGGCCTGGTGGTGGACGATCGGCCATCAAGAGGCAGAAGAAGAGGACTACTCAAGACAACGAGAAGAAAAGATGAAGGAGCCTGCATCGCTAATGCATCCGGTGCCTTCTTTTGTACCCCAAGGCGTGGAAAACGAAGAGGCTCGACTAAGCATAAGCACCAGAAGCCGAAGCACCCTGCACCAACTCCAACCAAAAGCACGGGCATCGAAAGAGTTAAGGCGATCCTATCCCTTAAACTTCTTCCATTCCGTTATGCTTAGCTACCCAGCCTCCGAGTTCAAAGCGGTGCGTAGCGACTGCAACCCAGTCCCCACGCACCACTCGGGGGCTACTCACGCCTACACGGGTCAAAACCACTCGATCGGTCGAAAACGCCCCTCTCGATCGATCTAAAACGCCCTTCCCCGTGCAGGCGCGGGTAAACGCTTTGCTCACACGCTCGCCCAGATCAAGCGGTCCAACCGGCCCTTTGGGTTCCCCCCTCGCGGCCATCCTTTCGACCCAAAATGCTACGGCCTACGCCCCGGCGGCTACGGTTGCGAAGTAGTACTTTGTGGAAGAGGGTGCGCTCGAGTGGGGCGGCCGTCCTCCGGTCAGACGCTTTCCTTTCTCGCGAGGTGAGCGGTCTAAGCCGAAGCTCTGTTTGCATTCCCCCCGGGGGCAATGAACATGGCAACCCGCGCCCGGGTAGCCCCCACTATTCCGGTCGCCACGGTCGTCAGTTGCTCATCGCGCCAAAAAAACGCAAATAGCACTTAGATCGGCCCAACCGGCCAAAGCCTTACCGCTTGCTAAGAGTTAACGCACAAACTTACTAAGTTATGTAAGCACAAATCTAATCCTCCTCCGATTCTTCATGGAGGATGCTGCGCGGCGAGATCCTCCCAGCAATCACCTGAGCGTACAGGTCGACTCGGGACTCGATCCCATCGATCTCCTCCTCGGTTCGATTCTTGGCTATCCCGCTGCTGACGACCTCCAGGTCGATGCCGTTGTAGTGGGAAACGGCGTTGACTAGCGCCGATGAAGCGCCGACCGCAGCTGCCTCGCGCATGGCGGCCTCAACGTGGTCCGGCACCCCCGCCAACACAACGGCGATGGAGCTTGGGCCCGCAGCGAGCCCGCGTAACCGGTCACAGTTGCCTCGGCAGACCTCTTGAAGGGCCTTCAGCTCCGCGGCTAGCTAGGCCCACTCTCCTTCCGCCAGTTCACGCGCCGTCACGGCCACCTCCCGCGCCGTGACTGTCGTGTCCCGCTCCACCACAGCCTGCGTCCGCGCCTCCGTAGCGACGCCCAAGTTCTTTTGCAACTCTGCAACCGCGAAACCACGTCAAGGGGCGACGCGCGTAGGCATAAGTACTCTCGATCTCGATCGCGAAGTAGAAGTTTTGATCAACCTACCGGGCCTCCTCCCGGGCCGAGTCGCGTTCAGACGCAGCCCGGCGGCCTCCTCCCGGGCCGAGTCGCGATCACCCCGGAGGCGGGTCACCTCCAACCGAGCGGACTCCTCCGCCACCACGGCGGCGGCTTTAGCCTCGTCGATCGCCCAAAGGGAAGAAGAGGCCTCGCTCATCTTCGTCTCCCAGGTCTGGTTCGCCAGCCGCACGTCCTCCAACAGCTCCGCGGCTCGAACCAGCCTCTGGTCGGCGAGGTTTGCCCTCTCCCGTTCGACGTCCAGGGCTCTCTGGGCGTCGCGAAGCAGTGCCCCGAGGTGCTCACCCTCCTCCACAACTGCCTGCCTCCGACCGTGTAGGTAACGGAGAAACGCAGACTTATCAATCGACCGGGATTGCACGCGCTGCAAAACACAACTCGATCAATCTAATGCAAAGATCGAAAGGCTACGAGGACAAGCTCGTGACTCTTACCGCTCCGGCGGGGCGAAGACTCCAAGTAAGAGAATCCAGTGCCCTGTTGGAAGACTCGAGGGCGAGGGTCAGACCTTTGCGGATCTGCCCAACCTCAGCTTCGATGAGCTGAGCGCCATCCTGAATGGCCTCCCACTCAGCGTGCTCCGCCACATCGTCCAGTACAAACGGCGGAATCCTAGACGGGCTGCCGACCGCCGAGGATAGCGTGGGTGGCGTCGTTAGAGCAGGCTCCGACCAGGTCGTCCCGGCGGGTCGACCTTCCGAAGATCCCTCCCGGGGGGCCGGGGTGGCTATCGCCGGCTCTTGGGCCGCCGTCGTCGGTGCGTCCCCGAGCAGCGGTGGCAGCGACCCCTCCAACAGCTGCCTCGCGCCAGCAGGAGGCTCTCCCAGCGACGGCGGTGGGAGCTCTTCTCCGTCCCCCCCCCCACACACCACGAGGCGGGATAATGGCTCGGCAGCCGACGCCTCGGATCCCTCGTACGCCGGCCCGCCCGACCGCATCGCCTCTCCCGCTGCCCCCACTGGCGGTGTGAGCACCGTTAGCGGCCCTTCCGGCTGGGTCGGCTCCCCAGTCGGTGCCGGCTCTGCGGATCCCTCGTCCCCGACCTCTAGCACTACTGTCCCCACGGGGATCAGTGGGTGCATCGGGCCCCTCATAGCCGCGGGCGGACTCGCCGCCTCCTCCACAGTCGACCCCGAGAAGTCTCTGTACGTAGCAACCAGTTAAGAGTCATGAGAAACTTGCTCAGGCGAAGAGCGGGACGGAGAAAAACAAAGGCACCCACCGTAGCGAAAGGGCGTGTGGTCGCCGCATCCTCTTCAACCTTCTCCCACACGGAGGCGTGTCGGGCCTCCGCCTCCTCCGCGATGACCTGGCAGGGGGTGTCTCCCCCTGGGGATCGGCTCCGTCCAGACCGCCCCAACCGGCAGGGCGGGACCAGGCCGGTGGCCAGGATCGCCTCCGTCGTCCTCGCTCAAGGACGACTCCATGTCGTCCGAATCGACTGAGGTGGGGTCGGAGACTTCCTCGCCACACGCGGCCCGGGACCAGGCCAGTGGCCAGGATCGCCTCCGCCATCCTCACTCAAGGACGACTCCGTGTCGTCCCACTCGACTGAGGTGGGGTCGGAGACTTCCTCGCCACACGCGGCCCTGGCCGCGCGCTCCTGTTTCCTCTCCTCCACTGCCTTCCTCCTTTTTTCCTCCTTTCGCTATTTGCGGGCGGGACTACGCGAGCCATGGCCCTCAGCTCCTTCTCTTCGGGCAGCAGTGGTCGGGAACTCATCCCAACGAGCCCCTGTGGGAATACGTTTAAACAACCACCAAAAAGGTCGAGTAAGAGGGGTCAGGATAAGGAGACCACCGGACTTACCAGGTTCGGTGGCTTGCAAGCCGAAAATGGCACGGGTACCTCGCTCGCCGCCTCAGTGGCGCCCGCGCCAACGACTGCGAGGACCCGAGCCGCGAGCTCCGACGCCGGGAGCTCCGCCTCGGATACCCTCATGGGGTCAGACGCCCCGATGTACCGGAACATGGGATGTTTCCGGTCCATGAGGGGTTGGATGCGCATCCCCATGAACGCATGCACAATGACGTCGCCGGTCAAGCCCCGCACCTTCAGGGCTCTGATCTGTTCGACGATTATCACCACCTTCTTCTTGTCTTTCTTGTTCGGGCCCCAGCTCCATTGGGGGCCCGCTTCAGGAAGTCGGCCGATGAAGGCTGGGGCGCTACCGCCGTGGTTCTGGACGTAGAACCACTCAGCGTGCCATCCCCGATTCGACGACGGCAGCCTCACCTTGTAGGATCGAGGTATACGAATATAGCAATCAGAGGGGGGGTGAATGATTGTGCGGAAGCTAAAACCAAATTCTTGACCTATTAAAAGTTCACCCCAAAACAGAACCAAATAATTGCCTCGTTTTCGACAAAAACAGAATGATAGAGGTTTGGTAAAACGAGAATTCCCGGAGATCCAACCGACGAAACGATCTGAAATTTGGACACAAGAAACTAGATTCCAATACGAATCGAACCCAAAAAGAATCAGCTCGATCGGACTTACGGATCAAAAGTTATGAACCTCTCAAGCTTGCTGTGACAGAAGATGACGAGAATAGATCTAACTAGAATTGTAGCTCGCCGAAAGATTTGAAGAACTTGATCTTTATTTCTCCTTTCTTTTGTCTAAAGTACTCCAAACAAAAGAGTACAACCCTAAAGCTTGCTCAAAGCTTGATGCGATTGATGCCTTCAACAGGAGACACCCCTCCTATTTAAAGGACCAACCCACAAGGAAATCTGAATACAATTCCTATTCCCTAGAAGGAATCTGTATCCAACACAACTCTACTTGGCCCAACCTGGCCGAGTACAACTCTTGCACGCGTATGGCAACCCTACCATACTCACGTGACTAACACTTTGCACGCGTATGGCCACCTGCCATACTCACGTGACTAACACTTTGCACGCGAATGACCTCCTGCCATTCTCACGTGACTAACCATTCTTCATGTGCACCATTCTCTTAGCCCGAACATCCCGCATGACATCCTTGACCACCAAGACCTCAGTTCCTCCTGAACCTAGTCCCGAACCTCAGTTCCTCCATGAACCTAGTTCCGGTCCCGTCATCGACCACGTTCGTCTTCGAGCAATACCTGCACATGAACAAACCACGAAACAATTCCGAGCACAAGTCCACGACTTGACTCACATCAATCCATGCAACTACTCACATGAGCATTGCATAAAGTCCACTTCAAAAGAAGCATCATGAAATCATCACAAATTTCATAATCTCAAATTCAAATCATTTCAATTCTTGCAAAACATTCAAACCGAGCAAAACACGTTCACAACGGACCAAGAATAAAAACTAGAAAAAGTCCATTCACGACGGACAAACAAAATCGGTCCGTTGTACACGTGAAAGTCTCTGTTCCAAGAAGAAATCATTCCGGCGAAAACACGTTCACGACGGACAAACAAAATCGGTCCGTCGTACATGCGAAATCAAACCTCAAAAAGCCATTCACGACTGACCAAAGAAGTTTGTCCGCCGTACATGCAAAACTTACTGGTTTCTTGGAAGATTGAGTTCGACTCATGAGCTCAAAAACACGTTCACGACAGACCCAAAAACTTTGTCCGTCGTACATGCACAACTTACTGGTTTTGAGGAAAATTGAGTTTGGCTCAATGAGTTCAAAAGCCTGTCCACAACAGACCCAAAAACTTGGTCCGTCGCAGATGGGGAACTTACTGTTTCTTGAGAGCTTGGTCCGGCGCAAAAGCGAAACTTACTGCTTCTTGTCAAATTGTCAAGCACATGCACAAGCACATTTTGCAAATCCAATTCTAAGTTAATTTTTCAGTTCAAAACCAATTTTTCAGCACATGATTTCACACACCTCGACGTAGTCTGCCGCCCGACCGCCTCGCAGCTGGAAGGCTACACCGCCGAGGGATAGCGAAGTGCCCGCCGATTTGTCCTTCAATAGTCGCGGCACGAAGAAATGCCTCCAGAGTGCCCAATGGGGATCGATCCCCAGGAATGCCTCGCACAGCGTCATGAAGACCGCGATGTGGAGGACGCCGTGATGAGGACATCACTACCATGGACACGGCCATGCCTACAAACCCAATTGAAACCAACAATGTAATACAAGGGCCAATTATTCGAGCTCGCGCACGTCAATTCAATTGCCAGGTGAATGCGTTCCTTGGGTTGCATACAAATAATTTAATGAATGGAATGCTATTTAATACTTGTGATGATTTTATTGTCCTTAGGAACTAAGGAGAAGGACTCCCAAACATCAAGCATGAAGCCAATTCTTCCGGTGCACAAGCTCAACTCGGATTCGGCCTCCAGGAAAGCACCAACTTAAAACGACCAAAACTTTTGATCCACAAGTGTGTTTGGGGTCTATGAGTACTGGTTTGAAAGGTTTTGTCATCCTCTTTCAAATGGATCCGGCCCCATGTCCAAATTCGTTACGACTTAATGGGAATCTGCAAAACAATTTTGGTCATCTTTCCAAATCCGAGTCAAACTAGGAATAGGAGTCCTACTCGGCCATGGATGTGTTTTGGACGCCCCTAGCACTGTTTTGACCTCCTATTTCTCCTATATATAGCAAGGTAGTCCCCTAAAATAACTTGGGTTTTGGTTATTTGATAGTTTAGCCTTTTGCTACAATTTGAGTCTTTTAGACGTGCTCAACGGCCGCCTAACAAGCTCCTTGTATCGGAACCCCAACTTTTCAATACTTCATATATATTTGCAATTTTAGATTGCTTTTGCCTTGTTCTTGCTTGTTCTTCGATTGCTTGCAGGAATTGATCTTCGTGATCAGGTTGATCGTGCCCACGGCAAGGTCAATAACCCTCTGGAGTTGGTTTAGCGATTGCTAAGGCGCATCGTCATTGTACGTTGTAGTCGGATCGTCAAAGTCGTCTCCACCCAAATCGAAGGTTATCATTCTCATCGAAAGATCGGGACACCCAGTGTTACATCACGCCGTTGGGGTTGAGGTCATGCACCTCCGCCCCATAGAAGTGCAGTAGTTTGCGAACGAAGGGGTGGAGTGGAAGGCCGAACCCGCGCTCGAAGAACGAGGCGGGCACAACAACCTCGTCGGCCTCCAGCACAGGCGCCGCGGCGCCCGTCGGCACCCTCCACCTCAAATTGGCCCGCGGAGGAAGAAACCCCTTCTTCTCCAAAGCCACCGCGCGGGTCGGCAGGATAGCGCACCCCGGCCACGACATCCTTGAAAGGAGAAATAGCAGGCAAGCGAAAGCTCTCCCGACTCCTTCCCCTCCGCCTCTCTCGCTCCCATGTGTGGCAGAAGTAGGTGCAAAGGCGACAAAGAAGAATGGGAGAATCACCCCCGACGCCTGCCTCTCTGGACTTATAGGCGCCGTGCGGACGTGAACCCGGCGGACGCCAAACCCAGTGCGCGCCGCTTCAAGCAAAGCGGTCCTCGGGCCGCCTTTTCGCCTGACACCCCACTACCGAGCCACCGGTAAGCCACGATGGTTCCCAATACCCCTGCTATGCTTTAAATGCCGACAGGATAGCCAAGCAACGCACTCCTGCAGCACCTCGGCCTCCGCCGGTGGGGATGGGCCGACTTCCCCCGAATAGGTACGCAAGGCCCACCGGGCCGTTCCGGCCTCAGGGCGCCGAAGAGCTCGACAGCTCCTACCCGAGGTATGACCTAACGCTGTGGGTTCCTAAGGCCCGGTCCGCCAAGCGGACTTAGCGCTGCCCCAGTAGATATTGAGCGAAGGGTGAGCATGAGACGAGCCCTCGGTGGGCCCCAAGTTGGGTCGGCAGACGACCCAATCGCCCCAACTCGCCTCTGAGACCATACTTCACGCCCTTTCGTGGAACCCAACGATGGGTAGCAGCCAGCTGCGCCCCGGGTCGGCGGACGACCCAGGGTCCGATACGGGATTGGGTAAAGAAAGGTTTCTAATGGGACGCCCCCAGAGGACCAGTGTCAAGGCCCCAAAACTTCAATTATTCTGGAACATCCGGAGTCTCCGGATTAGCATCCGGAATGTCCGGACACAACCCGGAATGTCCGGATATATTGTCCGGAGTATCCGGATTGTCCTGACCGAGCGCCTCAACCCGGAGTGTCCGGACAAAATGTCCGGAGTGTCCGGATTGGCTACCGAAGACCCCAACCCGGAGTCTCCGGGTTAAATGTCCGAAATGTCCGGACTTATCGTGGGTTGAAATAAAAGTCCGGTTCTTGACTTCCCCACCTCATTTCTTCTCCCCATTTTGGTTCCCCACCCGTGTGAGCTCACCCCTCCACCCTAGCTCCTCTCCGGCGAGCTCCCACCGGCCGGTGACCCTCCGTGGCTCCTCCCCGGCGTCCTCTAGCTCGTCCTCAAGCCGGTGTCCTCCTTCCTCTACCCCGGCTTTGCTCCTTTGTCGTCTTCCTTGGAGGTAGGTCCTCTTCTTGGGGGTTGATTCGTGGGTTTCTTGAGTTCTAAGGCCATCCATGGTGGGTTTGGGACCTAGGTTTGGGTTTGAGAGTTTGGGGATGAACTTTGGAGTTCTAGGGTTTTGTGGTGTGGTGATTCTTGGGGTTGGGTTTAGGCAATGTTGGATGCTAGGGTTAGAGGTCGGGGGTAGATTATGTCATCCCTAGCTTTGGATTGGGTTTTAGTTGGAGATGTTAAGAATGAGCCTCAATCGTTGTGGTTTGAGCTAGCTCGGAGCTTCTCCCGGCTTGCATGGTGTAGAAAGTTGTAGATCGGGTTCTCGCGGTGCCATAGGACTTGGCGGCACCTCGATCCGTCGAGTCATTGAGTAAAACTCGCCAGGTCCGGAGTGTCCGGACTAAAAGCCCGGAGTGTCCGCCCTAGGCCGGAGTATCCGGACACACGGTCCGGAATGTCCGGGTTAGCCGGACTGTCCGGATGAAATACCCGGACTATACGGGTTCCCCTGGTCTGTTCGGTTGGGGGTTTTGCAAATTGTGGTATTTTTGTTGTTTCTTTCGCATGGCATGCATTTCATTGTGCATTGTATTCGTGTAGAAACGATCCCGCGGGGCTTGATGCCGCGGCGATTGAGGGTACTACCGGAGAGCCGGCTATCGCCGATCCACACGCAGAAGAGCAAGGCAAGCACCTAAGCATATTCAACCCTATGTACTTTTACTTTGGTGAATCAATTGCTTATTGGATTAATTGTTGCATTAGGAGTTGAAATTTTGGGATAGGACTAGACCCTAATTGATGCACGTACACCCCTTGATTATTGTTGAATCTTCCTTGGAGCTAATATGGGTAATATAATGAGTCGTGCTTAGTATGCTTAGAAGTCGGGTTTGGGCCAAGTGGTGGAAGGTTCCACCGCTTGAGATTGATGTACTTTACAAATGTTGGGTTGCAATGGGTTTGTTTATGAGAAATGAAATGCTGAAAACTGAGACCGAGCGAGAGAGTTGGATCACTTGGGTAAGGAGACCCAAGTGTGGTAGTCTCGTCCGTGTCGATTGAGGACCGACCGGGTGTAACGTGGCTAAAGCACCTTTTTGGTTGATCGCATGCCTGATTATGGTAGTGCAGTGGCCGCTCTTTCATCGCATGCCGTTCGATGGGCCATGCCCTCATGTGGTTGGACGTGGTTGAGGGCGGGGCCTAGGCCGGCTCTCGGGCGCCAAGCCGGGCTTGGGGCTGCTCGAGGGGGTGCTAGGTTTCCGGACCGCATGAAGATGCCCCAACGAATGGGTATGGATGGGAGGGGATTGACATGAGGCTCCTTCGTGACACATGTCGTGTGATCAATGCTTCCCTGCAGGGTTAATTAAGCGATTCGAATTGCCGTGCTCACGGATATGAGCAAGCTTGGTCAGATGTTACTCAACGTAGTAATAACTTAAATAGAAGTTCGCCTTTGGGCTTGAGCTCGAGATAAATGTGATTAATTGTTGCAATTGTTAATTGTTAACTTCACATTAGAAGTAGGTGCTGTTACAACCGCATTAAAGTTTTGAACTGAGTAGTTTAAGTAACTAAACAGCAAATGTAAGCATTTATGCAAAATTTTACCTTCAGCTTATTCCTTGCTATTTCCAAATGCATATCCCTTTGGCGTCGGTCGTATATGGACCACGGGTAAGACTTGCGAGTACCTTCTGTACTCAGGCTTCTGCGTTGTGGTTTTGCAGGTGAGGATCCAGCGGGGTGCGAGTTTTGCCCCTACTGCCTATCGGTGACCGGGCGGGGCACTGAGTAGAGGCTGTCGACGCATGTGCGTGTGAAATCATGTGCTGAAAAATTGGCTTTGAACTGATAAATTAACTTAGATTTGAATTTGCAAAATGTGTTTGTTCATGGGTTTTGACAATTGACAAGAAACAGTAAGTTTTGCCTTGGCGCCGGACCAATCCTAAAGAAAACAGTAAGTTTCCCATCTACGACGGACAAACTTTCTTGGTCCTTTGTAAACATGCTTTTTGACAACGTCTTTCTCCTATGTACAACGGACAAAGTTTTTGTGTCCGTCGTGAACATGATTTTGAGCGCATGAGCCAAACCCTATTTTCCAAGAATCCAAGAGCTACGCATGTACGACGGACAAAGTTTTTGGGTGCATCGTGAACGGCTTTGAGGATTGATTTCGCATGTACAACGGACAAAGTTTTTGGGTCCGTTGTGAGCGTGTTTTCACCGGAATGTTTTCTTCTTGGGCCGAGAGTTTCACATATGCACGGACAGATTTCTTGTCCGTCGTGAATGGACTTTTCTAGGGTTTTTATTTCTTGTCCGTTGTGAACGTGTTTTGCTCAGTTTAGGATGTTTTGCAAGAATTGAAATGGTTTGATCTTGAGATTATGAAATTTGTGATGATTTCATGATGTGTGTTTTGAAGTGGACTTTATGCAATGCTCATGTGAGTAGTTGCATGGATTGACATTGAGTCAAGTCGTGGACTTGTGCTCGGATTTGTTTTGTGGTTTGTTCATGTGCAGGTATTGCTCGAAGACGAATGTGGTCGATGATGGGACCGGAACTAGGTTCATGGAGGAACTGAGGTTCGGGACTAGGTTCAGGAGGAACCGAGGTCTTGGTGGTCAAGGATGTCATGCGGGACGTTCGGGCTAAGAGAATGGTGCACATGAAGAATGGTTAGTCACGTGAGAATGGCAGGAGGTCATTCGCGTGCAAAGTGTTAGTCACGTGAGCATGGCAGGTGGCCATACGCGTGCAAAGTGTTAGTCACGTGAGTATGGTAGGGTTGCCATACGCGTGCAAGAGTTGTACTCGGCCTGGTTGGGCCAAGTAGAGTTGAGTTTGATACGGATTCCTTCTAGGGAATAGGAATCGTATTCAGAACTCTTTGTGGGTTGGTGCTTTAAATAGGTGGGGGTCTCTGTTGAAAGGCACCAAGGAGAGCTGAGCGCATCAAGCTTTGAGCTTGGTTTTAGGGTTTGTACTCTTTTGATGAGAGTATTTTAGACAAGAAATAAAGATCAATTCTTCCAAGTTTTTTGCGTGCTACAGTAACCACGTCGCTACAGTATTTTCTGTTTTGGTTCTTGTTTGCATGCTTGTTCTAGTTCTAGATTGGTTTTGTTCTTCAAGTTTTATCTTGATTTGATCCATCAAAAACCTCTCTAGGGTATTGATCTAGTGTTTCTCAAAGTCTAGTTGATCAATCTTTTGTCGTTCTTGTTTAATCTTGAAGTTTTGATTAGATTGATTCTCGTCAAGTTCTGGATCAGCAAGCTTGCGAAGCTCATAACTTTTGATCCGTAAGTCCGATCGAGCTGATTCTTTTGGGTTCGATTCGTATTGGAATCTAGTTTCTTGTGTCCAAATTTCAGATCGTTTCGACGGTTGGATCTCCGGGAATTCTCGTTTTACCAAACCTCTGTCATTCTGTTTTTGTCGAAAACGAGGCAATTATTTGGTTCTGTTTTGGGGTGAACTTTTAATAGGTCAAGAATTTGGTTTTAGCTTCCGCACAATCATTCACCCCCCCTCTGATTGCTATATTCGTATACTTCGATCCTACAAGTGGTATCAGAGCAAGGCTCTACTAATCCATCTTAACAGGTGATTAGTAAACGGTAAGTTATGGCAACAGAGAAATACTCGAACAAACCGCCAATCTTCGATGGCATGCATTTCCCAAGCGGATCCGGATGATCGCATATCTTCAAGCTCAAGGTAACGCGATTTGGCGCAAGGTAAAAATTTCTGCATTTAGCTTCCTTCTAATGATGATATTGATAAAATCGAGTTTGAAAAGATGTTGAAAACAATAATAGAGCTAGAAACATATTGCTTCAAGGACTTGCTAGAAAAGAATTCGATAGAGTCATCATTTACTCACTTGCTCATGAAATTTGGAAATCTCTTCAAGATTATCATGAGGGTCTTGACTCTGTAAAAGAAGCTAGGCAAGATCAATTTAAAAGGAATATACTAGATTTGAAATGAACTCGAGAATCTCTAGATGATTGTTTTGCTCGCTTTAACAGAATCTTAAACAATCTTAGAGCTGTAGATGTAAAGTACACTCGACTCTGAAAATGCTAGACATTTCCTATCATCTCTTGATCTTAAAATCGGCAAATGAAAGTGATCGTTTAGGGAAGCTCACAAGATGAGTGAAATGACTTTGGATAAACTTTATTCTAGTCTCAAGACTTTTGAAATAGACATTGTTTCAAGAACTTCCAATGATAACTCTATGGCTCTTAATGCTAATTCTTCATATGATAATGCTACTAGTTCTTCATCATCATATTCCATTACCGCCTTGAGTGCTCTTAGTGATGAACAGCTAGATCAAATACCGGAAGATACACTTGCTCTTCTTTCCAAGCGTGTCAATGCAGCGTACATGAGATCAAGGGAGAGAAGAGGAGCCTCCATCCACTTTGCTACAAGCTCAAGGCGGGGCACATCCGTGCTAATCTGTTTCAAGAACAAAGATAGAGAGGAGAAGGAGCAAAGCAACTCCTCCAAGTCCTTCCAAACCAAGAGAGCAAGGATAAAAATAAACAACGAACAAAGAAGATGCTCAACAAAGTCTTCGAGGCAATTGGTCGCTTAGACTTAGCGACATTGATGACTCAATCAAGATGAGAAGGAAGCGAAGCAAACGAAGCTGAATGAGAAGGATCTCACCTGACTATGCTTCATGGCAAAGGGAACACTAGTGATTCTAGTAACAACGACACCTCCAATGACGGTGATGAGGTAATGCCTTCGTATGATGAGCTTTGTGAAGTTTTAGTCATATTGAGAAAATCTTTAAGAAAATCTTCACTCAAAAATAAAAGCTTAGAAAAGATCTATCCATGCTAAAATCTGAAAACTTTGATCTTAGAAATTCAAATTCTGAAAATATTTGCGATACTTGCTTAGATCTCAAATTTGAAATTAAGTCACTAAAAGAGGAACATGTGATTAAACTAGAACAAGTTTATGCCACAATTGAAAAATGAAAAACTTGTGAAAAATATTGGTTGCTCTAATCGATAGTTTACTGATCAAATTGCTTGCTCTAAATGTTCTATTCTTGAGTTGAAATTAAAAGATGCAAATTGTAGAGTTACCCAATTAACAAATGACATGTTCACTCATGAAATTAACTCGTGTTCAAATTGCCAGAAACAGAAAGCTAAAATTGACACTCCTTGTGATAATTGTTTAACTCTTGCTAAGAAAGTTGATTACTTGCAAAATTCTTTGGAACGTTTCACTGATGGCAAGAAAAACCTAAACATGATTTTGGATCAATCAAAAGTCAGCTCTCAAAACAAAGGTTTAGGTTTTGATTCTTATGCTCATCATAAATCACATGCTCCCACTGTTGTCAAAACACTTGAAAGTGGAAAATTTGAAATTGTCAATGAGCCTAAGAAAACTGTCTTTAAATCTGCTGGTCTTTTATCTTCTACTATGATGAATGCAAAATGTGCTTCTACTGTTAAAGCAAAACATCATGTTAAGTACACTTGCACTCATTGTGGTAGAGATGGACATTTAGTAGACTTTTGCTTTAGACTAGCTAAACAACAAAAGAGAGAAAGGTTTAATGCTAGGTCTAATTTCAGAAAGGCACACTCTACTTCTCATTATGTGCCTAGGGTGAAACAAACACCTTTTGTTTCTAAAAACACGGAAAAAGGCAAATCTGTTTTTGTACATAAGAATACTCGTGTTGTGCCCCTCACAGCGTCGTGTGTCTCAAGATCTTTGGATTCCTAAACATCTTATTTCTAACCCCAGTACCGAGGCCTCGACAATTTCTGCTTCTATGTAGGCCTCTCACGCGAGGAAGGAGAACATGTGGCTAGTGAATTTCGGATGCTCACTTCATATGTTCAGTGATAAGTTTTGGTTCTTCTTCACTCGTGCATCTCATGCTAAAAGTGTTGCCTTTGAAGATACTTCTTCCACTTCTGTTTTCGCAAAAGGCACTAGTCCAAATAGTGCAGGTACAGGTGCATATGTTCAGGGGGAGAGTGTCTTTGTTCATAAAGATTATGATAATGCTGTTGAGGACGAGATAATTAGAGGTTTACATGAGAGACTCTTCCCACGTGCTTCACATCAACAAACGGTCAAGTGAATTTTCAGGTATCTCCATGGTACTCAAGATTTTGGCATTTGGCTTTTTGCTTCCTTATGCATTAGTTTAAGAGCTTATTCTGATGTTGACTTTGGAAGATGTTGAATTGATTTGGTTCGTGCCACTTCTTGAGTAATCCTCTTTCTTGAGCATTTGATATTGGATTTCACTTTCTTAGAGATCATGTTGAAAAAGAAAATATTGTGCTTCACCATGTGGATACTGAACATCAATTGGCAGACATTTTCAAAACCTTTGTCTTCTTCTCGTTTTGCTTTTATTCGGGGAGAACTTGGAATTGTTCATCCAATGGGATTGTTTTGAGGGGGAGTTTCTTTGCCAAGTTCTTTCACTTGATGAGCTCACTTTATCATATTTCTTTATATGTTATGTAATTGAGCTAATATATGATAATCTAATTGTCTCACTTGAACTAAAAATGACATTGTGGAATTCCCTGACTGATTACCTATAGCTAAATACTCTGTGATATCTTACTCTTCTAGGCTTGATATTGAATCCTCTTGACAAATTTGGGCTATGAAGCAAGTGTGGTTTCAACTTTACTCTTTCATAAGACCTTTTAATCACTTTTGCATGTTTATAATCAAAGAAAATGAAAAGAAAAGGGAATCAATAAAAGGGGTTGTTAAAAGCAAAAAACCTCAAGTTATGTGCTTGAGGTGCTTTTCCTAAAAACATAAGATGTATGCTTCAAGCATGCCATTCCCTCAAAAGACAAGATGTATGCTTCAAGCATGCCACTCCAAGGAAATAAAAGAAGTATGCTTCAAGCATGCCACATGCAGTTCTTGTTTAAAGATTAAATTGGTCCACTAGATTGGAGTTGAAACTACTTGCTCGCCTGATTTGTTATTTGCTTCAACTTTGAGCCTTTGTTTTTCTTCTAAAGGTTTTGCTTAGTACTTGGCTATAGTTGACTGAATTGAGGTTGAGATGCATGTCATTCCCTAACTTGTTAAAATCACATCAAGATCGTGTATTTGGCATGTTATGTGATATATAAGGTTATATGATCGAATGAGCTAATCTTTTCCTATCTTGGCACTCCCTTGGTTCTCTTTGTCAAATCATTGTTTCAGGAAAAATTTTGAACCTGTTCTCTCTTTTACTCTTGATGAATCCATTGTCAAAGGGGGAGAAATTTGGAAATCTTTCTTTGAAAAGTTTAAAGAAAAAGGGAGAGTTGTATTTGGAAATTTGAGAATTTTGGGAGAAGTTTGGAGAATTTTTGAAATTTTTGGGCGCATTGCACATTCACACACATTTTCATTCTCAGGGGGAGATTTTGTTTTGCATTTTGGTCAAAGAGGGATTTCTGTGTTTTCTTACTTTGGTCTTTGATTCTTTGGATTTCAAAATCTTTGGTAAAGTGAATGCCAAATGATCAATTCTAAGTGGTGTTGCCAATGTTTTCATCAAGGGGGAGATTGTGAAATCATGTGCTGAAAAATTGGCTTTGAACTGATAAATTAACTTAGATTTGAATTTGCAAAATGTGTTTGTTCATGGGTTTTGACAATTGACAAGAAACAAGAAGTTTTGCCTTGGCGCCGACCAATCCTAAAGAAAACAAGAAGTTTCCCATCTACGACGGACAAACTTTCTTGGTCCTTTGTAAACATGCTTTTTGACAACCTCTTTCTCCTATGTACAACGGACAAAGTTTTTGTGTCCGTCGTGAACATGATTTTGAGCGCATGAGCCAAACCCTATTTTCCAAGAATCCAAGAGCTACGCATGTACGACGGACAAAGTTTTTGGGTCCGTGAACGGCTTTTTGAGGATTGATTTCGCATGTACAACGGACAAAGTTTTTGGGTCCGTTGTGAACGTGTTTTCACCTAATGTTTTCTTCTTGGAACTGAGAGTTTCACATATGCACGGACAGAGATTTCTTGTCCGTCGTGAATGGACTTTTTCTAGGTTTTTATTTCTTGTCCGTTGTGAACGTGTTTTGCTCGATTTAGGATGTTTTGCAAGAATTGAAATGGTTTGATCTTGAGATTATGAAATTTGTGATGATTTCATGATGTGTGTTTTGAAGTGGACTTTATGCAATGCTCATGTGAGTAGTTGCATGGATTGACATTGAGTCAAGTCGTGGACTTGTGCTCGGATTTGTTTTGTGGTTTGTTCATGTGCAGGTATTGCTCGAAGACGAATGTGGTCGATGATGGGACCGAACTAGGTTCATGGAGGAACTGAGGTTCGGACTAGGTTCAGGAGGAACCGAGGTCTTGGTGGTCAAGGATGTCATGCGGGACGCTCGGGCTAAGAGAATGGTGCACATGAAGAATGGTTAGTCACGTGAGAATGGCAGGAGGTCATTCGGCGTGCAAAGTGTTAGTCACGTGAGCATGGCAGTGGCCATACGCGTGCAAAGTGTTAGTCACGTGAGTATGGTAGGGTTGCCATACGCGTGCAAGAGTTGTACTCGGCCTGGTTGGGCCAAGTAGAGTTGAGTTTGATACGGATTCCTTCTAGGAATAGGAATCGTGATTCGTAACTCTTTGTGGGTTGGTGCTTTAAATAGGTGGGGGGTCTCCTGTTGAAAGGCACCAAGGAGAGCTGAGCGCATCAAGCTTTGAGCTTGGTTTTAGGGTTTGTACTCTTTTGATGAGAGTATTTTAGACAAGAAATAAAGATCAATTCTTCCAAGATTTTTGCGTGCTACAAGAACCACGCCGCTACAGATTTTCTGTTTTGGTTCTTGTTTGCATGCTTGTTCTAGTTCTAGATTGGTTTTTGTTCTTCAAGTTTTATCTTGATTTGATCCATCAAAAACCTCTCTAGGTATTGATCTAGTGTTTCTCAAAGTCTAGTTGATCAATCTTTTGTCGTTCTTGTTTAATCTTGAAGTTTTGATTAGATTGATTCTCGTCAAGTTCTGGATCAGCAAGCTTGCGAAGCTCATAACTTTTGATCCGTAAGTCCGATCGAGCTGATTCTTTTTGGGTTCGATTCGTATTGGAATCTAGTTTCTTGTGTCCAAATTTCAGATCGTTTCGACGGTTGGATCTCCGGGAATTCTCGTTTTACCAAACCTCTGTCATTCTGTTTTTGTCGAAAACGAGGCAATTATTTGGTTCTGTTTTGGGGTGAACTTTTAATAGGTCAAGAATTTGGTTTTAGCTTCCGCACAATCATTCACCCCCCCTCTGATTGCTATATTCGTATACTTCGATCCTACAGTGCGCCCAGGAGTGTTCAGGGCATGACACTTCCGGGGTGTTTTACTTTTGTTCTATAGGATGGTCGGTAATACTTTTGTTGTATAATTACACTTTTTTTTCTGCAATGGAAATCGTCTGCTTTTCGCTTGGTCATTTTGTGGTTGTTGTTGTTGGGCCTCTTTGTGCCGTGTGGTGTATTTGTTTGCTACTGCGTTTTTTTGCGTCTCTGGTAGTGAGTTTGGGCTCGATGCCCCTTTGTGTGAATTGGTGTTGATATGGCATTGGGAACCGGTATGTGGGGATCATGGGCGAGTTTCGGATCGCATACCGGGGGAATACCGGGGTTGTTGTCGAGTCGTTTGGATTTTTGTAGAGTTGTCTCGATTGGGCTTGGGTATTATCTTCGGGATCACCTCCGGTGATTTGTGGCTAGGATCCAAATCCGGCGGGAGCAACTGTTCATCCAACAACTCGAGGACGATCTGGGCGGCTCCTCTCAACCAGACACCCATGTCGGGGACCGTCTGCTAGGAAATATCCCCCTTAGAGGGGATCTCCTGGTCCCACTCGAATCACCCGCCACTAGCTCACATGAGCACGGCGTTCAGACCAACGTTGGTAAGTGTGCGTCCGCTCACCCCCTCCAGGTCCCACACCTGCGGACAGGGCGCATTTGTGGGACAGCGAGCGGCCTCTGCTCCCGTCGATAGCCTCGCCGAGCGAGGACCCGGGACGGACGCTCCTCGCCCAGCTCCGGCATAAAACGAGCACGACTAACTCGCCCAGCTCCGGCACAAAACGAGCACGGCTGCCCCGCCCAGCTCCGGCGTAAAACGAGCACGACTAGTTCGTCCAGCTATGACGTGAAACGAGCACTCGAGCACGAACCTTCTTGAAAGCGCCGGCGCCGTACGTGGGGCGGCCGAAACACTCCCCGCCTGGCGAAAAGCCACGATCCCTCGCGCTTCCTCCCCGTAGAAACACTACCGCTCTCGCACTCGGGACAACCCAAGCGCAACTCTTGTCCCCCCCAGCTACCATTGCAAAGGGCACGGAAAATAAAGCCGGGGCAAGCGCCACAACCGGCCAACATATAATAGGTACATACATATATTGTTCATAACCGGCCCCAAAAAAGAGCGGGGGGAGAGAGCAGTTACTAAAAAAAGAAGAGAGACATAGGCGGCGGACGCCCCGGGACCCCTTACGAGATGGCGTCTCCCTCGCAACTAGATGAGTCGTCCGCCACCGGGTCCTCCACACGTAACCTCCCCGTCAAGCCTTCCAGCGCCTCTGCCGCTCGCGTGAGGTGGAAGGCATACTGCGCCGCGGTGGCCTCTAGGGGGTCGCCCAGCCTCACGCCAAGCGGCTCCAGGCTCCTGGCGATCCTCTCGTACGCTGGACGGAGCATGGCGACGAGCCCATTCCCTGCCATTACCAGCTCCTCCTGAACGCCTTGAACACGAGCCCGCAGGGACGCCGCCTCCGCCTCCTGGGCAGAGGCCACCGCGGCCTGTGCACGCAGCGAGGCCTCCAGCCTTAATAGTGCTGCCACTAGCCCGGCCGCCTGGGCCCTCGCTTCCGGGAGGGTCCCGTAGGCGAGCGGCGGGGGGCGGGAAGCAGTGCCTGAGGCCTCCGCTCCCCCCCGTCCGAACCACGGCCGCCGCTGAGGGCGCTGGGGGCGGCGGAGGCAGGCCCTGGGCGGAGGCGCTGAAAGAAGATGGAGGAACAAGACTGCCGTCAGAATCAAGAGAGGCTCAAGTCCACTCCACAAAACTTCGCGGAAAACTTACGCCAGGCGCGGATCCCGCACGCGAAAGGAGGACGAAGGCAGGACAAGCCCGCCTCCCGTCGCGGTGGCTGAAGACCCGTCGCCGAGGCGGGGCCGCCGGGGGCTCGGGCCCCGGAAATCGCCGGACGCTGGGCGTTTCCCGGCCCTCTGGTCGCCACCCGCGTCATCACCCCCGCTCGCCATTGCTGCTCTAAAGAAAGAAGGTGGCGGGAAGGGTAAGAGGCCAGGACGAAGGTATGTTTGCACGCGGAAGTGAAATGGGGGAAACCATTCCCGTTCCACCCGTTTTATAGACGCATGCAGGAAGACGGAACAGCGCGATCCGAACAGCCGTCTCGCTGAACGCGGCGGCGCGCCCTTCCGCCTCCACCGCTGCGTAAATAAATGCGCAACACGGCGGCGAGAACCGAGGAGACTCGACGCAACTACATCAGCAGGGTAACCCCCCGACTGGCTCTCTGACCCACTCGGGGGCTCTGGGGCTACAACCACCGGGTGCGCTCGCGCGCACCTGGGCAAGAAGACCAGCTGGGAACCCCCCCGCACGCTTCAGTCGGGCCTACATCAGCAGGGTAATCCCCCGACCGGCTCTTCGACCCACTCGGGGGCTCGGGGGCTACACCCACCGGGTGCGCTCGCGCGCACCCGGGCCAAGATGACCGACTGGGAACGCCCCGCACGCTCTCGGTTGGGCCTACTTTAGCAGGGTAACCCCTCGACCGGCTCTCCGACCCACTCTGGGGCTCGAGGGCTACACCCACCGAGTGCGCTCGCGCGTACCCGGATGGACTGACGGACGCCATCCGACCAGACGGCATGGCAAGAAAACCCCCGATCGCCTCTGGTGCGACGCGCTCGGGGGCTACTAACGAGTATACATACCATGGGTACCCCCAGCAGCCCGGAACAACGAGCAGGCTGCCTCTTAAGAACCCAGCTCCCATGAAGGGCCCATGGGCCCCGAAAGTGACCTGGCCCCGTCTTGGGCCAGGCCTCGAGTGCTCCGACCCCTCAGGCCTGAGCACTCGGGTGGCTCCGACCCCTCGGGTCGGAGTGCTCGGCGTGTCCCAACCCCGCTTGGTCGGGACGCCCGTTAATCCGACCCAACTGGGGTCGGCTTCTCCAGAAGTCGGGACACCAAGCCCCCAGCCTGCGTTCGGCCAACTGCTCGACAGGCGTGACAACCTCTGACGTCCGTACCAGAGTAGGCAGCCCCTTCCCGAGGAAATCAGAAGACACACCAAAAAGTCAAGCACTGGTCCCATCACCCTGGCACACAGCAGGGTGGGACGTTCCCTCCCGGGGGAACACCAAGAGTCAAACGTGATGACGCAAGCGCCAGACGAAACGAACGAAGCAGTGCGTCACCTCTCTGACTGGGGGAGTCACCGACCCCCTCAGACGAGCCTACCAACCCGGATCGTGAGGAAACAGGGGGCCTGGCAAGCGATAAGACAGAAGACCAGACTCCAAGGCGACAAGACAGAAGACCAAACTCCAAGGCATATAGTACCCCTTCCTTTTTCCTTCCAAACTCCCATGTAACCCGCCTTTTCCGCCTATATAAGGAAAGGCAGGACCCCGAAAGGGAGGAAGAAGTCCGATCGATCAAGCTAAAGGCCGATCGGACGAATACGAGAGACAATTCCTCGCTTGTAACACCCCGTATTACTCGCTCCCGGAAGCAATATACATCCACCGCACGAACTGGAGTAGGGACATTCAGCCCGAACCAGTATATACCCTTGGCTCCTTGAGTCGACCATTCGGGGAGAGGGAACGCGCGACCCCCACTAACCAAAAATTCGTATTGCCGGTGCACGAAACACCGACACTATGCAATTTCAAAGATGACTTTTTACTATTTTCTCCTTCCATGCCCTCTCCTTCAGTTATTTTTAATATCATTTACTACCATAGATTATAATAGGACATGCCATCCAAAGATATAATAAAAAAGTAATACAATATTTTATAGATGTGCCTTGCTGAAAGTACAAGAATCTAGAATGATATCAATTTAGGAATGGAGGGAGTATTGAGTAACATTGTAACATCCCAACTTTTCTCTCTTTGAAATTTCTATTTTAGGCCTTCAAAAAATGTCATAATTTTTATTGCTAAATAAAGCCGAAATTGGAATTTTCTTAATTCAAAAAGTATTTAATATTATTAATGCCCGAGTGAATAGTTATCAAAATTATTATATTTTGGTTCAATATGCTCTAAAGCATTTTACATATTTTTTAAAATAAATTTTCAAGTCTATTTGCTATTTATTTGAAATCTATTTGTATTTTTTTGTACTTCTAGAAAGAAAAACCAAATAAAAATACTTTAATAGTGTTTCGGCCAAAACCCAACCTAGCCAGCCCAAGTTCGTTTGGCCCAGCCCAGTCAGCGCCGCAACCCAGTCCGATTCCCATCGTGTGAGTCACTGATAGATGGACCACCTATCAGACTCGTCTTCACTGTACATGAGATGGACTTCATGTCCTTGTCGTGGCCACCACGGACATCACCTTGATTCGACCACCACAAGGACACAAAAGGCAGGTATAAAGTGAGCACCAGGACGGTAGCAATATCCTCGTCCAAAGCCCCAACCTTAAAAGGTCCAGTTCGTTTTAGCTTCTAGATTATGAATTTTGGATTATGGGAGAAGCTGCTTCTAATTATGGAAGAATCGGGCTGGGCCGGCTACAACTTCTAGGTTTCAGACCGAGTCAGCGAGAATCAACAAGAATCAGTGAGAATCAGGTTTCAGCCAGATTTTGATTCTTGCCCCGTTCGTTTCAGCTTTTGGACAGCTTCTGCTTTAGAAAAAAGCTGATTATTTGTCGAACGGGAGGATTCTGGACAGCTTCTCTGAGAATCAGAAGCTGATTTCTGTATAGAATCAGAATCTAGCTGAAACCTGATTCTCACTGATTCTTGCTGATTCTCGCCGGCTCGGTCCGAAACCTAGAAGTTGTAGTTTGCTCGGCCCGATTCTCCCATAATCAGAAGCAGCTTCTCCCATAATCTCGAATCTATAATCCAGAAGCTGAAACGAACTGGGCCTCTATATGGAAATCAGCCTCTCAGAAGCTGTCCAGAATCTTCCCGTTTGGCAAATAATCCACTTTTTTCTAAAGCAGAAGCTGTCCAGAAGCTGAAACAAATGGGGCTGAAGCCGTGAGCCACTGTCGTTTCGCCGGATTTTAGGGTGCGTTTGGTTGTCTGTACCAACTAGTACATGTATGAGATGGTTCAAGAAAAAAGTCATCTATGCGTTGGTTGCTTGAATGGAACCATCCCATCCTGGATCAAGTGATACAAATTTGAGGAATATTCCCTCTAGATGCTGAACCATCTCATTCATCCAAAATAATAGAATCAAATGATACAGAACCATCCCATCCCATTCAACCCTCGAGTGCAGCGCTGTTGGAGTTTTCACCGGATTGCATCGTCGTTGTTGAGTCCCTAGTCCCTTGGTCTACACCGTGAGATTCCTTATGTCATGCTCTACCCCGTGCGCATGTAAACTTCCTGTCGTCGTCGAAGAGGTCGTCGTTGCCGCCCACCGCTTCCACCGTGCTGCCGCTTGCTGTCGGTCGCCGTTGCCCGCGACGTGTGTCAGCCAGATCGTTGTGCGAAGCTCTTGCCGATGGTATGACCCGAAGGTCGCCGAAGCCGCGCAACACCAAAACCAATATGGTATTGAACATATACTATCACTAATACTTTTAACAATGAGATGATTATGATCATGATCATACAAATCGCGAACAAGCCTGTGACAGACCGCCCTTTACAAGGGGTGTGTTTAAATCCGCAATGGCAACCCAGAAAGATTAGTCGTCGGGAACCAAGTCATACATTGCCAGCATAAGAACGAAACAGCTGTTTTAATACAAATAAGGCCTAGCGGCCAAAGCTTTACAAAAGAAAGCGGCGAGCTCCAAATATAATACATTACCAAAAGACCACACAGGCAAGGCCTGAGCACCGAAAAAGAACCCTAAAGCTAAGTTACTTCGCTATCTACGATCTTTTGGAGTTCTCCGGCGTCTTCAAATTCTAAAATAGGTTGAAAAGCAAGACTAAGTACACAACAGTACTCAACAATCCGCACAGGAAAATCTGAATATTACATGCAGGGGTAATCACAAAGGAAGTGGCCCCGACGCAGGAAACAGAGAGGGGCAGGGGGAAGGGTTAGGGTTTTGGGTAGCGTGGCGGCGGTGGCGACTCGAGGCGAGGCGGGGGAAGCCAGAGCCAGGGAAGACGGAGGGGATGGTGGCGAGGCTCGGACGAGGGTGGGGAAGAAGAGGGGTTGGGGATCTCGGTGGGGAAGATGAAGAGGCGAGGGGGCTCCCGGCTCGGCTATGGTTAGGAGGAATGGGGAAATCGGGAGGGGCTCGGTGAGGCGAGGCTTGGCCGAAGCCGAAGAAGAAGGGGGACGAGCGATGCTCACCACGGGAGAAAGAGGCGAGCTGTAACACCCCAATTTTTGTTTTTCATGAATTTAAATGAAATTTGGCACTTTGGTGAATTTTTGGAATTTTCTGGAATTTATTTGGATTTATTTGGAATTTATTTGAATTTATTCCCTTTTGAAATAATTAAAGAATTTCATTTTACAAATAAAATTTTGTTGGAAATATTTTATTTGAGTTCAAAATGTTCTAAAATATTTTCTAGAATTTTTCTGGAATTTTTCTGAGTGTTTTGCTATTTTTAATGAATTAAATGAATTTCTGGGAATTAATTGGATTATTTAATCGCTGGAAAAACCTAATCGGTTTCACTGTTCATCCGACCGGACCCGAGTTCGAGTCAGACTCGAGTCTGACCCGTACCCGACCGAGCCAAATTGCTCCGTTGAACCTACTACCAAACCCTAACGCGTGTGACCGTTGGATCGAGATCCAACGGCCACGATCGCGCCACGTCACCGAGCCCGAGCCCGACCGGACCAGCCAGGTCGCTCGAGCCGGACCCGAGCCCAAACCCCGACCGTTGGATCTTGATCCAACAGCTCACGTGGAGCTACGTCACCCCAATCCGAATCCAATTCGGATTCCGCCGCCGCAGCCGTGTGGGCCTCGGTTTCAGCGGTTTTCACGAACGCCGAGGCGCCTATTTAATGCGCCGCCGCCGCCAACGTGTTGCCGAATTCCGTGCGCACCCGTATCCCTAGACAACGTCGCCTGAGCCTCCGCCGTTTGCCCGTGCGAGCTCGCCGTAGTTGGTTTGGCGTTCCGCCGCGGTTAATCACCATTTCCGCCGCCATCCGCCGTCCTCCGTCGCCGTTGAGCTCAGATCCGGAACCGCAAGGACCAGCCGCTTCGGAGGGGACCTTTCACTTCGCCGGAATCGCGCCCAGACATCGTCTGGCGTGTCACCGTCTCCGTCTCCGGTGAACCAACTCCGCCGCGCGCCATCGCCGTCGCTCGAGCTCCCTCCACCGTCCGATCCAGATCCGAGGGCCCAGATTCGTCCACGTCATCCCTGGTGAGATCTCACGTGCTAATCTCCAGATCTATTTCCAACCGTTGGATTTAGATCCAACGGTTTAGATCGCGCCACGTAGCCTTAACCGCACCGTGCTAGATCCAATCTCAGCCGTTAGATCTAGATCGTACGGCTAGCAGTAACCCACGTTTTAGCGTTAGATTAGATCTTGACCATCCGATCAAGATCGAACGGTTCAGATCAGCCGAGTAGTTTTCCTATTGCGTTAAGCCAGATCTGATCTGGGCCGTTGATTTTCAAATCAACGGCCGAGATCCAGCCACGTGGTCGAGATCGACCGTCGCGTCGCGGCCACGCCACGCCGGCCGTGGCGTCGGCCGTGGCGTCACGCGGGGCCGCGTGTCCGCGCCCGAGCCAACCCGCACCATGACGTCACAGCGTCACGGTGGGCCCAGCGTGTCGACCCACTCGGTGAGCAGTGTCTTGGCGTCATCTTGGCGTCACTAGAGGGGCCCACATGTCAGAGGCACGAGCAGTGGACCGAGCCAAACCATGCGCCGGGTCCATGGACCCGAGGCGACGTGGCGGACCCTGATTGGTCCACGTGTCATGCTGACGCAATAAATTAATTCCCGAAAAAGAAAATAATTTATTAATTCGAATTATTGATTCAAAAATGGATTCAAACTTCAAATGCTTATAATTTTGCATTTCAACTCCGATTTGAGTGATTCAAATTACTAAATTTTCATAAAAATGAGACCTACTCAAATATGAATTTTAATTAATTTTTTATTATGAATATTTCTCTGTTTTTATTTAATTAATGTTTTCTTTAAACTTTAAACGGTTATAACTTTTGCATTTAAACTCTGAATTTGACGATTCCAGTTTCTAAAAATTCATAAAATTATGCTCTCTCTGTTTATGAACTTTATTTGGATGTTTGGACACTTTTTGTCTACTGTTTATTTATTTATTGCTATTTGCACGCTTTACGAGTAGACATTGAAGTGCCCGAAGGCTTCGAAGGTGAAGTGTTAACCCAGGAGCCAGCTCAGGACCAAGATCAAGTATTCTTTGAAGGCAAGTTGTGCTTTGACCATGTTGATCCCATTTTGAAATTAATTTGATTTAAATTATTGCATGCTAGTTCAACTATAAAATGCTTTAATTAATTTTGGGACATTAGTTAATTACCTAATTGTTGTATGCCACATTGACATAAAAAATTGAATGCCATGAACCCCTTGTCACCCTAGTTGAGGATTAAATAGTTGGACATTATTAAATTGCCAACATGGGAATTTAGATCGTTGTAGTATATTGCTTAGACCTGCTACTTGCTCATAACATGATTTTGGACAATCAAATGTTAATATTCACTTAATGATATATTGAACCATTTTGGAAAGGTATCATGTGTTGTGATGTTGATGGCACGTGGTGCATGGTAATCAACTGGGGGTTTGATAAATAGATTTGGACCGGGGCATGTGGCAAGAAATGATCGGGCGGGCCAGTTGTGGCATCGGGAGCGTTGTTTTGATTCTTCGGGTAGTCTTGCCCTGGTCAACCTAAGGACTTAACCTTGCAAGCCTTTGAACTGAGTTAATCGTGCAACCACATGTCCGTAATGGGACGGACCTAGTTGAGTAAGTTACTAATAACTTGCATGTGATTCCTCGGGTGTCAACTACACCCTTTGTGTAGCTTGAAAGGGGAGTGTACCATTGCGATCGCATGGTACCCGTCCAACGGTATGTCGGTCCCATACTTCGCCTTTGATAAGGGAAGGGATGGTGTATGGCAAAAACTGGAAAGGTTCACTTGCGTAGTTAGCCGTTTCCGAAAGGCTTTGTTACGATCATTCGCCCTTTTGGCGTTTGGCTGTATCTTGTGGGTAAAGTGCATAACCTCTGCAGAGTGTAAAATCTATTCGAATAACCGTGTCCGCGGTATTAGACATCGCTCGGGGATTACAGTCAAGGGTTAGACTTTCGTGAAAACAACTTGGACTTGGAAGGTTTGGTTTGGTTAATTAATGATGTTGATGGAAATGTAGACTAGGAATGGGAAAGATGTTTATTTAACTCCTGGAAAAGTTATTGATATTATACTTGTCTTTACTGCTTTCGAATCTACTTATGATACTTGTCAAATGCTGTTTTACTGTAATTGTACCATGAGCCATTCCCTTGTACTAAGCCATGCATGTAGTTTATTAGTTTGCATTCTGTGCATGACTTGCTGAGTACCAAGTACTCACCCTTGCCGCAATACAACCTCAGTTGAAGAAGAGTCTACACCAGCTTTGGAGGAGGAGTTTCAAGAGGAGCCGTCTAACTAGGGATTGAGTCCAGTCAGTTGCCTGTGGCATATTGGTTGGTGCCACGCGTTTTCTTTATATAATCTGCTGCAGATTTTATTTGAATAAGTCTTAGCCCTGCGAGGCGTACTTTTGTAACTTGACCATAAGGTCAAGCAACCAGTTTGGTTATCTTAATTAAAGTACTTTATTATTATCGATGTGTATGATTGTGATATTTACCAATGTTGAGACTGTGTGCACTAGCGTGATCCTGGAATAGTGCTGAATACACAAAGGGTCCGGATTTGCAAATTCGGGTCCCGACACGAGCGCGAGGGGGCGACGTTTCGGGTGCATGGCTTTTATACCCGCGCGTGGCATGGCATGGAGCGGGGGCGAGCGTGTGGCTGGCGTGGGCGGAGGCGACGGGGCGAGGGCAGGTGAGCGCGGCGGTCGAGGCGCTGACCGACGGGAGAGAGAGGTGGGGTAGGCGAGGGAGGCGACGGAGCAGGCGGAGGCGACGGGAGCGGTTGGAGCGGGGGAATCCAAGGCGACGACCCACGTGAGGGAGAACGGGCGGCGCGCGAAGCGTGGATGACGACGGCTGATGCGGAAGCGGCAAGGCGTGGGGGGAGCCAGGCGGCGAGTCCATAGAGTGGTTGGGCAGTGGAGAAGGCGGCGGGACAGTGGCTGGTGACGGAGGCGACGCGGGCGACCGGTGACGGAGACGACGCGGCGGACCGATCGGGAGCGTAATGGACCGGCGGTCCAAGCGAGGATCGAGGTAAGTTTCCAACTACTCCCACCAAACCCTAATCCCCCAACTCAAGAACCGGATTAAGAACAATTAAACAAGATTAAGATCCAATTAACATCAAATTAGGGTTTTGCAATTAGGTTTTGGATGTTTGAAATTTTGGGGCATTTCAACCTACCCCACTTAAAATAAATCTCGTCCCCGAGATTTACTCCTCCTAGGGGCGGTTGGGAAAGTCCTGTAGCAATTTAGATTCCTTTTTCCAATGTTGTTTCCTCGAGGGTGATTCTTCCATAGCATCTGGCGAATTCTTACTTTCTTGCTTCTGAGCTCCCTTTCAATCATTTCAACGATTCGGCCTGGTTCCTCATAGTATGTCAAATTTCTTTGCAGGTCTATCCCTTCCAAAGGTACTTGATCTGACGGTTATCTGAGACACTTCCTTAGCTACGATACATGGAATACATTGTGCATTTCGGATAATTCCGGACTTAGCTACAGTCTGTAGGTTATTTCTCCAACTTTGTCTAGAATCTGGTATGGTCCAATATACCGGGTACCGAATTTTCCCTTAAATTTGAATCTGTAGACTAGCTCGAATGGTGTCACTTTTAGATAGATATAATCACCAACTTGGTAACTAATGTCTTTCCTCCTCGTATATGCATAACTCTCTTGTCGTCCTTGCGCAGTCCTCAAGTTCTCCCTGATAAGCTTAACATGGCTTCGGCATCATGAACCAACTGTGGTCCCAAGAGTCGCCCCTTTTTCCTGTTTCTATCCAATTAATAAGGTATTCGGCACTTTCTCCCATAGAGAGTTTCAAACGGCGACATGTCTAGACTGGCCTGGTAACTGTGGTTGTACGAAACTCTACAAACGGTACATAAGTGGCCCAAGAGGCTCCATAGGTTAGAGCTCAGGCTCTCAACATGTCTTCTAGAATTTGGTTTACTCTTTCTGTCCGTTCATCTGTCTGAAAGTGATATGCTGCACTGAGATTTAAGTCTGTTCTCATAGTCTTATGCAAACTTTTGCAGAATTTAGAAGTGAATTGGGCTCTTTGATCTGATACTATCTTCTTAGGAACACCGTGTAGTCTTACAGTCTGAGTCAAGTATAGTTCTGTCAGCTTGTCTTTTCGTAGGTCGGTATGATAGGTATAAAATGAGCCACATTGGTTAGTCTGTCGATTTTGACCCAAACGGCGTCAAATCCTTGCCGAGTTTTGAGCAATTCCACAATAAAATATATTCCAATTTCTTCCCACTTCTAATCTGGTACTGGGGTGGTTGTTATAATCCGGCAGTCGTTTAGCGGTCCATCTTAATCTTTCGACACGCGTCGCGACATACGACACGCTCGGCTATCTCCTTCTTCGTTCCTTTCCATCAACATTCTTTCTTTAAGTCTCGGTACATCTCGATGCTTCCGGGGTGCATTGAGAATGATGAGGAGCGAGCTTTTTGCCAAAATTGATCCTCTTATATCTTTTTTGTTCGCAACGCATATATGGTTGCGAAACCGTAATATGCCTTGTTCGTCTTCTGAGAATTGGGTGGGTTGACTTGGCTCATTTTCGACTTGTAGTGTTGAACTTCATCATCTGTCTGTGGTGCTGACTTAATCCGATCTAAAACATCTGACTGGACCTCTATAGCTGGTGCTGACCCTTCCTCTATTATCCGTAGGTTCAACTGTTGTATTTCTGACTGTAACTGTGATGGGGGGTTCGCTGCTGGGGCTAGGTGATGGCATGCTTTTCTGCTTGAGGTGTTAGCCACCACGTTAGCCTTTCCTGGATGACACTGGGTATTCAGGTCACAGTCATTGACCAATTTTGACCATCGTCTTTGTCGGATATTCAAGTTGGGCTGAGTGAACCCGTACTTTGAGCTCTTGTGGTCGGGGAATACCTCACAATGGTTTTCTAACAGATTGTGCCTCCAAATCTTTAATGCATGAACCACTGAGGCTAATTCCAGGTCGTGGGTTGGGTAATCCTCATGAGGTCTTAATCGTTAGGATGCATATGCGACTACCTTCCATCTTGCATCAACACACCATCTAATCCTCTCTTTGATGCATCACAGTAACCTTCGAAAATCCTTGATCGGATCTGGGAGTACAAGAACCGTTGTTGAGGTTAATCTTGTCTTTAATTCCTGAAAGCTTTTCTCGCATTCATCTGTTCACTTGTGTGGGTTGTCTCTCTTAAGAAGCTGCGTCATTGGTTTTGATATTTTGGGAGAATCCTTTAATAACCTTCAGTAATAACTGGCCAATCCTGAGAAACTTCGGACTTCCGTCACTGAGGTAGGTTGCTTCCAATCCATGATGCCTTTTTCTTTTCAGGATCCACCTTCACTCCATCCTTCGCAACAATAAGTCCAAGAAAGAAGATCTCACTTAGCCAAAATCACATCTAGAGAGCTTGGCATGAAGTTGATGTTCTCTAAGCCTTCCAAAATCAAAAGTAGGTGCTTTCGGTGATCTTCTTCATTCCTTGAGTAGATAAAAAGGTCGTCTTTTGAATATGGCGACGATTCGATCCAAAAGTCCATGCGCACTTGACTCATCCGACTCATGAATTAAGCTGGGGCATTAGGGAGTCCAAAGGGGCTATTGTGAACTCATATTGTTCATGTCTTGTAGTGAATGTAGTCTTTTCATGGTCTTGTTCTCTTACTTTTATCTGGTGATGTCCTGTTCTCAAGTCTATCCTGGAAAATATCTTGACTCCTTTAAGTTGATCAAACAAATTTGTTAATCCGGGGCAAGGGTATTGGTTCTAAATGGTCACGGTGTTCAACGTCCTGTAATCCATGCAGAATCTTGCACTTTCGCCTCTCTTCCTTGCAAATAGATCGGGTGAGGCTCATGGCGAAGTGCTTGGCCTGAAAAAAAAAATTTCCTTAATTCGTTTAATTGTTTCTCACGTTCTTTCAATTCCGACGGTGCCATCTGATATTGGCGATTTGTTATTGGTGCGGTTCTCGAAACCAAGTCTATCTTCGGCTTTATGTCTCTGTCTAGTGGCCTTCCTGGTAAATTCTGAAAAAATGTCCGGGTAATTCTGAATTACTAGCACTTCTCGTATATCTGTTACAATGACGTTGATGATCCTTCTGTCTCTTTCTACCAGCCTTCAGTCTGTTTATGTTGTCATCTGTTGTCCTTAACCATTTCCAGGTACTATCTTCTGGTATGCACAGTCTAGTCTTTGCTTTGTGTCTGGATAACCAATCCATCCCCATCATTATGTCCGGTTTCCCATTTCTAACTTTAGCAGGTCTGCTTTGAACTTGATTCCATGTATGTTCAAATCTTGTCATGGGTGTTGTCCCTTGTCGAATTTGCTACGGGTTTTGGGTAATTAGAAGGTGAGTAAGAGTTAGAATTTGGGGTTGAGGAGAGCAAGAACAGGTAAGGGCCAAGACGAAAGGAAGGAAATTACTTTGATTTTAGACAGATTTAAGCAGATATTAAAGCAAAACAAAATAACAGCTTAAAGGACAACTAGGCAACTTATATTAAACATAGGTTGTACACAATACCGTTTTAAGGTCCGGTACAACCTATTTTACATTACAAAAGGACTAAATAAAACAAAAGGGGCACCACACTACTACTAGCGCCTAGCTACAACACGAAACGATCACTCCTCATCGGAGTTGTAGAAGATCCGCTCCTCGGGGTCCTCCTCCTCTTCCTCCTCGACGGGAGTCAAGTTGATGACCTCAGAAGGCCCATCGACGGTCTGCTCCTCTGCAGTGGCGGGTGGTGGCTGAAGCTACTCCAGCTCATCTCTCAGCTCCTGAACCTCAACTCTGGCGGTGTGGAGCTACTGGTGCAAGGCGTCACGCTCCTGGATCAGGCGATCATAGAAAAAGTCCTGGCAAACGGCGAGGTCCGAGATCTCCTCGACGCGTAAGTCCTCCTCCTCATCGGGGATAGCCACCTCGGTATCTCCAGGGTGTTCCCCCTGGGGAATCAGCTGAAAGAAACTGTCATCGAACCGCTCTCCTTAGCGGCGGCGCAAGTACTTTACTGCCTTCCTGGCAGCATCCTGAATGGTGTCAAACTCGTCGAAGCGATGTGCAGTGAACCGGAAAGGGAGATCGTGGTCACCAGGCAGCGGGTGCACATCCACCCATGCCCTCCACTGGCTCCTAACTCCTCTGTGGAACACCTCCTCTGTGTGAAACTCAGGCGTGGCGAACTACACCCTGTCGATGTACACCTGCATACTATGGAGTAGCTGGGCCCAACCTCCAAGGGTGGCAGGCTGCGCGTGGACGAAGTGAACCATCTGCAGACAACGCAATATTTTGAAGTTAGTTGAGCAAAGGGGAACACAAAACGAAAACAGAAAGATGAGAGCCTCTAAGAGGAGTAAGGTAGAAAAGGAAGGAGTAGACAGCAATAGTACTTATAGTTTTATAACTCATTTTGTTTGTAAGTCAAAGAGTTTTGCAATAGGTTTTTCCTGAGCCATCCTAGAGTCTTAATCTATGGTCAAGCCGGGCTCTGATACCACTTGTGATGGACCGCCCTTTTCAGGGGGTGCGTTTAAATCCGCAACGGCTACCCAGGAAGATTAGTCGTCAGGAACCAAGTCATACATTGCCAGCATAAGAACGAAACAGTTGTTTTAATACAAATAAGGCCTAGCGGCCAGAGCTTTACAAAAGGAAGTGGCGAATTCCAAATATAATACATTACCAAAAGACCACACAGGCAAGGCCTGAGCACAGAAAAAGAACCCTAAAACTAAGTTACTTCGCCATCTACGATCTTCTGGAGTTCTCCGGCGTCTTCAAATTCTAAAATAGGTTGAAAAGCAAGACTAAGTACACAACAGTACTCAACAATCCGCACAGGAAAATCTGAATATTACATGCAGGGGTAATCACAAAGGAAGTGGCAATAAGGTTATTATTATCGTGGATGCGTTTTATTTTTCAAGATATTTTACATTTGAAACACAAACCATACATAGTAGAAATAAGCAATTTTTGAGTTTTCACAAGTTCATCAGTACGTCAAGTTGGAAATAACAATTCTACTTGTGTTAGGTTACGAGATTCACCCCAATTCAAACTTAGCTTCATTTACCGGAAGCACGGCGTATTCGAATACCATTTAAACATGACTCTGCAGAGTTGCTCAGCTTTACCCACAAGATATCTACGACCGTTAATGCCAAGCGCTACAAACATGCAACTTAAATGCATGCAGCCGGGCCGAGATTATCAAAGCCTTTCGTTGAACTACCCCTCATTAGCACTTACTCGGAAGTTTCAAAACAGCACAGTATTCGGGTCCCACGGGCCACGGCGGGATGCACTATCTGATTCCTGAGGGTATCTACGTTATGGATAGCGGCAGGCGACACCACCGGTCAACCTCCATTCCACCCCGTTTGTCCGCGGGCATACTGACCAATGCCCACAGTATGGAACCTCTCGCCTATAAGTATTCCAAGGGGGAGTTCAAGTACCGAGCTAGGTTGGATCGAGTCAACGAGGCCGACCGACCGAACTTGTGGTTGAGCAGGATCTAAGTTATTTACTTTGCCCAAGGTTGTGATTACTTAAAATTATACCTAAGACTTAGCCAATTCCAAACCAGCAAATCCACACCACACACATTGGCCTCGTCATCGGTCGAGGATCGGGCACGTAGCCATCTAGTGGTTTGCCCGCCAAAGTCCTCTCACCGTAGCACATTTTCGAATATAGTCTACATCAAACCTCCCGCTTGATGGTTTTATTTTAATACACAAGCTTTTGATGTTCAACTAATTAATTAACTACTAGCATACGAGGTTCAATAACTAAGTCTAGGGTTTGCAAAGGAAATATGTCACAACAAAACAAAGTCGGTCTTTAATCAAGCTAGGTACTAGCTATGTCATCATGGCATTCTAAAATAAACATTTCAAGCATTTAACATACGAACATAATGCAATATTGAAATAGTTAATACTATAATATTATCATGGGATTCAACATGTTCAAGGAGTGCGGCTTGCCTTGCGAGACGAGGGGAGGTCCTAGGTCGTTGTTGACGTCGTTGAACTCGGTGCCGGTCACGTCCAGCTCTTGCTCCGGCTCCTTGTACTGCTCTGGGACGGGCTTCAAGGTCGGATCTAGCGTACAAGAAGCGAGCAATAAATAAACGAATAAAACAACAAAGAAAAGAAAAGAGCAAAACAAGAAAAGGGAGAAATAAAGGAATTAAGAGAGAAAGGGCCGGAGAGGGTTTCGAGGGCACTTTAGGCATGTTGGAATTTTGTGGACATCAAAAGGCGAAACGGAGAGCGTATTTGGACTCGGTGGTTCGAAACGGTTCAGATAGTGTACTTGGACTATTTTTGGAGTTTCGGGGGATTTTTCGAATTATCGGATTATCAAAAAGGATTTTCGGGTTAAAAAAATCCAAAAAGAAAACAAAAACCCAACACAATGTCGGGCCGCATTGGGTCCAGCCCAAAATGGCGAAAGCGGCCTCTGGGCCAAAGCGCCTGTGGCGATCTTTGAGCCGGCCATTCCACCACGGCGGCCAGCGGCCGCCCGGCGGCTGGCGGAGTGGGCCGATTAGCGTGGCGGCGCGAGTTAAGACCCGACAAGCGAGGCCGACGCAGAAAGCAGAGAGGCGAGGAAGGGTTAGGAGTTAGGTAGCGTGGCGGCGGTGGCGACTCGAGGCGAGGCGGGGGAAGCCGGAGCCAGGGAAGACGGAGGGGATGGTGGCGGGGCTCGGCCGGGGGTGGGGAAGAAGAGGGGTCGGGGATCTCGGTGGGGAAGACGAAGAGGCGAGGGGGCTCCTGGCTCGGCTAGGGTTAGGAGGACTGGGGAAATCGTGAGGGGCTCGGTGAGGCGGGGCTTGACCGAAGTCGAAGAAGAAGAAGGGGGACGGGCGATGCTCACCACGGGAGAAAGAGGCGAGCGCGAGGGGGCAACGGTTCGGGTGCACAGCTTTTATACCCGCGTGCGGCATGAGCATGGAGCGGGGGCAAGCGTGTGGCTGGCGTGGGCGGAGGCAACGGGGCGAGGGCAGGTGAGCGCGGCGGTCGAGGCGCCGAAGTCGCGAGAGAGCGGGCAAAGCGGGAGGCGACGGAGCGGAAGCGGGAATCAAAGCGCGCGACCAGCGTGAGGAGAACGAGCGACGCGGCGAGATGACGGCAGCCGATGCGAAGCGGCAGGCGTGGGGGGAGCCAGGCGGCGAGTCCACAAAGTGGTTGGGCGGTGGAGAAGGCGACGGAACAGCGGCTGGTGACGGAGGCGACGCAGGCGACCGCTGACGGAGACGACGCGGCGGACCGGTCGGGAGCGCAATGGACCGGCGGTCCAAGCGAGGATCCAGGTAAGTTTCCAACTAGTCCCACCAAACCCTAATCGCCCAACTCAAGAACCGGATTAAGAACAGATTAAACAAGATTAAGATCCAATTAACATCAAATTAGGGTTTGGATTTTCGATATTTTGGGGCATTTCAAAGCCCTTTTCTACTTTTCGGAATAGCGGTGAGGTCTAAAAATATAACAAACAGGTCCCTGTATCTTACATCCAGATACTTTCTCCATTTTCCCCGGAAAAAATGTTTTTGTCAACAGAAATATATGCCCTTTTTTTCCAGCTCGGCCTCTAATATTTTTCGAGCCTCAAAAAATTTGGAAAATACATCTAGATCTATTTTTTCTCCGGAAAGAAAGGCAAAATCATTTTTCGTTCACGAGCGCGGCGTGCGTCGCGCTTATTGGCCTATTTTATATATGAACAATTGGACAACCAGTACATTTTCTTATGCAGGTACAGAAAACGCTACTGAAGTGTACTGAAGTTATTTTTTGAGGTTCATGAATCTTGAAGGCTTCTACCACTACTAGAAATTACGTAAAGCAGTATCCAATTTACATTTAGGTGAAACAGCAAATGGAAACAACAAATAATAAGCTGAAGATGCCAAATTTTATCTGGGATAAGCTAAACAAAGCAACCAAAGCAACCAAATACGTCAAATGGTAGCATTTTCTTCCACGATCAAAGCAAAGAGCCAAAATGCTAAACCTGGAAGTCTTTCCAGAAGCATCCATGCCTTTCTACACGTGAACTATGCTTGATGACATCTTGTTTCCCCACAAAATGATACGACATCTTGTTTCCCCACAAAATGATCTACATGAAAACAAAGTGGTGTACGAATTAAATACCTTTTTCTAAAGGCAATTGAGACTGAAAACATAAAGTAGTAACCAAACTAGATCAAAAAAACATGGTCCAGCAGTACAACATGGCAACTTCTGAACAATAGTTAACCATGAAGAACAGCCAAGTGTTGTAATTAATATAAAAAATAAATAATGAAGTGAACAGTCTCAAGAATGGGGGGCAAAATCAAAATAACGAAACAAAATTTCACTTCGAATAATACCAAACAAGCCAACTTACGTTTCATATGTCCACTAGATCAGTAGGCTACAGAACTGACTACAGGAAGTGCTTCTATACTCTCAGGAAAGAGAACATGTGTTTCCAAACAAATAGCAATTGGCAGGCTTGTTTGCCATTGTTTAATCATCAGTAATTGCATATGATTTCTGAATTTTTATAATTATTTTACTTGCAAGAACATAGAAGCAATGAAGCACTGCTTGCATAGTAATTAATTACACATTGTTTTCATCTAGTTAGCTGAGGTGTAAACAACTTTTTGCATAATGGATAAATACAGTATAGTATATGAGACACTACAGAATCTAAAACATCACTTCAATTTGATAAAACTGCAAAACATAAAGTGAAACATGTAACTACAAAACTCAAGACTCAAGCCACTAGTTATGACTAGTGGATAAGTAATTAAAAAAGTTAGAATATCTATGGAATGTACTTCCCTTAAAAAAAAGTTTCTTACTTTTCTATTTCAATGTTTTCTCTAGCGGTACTCAAATAATTAATAATACTATAATTTCAAGCCACCAAGAAAAAGAATTCACCATAAAAAGTACTTACCACATAAGACTCCTTGACTTTCTCATGGAAACTCCTCTTGTCTTCCTCACAAGGAATATTCTAAAAAGTGTTAAATACTTAAATGGATTCCACAAGAGCCTACCAACAACAATTAGTTCCATTGACCATCCCTAACTTGAAAAGCAGCTGTTTTCATCCATTTGGCAATGACACTGCCATGGTGATCACAAATACCAGACAAGCGCATCATCTAACGGAAATTGAAGGAAAAGGAACTGAATGATATAATTGACTGGTCGTCCTCACAGAATGAAGTTCTTTAGTCTTGCATTCTTCTTCCACATCATTTTACATATAAACGATGGTTATCAGAGTTGACATAGTACTCTAAGACTATGATGCGACGATTGAATATACAAGTATCTATGTGCATACCCGTGCCAATATATCTACAGCATTAAAAAAGGGTTTGCAATGAGTTTCTGAACCAAGATGAGCATCTTCTATGTCCTGACTTCATCCCCACTGAGGAACAAGCATAGTCATCTATTACACAATTAATTTAAGATATTTATACATGAAACAACCAGAAAAACTTTCATCGAAGTAATTTTCCTGGTACTACTCTCCCAGCTATGTATGCAGCATCATTGGTAACGCTCTGAGTACTTACCACATACTCTGATGTTTCATCTACTCCACTGAGGGTTGTTGATCTCCAGGAGACGACCGAAAGTTGCCAATGCTTCATAAAATTTGCGGATCTTGAGATATCCCCTTATTGCAGAAACATCAGACTCTCTGAAATTGGCCTTTTCAATAACTACTTCAATAGCATTAATGAGGTAATCATCCATACCCAGGTTCATGAAACCTTCAGCTAGCATGCGGAAGGATGAAAACTCTGGCAGGAAACCCTTGTCTACCATCTCCACCAAGAAATCAAAAGCTTCTTTAATAGGCCCTCCACCACGACAGAGTCCACGAAGAACAATCTTATATGTGAAAGCATCAGGAGGTTCACCAACTTCTGTCATCTCTCTGAAAAGACTCAGGGCATCTCTGGCATTATTCCGTCTAAATAGAGACTGAATCACAGGGTTGTAAGCTTTTGGTGTAGGCCTCATCCCTTTTATTCGCATACCTCTGAGAAGCTTCAAAGCAACTTGAGTCCTACCTGCCTTGCATAGACCGTTAATGAGTGTTCCATATGTAACAACATCAACTTCAAATCCATTTGCAGTCATAGTTTGTAAAATATCAGCAGCTTTCTTGATGTTCCCTTGCTTGCAATAATGAGTTAAAATATAATTGTAAGTGATATTATTAGGTTCCAGCCTTTCACTTATCATTTGTTCAATAAGTTCTGTTGCATCATCAATCCTTTTGGCCTTGCACAAGCCATCAATAAGCATATTGAATGTGATTGCATTCCTTGAAATGCCTTGTAGATCCATTTGATCAAAAACCTCTTCTGCTTCTTCAATTCTCATTTTCTTGCATAACCCATCAATTATAGTGTTATATGTAACTGTACTCCGAGGACAACCACTAGATTCCATCTCCTTCAACAAATCCAAAGCATCCCGAAGCTTCCCCAATGAGCAAAGGTTGTCAATCAATATATTGTATGTAACTTCATCAGGGGTGCATCCACTGCTCTTCATTTCTTCAAACAATCGAACAGCAAGATGGGGATCTCCTACCTTGCAAAGGACATTAATCAAAATATTGAAAGTATAAACATCTGGAGAGAGTCCCTTCACCGTTAGCTCACGTGCAAGGTCCAAGGCTTCCTCAAGTCGATTATCTGTGCATAAGGCAACAATTAGAGTATTGAATGTGGTAATGTCAGGTAGACAACTCCTATCCACCATTTGATTCAAAATTCCTTTAGCCTCTTCAAGTTCTCCATTTTTACACAGGCGATTTACAACAGTATTGTAGGTGAAAACATCTGGATCATAACCCTCCTGAAGCATCAGGTCCATGACTTTCAAGGCATGACCGACATGCCCGTTTTGGCACAGACCATTAACAAAAGTATTAAATGTGACCTGGTCAGGTTCAAATCCATCTGCAATATCTTGCTGTATATGGCTGAGAGCATCTTCCACTCTTCCCAGCTTGCAGTACCCACTAATCAAAACATTAACTGTTACACTTGTCGGTGAGCATCCCATTTCCAGCATTCTCGCCTTCACCCTCAGCGCAGCCTCGATACTCCCCTCCTCAACAAACCCTTGCATCAATGTAGTGAATATCGTCTCATCAGGCACCACACCATGGCTAGACATTTCCTCCAGCATCAAAACAGCAGTCCTGACCTGGTGGGCTCGACACAATGCCTTGATCAATGTGTTGAAAGTGACAACATCGGGTTTTATCCCCCGAGTACTCATCTCCGTATACACCAACTCCAGGAGCTTTATCTTACTCCCGTCCATAAGAACATTGAGAAGGTCATTGTACACCACCGTGTTTGCCTGAATGCCAAACAGGTCAAGTTGATTAAGAACCAAGTCGACGGCATCATCAAAAAGCTGCAAACACGCAAAGCTCTCTACAAAAGACTGCACCACGCCCATTTTAACCTCATGTCCTTCACGCCGCATCTCCCTGACAAGCACCTTCATCAAGTCGAACGCGCCAGCAGTCCCGAGCTTCCGGATGATCTCTTCGTACACGGCAGAGCTCGGGGTGAAGTCGTCCCGCGCGAGCTCGGAGTTCAGCATTCGGAGTGCCGCCTCGGGGTCTGTCTGCTCGCGCAGGGCGGTTAAGAGCCTTTCTTGGTCGGAAGCGGTGGACGCCCGGAGGGGCGCGAGCCGGGGGCGCCGCCACTGCGGTCTCCGCGCCGGCGGCCTGACATTGCACGGGCACGCGGCTGCCTGCGGCGACACGCGGGGGTAGGACGCTAGGTTCGACGCGAAGGCCATTGCGGCAATATCGCAAGCATTTGGTGAGCATAAGGGGCGGCAAGGAATGCCGAGACAGCGGCCGGCGAAACAATTTCACAGATAGGTGGTGCGAAAGAGAACTATATGGTTTTTGGGGAGAAGCTAAGGAGGAGGATTGAAGCAGAGGAGTTTGCAGGTGTGCAGCTGCAGGTGGACGGAGAAAGAAACGAGAGAACTGTGACACTGTGACCGCGGAGAAGGCGAAGCCGCGGAGGGGATAGGGTATACGGAATATTTGCACTTGAGTCCCTGCGTTTTGTATATCTTTTTCTGCAAGTAAGGGCATATTTGGCGCAGCTCTAGAACTTAACTTCTTGGCAATGTTGTAAAGGCGATAAGGCGAGGCGAGGCGAGGCGCCAGCCCATTACTTGAACGTCTAGGCGACTAGACGGGCGCCTAGGCGAGGATTAGGCAAATATTAGTATTTTCAATATATCACATTATCACCAATACATATATATCTTGTATAGATGCAAATAGATAGCTGGACAAGATGCCAATTAAATAGAGAAGCAAATACAAGTCTTAAACAAGTAGATAGCAATATTACTACCAATAGCTAATATTGTTTAGAAGGACAAATCATGCATAATCACCACAACTCCACAAGTCCATAAGAAAATCATAGTCACAAACATCAAAACAAGCAAACTCAAGCATCTAGTTCTAATTCTAAACCATTCAAATCCTCGTTTGATCCATCTCCACCAGTCTCATCGTCATGAGGACTAGGTGGAGCCCCATAATCATCATCGTTCAGAAAAGGCTCAACTTCATATTCATCATCTTCATTGTCCAAACCAAGCTCTTGAGCAACTCTTGATGTAGAACCACTTCCATGACGACGAGAGTAGGGTATGATTCCTTCATGCGCTCTCCTAGGAACATTACAACCCTCAAAGTTACGTGATGCATCTATGGCATCATCAACATGAGACCATAAAAGATCCTCCCCACTGTGAACTTATTGGGCATTTGCATCAACCCATTCATTGTCCCATTGAAACTCATTTAGGAACAAAGGGTTATAATTGGTTACTCCTTTACAGCGCATTTTAAATCTATTGGCAATTTTTCGATTGTATTGGACATACACCAAATCATTCAACCTTTGGTGTTCTAATCGGTTCCTTTTCTTGGTATGGATCTACAAACAAGAGAGGTAAACAAGGATTATTTTAGATGGTTCAAAAATAAATAAAAATCTAAAGCATTAAGTAGTTACTTACCAACTCAAATGTGCTCCAATTGCGCTCACACCCCGAGGCCGAACAACAAAGACCTAAGATGCACTTTGCAAATGCTTGAAGCTCGAATGTCAAACCACCAAATGCAATCCACCAATCAACTAAAATTTGAAACATAGTAAATTAGTAATCAATTCCTATATTAGAATCTTAAAAGCTTAAGAAGAGATAGAAGCACTAACGGGGGTTCTTCGTTTTGTAAGCTCTAATGGCCATTGGCTTTCCAAAGCCACCTCGCAAATTGTCATAGATGTCGGCTTGGTCACTTATTTTGCAAAGCTTGTCTTCATCATCCTGGAAGATCTTCTCAAGCGCATCAATGAACATTAACCTCAACCTAGACGCTTGTTCCGCATCTTTCTCCTTGATTTCATAGTATTTTCCTGGGTTCAAGAATAATGCAGCCCCATACAATTTTTGCTGCATTTGATCAGCCCATCGCCGTTCAATAATTGCCATGACTTTCCTAAGCAATGGTTGCTTAGTTGCTAAACTATCAGTGATCTTCCTTTTTGCAAAATCCATACTTGCATAAACCTCGGTCATTGCCGGCCTCTCATCACCATCAACTATCCGTAGCACAACAAGCAGTGGCTGTGATGCTCTTATGCAATCCTCCACTGCATTCCAAAATATAATAGCGATCACAATTTCTTGAACCATTTTCCCAGCCTCTGTGCTTGAGAGATTGCACCGAGTCCAATCTTCACTAGTAAATGATGCCTCAACACATCTCTGTTCTTGTACAAGCTCTGCAATGTGATAAAAGATGTGGCAAATGTAGTAGCTGCTAGCCTTACAAGATCCTTCCCATTTGTCAACTCCCTCATTGTTGAAAGTAGCCTCCCATGCCTATAGATAAATGTAGTGACCCGCTTGGCATTATCAATTGTCTTCTTAAACTCTGGTAGCTTCCTGATGTCCTCCAACATGAGGTCCAAGCAATGTGCAGCACAAGAAGTCCAAAATAGAGTCAGGATCCTCTCCATTAGAATTCTCCCTGTCGCTTTGAAGTTGGTACCGTTGTCTGTCACCACCTGAACAACATGTTCCTTGCCGATCCACTCAATTCTTGCCTCAAGCAAACCTGTTGGCATCATTGCATTAGCCACTTCACTTGATGCATCAACCGACTCCAAAAAGAAGGTCCCCACCGGACAGTTCACAAGGAAATTGATCAAGTGTCTTCCCCTCCTATCTGTCCATCCATCAGACATGAGTGTGCAACCAACAGCTTTCTAATGCTTCACTTGCTCCAACCTCAACTTATCAGTCTCCCTCTTTGCCTTCTCAAGTAATGGCACCCTCAAATCATGGTATGAAATGTTATTGAAACCGGGTCCATATTGCCCTATGGACTCACACATGATCTCAAAGCTTCTAGACTTGATGGCATTGAACGGAATGCCACACTCATAGAAGAAATCAGCTATGTGGCCTCGCACCCTTTCTTTCTCCTTCACGGTCCTTACACATTGCTCCATTGTGGTTTGCGAAGGGTCCTTGGCATGTCTCCCATCAACCACCTCTTCCGGTGTCTTCCGAATCAACCCAACAACCGATTTACTTTGTTTTGCCGCCGGCTGTGCCAACATTTGGAGAGCTGATTGCTTTCTTTTCGCGGCTGTCCCAGAACTTGGACATGGGTTGGAAGCCTTAGATGATGCTTCTTGGGAGCTTGGATGCCTCTCAGCACAGCCCACTTCTTCCTCTCCTTCTACTACCTTATCAATATCACTATCCAATTCAATGATTCTACTTCTTGACGTCTTCTTGAGATAGTCTTGCATCTCTCTCATTATTGTTGTGATTGTCTTCGAACACTTTTGCACATCTCCAAACCCTGCGGCAAGATGTTGTTTCAATCTCTTTATTCCCGATCACATTTGTTTGCCACATAGGGTACATTGCACCAAATCTTTGTTGCTCAAATCCGGCCAAAATCCATACTTCCATCCTGGATCATTGGACTTAGCCTTTTGTCAGCGTATGAGCTAACAGACCCCTTCTGAAATGGGGTGTGAGAAGTCCGAAAGAGGGGCTTTCGTGGTGGATTGCTCGAGACACAGCGGAAAGAGAACGAATGAAGCTCGCAAGAGGAAGACACTTGGTTTATCCAGGTTTGGGCCCTTCTCACGAGTAATAGCCCTAGTCCTGCTTGTGTTGTTCTTGATTGTGTTCTTGGAGGGAGTCGCTCCAACAAAGGATCAAGAGGTGGCGTGGCCGAAAAGAGGAAGAAGAACCAACCGACCTCCTCCTCCCACGCACCCCAGCTCCCTTTTATACTCGGGTTCGCTGGGATGTGCGGGGCTTACAAGAGTGTAGTACATTGAATATACTTGACATACTGCATTTAATGCGCCTGTCACTGTTCTTGCAGCATACTTAATGCCCTGGCAGCCGATCCTCCCCCGTCTTGGGCCCCGCGCCTGCCGGCTGCGCCCGTTCGGCCGGAGTGGGAAACTGCACCCTGACATCATCCGCAATAATGGCACGCGTTGGAAACACACGCCGCCGTGCTGCGGCCTTTATTACTCCCATTTAATGCGCACGATACGCAATAAATGTCCTTGACCTTCTGTGCGGCCGCGCAGGTTACTAGGTGGCCTCGGGAATCGGCGCCCGATGGTGTGGGCCAAGCGGCGTCCGCCAGCGACCACCTTCTTGCCGCCCGGTAGCGTGGTCCGGTCGCCACCTGTCCGCTGGGCGATCACACAGCTGACCCCTAGCGGCGTGGCCTGATCGCCACCTGACCGCTGGGCGATCACGCAGCTGACCGCCAGCGGCGTGGCCTGGTCGCCACGACCATCGGCGATCACGCAGCTGACCGCCAGCGGCGTGGCCTGGTCGCCTGACCACTGGGCGATCACGCAGCTGACCGCCAGCGGCGTGGCCTGGTCGCCACCTAACCGCCAGCGGTGTGGCCTGGTCGCCACCTGTCCGCTGGACGGCCACCTTCACTGACCGCCAGCGGCGTGTTCTGGACGCCACGTGTCCGCTGGCGGTTCCTACTGAAGTGTAGTGGGCACCCTGGTGTAGAATACGCCGACACCTTTCATGTAGGATCTTTACCTGGATCATATGTAGCATTGGCAACATCGCCGGCGGCAGCTGCTTGAGCATCAGCTATTTCCCTTGGTGGCTCGGTCCCTCACTCATTGACTCCCTAGTCCCTGTAAAAGCATCAACAAACACTTCAGTCTTTACTCTTCAGCACAAGCCACAAGTGCACAACAAGAGCAGTAGCAGCAGCATTCAGCACTTCGCCTCAGCCGAGTAGCAGAGGAGGTCGGCGCGCAACCACGAGGAGACAACGCGGAGCAAGGAGGGGATGGCGCGAAGCCACGAGGGGATGGCACGCAGCAAGGAGGGGACGGCGCGGAGGAGGTCGGCGTGGAGCAAGGAGGGAGCGTGGAGGTCGTCGGTGCGGAGGGCGGCCACGGCCGGCAGGAGGGGAAGGAGAGGGAGGAGAAGGAGGAGGGCGACTTATGGATCTGCAGGCGACGGCAGCAACAGAGGTGGAGGCGGCGAATCCTTTGCTTGTCCTCAGCCGACAGAGCCAAGTCCCAACCCTAGCAGCTGACAGAGGTATGCTTGAGCTCATCCTGACTCCCTACCTTATCCCGCTGCTCCTCCCGAACCTTAGGCGGCCGCCCGACCACGCTTGGCGACACCTGGAACATCCAGGCGCCCGCCTTGCTCCGGCCAGGCAAGGCGATCTACTCAGGCGACCTCCCTCTGGCGCCGCGACGCCTAGGCGGTGCCTAGGCGATGCCTTGACAAGCATGCTTCTTGGTGGATCCAGTAGAACTAAACCAAATACAGCACTCCCAAAAAGGATCGGATTCTGCTCCTAGCTTGGAGCAGAGCAGAAAAACACTTGCACATGCGAAGCTACCTGTGGAATAATTCTCATTCGGAGTAGCCGATCCAAAACCAAAATAGTTTGTGAAGTTTTGAAAATTACCCACAAATACGACTCACTTATCCCCGCCACCCCTCCCAATCTTGAGCCCCAAGAGTTTGCCTCTTTGTTGTGCCTCTCCCCAGCCACACGTCTAGAGTCAGAGTGAGAACACGGCGACGCCAAGCCGCATAATGATGACGCCCTCTATGACCACGATGAACTCCTGACCAACCACGGTGATGACAACTGGTGGCTACTGACCTTGCCCCCACCCATGCACAACTCCTCTCATCCAGGTATGTCACCACCAACCCTAACCCCAACTTCATCTACCCCAAATCATCGTCAGCTGCCTCTTCCTCCTTAGCCCCAACTCATCCTTGTCCAGATCAGATTTTTGTTTTGTTTTGTTTTGAACTGGCTATGGTAGAGTATGTGTCTTTGAGGGAGGAAAGAAGGGATAGTTGGTGCCTGAATGATTGTGCTATTGCTTCCTATTTTTCGATGAACAGATCGTGTGGTTTAGATTAGACCGAGTAGTTCCGGTTAGATCTGTTTTCAACCGTTGGATCTATGATAGGCGGCTTAGATTGTGCCACGTAGTCTTCAATGTCGTAGATTGGGAGTAATGTGGACCGTCAGATTTAGATCGTACAGGCGAGAGTAAGCCGCATAGATTTACATTGCACCGTGCTAGATTGGATCCCAGCCGTTCGATCTAGATCGTACGGTCTAATTTGATCAAACGGTCAGATTTGATTCGCGTGTTAGCACTGGGTTTAGATCGTAGCCGTTCATTTCGAATCGGGCGGTGTGGATCGAGCCACGTGGACGTCGCCGGGACTATCCACGTCGACATTGATATTGCGATGTTGGGATCGAATCTGAGCCGTCGGATTTTGAACCAACGGACGAGATTGTGCAGCGCCCTAGCCAATCTGCACGTGCCACGTCACGCGTGGAATCCGAAGCGCCAAGGCTGAGCGGCACCGTCGCTGTTGACATCAGCTATGACGTCAGTAGGCGGGCCCACGCGTCAGCGTCTGTTTCCGCGCGTGGATGACGTCATCGGTGGAACCCAGCTGTCAGCCGAGCCAGCCGCACCGTGCTGACATCAGCATGAAGTCATCTTGGGCGGGACCCACCTGTCAGCGGCACGTGGTCTGCTGGACTGAGTCCATCGTGGACCCGGACCGAACCGTAAACCAGGCCTATGGACCGGATGACGCAATCATGATGCAATAAATCAATTTTTCTTTAGAAAAACAATTCAACCAAAAATCAAATTCGGTGCTGACGTCATAATCCCGATTTTTCAATAGAAAAATAAATGAAATAATTTAGTTTATTCTTTTTAATTGATTTTCAAACTTCAAACGGTTATAACTTTTGTGTTTTAACTCCGATTGAGGCGATTCCAGTTTCTAAATTTTTTTGTAAAATTGGGCTCTATTTAATGGTAAATTTTATTTAATTTTTGTATATAAGTTTTTCTTTGTTTCTATTTATTTGTTGTTTATTTATCCGATTCGCGTAGATGTTGAATTGCACGAAGGCTTCGAATGAGAGGTTATGACCCAGGAACAAGTCCAAGACCAGAAACAGGACCTTTTCCAAGGCAAGTTATGCTTTGATCATATTGATTCACTTTTGAAATTTATGTTGATTTAAATTATTGCATGCTAGTTTAATTAAAAATGCTTTTAAATAATTCAGAAAATAGTTATACGACCTATTCGTTTTATGCCACATTGTCTATAATAATTATATGCCATGAATCATTTGTCACCCTAGATTATGGAATATTAGTTGGACATTAATACCTGTCAACATGGGTTAATTAGATCGAGATTAGACTGCTTAGCCATGCAATCGTGTTATTGATATAATTTTGAATGCCAGAAAATAATCTTGACTTAATGGGAGATCGAACATGCTTTTGGACTTGCGACATGTGTTATTGATGATGTTGATGGCACGTGGTGCATGGTAATCAACTAGGTGATAAAATGATTTAGACTGAGCCACTGAGGCAAGTGGCAAGACTGTTTCTGGTGGGCCAGAAGTGGCACATGGGAGGTTGTATTAGGTTTTTGCTGATTTGGACACTTGTGAATTCTTGGGTAGTCTTGCCTTGGTCACTTTAAAGACTTAACCTTGCAAGAATTTGAACTGAGTCCGACGTACAGCTACAAATATGGAATGGGACAGACCTAGCTGATTAATTCGTGATGTCTAGATTTCGGTACTGTCGTGGTGGTGTGAGTTCCGGGTGTACGGGCGAAAACTTACATGGCGCAAGAGGGGGCCCCTGATTGTGGTAACCAGTCCCTTTAGTGTTGAAACCTTAGCGAGCAATACCGGGTCTAGAAGGAGCATTGTAAAGGCTTTGTTACGGTCACTCGCCTTGGTGGTGTTTGATTGTATCTTGTGAGTAAAGTGTATAACCTCTGCAGAGTGTACAACCTATTCGAATAGTCGAGTCATAGTATTGGATATTGCACAGGGATTAAAGTCAAGGGTTAGACTTTCATAAAAATGAACTTGGTTTATGGATAGTATGGAAATGAAGAATTTGTTTAGGATGATAAATGCTTTACTTAAGAAAGTAATTGTGAAAGCTATTATTGTTATTATTGTTCTACTGCTTTCCAATCTATTACTGTTATTTATAAATGTTGCTTATTGCAAAAGAACCATTCAGCCTGTTGTTGGAATAAGACATGCATGTAGTTATTAGGCTTGCATTCTGTGCATGACTTGCTGAGTGCTTTAAGTACTCACCCTTGCCACAACACAAACACCAGTTGAGGAGGAATCAACGCCAGCACTAGAGGAGGAGTTCTAGGAGGAGCCGACGAACTAGGGGCGAGCCCGGTCAGTTGCCTGTGGCATATTGGTTGGCACCACGATTTTATTTAAATCCGATGCGGTTTATTTAATAAAGACTTCGCCCTGCGAGGCGTCTCTTTGTAAGTTAACCATAAGGTTGGCTTAACCGCTTTTGTTATAATAAAGACTTAATTACTATTTCGTTGTGTATGATTGTGATATTCATCGATGTTGAGACTGTGTGCACTAGCGTGATCCTGGACTAGTGCAGAAAACACAGAGGATCCGGATGTGCACATTCGGGTCCCGACAAAAGCCGAGCGCGACGCGCGCGGTGGGGAACAGCGACGGCCTGCAGGGTTGAGTGCGAGCAGGCACGGCGGGGAATGGCGGCGGCTTGCGAGGCTGAGCGCGGGTAGGCGTAGGATGCGAATGGGAGCACCACCACCGGGCGTAGGATGCAAGCGGGCGCGCCACCACTGGGGGCAGGATGCGAGCTGGCACACCGCCGCCAAGTGTGGGGTGCGAGTGGATGTGGTGGCTTGATTGCAGGTCGGCATGCACGGAGGTGGAGCGCCGGCTACGGGCCAGCGGTTGGGCGCGAGTACGCCAGAAGACGGCGGGCACAGCAGGCACGGACGGCCACCGAGGTGGCGGGCGGCCATCAGTGGCCCGGCGACGGGCCGGTCGGTGGCGACGGCTTCTGGCCGTCATGCTGATTGTTTTAACACTAATTTTTTTTTGCAACTATAGATTGGGGTAACTCTTAATCTGTAACATAGCGAAAAACAATCTACGGAATTTATTTACTATTTTCACGCGATTACTTATATAGGGCTTGAGGTAGCGTAGATTGCGTGCTGCAAGAAGAGCTCGATGCCGTGTAGACTATACGCAGGTAGACGATCAGCGACTGCCACGACCAAAGTGTCGACGTGATGTAGATCGACGTCGTGTAGACGATGTAGAGTAGATGATCCTGATCAGCCGCGTTCCGCGTATAGAACGATCGTGCTGATAATGTGTTGTAAAAATATAGTTCTTCACCCACACCAATCTACAGCACACTAATGTAATCATGAGAATAGGAGCACACACAATATGAATGAGAAACTCTCTTTTTCTTTATTCGATTGATTTTTCTGTAAAAGATAATGCTCAATATATACCGATAAATAAAGTTTTTTCGTACAAGGACAAAGATTCATTTCCATATCAGACAAGTTACGCGGTGGTAAAGAGCACCTCCATGTCTTCCAGGCTCCGGCCCGTCGTCTCCGGCAAGCAGAGGTAGACAAACACGAACGCCGCCGCGGCGAAGCCGGCATAGAGGTAGAATGCACCGGCCATGGTGATGGCCTTGTACAACGATAGGAACGTCATGGACACCACCCCACTCATGGTGCGGTTCACTACGGTGCCTAGGCCGACGCCCTGCCCTCGCAGCCGCAGCGGCAGGATCTCCGAGCTGTACACCCACGCCAGAGGCCCCATGCCAATCGAGAAGGAGCCCACGAACGCCAGCACGGCCACCAGGCACGCCAAGGCGGCCGCGGGGTTGCTCGTGTCCCCTGGCGAGACGGCGAGGACCGAGGCCAGGACGACGAGGGAGACGGTCATGCCGCCGATGCTGATCAGCAGGAGCGGCCGGCGGCCGACGCGGTCGGTGAGGACCATGGGGACGAAGATGAAGCCGGCTTTGGTGACGCCAACGAGGATGGTCAGTGCGAGGAGCACGGTGTTCGACGTAACGCCGGCCATCTTCAGCACCCGGGGGCTGTACAGCACGACGGACTCTGTGCCGGTGGCTTGCTGGAAGAACTGAAGCGCAAGCACGATGGCGAGGACGCGGCGGACACCGGCCTTCGTGGCGACCTCCTTCCACGTGCTGCCGCTGCTTTCGCCGCCGTCCCTGTCACTGCCAAGAACATGCTTGATTTCAAGGAGGCGCTGCTCGGCCTCCAAGAGGGTGTCCGAGGTGCGGTCGAGGACTTTCTTAGCGTCGATGAGCCGGCCCTTCATGGCGAGCCACCGCGGTGACTCGGGCATCGCGAGCACACCGGCGGCCAAGAACACAGTCGGCACCACGCCGGCGGCGAACATCAGGCGCCAACCCAGGCGCACGGCGAACCCCGAGAAGGCGAAGTTGGAGACGTAGCTGAGCAGAATACCGGAGTTGATGAATATCTAATGTGCTCACAAGGAACCAAGGGAAGAAATTAATCAGAAATGTAGCGACTGCCATTCTACGTTGTCAGTGTGAAGTGACACAGAAAAATTAAGAATTTTTTTTCGATACACTAAATTAAATAGGTATCATACATTTTTTATTAAATGGATAAGATAAAGTAATATTTATTTATATTTACTTTGGTAGAACTCCCTCTATCCGGATATGTATATGTAGGGCGCATCTTCATCTAGCACGTAACGACGATTCAAGGTTCCTGAAATATCCTTATTTATTCTCTCTTTTCACATGCTCTAGGTGTCATTAACTCTGTGGCATTATTGCAGCTGTTCACAACTTCCTAGCCGGCATAAGGCACGCAACTGCAGGCATGCGTGTAAATTCAATGAGCTACGGCAACTGTATGCATGTATACATGGCGACTAATGAAAACTAAGCCAAATACTTGATCATTGCCGCCTAATACAGATTGGCGCCTAATGCAAATTCAAGTGAAATGCAATTTTTTGTTAAGTGCCGCCTAATACAAAATGAAAAAAAATAGGATTCCCGCCAACTAGCTACACTACTACAGAACAAGCTTCTACAAGCGGTTTGGAACCACTTCTAGAAGCGGTTCAACCGGTTGTGATACAAGCGGTTCTAGGAACCGCTTGTGTTGGTGCCACACCAAGCAGTAAAAGACAGTAATAATATCGTGGGAACGGGATTCGAACCCACGACCAGCACTCCATCCTCGTGACTCGCCTCATCCATCTAGCCAACCCACCCACGCGTGCTCTCTGATAGAGTAGGGCACGCATTCCTTTTATTATTTCTAAAACTGGGCTTGTACAAGCGGTTCGTGACACGAACCCCTTCTGAAGGGGGTCTTTAGAAGCGGTTCGTGTCACGAACCCCTTCTAAAGCCCCAGCTTTAGAAGCGGTTCGTGACACGAACCCCTTCTAAAGCTTTAGAAGCGGTTGGGGACACGAACCGCTTGTAAAGACCTTTAGAAGGGGTTCGTGTCACGAACCCCTTCTAAAGGTGGGGCTTTAGAAGGGGTTCGTGCCACGAACCGCTTCTAGATATCCCCTCCGGCCTGTTACCACGAACCGCTTCTAGTGCGAGCATTACAACCGGTTCGCACCAAACCGTTTCTAATAGACCGTTTGTGATGCCCGATTTTGTAGTAGTGCTAGTATTCTGATGAATCTATATATACACAGCAGTAGCAAGAAGCTCTCAAACCATAGATCGATGGATATTATTCGACCTCAACGAACCATTACCCATCCACAATGGTAAGCTTACTCCATTGTAATTTCTTTTTCATTTCTTTAGTTGTACATGAGTGATTGGTTGAAGTCCACCTATTATTTGTAGATGTTTTGGACTTGAACAAGCCATTAGATGAAGTCGGTTTTCATGAGCCAAATGAAGAACACAATGCTGATGTTCTAGATCTAAATGAGCCCATAGATGATGTTGGTTCTTGTGAGCAAATGAGCACGTTGTACTTGATGGAAACACAGGTTAGTTACCCATTTTTTAACTTCTTTCATGAGAATTCTTCAAATTTTCATGAAAGCTCTCTCTTTATGTTTAAATAGATGGGGATGGAAATGGTGATGCACATCAATCAATTGCATGCTCGAGGAACTACTTATGTATTGATGCACGTAGAGCTATCTACACAATGCTTTTAGGGAGAACTTCTCCTGGTTTAATGAAACATGGAGTGATGAAATCTGTAGCTGTAGATATGGGTGTTCCTTTGAGAATTGTTCAGCGTATTTGGATAATTGGGAAGCGTGGTGGTGGAATTCATGCTATTGCTAGTAAGAAGATTGGAAATTGTGGCCGTAAAAAAATTCATATTCAGCCTGAAGACGTCACTGCAGTACCACTTTGTGATCGCACAACTATTCGTGATTTAGCACAGTCTTTGAATATAAAAAAGAGCACCTTGTGTGCGCGTATAAAGGAAGGAGAAATCAAACGACAAACAAATGATATAAAGTTCTCTTTGTCCGAAGAAAATAAGAAAGCGCGCTTGTCCGACATTTCGTGGGATGTATGATATGGTTTACATAGATGAGAAGTGGTTCTATATGACAAAGAAATGTCAGAATTATTATTTGGCACGAGGTGAAGACAAACCTCTCCGTACTACCAAAAACAAGAATTTTATTGAGAAGGTGATGTTTCTTGCCGCCATATCTCGACCAAGGTTTGATGACCAAGGTAATGAGACATTTTCTGGAAAAATTGGTATATTCCCTTTTACATACACAGAACCAACTCGTAGAAGCAGCATAAATAGACCTGCCGGTACCATGATCACCAAGCCGATGATGTCAGTGAACAAGCAAACTATTAGGTCGTATCTTGTTAACAAAGTTCTGCCCGCCATTAAACAAAAATGGCCACAGGAGGATGTAGGACGCCCTATATTTATTCAACAAGATAATGCAAGAACCCACATAGACCCAAAGGATGAAGAGTTTTGCCGGGTAGCTAAAGAAGATGGATTTGACATTCGTTTATTGTGCCAACCTCCAAACTCTCCAGATCTAAATGTCTTGGACCTTGTTTTTTTGGCAGCAATTCAGTCCATACATCAAAAAGACTCACCCAAGATCGTGGAAGAACTTGTGAATACAGTGGTGAATGCATATGAAGGATATGATATAGTTAAATCTAATCATGTGTTTCTCACTCATCAATCTTGCATGAGAGAAATCATATGAATAAAAGGTAGCCAAAATTATGACATTCCACATATGAGCAAGCAAGTGTTGGCTCGGAGTGGTGAACTTCCAAGTAGACTAAGATGTGATTCCCATGTTCTTCAAGATGCTATCGACTACTTACACTAGTGCAAATGGTACGCACATGCATGTTGCTAACCTAAACTATTCAAAATAAGATGGAAGATAGATCCTCAAAAAAGTTGTTCTAATCGTTTCAAGTCCTCCATCTTCAGAAATCACCTGGTGATCCTCGACCTCGGTGACTGCAGCGTCCATGGCATCAGGAACTACCTCGATCTCCTCTTCCTCGCCGACATCCATGGAGTTAGGAACGACCTCGTCGATCTCCACTTCCTCGCCGACGTCCATGGAGTCAGGAATGACCTCGTCGATTAGGGATGGCAAAAATATCCGTGGGTCTGGGTCCAAATTTGGACCCACAGGTATATTATTTTAGGTCCGGGTCCGGATCTCATTTTGGACCCGTGGGTACCCAGACCCGGACCCAACAAGAAAATATCCATGTATGAAATAGAATTGTAGATAACAAACATCATATATTGTTGCTTACTGTTGCTTTGTTATTATATGCATGTAGTCTATTTCTTAATCCGGGTAATGAAGCCTTAAAATTTAATCAAATTCTATAAACTTTAGCTACTCAAACAAATGAAAATAGAATTCAGTTCGGGTCCGAGTACCCATTGGGTCCAAGTATGGGTCCGGGTTTGGATCCATGACTGACTTTTGGTCTGGGTGATGAGGACATCATTACCATGGATACGGCCACGCTTACACAACCAATTGAAACCAATGATGTAATACAAGAACCAATTATTCGAGCTCATGCACGTCAATTGAATTACCAAGTGAATGCGTTCATCGGGTTGCATACAAATAATTTAATGGATGGAATACTATTTAATCCTTGTAATGATTTTATTGTCCTTAGGAACCAAGGGGAAGGACCTCCAAACGTCAAGCATGAAGCCAATTCTTCCGGTTCACAAGATCTACTCGGATTCGACTTCCTGGACAGCACCAACTTCAAACGGCCGTAACTTTTGATCCATAAGGTTGTTTGGGGTCTATAAGTACTAGTTTGAAAGATCTCTTCATCCTATTTCTAATGGATCTGGCCCCACATCCAAATTCCTTCCGAGTCGACAGGAATATGCAAAACAAGTTCGGCCATCTTTCCAAATCCGAGTAGAACAAGGAATAGGAGTCCTACTCGGGCATGGTTGTGTTTTGGCTAACCCTAGCACGGTTTTGGACCCCTATTTCTCCTATATATAGCTAGGGAGTCCCCCAAAATAATTTGGGTTTTGGTTATTTGATAGTTTAGCCTTTTACTACTATTTTGAGACTTTTTAACGTGCTCAACGGCCGCCTAACAAGCTCCTTGTATCGGAACCCCAACTTTTCAATACTTCATCTATATTTGCAATTTTAGATTGCTTTTGCCTTGTTCTTATTTGTTCTTCGATTGCTTGCAGGAATTGATCTTCGTGATCAGGTTGATCGTGACCATGGCAAGGTCAATAACCATCTGGAGTTGGTTTAACGATTGCTAAGGCGCATCGTCGTTGTACGTTGTAGTCGGATCGTCAAAGTCATTTCCACCCAAATCAAATATTATCACTCTCATCGAAAGATCGGGACACCCAATGTTACATCACTTGGTCCAGGTCTGGACTTCGGGTCTCGGGTCCAGGTCCACAGAGGTTGGACCCGGAGGGACCCAGACCCGTTGCCATCCCTATCGTCGATCTCCACTTCCTCGCCGACGTCCATGGAGTCAGGAACGACCTTGTTGATCTCCTCCTCCTCACCGTCGTCCATGGAGTCAGGAATGAACTCGCCGATAGGCTCTTGCTCGTGCATGATGCTCTTTTGTTCTTTCATGCTCGCTATGAGTGTTTTGGAGGGCACTAGCAATAGACTCATGGTTGTTAGCTTTAGTACGTATGGGTTGGTTTGCATGGTGCGACTTGATTTTTCAGCTATGAATGCTAAGCTTTGGAGGAGCTACGAAGCATCCCATGCTCCCAGTTAATGCTTTGTAAAACACCATGCAATTAATAGGGGCATTAGAGAGAAAATCATCACTGAAAAGCTAATTGCGCCTTACATTTCTGGATATGGCTGAAGGAGAAGTGCGCCCTACATATTCGGACGGAGGGAGTATAGCAGTAGGAATATCCTTAATAAATCAATGATAAAATCTGTTTTTTACTGTGCACTGCACAATTTATTGCGGTGCTATGGGGTGCTATGAGTGGTCTCAATTTTTGGACAACAATGCAAATGGTCATAAATGTCATGCCACAAAGATTTGAATCTAATTTCAATTTACTTTGAATCTAAATTCAACGTACCGATTGAGAAATAAAAAGATAAATTTTGCTGAAAAGAAATTAGAAATAAAAAGAAAAAACAAACATAAAAACCACTATTTAATGAAATTTGACATTTTTTCTCTTGATATACGTTGCATTTTCAGTTAAACTTTTATAAGATGCTTAAGATATCATACTCTATCTAAGCAAAATGTTTTTCGGAATTTTCATGACCATTGGTATCATTGTCAGAAGAATAGGATGATCCGTAGCACCACGGCCTGTATAGCATAGTGCGGATTGGCGCCACGTGTTCCGCTGCGTTAATCTCCATACAAAAAATAATTAAATGATAAGAATTAAAGTGCATTAAAATGCTTGGAGATTGATAGATTTGTATGGAGATTGAAGCAGTAGGACGCGTGGCACTAATCCGCATGGTACTGTACAGACCGCAGAATGCAACACGTGGCGCCAATCCGCACTATGCTATACAGGCCGTGGTGTGCAGTGCATAGAATTTGTTTCCAGGATGAGAGCACTGGAAATGCTCTCCTTTTGAGATTACCTCAGGTAAGGAGCTGAGGAGGCCGCGGGACGACGCCGGCGCGATCTCGGCGACGTAGACTGGTGCGATGACGAGGGCGTAGCCCACTCCGATTCCGGCAATGCTGCGGCCGACCATGAGTGCTGTGAAGTCACCTGCAAGCGCCATGACGAAGGGCCCAACGAGGAAGATGCCGTTGGTGAGCGCGACAGTGACTCGGCGGCCGAGGACGTCAGACATCCAGCCGGCGAGCAGCGCGCCGGCGAGCGAGAGGATATTGATGGCGCCGGAGAGGACCTCGATCTGCGTGTCCGTGATCCCCAGATCGTCCTGGATGAAGATCTGCGCGCCGCTCATCACCGCGACGTCTGAAGATCACAAGCAACAAAATTTTGGTGACCATTTGCAGCACAAGAAAAGGAGGTTGTGTTGGAGCCAATGGACATACTGTATCCCATGAGCACGGAGGTCATGGACGCGAGCACGGCACAGAAAGAGGAGTACTTGTTGCGGCGGGGTGGCTTGGCCGGTGACGACGCCGGCAACAGCGGCGTACTGGCGTCCTGCCGCTGCTCCATGTCGCCTCTGCTTCTTGATCAGATTGTGTACCTTCGTCGGAGTCACGGTGCGCAGCAGATTGATAGGGAACTGCACCGGTCAATATCAGTGAATTTTTTACTGTTCTCACCGTGTTCATCGCATTTTTTGCGAAAATAACCGCGCAATGAATGAAATAACACAAATAGCCCTTATACCGAAATATTCAGGGGATCCAGTCCGCGGCATAATTTTTTTAAAAATTTTCCAATCAGGTCCTGCAGATCCAGTCCGCTGGAAATTTTTTTCCTTTTTTTATTTACCTCCAGCGGATCCAGTCCGCCGGATGTCAATTTTTTTTTACCGTCGGGGAATAAAAACAAGGGAGTGTATAGACATCATCCGGATGTTTTTGTTCTAAAAATCATCTAAATTTTGAACCGTACGATCAAAACATACATCCGTAGGATCAACCCACCTCGAATTCAGGGGGGTGTGCATCGATCTGAAAGCAAATCCAATGGCTCAGAATTTGGACGATGGTTGCTAAAGAAAACATCCGGATGAAACTTATCAAAACCCTAAAAACAAATAAAAAACCGCGCACAGAACCTCCAGCCCACTCAATCCGCTGGATGTGCTCGGCCACTGTGTCGATTTTTTTTTTCTTCTGATTTTCCTTTTTTTGTTTTTTTCTGATTTTTCGACCGGAACTGATTCAAATGCAAATAACTTTAGCTATCCAACTCCAAATTCAATAAGACAACTTTCTAAATTTGTGTAAAATCATGTGGATTATAGATATGCAAAAAAAATTTAATTTTGATGCTTGTACAGTAAACGAAGTCACGATAAATTCGGATTTTATGAATTATGAAGAAATTATGAAACCATGGCTCCAAAAATTATGAAATAAAATTTGTACATCGCGTACTTGGAGTAGTACGTGCCTCGTACACGTGCGGATGGCCCTCGGCCAGCCAGTACACCGCGCGGCACACCACGATGACGCGGTACGAACATACATTATATTTTAATTCAAATTCCTTTCACTAATCTTATTTCCGTGCCTTGGACATCGTTTACTGATATTTATTTCATAATTATTGGAGCCATGATTTCATAATTTCTTCATAATCCAGAAAATCCAAATTAATCGTGACTTGGACATCGTTTATTGCACAATCATCAAAATTAATTTTTTTTTTGCATATCTATAATCCACATGATTTTACACAAATTTAGAAAGTTGTCTCATTGAATTTGGAGTTGTATAGCGAAAGTTATTTGCATTTAAATCAGCTAAGGTCGAAAAATCAGAAGAAAAAAAACAAAAAAAAGGAAAATGAGAGAAAAGAAAAAATCGGCACAGTGGCCGAACACACCTCCAGCGGATTGAGTAGGCTGGAGGTTACTATGCATGTTTTTTATTCGTTTTTATTTCCCGGCCGGTAAAAAAAATTGACATCCAGCGGACTGGACCGCTGAAGATAAATAAAAAAAAGGAAAAAAAATTTCCAGCGGACTGGATTTGCGGGACTTGATCGGAAAAATTTTAAAAAATATTCCGCAGATCGGATCTGCTGAATATTATTGTATAGGGGCTATTTGTGTTATTTCATTCATTATTACGTGGCTATTTTCGCAAAAAATTCGATGAACAAAGTCAGAACAGTAAAAAATTCAATATCAGTTTAGAAAGGACTTTCTTAATTTTTGGCTGGACATGGGCACAAGCTTGGAATTGAACATATTTTGGACTGTCAGATCACAAATTATCAACCCCGATATCTTTTCTTAAACTTTGTGCAATGTGTGGTATTGCCTGTGCAAGTGTGCATGCTCTTGATCCATCTGGGCAAATTGTGGCCGTACCCTGCCGCGGGATTCAACGTTGGGAGATAAGTCAAGATATGCTTGCGGTCTGATCAGACATGTGGATAGCAATACGGCAACAGCATCCATCGCTGCTGTCTACGTTGCAAATTGCAGTGAACCTAATAACAAGTTAAGTACAACTGAAAGCTACACCTGTTAACATCGCATTCGGAAGAATTGTAGTAGGTTTTCTCATCTTCAATTCTAGCCATGATAATTGATAGCATGACTCTTTGAAAGTCGTGTAGAAAATGGATACAATCTCTGTTTGGTTCAGTGGTACTCCAAAGAATTAGCAAAGTTTGTTGAACATGCCAAACCCCTCGTGCTTCAGAAAAGAGAATAGAAAGCCTAAAGATGCTAACTGAACAACAAAGATGGCAACAACACTCTAAATTATTGCATCTGACCTTTTTTTCTATTTAATAGTGTCCTACTAGGCAGAAGCTAATATAGTGCTATGAGCGCAAATAAACAAAGCAAACTAATACCACACCTTTCACTAAGGTGCCACTTCATTCAGCCCAGTTAACCACCAGCAACCGCTTCCAATGCATTTCATTAACCAAGTGAAATCATGCGACAACAGATAGCTAACAGAAGTATTAAATGGATACCAATCCAGCATATCATCTTAATTATAAGAAAAATCAAGGTCGGTTTGTAACCTTTAAGCTAGCTATGCAATCTTCTGACTGCTAAGAAACCCAAGAATTTCGCTCAGCAGGAAATTGAGCTAAGTACATAAGATTTCATATTACAATCGAATGGACATATCTAACAACCGAATAAATATTAGCGGTTATGATTGCCTCGAAACAACAACGGGTCATACTCTTGAGTGCATTGGTGATACCCACAATTTACAAACCAAGTAATCAGACCTGGAGACCAAGCACTACTGCTAGAACCAATCACATTTCCATAAGAGAGGTAATTAGATTTGAACTTTGGGTTAAATAAATGAGGAATTCTAAATCTTCTAAGCATTTCAACAAGCACATGCATGGCATGCACAAAGGAGCCCAATACCCCAATTTAATTTGTACCTGAGTACTCACCCTAAGAAGAAGGCAAGGGGGAAGAAGGGCACCACCGGCCAGATAGGGGCTCGCCGCCAGACAGGGGGCTGGGCGTCGGGTCGGCAGGGAGGAGGCACCGAGTGCAGGGAAAGGGAGCTGGAGGGGGCGACGCCCTGGGAGGCGACGGCGCCCACAGGGAGAGGGCAGGGCAGCGCTGGCGTCGACGCTGGCCAGGCGAGGGAGACCCAGGGGGCGATGGCGTCGGGTTGGCAGGGAAGAGCAGGGGGCGCACGGGCCAGCGGAGGGAGAAAAGAAGGGGGCGTCGACCAAGAAGAAGGAGGCCAGGAAAAAGAAAAGAAAGAGAGAGAATAAGGGTAGGTGGGAAAATTAGGTGGGGGAGGGTAAGAATTTCAGAAAACCCCTCCCAAAACCCAAATTTTTTAATCCTAGCATTCGCCAAAAAGGTCCACAACCCAGAAATTTCCTATGAAAAGGATCTACTCTCTCTCAACTGGACTCCCAAGACTTAGAGGACGATCCGCGATATTACATGAGCTTGTGAGATTTGAGCCTCAAAGAGATACTAGAATCCAGTCTTCTGCCCTTGTGACTGGTACTTCTGCTCGTCGTGTCACTCAGTATTGGGTTCCCATATCTGCTCTTATCTGCCCCAATATTGAGTCTTTGAACTCTCGATCTCACTAGTTCTGGAGCATGATCAGCTCCCACTTGTATCTCACTGCCTCGAGACCTGACATACATTTCTCTATATATCTTTGTGCTCGATTTCAGGCTTCTCCTCGTGCCTCTCGCCGCCAAGCCGTGAAGCGCATCTTCAAGTACCTTCGAACTACCATTTATTATGGTATCTGGTACTCTTTCTCCTCCTGTTTGTCCCTTCAAGCCTTTTCTAATGCAGATTTTACTGGTTGTAGGGTAGATAGGAAGAGCACATCTGGCACTTGCCAATTCATTGGCACTTCTCTTGTTTCTTGATCCTCTAGGAAGCAGTACGGTTGCACAGTCCACCGCTGAGGCCGAATATGTTGATGCAGCCAATTGTTGTAGCTAGGTTCTCTGGATGAGATTGACCTTGCGGGATTTTGGGTTAGCAGCAGATTGTGTTCCACTTTTCTGTGATAACACATCTGCCATTCACATTGCTAAGAACCCAGTGCAGTGTTCTCGAACCAAGCACATTGATATTCGATATCACTTCCTTAGATACATGTGGAGAAGGGTGACATAGTGCTGCAGTTTGTGGAGAGTAACCACCAGTTGTCTGACATTTTCACCAAGCATTTGGATAGCTCTAGGTTTGTTGTCTTGAGAGGGGAGCTTGGGATTATGAGCCCATATGGCATATCTTGAGGGGGAGCTGATGTGTATTATATGTTTATATGTGCATATTTAACATTTCCTTTCTGTTTCTTCTAGGTATCTTTGGGCTTCTTTTCATTTTGTTGAGTTTACTTCACCTAAACTTCTGGCATGTTTCGGCATGGACCTCTCATTTTATGCTTTAGGATGCTATTCTCTTCTTCTTCTCGGTTGAGCTCATTCATAGTCTTGTGGGTCTAATAGGTGTTGGGCCCCCTGGGTCTATGTTTGCTCCTGAGCTGGAGTTTGAGAGTTAGTTTTCCTTTGTAAGCCATATGGGGAAGGTGAGAGCGAGTCTGAGCCTAGTGGTTTCTACTATCTTATCTATGCTCTTAGATCACCCAGTTGTCAGTTTCTCCTTTTCCTCTTTTCATTTTGGTTTCTAGTTTCAGTTGAGTTCAATTCTTTTACTTGGAATTCAAAATTGCTAATGACTCAACTTAAATCAAATTTGTACTTAAAATTGACTCACTTGTTGAGGGGGAGTTTGGAACTGACCTTCTTGCATTGCATATAACTTGTTTCTATTTTCGATTTTTTGTCTTTTATGCAAATGATAAAACTATGATTAGTTGCACCTAGCTACTTTTCTGAAGATTCTTATTAATCTAGGTTGTATCTAATATGGTGTATCATGTTTAAACTAGCCATCATTTAAATTGAGCTTTCTTGAAAACTTGATGAAACCTAGTTTTTACTTGCTATATTTCTTTACTAGATACTTATGCCATTCTTAGTTAAATAATGGGTTTCTACTAGAGTCTCTAGAGCAACTTGGGTTAGCTATATTGTTCCATTCCAAAATTCTCAACATGCTCATGCTCTAAGTGCTGAAATAACAAAAATTGACTTGTTTGTGCTAAAACTACTCAACACTTTTCATTCTCGAGACTGCTTCCCATTGCAATTGGGATGAACTTGGAATGTTCTCATCTATTTGGTCATGAGTTTTCTTTCTCTTTCAATTGGACCAAATATGATTTTTGCAATCAAATTGTTTTTCTTCCTTTGTTTTCAAACTCAAATTTTTGCCTTTTGTGTGGTTTGTCAATATACTCATCAAGGGGAGATTGAAGGACCATGTGGAGGTTCATCCATGATTGTGGTGAGTATTTGACTTTATTTGAGCAAGGTGTGCTCAGGTTTGAGTTTGATTTGACTTGGAATTGCATGTTTGAATTTATGATAAATGTGGACTAACATGTAGGAAGAAAAAGGTAAGTGTATTTTGGAATGTGCAAAATGGTTTGGTCCTTGTGGTACAGGTTATTAAGGCAGCTGTGGTCGTTGGTGAGTACCGGGACTAGGTTGGGAGAACCGAGGTCCAGAACGGTCGAGGATGCCAACGAGATGGTTGGGCTCAAATCGGGATCACTTGGACGTCATGGGAATGGACTTGAGGTGGCTCAAGGTTTTCGGTTCAGGTTGGAGGCTCAAAGAGGTGGAAACAGAGCGGTCAAGTACAGCAGATGAATGCCTGTTGCATCGGGTTGACCAGGTTTTGTTTAAACCCATGTATGGCCTATGTGGCCCATGTAAAACCCATGTGTGGGGGTGGAGTGAGTGAGTTAATCCTAGCCCTTGGTGGAGTGCTCTAGGGTTTGTGTGGGATGTCTGAGATAGGGGTCCCGCAAGTGGGGCCTATACCCGACTGGGCTAGACGGGCGGAGTAGTAGGCCCAAAGCCCAGAAGCACCACGACGGGCCCGGAGGAGGTTTTCGACTTGTTCCCCAAGGCAACTCCCGATCCTTCGGGGAAGCTTCGCGCCACGCCCAAACAACCCGCCAAAAACGAAGCATGCAGCCTGACACTCGCAGAGCCTGCAGACGCTGGAACTCGACAGTATACAGCGTGGGTCGGGGAAAGCACAACCACCTCTCCAAGACGTAGTGCGCCATAGCCGACGAAGACAAAATATGTGTTGGTGAGGTCACCATGTGGAGGGCCCGGTGGCGCCCATCTGTCATGTACCCTTCCCTCAGTATATAAGGGGAGGAGGGAGAAACAAAAGAAAAGGGGGAACGCTCATATATCCAAGAACACATGACTAGGGTATTATCTCCTCCGAGAGAGCCCGAACCTGTCTAAACACAGATCGCCCTCGCATCCTGTGTTACCATCAAGCTCAGATCCCGCACAAATCCCCTAGAATCACAAATCTCATTGCCGGCGAAACCGATCGTCGGCGGTTGGCGCGCTGTAGGGGCTTGTGTCAAGATCTTCGTCAAGCTTGATGGTTGCGACGAGCGAGCCTCCACGATCTTCTTCCCGGTCAAGTCTTCCATTTGGAAGCCTGACCTTCATCTCCAACGACCTCGAACCTTTCCCTCTCTAAGGGGACCGTGCTGCAGCACGGTGAGGTTTCCGGTGGGCCATCGTCGCGACTTCCACGCCGATCGGGGGGTCCCCCTGTCTCGCGCTTTAAAGTGCCGAGTAGGGGACCGAAGGCCCGGCCCCGGCCAGGGAGTCGGACCCAAGGACGCCGAGGTACGAATGGTGGGGTTCTCGCCGCCAAACCACTCGGCACCTCCGAGCGCCTGAGTTATCCTCTTCAGGCTCACCCACTCGGGGCCGAGTCGAAGAAACCCTAGAGAGCTGCTGGAATTTCCGTGAGAGTCTGCGTGTCGAGGGCTCGTGGCGGATTCGCAGCAGCGCCTCGACACTTCGGCCGCCGCCGACTTGGAAGGTGGCCGAGCAATCGAACCGACGCTGGCGGCGCGTACTCTGAGACCGCGCTGTCAATGAAGACATTCTGCAAGCTAAGATGGGGGACCAAGCTGTTTTTCGTACCCCACAGCAGAATATCGTCGCCTCCAAGACACTCCTGGATACCCTGAGCCCTATGCTAGGGGCGGGTGATCCAGTCGCCCCAATCGTAGCCCAAGTAAAGGCCATGGTGACGGCGGCAGCTATCCAAGAAGCCTGCATCGACCCGGTAGGCAAAGGAGCTGTCACGTGGTCCGGTGAGGACCCAGATAGCCAGCAGCCGGTCAGGTCGGGAAGCCCGCCAGACGCATCATGTTCCACCCCGCGGAGATGACTTGCGACATAGCATCAACCGCGACCTCCGTTCAGACCTCGACGCCAGGCGCCGCGACCGAGAAAGGGAGGAACAACGCCGCCATGCCGATGAGTATGAACGCTACGGCATCCTTCCACGAGATCGCGAAGCACACCAAGCGCGATCCCCTCCGCGTCGATCACCGCCCGGAGGTTGTCGCGGGGTCATTGAAGGGGTTCGCGCGTTTACCCCTCACCTACGCCGAGTGGTTTGGCCTGATGGGTTTAATCCTAAAGGCATCACTAGGTTTGATGGTGAGAGGGACCCGGAGGCTTGGCTACAGGTATACGCTCTGGCAAGCGGTCGGGGCAGCCAGAGGATCAGTAATGGCAAACTACTTACCGGTTACCCTCTCGCCCTGGCCCAAGCATGGCTCACTGGACTCCCAGCGAACTCTATAGATTCCTGGGGAGATCTGTGTGAGCAGTTCATTTCAAATTTCCAAGGCACTTACGAGCGCCCAGGCACCCCTTGGGACCTATACCAGCTACACCAAAGGAGGAACGAATCCCTCCAGGAGTTCGTCAAGTGCTTCATGCATAGAAAAAGCACCGTTCGGGATGTCACGGATGCGATTGTGATAGCTGCCTTCCAGAAGGGAGTCAGCGACCCCGATCTCATCAAGAAGATGTCTCGGAAGCCACCAACGTCGGTCCGTGAGCTGTTCGCCCTAGCGGACCGTTACGCTTCAGCCTCCGAGGCTTTGGCGGAACGGCGTGACGAGGGGAAGGATCAGGCTGAACCCCCCCGGCGGAAGGAAAAGAAGCGCAAGGGCGAAGAGCTGGTGGCAATCGCTGCACCAACTCACCCACGCGCCCTCAAAGAAGATGGGTATGACAAGGTGATGAACTCGCTTTGCCCCTTCCATCAGAAGGGGAGACATGCCGCCAAGGACTGCTTCATTCTGAAGAGATTCGCCCGCGAGAGCAAGAAGCAGGCTGGACAAGGTCCGAGTGGACACGCCGCCGACAAGCCACCTCCCCCCGAAGCTGAGGAGGACTATCAGGAAGTCGATCTCGAGCTCAAGTACATATTCGGGGGCTCGGCTGCATATGAGTCCAAGCGGAAGCAAAAGCTCACCGCCCGGGACATCTACGCAGTGGAGCCAGAGACCCCCCAATATGTACGGTGGTCCGAGGTCGCGATAACTTACGACCGCTCGGACCACCCAGATCGTGTCCCATTCCCCGGTAGGTATCCTCTTGTCTTGGCGCCCGTCGTCCGCGGCATCAAGCTCAAGTGGGTATTGATCGACGGTGGAAGCAGGCTCAATGTCATCTTTGTCAAAACCCTTGACGATATGGGGATTCCGCGATCGGAGCTAAAGCGCGGATCGTCGCCTTTCCACGGTGTCATACCTGGAACTTCTGCGACACCGCTCGGACAAATCACTCTGCCGGTTACTTTCGGCGCAAGGGAAAATTACCGGACAGAGAACCTTGGCTTCGAGGTGGCTGATTTCGCGACAGCATATCATGCCATCTTGGGGAGACCAGCGCTGGCCAAGTTCATGGCAGTGCCCCACTACGCATACCTGACATTGAAGATGCCAGGGCCGAGTGGTATCATCGCTCTACGCGGTGACATAAGGCAGTCTTTTTCCTATGACAAGGAGAGCTGCGAGAGGGCCGAGTCCCTGGAGGTGCGAGCGGGTCGGGGGGGATTCGGCGAGAAGCGGATTCCGACAAGCCGGAAGGCAGCGTCCCTACCTGCAAAGCGCGAAACCCCGGGATCGGCCCCGAGGAAGGTACCAAAAGAATCCTCCTCGACCCGTCCGATCCGTCGCGAACCGCCTCGATCGGGACAGGGCTCGGAGACAAATAGGAGGACGCGCTCATCACTTTTCTACGGGCAAACAGAGACGTCTTTGCCTGGAAGCCGTCGGACATGCCCGGGGTCCCCAGGGAGGTGATCGAGCACGCACTAAATGTAAACCAATCAGCCAGGCCAGTCAAGCAACGGCTGCGCCGATTCGCCCAGGACCGTCGACAAGCCATCAGGGAGGAGATCACAAAGCTGCTAGCCGCAGGCTTCTTCAAAGAAGTGTATCATCCCGACTGGTTGGCAAACCCTGTACTCGTCCAGAAGAAGAATAAAAGCTGGCGCATGTGTGTTGATTACACTGACCTCAACAAGGCTTGCCCGAAAGATCCCTTCGGTCTCCCCCGTATTGATCAGGTGGTAGACTCCACCGCTGGATCCCAACTACTTAGTTTTCTGGATGCCTACTCAGGCTATCATCAAATCCGGCTTCGAGAGGAGGATTGCGAGAAGACTTCGTTTATCACCCCATTCGGAGCATATTGCTACATCACCATGCCGTTTGGGCTGAAGAATGCTGGCGCAACTTATCGGTAGCGATCTGGCGGTGTTTTCACCATCAGCTCGGACGCAATGTGGAAGCATATGTGGATGATATAGTGGTTAAAACCAAGGCGAGAAGACAGCCTCACCTCCGATCCGCCGAGACGTTCGCAAGTCCGAGGGCGTTCGGATGAGGCTAAACCTCGAGAAGTGCGTTTTGGAGTTTCTTCCGGAAACTACTCGGGTTCATTGTCTCTCATCGTGGGATCGAGCCAAACCGGAGAAAATCGGGGCCATCATAAGGATGGCCCCACCGCCACCAAAAGATGTCCAAAGGCTTACCGGCTGCATGGTAGCGCTTAGCGAGTTTATCTCCGGTTGGGAGTTCGGGAGATGCCTTTCTTCAAGCTCCTCAAGAAACAGGACCGCTTTGAATGGACGGCAGAGGCACAGCAAGCCTTTGAAGAACTCAAGGTGTTCCTCTCCACCCCTCCGATTCTAGTCTCGCCGGTGCCAGGTGAACCTCTCCTGCTCTACATAGCGGCAACAACTCATGTAGTCAGCGCCGTGATAGTTGTGGAGCGGGAAGAATCTGGACACCGCTTCGGCGTGCAACGCCGGTTTATTTTGTCGCGAAGTCTTTGGCGAATCCAAGGCGTGATATCCTCAAATTCGTGAAGGCTGGCATCGCAATTTTGATCTCGTCGCGGAAGCTGAAGCATTATTTCCAAGGACACTCGATTTCAGTAGTGACTTCTTTCCCCGTGGGAGAGGTCCTCCATAATCGAGAAGCTACTGGAAGAATTTCAAAGTGGGCAGCCGAGCTTGGAGCTTTCGACGTCTCGTTCAAGCCACACACCGCCGTCAAGTCCCAGGCTTTGGCCGACTTTACGGCCGAGTGGACCGAATCCCAGGCCCCCCACACGGAAGAAGAGCCGGAGTATTGGACCATGCACTTCGATGGATCTCTCATGCTTGGTGGAGCAGGGGCGGGAATTCTCCTTGTCTCGCCGAAGGGCGACAGGTTGAAGTACGTCCTTCGGATTCACTTCCCGGCCTCGAACAATGCCGCAGAGTACGAGGCTCTCATCCATGGGCTCCGCATCGCCACATCGCTCGGAATCCGACGACTGGCGGTTCGTGGTGACTCCCAGTTGGTGGTGAGCCAAGTACAGAAGGATTGGTCGTACGTCGATCAGACTATGACGGCGTATTGCCAGCAAGTCCGAGAATTGGAAGGCAAATTTGACTGTCTGGAGCTGGTCCATGTCCTCCGCCGCAATAATGAGGCAGCCGACGAATTGGCCAAGATGGGAGCCACTCGGGTCGAGGTTCCGAGTGGTATCTTCGCCCAGGATCTTTACGAACCGACCGTCGCGAAACGGCGGGAGCCAAGCAAAGATCCTGAGGCTGGAGTCCTGCTCATTAATCCCGACTGGACGGCCCCATACCTTGATTATCTCCTGAAGGACAAACTTCCAGAAGCAACCGCTCTGGCAGAGCGCATCTCCCGACAAGCCAAATCCTACGTGGTGGTTGGCGAGGAGCTCTTTCGCAAGAGCACGTCAGGTGTCCTCAGGCGGTGCATTTCGGGACAAGTGGGAAGAGATCTGCTCCAAGAAATCCACTCGGGGATGTGTGGCCATCACGCGGCGTCAAGCGCCTTGGTTGGGAAAGCCTACCGCCAGGGCTTTTTCTAGCCTACAGCAGTGACGGATGCTAAGGAGATCGTTCGAACTTGCGAGGGCTGCCAGTTCTATGCAAGGCAGACACACTTGCCGGCGCAGGAGCTGCAAACTATCCCCATCTCCTGGCCCTTCGCGGTCTGGGGGCTCGACTTAGTGGGCCCACTCAAGAAGGCTCAAGGTGGCTTCGCCTACCTTTTCGTAGCCATTGACAAGTTCACCAAGTGGATCGAAGCTAAACCAGTCGCCACTATCACTACGGTTAAGGCCAATGAGTTCTTCCAGGATATCGTGGTTAGATTCGGAGTGCCCAACCGGATCATCACGGACAATGGCACCCAATTCAGGAGTCAAGAATTTCAAGAATGATGCGAAGGTGTCGGGATCAAGATCTGCTTCGCCTCGGTGGCTCATCCACGAAGCAATGGGTAGGTAGAGCGGGCTAATGGCCTGGTCCTCCAGGGCCTCAAGGCCAGGATCTTCGATCGCCTCAAACCATACGCTGCCCGATGGGTGAAGGAGTTACCGTCGGTACTCTTGGGACTCAGAACCACCCCCAGCCGAGCAACTGGCCAAACACCCTTTTTCCTAGTCTACAGCGCAGAGGTGGTTCTGCCGACCGAACTAGGATTTGAATCCACGAGGGTTCGGAATTACAAGGAGGCCGAGTCCGAGGAGAGCCGAATGGTGGAGCTTGATCAACTCGAGGAGGCTCGGAACATTGCAGCCATCCAGTCGGCTAAGTACCTCCAGGGACTTCGGCGTTACCATTCTCGCAATGTCAGAAGCAGAGTCTTTTCAAAAGGAGATCTGGTCCTCAGGAGGAACCAGAAAAGCGAGCACAAGCTCTCTCCAATTTGGGAAGGACCGTACATTGTGGAGGAGACGGTCCGGCCGGGTGCTTATCGACTCAGACGTGAAGATGGCGAGGCTTTGGCGAATACTTGGAACGCCGAACAGCTCCGTCGCTTCTACGCATAAGTTATGTACCCGACTCTCACATGCTAAATAAAATGGAGATCCGTTTCATGTTCTGAACTTCTACTGTGTAATGCTAGCCCCGAGTGGTTATTACCCAACTGGTGTAGCACCTAACCCTGGTCGCGCCGGTACAAAACGCACGGAAATAAAAACCGCGATAAGCGGACAACTCCGGCGGTTTATACCAGCACGCGAAGCGGGAAGGGTAGAGCCTGAAAGCACTAACCACTCGGGGACTACAATTCGCAGCGCCAGAATTTAACCGAGATTCGCCTAGTCGTGGGTTTCTAGCTGTCAAAAGCTCGAGCCTCAACGCCTCGTTCTTTGGCGCCGAGCAACCGACTAGAACGCTTGATTAGGCGGAACCTTAAACTCGGGATAATTATGATGGCACGGACTGGGCAAGATTTTGCATTTTGTTCCATAATATTAATAATTTACATTACTAACTTTCTTTTTCATTTTCTCGCGCTAAAAAAAAAGGGGGAGGGGTGGCTCCTGCCGCCAATCCTCTCTCTTCTTGCTCTTGGTCTTTATACAGCCATTTAGGAGGTGCAGGGGCGGGTCGTCGAGGTCGGCCTTGTGCGGCGCCGCCAGGACCTCATCCTCAACCACCCAAAGGGGTGGTATAAGGCGGACGAGAGCCCTAATGGCTAGGTCATCGCGGCGCTCGCGCCCGATCATCTCCGTGATGATCTCGGCCACCTCGTGGAGCCCCGGAGCCACCTCCAGCAAGGCGGCCACTGCGGCGGCGTCGCTGGCGGCTCCTTCCTCCTCCTCCGCCTCTAGAGTGGCGAAGTCGAGCTCCTCCCAAAACTCCGCCTCCTCCCAGCTGTGGAGCAGCCCGAAGAATCGGGCCGCGGAAGAACGCCGCGTGGGGCCAACGATCTTCTCATGTTAGCCATGGAGGAAGGTGGGAGGGAAAAAGAGGAAGAAGAGAAAGAAGAAGGGGACGATCGCTCAAGGGCGGTGGCGTTCCATTTATAAGCCGTGCATGGCTCGAGCCGAGGCGACGCCATTTAAAAACGTAGAAGGCAGTGACGCCGCAAGGCGCCAATTTATTCGAGTACGAAGAAGATCAAAGACATTGAACAAAATTAAGAGACATTTCGCCAGACACGTGTCACGAGCAGTTCAAGTTAATTTGGCCTTCCCGCTCACTTCGCCCAGTTAAGCGAGAAGTCCGGGGGCTGCGAGCTGGGAGGCGACAATGCAAACCTGGGGGCTGAAGCACTCCAGCCACTCGGAAAAGCGTGTCCGGGCGAAAAGGCCACGGGCCAAGGCCCTGGTGCTTGGGAGCCATACCAGTCGGCTGAAGGCCATCCAGAGGCGCAACGGGGGCCAAAAGGCCGTGGCCACAACGTAAGTCCCGATGCTCGAGAGCTGCACTCCAGCCACTTGGAAAAGCGTGTCCGGGCGAAAAGGCCACGGGCCAAGGCCCTGGCGCTTGGGAGCTATACCAGTCGGCTGAAGGCCATCCAGAGGCGCAACGGGGGCCAAAAGGCTGTGGCCACAACGTAAGTCCCGACGCTCAAGAGCTGCACTCCAGCCACTCGAAAAAGCGTGTCCGGGCGAAAAGGCCACGGGCCAAGGCCCTGGCGCTTGGAAGCCATACCAGTCGGCTGAAGGCCACCCAGAAAGGCGCAATGGGGGCCAAAAGGCCGTGGGCCTATATTCTAGCAACTCAGACAAGGGGGAAAGAGTAAAAGAGGTCTGGAGCCCACTTAGCAGAGGACAATACAGACAAATTGTATTCAAGTGAGAAAATACAACGTTTCAAATCAGGAGGGGAGGACCAGCACTCGGCATTAAGGTTCACATCGAAATCAGAATTCAAGATTCTCTAACAAGGCTTGCGATGTACCGGAGACCTCTTCGAGGAGCGCGTTGGCTTTGTCTTCATCACAGGCAAAACCCTCTTTCACAGCTTCAAGGTCAACTCTCGGATAATGAGACTTGACCACCGCCAACGCCTGGTTCGCACTCATGGTCGCGGACTCCTTGGCATAAGCTCTGATCCTATCAGCTCCTCCAGAGAAGCGGGCAGCGTCGTCCCCCTGGCCGGCTCGGCTCCTTCAATACGCGAAGGTGCAGAATCGCTCGCGAAGCGACAGCGTAGCTCGATCCGGCCCCGTTCGGCAGTGGTCATCTTCTCCTTGCATTCTGCACCAAAGCCGAACTGCCATCAGAAAACACACCCGACGCCAAGTACGTTCAATCCAAGTCAAAGAAATTTACCCTTCAGCTCCCGTTGTATCCTCTCCAAGCCGACTCGAGCCGAGGTCGAACTTTCAAGCTTCGGTCGGGCTCTCAGCTCAGCAATGGTCGAATCGCGCTCTGAAACACAAGAGCGTCATCATCCTTCCCAACTGTCCAAAAAGATGTCCAAACCAAGTCCAGGGGAGGATCTCACCTTCGAGCGCATGCTCAAGCTTCTCCTTCTCCTCCCGGATCGTCATACACTGGGCCTCAAGCCCGTGGATCTCCTTCCATCTGTCGCTGCTGATCTCGTTGAGCTTGTCCTGATACTTCTGGTGCTCCTTGAGCTTCGGGAGCACCTTCCGAAAAAACTGCGACCTCTGCTCCGAGCGCTCCCCCATGTCCTAGGTAACAGGGTAGAATCTCAGGGGGAGGCCAGTAGGAAACAGACTGAAGAAAGACAAGAAACTCACCCTGACGAGCGTGCTACACCTGACGGTGAGCTCGTAAAGCTCCGTCCGAGCCGCTCTCTCCGTCTCTTCGTCCTCTTCCATCCCATTCCAGTCGGAACCCCCCTCCCACCATACGGTCCAATTCGGGGGCTTCGGCAGAGGACCGAGCGGCGGTGGCTCTCGATGTACCTCCTCCACTTCGGGAGACGGTGCTGGGTCAAGCTCGTCGACGACCGGACCACCCGATGGTTCAACGGTCAGACGCCGGCACCAGTGGCGACGCCCCCAGCCGACGGGAGGGTGACTGGCCGACGCGGGGTCCCCTTGAGAAGCCGGTGCACAGGGCTCCTTTTCAGAGACCCCTCCACTGGGGCGTCCATAGTAGGAGTCCTGAATCGGCAAAAAGGAAAACATCTCAACACAGTAATAACAAAAAGACGAGGATTGCCCAAAAGAATACCTCCTGGATTTCTTGAATTTCATCCCGAGTCTCATCCGAGTCCCAAGACCACTCGGAGGGGAACTGGACTCCAGACCAAAATTGAATCGCCCCGAGACAGAAGGTCAGGCGCCAAGGCTGTGATCCTGCACGCCGGAGGTCGAAGGCCCGGCTGACGAAAGGCCAGCAGCTTCCTCCGCCGATTCCCGGCGCAGCTCATCGGCCGAGGTGTCAGCCGCTCGCTTGGCCTGAGCATTCCTCAGCCGAGAGAGGCCGACGACCGGAGCGTCAGAGAAGAAGGACGCGCGTTCCTGAAAAAGGAACGATCGCACCCTGTCAGAATCACACATCAGGCAAAAAATCATGGGACAGTTTTTCGAGAGAGTGGTGCACTTACGGGAGGGGGAGGCCTCGCCGCCGAAAATTTGTGAGGGCAGCCCCTGTTGGTGATCACAGTGCCAGGCACGAAGAGGTCAACTACCCGCGCCGCCAATGCATCCTTCGACAAGGACGTGTCCGTCTCCCGGGTGGGATCCTGAGACCCGCCGTACTGGAACCCCAAATGGATTCTCTCCTTTAAGGGCTGCACCCGGCGCTTCACAAAGCTGATCGCGATCCCGGGGCCCGTCAGCCCTCGGTTCTTCAGATCGTTAATCCATGCCAGAAGCTCAGAGACTTGGTCCAAACCGCCGCCATCCGGGGCATCGCTCGACATCGGGAAGCTTTAGAAGCGCGGCCGTAAAGGGGCGAGAAAAGGGTCAACATTGGCACAATAGAACCACTCCCGCCTCCAACCTTTGAGGGAGGTCTTGAGGGGGATGACGAAATACTATTTCTTCAAGCCCTCTCGCAGCTGGAGCCCGGCGCCCCCAATGACGCTGGGAGCGGCCCGGTTCGGATGAGGCTTGAGCAAGAAGAGGGAGCGGAACAAGTCAAAATGAGGACGTATCCCAAGATACGCCTCGCAAAGCTGAACAAAGATAGTAATGTGAAGAATGGAGTTGGGGTTCAAGTTGATCAGCTCGATTTCGTAAAAGTGAAGGAGCCCCGGAAGAAGGCGCTTCCAGGAACGCTAAATCCTTGCCAGAAGAAGGACTCGAACACCACAATCTCGTTTTCTAGAGGTGTGGGGTAAGGGTCACCTGCGGCGGGACGGGCGGAGATCAACTCCAGCGGAGGAAGGACGCCGGCGGCGACCAGCTCCTCCAAGCAGGACGTCGTGGTGATGGAGGTCTCCCACCCCGCGGTCGTAGGGTCGGTGTTACCCTCCGACGCTGATGAGGATTCCGAAGAAGAAGACATCTCGGTGAAGGAGACCCGGTGGGAGGAACCGCCGAGGGTCTTGGGCGCGAAACTAGAAACCCTAGGTCGCCCAAATCGCCAAAGGAGACTTAAAGATTTCTCAACCATGGTGGGGGAAGGGCAAAGGTATCTTCGCCTAGCAAGTTTTCCCTCATTTATAAGGAATAAGCCTTCATTTTCGCCTTACGGCGGGAAAAGCAAGGGCCTCCGCGCTCGATTCTGGGCCAGATCTAGGGCACGCCCCATGTCGGGCCGAAAGCTGAGTTGCGCAAAACGCGACCAGGTGTCAAGTCTGGTTCGAAGTTTGGGATAAAGTGCGCCCCATGATGGGCCTGAACGCCGGCCGCCACGGAAGCTTGGGGCCGGGCACTTTCCGAACATCCTCAAGCGGTATGCCCCATAATTTGGGGTCAATTGCTGGTCACTGCTTCTTAGCGTGATTGGGTACCGTGGGAGGATTTTCACTAAACCGGTCTTGAGAATGCGCCCCATGAGGGTCTGAAGCAGTGCGCCGTAAGCGGGCACAGGCATTACTCTGAATGACCAAGGTATGCCCCATGAGGGTCGGTTGGGCCTCACAAGCCAATCGCCGCGCACCGTAAACGGGTGCGGGTACCGCTCGGCCCCGAGCCAAAAAGACTACGGTATGCCCCACGAGGGCCAGCTGAGCGACAAGCCGGTTGCCGCGCACCTTCAACGGGCGTGGGTACCACTCGGCCACGAGCCAAAAGACTACGATACGCCCCACGAGGGCCAGCTGAGCGACACGCCGGTTGCCGCGCACCGTGAACGGGTGCGGGTACCACTCGGCCACGAGCCAACCAACCACGGTGGCTTCACATTACAAGTTCTTTACGATCTTTTTTTCCCGTATAATCTTTATGACAGGATAAGAGACGGAAATCCGATCCTAAAGCACTTGGGGGCTGCTGTGGGACGTCTGAGATAGGGGTCCCGCAAGTGGGGCCTATACCCGACTGGGCTAGACGGGCGGAGTAGTAGGCCCAAAGCCCAGAAGCACCACGACGGGCCCGGAGGAGGTTTTTGACTTGTTCCCCAAGGCAACTCCTGATCCTTCGGGGAAGCTTCGCGCCACACCCAAACAACCCGCCAAAAACGAAGCATGCAGCCTGACACTCGCAGAGCCTGCAGACGCTGGAACCTGACAGGGCGGCAGGCGTGGGTCGGGGAAAGCACAACCACCTCTCCAAGACGTAGTGCGCCATAGCCGACGAAGACAAAATATGTGTTGGTGAGGCCACCATGTGGAGGGCCCGGTGGCGCCCATCTGTCATGTACCCTTCCCCCAGTATATAAGGGGAGGAGGGAGAAACAAGAAAAGGGGGACGCTCATATATCCAAGAACACAGGACTAGGGTATTATCTCCTCCGAGAGAGCCCGAACCTGTCTAAACACTGACTGCCCTCGCATCCTGTGTTACCATCAAGCTCAGATCCCGCACAAATCCCCTAGAATCACAAATCTCATTGCCGGCGAAATCGATCGTCGACAGTTTGGGACTCATCCAAGGGTGGTAAGTGGCCCAAGAGTAGTATAAATAGAGGAGGGGTGCCCTCCCTCACTTGAGGGTTTGAGTTGCTCCTTTGAGCTTTGCCCATATGAAGTGACGCTTTGTAAACCCTCTATCCAGAAAATACAAAGATTATCTTTACTATTCTTGTGAATTTAAATTGCGCATTTACATTACTCTTTACTTTACGCAATCTAAATTCAGCATTTACCTTCCCGCATTTAAATTCCCGCAATTTACTTTCTCGCGATTTGGATTTGCCTCTTCTCCTTCTAAATGCGGTTGATCAAGGATGTCTTGAGGGTGCTCATTTGGTTTTATATCTCTCTTGCACCCTACGATGTAATAGAGATCAAGTTTATATCAAGATTACAAATCTATCCTGAACTTGTTCTTCGTGCAGCAGTCAATCTTTGATTTTTAGAAAAATATAGAAAAATCATTTTTGAGTGATTCTTATTGCAAAAGGTGCGTGACTCATATATCCATCTGTGAAAAAAATTTGGTGTCCACTGGTTGCACCGTTTGGGTGCTATGAGGTGAAAACCGAGCCCCAAACTTCCTGATCAAAGTTCCTGACTGTCTGTAGTTCTTAATTTTTCCTGATTTTTCTACCTGCTCTAATTGAGGACAATTCCTGAAAAATTTGCTTTTGCTTTTCTAAAAGACTTATTTGATTTGGTTTGATCTCTTTTTAGAAAAGAAGTATTTGAATTGATTCCTCTTTGTTTGGACACTTGACAACCACGATTGTGATTGAAAAATCCCTCACATGTTTCATAGCTCTCATCCATGCAAGCTAGGGGTACACATAGTTGTCTAGTCGTTCCATTTTTTTGCGGGTTTTGCGAATTTGAGGAGCACCGTTTTATTTGCGGGATTGCTTGGAGTACTTTGAATGGGGGAAATTTTATTTGTAATCATTCACCCCCTCTGATCGCCATCTCGATCCTTCACTTTTCGCACATATCACCAAGGAACTTCTTATTTTATTGAAAGAACTAAGACTTAACAATGGTGGGTGTAGGATCGAAATATATGGATATAACAATCAAAGGGGGGGCAAATGATTGTACGGAAGCTAAAACAATTTTTCGATGATTACCAAAACACCCGAAAATAGATTATAAAAGATTGCTTCAGTTTAAAGCAAAAACATATTGAAGTTTCAGCAAAACAGATTAGCAAACGTCCACTAAATTGCAAATACCCAAAGATCCAACTGGCGGATTTACATGAAATTGATACTGCAAAAACTAGATTCAATTTAGAAACTAATCCAACAAGAATCAACTCAATCGGATCTACGGATTAAAAGTTATAAGCTCCGCAAATAGACAGATTTGAAATCGACTAGTTCAGACCGATTCAATCTTGGTAGTCAAGTTCGGACCGCTCCGAAGTAAGTTCGGACCAGTCCGATCAGAGCGTCAAGTTCGGACCATTCCGAAGTTGATGATATTGCCTTTTTTAGAAGCATTCGGTAAAACATGATTTTTCGAAGATCCAGCCGTCGGATTGACCTGAAATTTTAACACAAGAAACTAGACTCTAATACGAATCAAACAAAAGAAGAATCAACTCGAACGGATTTACGGATAAAAAGTAATAAACCTTGCAAGGTTGCTGTGGCAGAATATGACGAGAATTGAACTAACCAAAACTTCAAGATTAAACAAGATCTTTAAAAGAATAAACAACTAAACTTTGAGGAACCTTAGAGAGGTTTTGGATGGATCAAATCAAGATGAAACTCAATAGAAAAAAACCAATCTAGAACCAGAAAAAGCATGCAAACAAGAACCAAAACAGGAAACACTGTAGAAACGCGCGCACTGTAGCTTCGCGATTACTGTAGCACGCAGAGGATGTGGAAGGAATTAATCTTTATTTCTTTTTGTCTAAAATACTCCCATCAAAAGAGTACAAAACCTAAAGCTCTATATTGATCTCAATCCCTGGATTCCTCTAAACAGGAGACACCCCTTCTATTTAAAGGAGCAACCACAAGGAGTACGCATACATGTCCACTTGGCCCAACCTAGCCCAATACATATAAGCTACCCCAAATGATTACAACTCTTGCACGCGTATGGACCACCTGCCATACTCACGAGACTAACCAGCCTCGTGTGCACCGTTCTCTAGCCCGAACGTCCCGCATGACATCCTTGACCACAAAGACCTCGATTCCTCCTTGAACCTAGTCTCGAACCTCAGTTCCTCCACGAATCTAGTTCCGGTCCCGTCATCGTCCACATTCGCCCTCGAGCAACATCTACACATGAGTAAACACAAAACGTTTCTGAGCACAAGTCCACGACTTGACTCAAAGTCACACTATGCAATCACTCACATGAGCATTGCATACAAACAATCCAAACTCAATTGCAGAACCCTAATCGAGTTCACGTTCACGACAGACCAACAAAAATTGGTCCGGCGTACAAGGAAATTTCAGACCGCAAAAACTTGTTCACCACGGACCAAAAACATTGGTCCGACGTACATGCAAATTTCAGACCGCAAAAACTTGTTCACCACGGACCAAAAACATTGGTCCGGCGTACATGCAAAAATATAGTCCGGCGTAATGCGTTCATGGCGGACCAAATATGTGGTCCAGCACTCAAGGGAAAACTTATTACTTCTTGACAGATTTAGTTCGGTGCCAAGACAAGCTCACGACGGACCAACAATTTGGTCCGGCGCATATGGTCCGGCATAAAAGTGAAGCCCTCTATTTCTTGTCAATTTGGTCAAGCACTTGCACAAGCACATTTTTGCAAATTAAATTGTAAGCCAATTTTTCAGCACATGATTTCACGATCTCCCCCTTGATGAAAACATTGGTAACACCAATTAGAATTGAACATTGACATTTACTTCACAAAAAAAGTTTTTGATCAGACCAAAGTGAAAAACACAAAAACTCCACCTAGGTGAAAATAAGAAAAATCTCCCCTCTAAGAAGAAAAATGTGTGTGAATGTGCAATGTGCCAAAATTCCAAAATTCTCCAAACTTCTCCCAAAAATCTCCAAACTTCTCCCCCTTTGACAATGGATTCATCAAGAATACAAAAGAGAGAACAACATGTTCAAAATTTTTCCCTTTAGTAATGATTTCATAAAAGAGAAACAAATGAGTGCCAAGATAGGAAAAGATGAGCTCATTCGATCATATAACCTTATATATCACATAGTATGCAAAATACATGAACTTGATGTGATTTTAACAAGTTAGGGAATGACATGCATCTCAACCTCAATTCAGTCAACTATAGCCAAGTACTAAGCAAGATCTCAGCAGAAAAGCAAGGCCCAAAACTGAAGCAACTAACAACTCATGGCGAGCAAGTAGTTTCAACTCCAATCTTGTAAACCAATTTAATCTTTAAACAATAAACTGCATGTGGCATGCTTGAAGCATACTTCTTTTATTTCCTTGGAGTGGCATGCTTAAAGCATACATCTTATCTTGAGGGAATGGCATGCTTGAAGCATACATCTTATCTTTTTAGGGAAAACATGCCTGAAGCACATAACTTGAGGCCTTTGCTTTTAACAACCCTTTTTTTACCGATTCCCTTTTACTTTGATTGTAAACATGCAAAGAGATTAAACGGTCTTATGAAAGAGTAAAGCTGAAAACACACTTGCTCCATAGCCCAAATTTGTCAAGAAGATTCAATATCAAGCCTAGAAGAGTAAGATATCACAGAGTATTTAGCTATAGGCAATCAGACCAAGGAATTCCGCAATGTCATTTTTAGTTCAAGTGGAACAATTTAGATTATCATATATCAGATCAATTACATAATATATAAAGAAATATGATAAAGTAAGCTCATTGAGTAAAAACTTGGCAGGGAAACTCCCCCTCAAAACAAACCCATTGGATGAACAATCCCAAGTTCTCCCCGAATAAAAGCAAAACGAGAAGAAGATAAAGGTTTTGTAAAGATGTCTGCCAATTGATGTTCAGTATCCACATGGTGAAGCATAATATTTTCTTTTTTACATGATCTTTAAGAAAGTGAAATCTAATATCAATATGCTTTGTCCTAGAATGTTGCATAGGGTTTTTAGCAATGCAAATTGCCCTAGTGTTATCACACAAAAGAGGAACACTATCCAGATTAACCCCATAATCTTTAAGTGTAGCTACTATTCAAAGAATTTGTGAACAACAACTAGCAGCAGTCACATATTCAGATTCAGCAGTTGATTGTACAACAGAAGATTGTTTTCTAGATGACCATACAATAAGAGAATTGCCCAAGAAATGACATGTACCAGATGTTCTTTTTCTATCAATTCTACATCCTCTAAAATCAGCATCAGAGAAAGCTCTTAAACTAATGCATGAGGAAGCAGAAAGCCAAATGCCAAAATCTTGAGTACCATGGAGATACCTGAAAATTCGCTTGATGGTTTGTTAATGTGAAGCACGTGGGGAAGCTTGAAAACAAGCACACAACAAATTGTATATCCGGCCTTCATCATTCTCATCATCATCATCGTCGTCGTCTTCATGAACAAAGATACTCTCCCCCTGAACATATGCATATGTATCCTCATTGTACCTTTTGCCACAACAGAAGTGGAAGAAGCATCTCCAAAAGTAACACTTTCAACATGGGATGCACAATTGAAGGAGAACCAAAACTTATTACCGAACATGTGGCGTGAGCATCCAAAATCCACTAGCATATGTTCTCCTTCCTCGCGTGAGAAGCCTACATAGAAGCAAAAAATGTCGAGGTTTCAGTACTAGGGTTAGAAATAAGATATTTAGGAATCCAGTACTGAGACACACAACGCACAACAGTAGGCACAACACGAGTATTCTTATGCACAAAAACAGATTTGTCTTTTCTCGTGTTCTTAGCAACAAAAGGTGTTTGCTTCATCCTAGGCACATAATGAGAAGTGAAACGTGCCTGTTTGAAATTATACCTAGCCTTAGTCATTTCTTTCTTTTGTTGTTTGGCTAGCCTAAAGTAGAAATCTACTAAATGTCCATCTCTACCACAATGAGTGCAAGTGTACTTAACATAATGTTTTGCTTTAACTGTAGAAGCACATTTTGCATTCATGACAGTAGAAGATAAAAGACCAGCAGATTTAAAATGAATTTTCTTAGGCTCATTAAGAATCTCAATTTTGTCATTGCAAAGAGCCTGAACAACAGTGCGAGGTTTAGTTTCACATGAAGCATAAGGATCAAAACCTAAACCTTTCTTGTTTGAGATAACTTTTGATTGGTCTAAAATCATGTTCAATTTTTTCTTGCCATTTGCGAACCGTTTTAAAGAATTTTGCAAATAATCAACTTTCTTAGCAAGAGTTAAACAATTATTGCAAGGAATATCAATTTTTCCTTTTTGTTTGCGACAAGTTGAGCATGAAAGAACCTCATGTGTAAGCAAAGCATCTGTCATTTGAGAAACCCTAGCATTTGCATCATTCAACTTCAATTCTAGTGAGGAGCATTTGGAACATGGAGTTGTATCATGCAAATCAATGGTAGAACGGCTAGCATGTTTAACAAGTTTCTCATTGTTCTCATTTTCAGCATTAATTTGCTCTAACAAGGTAACATGTTCTTTCCTAAGCAAAGTAAGCTCATTGTAAATTAAGTCACATAATTTACAAACATCATCATCAGGAATCAAGGTCTTAAGTCTAGTAATTTCAGCATTCAATGATTCCACAAGAATATCATGTTTCTTAATTTTTCTATCACGTTTGTCAAGCAATTTTCCAAGACGAGCAACAACAATAGCCAATTCATCGTAAGAAGGATCTAACTCATTGAAATCGCTGTCGTGATCATCCTCGGTAAAGCTGTCGCTGCTTTTGGCCATGAGACACAGCCCCGTCAAATCATGCTTGCTTGGAGTTGCACTGTCCTCGCTGCTCTCCGAATCCACATCGCTCAAATTGACTTGTTCAAGAACGGAAAGAACTCGGTGGACCACTTTGCGGTTGATAAAGCTCTTCTTCTTTCTATCTCTTGAAGGGAAATTCTTCTTCTCTTTTCTTCTATCGTTGTCCTTCTCCTCCCATGATGCTTTACTTGCAAGTTTAGGACAATTTGAATGAATATGGTCGAGATCACCACACTCATAGCATCTTGGAGGATTATCATTAACTGTCTTCCTCATTCTCACATTCTGCAAAGCTTTATTAAAACGAGAAGAAACTGATGCCAAGTATTCTTCCAGAAATTTCTCAATCTGTTTATTGGTTAGTGAAGACAAGAAGGACAAAGCAAAGCTTGAAGAAGTATTGTTATGAGACATGCTAGTTTGAGAGGATAAAGCAATTGATTTATGATCATTCTTCCTAGCAAGAACATCCAACTCATGAGTTTTCAACTTAGAATAAAGACCATCTAAAGTAAGTGTACTCATGACAGTTGATTCTCTAATGAATGTTACTTTCATCTCCCAAACAGACATGTCTAATGCACGAAGCAATTGTCTAGCATTAGCAGCAGCATCAAAGCTAACTCCAACAGCACGCAAATTGCTAAGAATTTTATTAAAGCGTGCAAAGAAATCATCAAACGACTCACCAGGCTTCATCTCAAATCGCATGTATTCTTTCTTATATATATCCTGACGAACCTCTTTGATAGTGTTAGAACCCTCATGATAATCACAAAGAGATTTCTATACCTCGTATGCAGACTTGAGATGAATCACGCGGTCGAAGTCACTTCTTCCCAATCCTTGGATGATCAAATTGCATGCTCTACTGTTTGCTTCAACAAGTGCTTGATTGGTTTCGTTGACTTCATCAATCTTGTGTACTTGATATGGCTTGTACACCTTCTCCCAAATTGCGAAGCCCTGCGCCTGGATTAATGCCTCCATCTTTGCTTTCCAAAACTGAAAATCATCACCATCGAAAACACAAGGTTTTGTCATATACCTATCCATTGCTATTTCTTCTAATCACCGGTTAAGATTAATTAGAAAAACCTTGCTCTGATACTACTTGTAGGATCAAAATATATGGATATATCAATCAAAGGGGGGTGTATGATTGTGCGGAAGCTAAAACAAAATTTTGATGATTATCAAAACACCCCAAAATAGATTATAAAAGATTGGTTCAATTTAAAGCAAAAACAGATTGAAGTTTCAGGCAAAACATATTAGCAAACGTCTACTAAATTGCAAATACCCAAAGATCCAACCGTCGGATTGATGTAAATTGATACTGCAAAAACTAGATTCAATCGGATCTACGAATCAAAATTTATAAGCTCCGCAAGTTGATAGATTTGAAATCGACTAGTTCGGACCGATCCGATCTTGGTAGTCAAGTTCGGACCGCTATAAAGTAAGTTCGGACCAGTCCAATCAGAGTGTCCAGGTCCGAACTTGATGATATCGCCTTTTTCAGAAGTGTTCGGTAAAACGTGATTTTCTGGAGATCCAGCCGTCAGATCGACATGAAATTTTAACACAAGAAACTAGATTCCAATACAAATCAAACAAAAGAGGAATCAACTCGATCGGATTTACAGATAAAAAGTTATAAACCTCGCAAGCTTGCTGTGGCAGAATATGACGAGAATTGAACTAATCAAAACTTCAAGATTAAACAAGATCTTTAAAAGAATAAACAACTAAACTTTGAGGAACCTTAGAGAGGATTTGGATGGATCAAATCAAGATGAAACTCAATAGAAAAAAACCAATCTAGAACCAGAAAAAGCATGCAAACAAGAACCAAAACAGGAAACACTGTAGCAACGCGTGCACTGTAGCTTCGCGATTACTGTAGCATGCAGAGGATGTGGAAGGAATTAATCTTTATTTCTTTTTGTCTAAAATACTCCCATCAAAAGAGTACAAAACTTAAAGCTCTGGATTGATCTCAATCCCTAGATACCTCTAAACAGGAGACACCCCTCCTATTTAAAGGAGCAAACACAAGGAGTACGCATACATGTCCACTTGGCCCAACCTAGCCCAATACATGTAAGCTACCCCAAATGATTACAACTTTTGCACGCGTATGGACCACTTGCCATACTCACGTGACTAACCAGTCTCGTTGTGAAATTTTGTGCTGAAAAATTGGCTAAGATTTGAACTTGGAAAATGTGTTTTGTGCTTGAGTTCGACAATTTGACAAGAAACAGTGAAGTTCTCTTTTGTGCCGGACCAAACTTTCAAGAAACAGTATGTTTCCCTTGTACGCCGGACCGTTTTTCTTTGGCCCGCCGTGAACGTGTTTTCAAACGTTTTTGAGCCGGACTGAAACTTCCAAAACCAGTAAGTTTCACGTGTACGACGGACTCTCCCCTCCACAAGCAAGGTGGATTTTTGACGGCTGTTTTCACGTTTGCACCGGATCGGATTTTTGGTCCGACGTGAATGTTTTTTTGCTCGATTAGGGTTTTGAGCAATTTTGGAATTGAATTCTGGTTTGAATTTGAGATTATGAAATTTGTGAGAATTTCATGATGCTTGTTTTCAAGCGGACTTTATGCAATGCTCGTGTGAGTATTTGCATGGACTAATGTTGTGTCAAGTCGCAGACTTGTGCTCGGAATCGTTTTGTGGTTTGTTCGTGTGCAGGTATTGCTCGAGGGCGAATGTGGTCGATGACGGGACTGGAACTAGGTTCATGGAGGAACTGAGGTTCGGGACTAGGTTCAGGGGGAACTGAGGTCTTGGTGGTCAAGGATGTCATGCGGGGCGTTTGGGCTAAGAGAATGGTGCACGTGAAGAATGGTTAGTCACGTGAGAATGGCAAGAGGTCATTCGCGTGCAAAGTGTTAGTCACGTGAGTATGGTAGGGTTGCCATACGCGTGCAAGAGTTGTACTCGGCTAGGTTGGGCCAAGAGGAGTTGTGTTGGATACATACTCTTTCTAGGATTAGGAGTGGGACTCCTTCTAGGATTAGGAGTGGGACTCCTTCTAGGATTAGGAGTAGGAATTGTATTCATGACTCCTTGTGTTTTGCTCCTTTAAATAGGAGGGGTTGTCTCCTGTTGAAGGGCATCAAGCTTTGAGCAAGCTTTAGGGTTGTACTCTTTTGTTTGGAGTACTTTAGACAAAAGAAAGGATAAATAAAGATCAAGTTCTTCAAATCTTTCGGCGAGCTACAATTCTAGTTAGATCTATTCTCGTCATCTTCTGTCACAGCAAGCTTACGAAGCTCATAACTTTTGATCTGTAAGTCCGATCGAGCTGATTCTTTTTGGGTTCGATGCGTATTGGAATCTAGTTTCTTGTGTCCAAATTTCAAATCGTTCCGACAGTTGGATCTCCAGGAATTCGCGTTTTACCGAACCTTTGTCACTCTATTTTTGTCGAATACAAGGCAATTATTTGGTTCTGTTTTGGGGGTGAACTTTTAGTAGATCAAGAATTTGGTTTTAGCTTCTGCACAATCATTCACCCCCCCTCTGATTGCTATATTCGTGTCTTTCGATCCTACACTCGTGTGCACCGTTCTCTAGCCCGAACATCCCGCATGACATTCTTGACCACAAAGATCTCGATTCCTCCCTGAACCTAGTCTCGAACCTCAGTTCCTCCACGAACCTAGTTCCGGTCCCGTCATCGACCACGTTCGCCCTCGAGCAACATCTGCACATGAGTAAACACAAAACGATTCTGAGCACAAGTCCATGACTTGACTCAAAGTCAAACCATGCAATCACTCACACGAGCATTGCATACAAACAATCCAAACTCAATTGCAGAACCCTAATCGAGTTCACGTTCACGACGGACCAATGAAAATTGGTCCAACGTACATGTAAATTTCAGACCGCAAAAACCTGTTCACCACGGACCAAAAACATTGGTTCGGCGTACATGCAAATTTCAGACTGCAAAAAATTTGTTCACCACGGACCAAAAACATTGGCCCGGCGTACATGCAAAAATGTAGTCCGACGCAATGCGTTTACGGTGGACCAAATATGTGGTCCGGCGCTCAAGGGAAAACTTACTGCTTCTTGACAGATTTTGTTCGGCGCAAGACAAGCTCACGATGGACCAACAATTTGGTCCGGCATAAAAGTGAAGCCCTCTGTTTCTTGTCAATTTGGTCAAGCACATGCATAAGCACATTTTTGCAAATTAAATTGTAAACCAATTTATCTGCACATGATTTCATAGTGGGATATAAGATGCTGGCTATCTATCTCATCCCTACAGTGCCAAATCTCAAGCTAGTTTTGTGTTTCTCTGTGATAGTTTAGCCATTTCTAGCGGTCTTTTAAGCAAACCTTGGTAGCTATTTCTACCAAACACTCCGAGATTATAGCTTTATACGTAGCCTCATGTGAGTGTGTTTGGCTGAGACATGTGATTAACCATATCTAGAAGTGTTGTGGTCTTAATACCATTGATACACCTTGATGATTTATGAAGATAATGTTACTTGTGTTACACATATGCACATGGGTTCTGTTAAAAACAATATCACGAAGTATATTGCTCTTAAATTTTTCTATCCTCACGAACTCTAAAAGAATGGTAAGGTAAAGGTACTGCAAACCAAGTTATGTAAAAATCTAGCAGATTTATTCACTAAATCTTTGTTCAAATCTAGTTTCCAAATATGTGTTAATGGCATTAAAATGAGATGACATAGAGATATGCAGAGTTTAGGGGTGGGCATTCGGATTAAAAAAATTTTGGTTTTTGAAAACTGTAAACCGAACCGAATAGATTCAAAATCTGAACCAAATTAACCAAAAAAAATTCAGATTGGTTTGTCGGTTCACCAAAGAAAGACAACAGCCGCTCCTTCGCCCTCCATTCTCCAAGCCGCCAATTGCCAGATGCACTGACGCACAGATCGGTTTGCTAGCCTAGCTAGCCCACGCCGGCACGCCACCAAGCTCTCTGCCTCAGCCACGGTGTCCCACCCACGCGACGCGCCCGCTATCGCTGTCGCCGCCTCCCGAGGACCGTGCAGTTGAGGCCATTGCTGCCGCCCGTCACCACGTACCAGATCCGGCCATCCGACTGCCGCCGAGCGCCTCCGCCCGAGGAACACGCTACCGAGGCCGCTCCCACCGTCGCCAAGCGTCTCCACGCATGCTGCCCTCCACTACTAGATCAGGCTGCCACTGAGTGCTTCCGAGGCTTTGCGCCTTTGCCCGACAGGTAGTTCGATTTTTCAATTTTGGCAAAAATTGCCCACGCCTAGCAAAGTTTAGGAGAGTAAATTCCTGAACCATGACTTTTAGTATAATCCTGAAGATACTACTTTAAATCTAAAGGATTATAAGTTGCACTCTTTTTTCCTTAATAAGTTTCTCTAAAGTTTTCTCACATAAATATTTTTAATGAGACAATTAGCGTAGCACAGTGTGCGAGTGCAATGCACTATTTTCTCTATTGGATTTTTTGAAGGAGTTTTTAATGATATTATTATAAGTTATTCGTCCAAGGAGTGTTGAGATATGGTCAGACTTGGATTCCTATTTGTTTAAATATGATTAGACTTTATCTCGATGTGAATAAATCCAAATCTATCTCTCGTTGTCTATTATTATATATTTAGTCTTTATTGTACAAAAGAATTAATTTATTAAAAAGAGAATAATTTTACCACCCTATACTACGTGTGCTTCGTATTTTACGTTGACATCACGGTTGAACAACATTAATAAATTTTCTCAACAGCTGTGGAGATTGCAGAGTGGAGACCGGGGTTAACAAAACCGAAACCAAAAAAACCGATGGAAAACCGAAATTGGAAATTCGAAAATATCGAGCTAAAAATCACTGAAAAATCGTTAGAAACCGAAGAGTTTCAAAACCGAGCATTTGAACAAAAAACATTCAAAACAAAATTTAAAAAAAATGAAAACCGTTCGGTTTTCTCGAAAAACCGCTCGGCGAGTTAAACCTTTTGGACGATCGGTTTCTTGAGCGGTTTTCGTCGGTTTTCTCGAAAAATCGCTCGGTTTACATAGCATAATTTTTTTTAATTTTTTTAAATTTTTGAATGTTTTTTAAATTGGATCGGTTTACCGATCAGTTTTATATTTCGGTGGGGCTCGAAATCTCGAAAACCGAACGAAAATCGAGAATTTCGTTCGGTTTTGTTAACCCTGGTGGAGACTACGCGGCAGGCAGGGGAGATGTGTAGTACTATAAAAGAAAAAAAAAGGCAGGGGAGATGAAGCAGCGTACTCACTGTAGGCTGCGTTTCTCCCCGGAGCTCCGACCACCTTGGTCACCAAATCCACCACCTCCATGGCCGACGACGAGTAGCTCCTGGTCCAAGAATCCACTGTCCCAATCATCTCCAGCGCCGATCCATCCCGCCCTTCCGTCCGATTGGCCCACTTCCTTCTCCCCCGCGCAGACGGCGCCCATCTCCCCACCCTGCCCTCCCAGCCCTGCAATGCCGGCCCCATTCTTGACAACGGGCTCCAGGTCGAATTCAAGGGCTGGGCGGAATCCACTAATCTGTGGAGGCGGTGGATGGCCAAGCTCAGGCCACGGCACGAGTCCCTGTGGCGGAATGTGGGGGTGTGCTAGGGTAGTACACCTGCTGCCCCTTCCCCCATGCACCCCCATCTCTCCCCCTTTGAGCCGCCACCCCCACCTCCTCTCCCCCATCTTCCCCAAATCTCCCCACCTCTCCTCCTTTGCAAAACCGCCCCTCCTCTCCACCCTTCTCCCCCTTGCGGGTGCGCCCTAGACCTTCCCCTCGCTGCCACGTCGCGCTTTGGTGCTGTCCTCGCCGGTGGGAGGATCCGCGACGAGGAGGTCCGGTGGAAACGGCGCGTGGGAAGAGATCGGGTGGAGATCGCGTGGGGAAAAGTTCGTCAAATTCGTGGTTCTTCAAGAAGGTAATGGGGAAAACCTTTGGGATTGATTAGATGCTGTTGTAGTCGGGGATTTCTATGTTTTTAGATCAAGGGAGGTGCTGCCATGGGGTAGAATTGATGAAAACTTGGATTGTATTCACGTTCTGTTCGGGCAGATTGGGAACCCGAACTAGGGAAGGAGTTTTCGCGAATTTAGATTTGGAATCTGGTCATACGGACGTGGAAGAAGTTGTAGGTAATTTAATTATCTTTCCGTGGACATAAAGAACGTTAAATTCTGATCAGCCGTTTGAAAGTTATGACTGTTTTACCGAGCGTGTTAAAATCTGTGACGTGATTGGAACAGATCATAGTATTTTGTAGATTAAACAACATTAGAGTCCGAATCAGTCTTTCCCTATAACTAGAAAAAGTTGGGAAATTTTCTAAGCTACGCGAGGATGTACTTGTTTATTCAATTTGGAGTCCTAGAACAGAAGCTATGCCCATTGGAAGGCCGCTGTCCCGAAGGGATAGATTTGCTGTTTTCTGATTTTAGGAGTTGTAAGCAAAGTCGGGGTAGTGGGATATTTGTGTGCTGTTTTGTGGACTCGATTTGAGTGTGTGGCACGTGTTTGCAGGTGGTGTGCCTCCGGGAGTGCCCTCAACCTCTCGTCACTCCGTTGCCCGTGGTTGAAGGCAAGTGTGTTGCGTGGATTGTATGCTATACGTGTTGCTAGAATTGCTTGATAGTATTTGGAATAGACAACATGTTGTCTTGCCATGAATTACATGTTATAATTGATAGGATGCCCTTAGGCCATGATTTAAATGTTGTCGATGATATGGTGTCCTCATGCCATGATTAAAAATGCTTGTTGTTGATAAATGATTCACATGCCATGTTTTGAACGGTTACCGTCGATTGTTGAATACGGTCCTACATGTTGTGATGCCATGTGTTGATATACAATATTTCTATTTATGTATACGTTGCTGTCCATTTTGCATACATGGCATATTTTCATGGCCGGCCGGTGAGATAAGTCATAACTATTCCGGTAGGGTCGGTGAGAATAGTTATGACTAGTCCGGCTATTCTCGTTGAGTAAGTCCTACATCGTGATTCCATCACCGAGGTGAATGGAAGCGAGTGATAGGCACCCTCCATCTTCGGGATGGAAGGGGAAAAGGGTGCATGCCGACGGGTGTGCACTCAACCATACCGTATGAGTATTCCAGGAGACATGTGCATTGCATTGCATGAATGATATACATAAATGAAGATGTTTATGAGATAATGATGAGAGTACTCATGAGATGCTCATGAGATGATTATCATGGTGTTTTAAAGGATGTATATAATGTTAAATATGATGTGTTGTGATATAGCTGTGGAGACTGGAATTATGGTTTGTTGTCTTGCACCTTGTTTTTCATTACATTACACCTTGCTGAGTGATGAACTCACGATTGTGTTTTATGTTGTTTGTTTATTTAGGTACAATGAAATCGGCGCGCGGGAAGGGAATTTAGCTACACTTCCTCACATAGCACTCATAATCTAGATAATTCACCCATTTCTGTGGAAACATGGCAATAAGTTATGTTGATTTTGGTGTATGGATATTATGTGTTGGTTTCCCTCATGTGTGTCATGTGGGTCTTTGGAGCGATTTGTTTTATCATCCTAGTCTTAGTAGATGCTTATTCCATGATTATCATTGCTTATTGTCATTCTAGTTGATGCTCATCTATTGTTGTCGATGCATATTGATATCTTGATTGATACATATATTGATACGATATTGTGATGTTCAAATTTATGCATAAACAAAGGAGATGCTGTCAAAATTTTCAATTATTCTAAATGATTACTTGCTGTAATTTACCTTAAACTATGGTATTAAATGTGTTATGGTCTATGTTTGGTGACATTCTGGGCTTAGTAAAAGCCGGGGTGTTACAAGGATCAAGTCCCACCTTTGGATGTGTTGCTTCAATCCTAAGCTAACATCCAAGAGCCAGGATTTGATCCCACACTTTCACTCATTGGGCTAACCCGAAACCCATTAACAACCAGGTTTTTACCAACTAGCTAACTTGACCGTTACTCCAACTCTAGAAACCAATAACCCAATGGTTTTCTAGACCCTGTAGCTCCAAGCCAGGACCCACAAGGTTAGGGTCTCCTTGAACTGTACCCGTTTCGTCTCTGGCCATCCTCCAGCGAACTTCAGGCCAACTTGAACCTCTGGCCATCCCGTGCCTAGTTCCAGCCATCCTCCGCCTCACCATGACCACCAAACGAAGCCCTGCATCCACAAAGACAATAAAACCTTTCTTGGTTCCACCACGAGCCAAGCGCATCAATTCAATCATGAATCGGGGTTAGAACGGTCCGGAACGTACCAAAACAATTCAACCGAGTACAAACACCCTGTTTCCAATACAGCCGAAACCTTCCTAATTTTTTATATTCATCAAATGAAAAATTTGTCAACACAAAAAGATACATTTTGAAATTCTCTACAACTTTCGTATAGAGCACATAATTTTTAGAGGACGGGAAGACCTCCAAAAAAGCAAATTACTGCAATCTATCAAGGAAGGTCCAACGCAAATGCATTTTTTTCACCCTTTGGTCCAGTGCAAACATGAAGTTCTTTGTTCGCAACACCCCTTGTTCTAGTGCAAGCGTGAAATCCTCTGTTTGCAAAACCCCTTGACCCAAACCGGTCCGGCGCAAACACAAAACTAATTACCCTCGGTTCGGCGCATACACAAGTCATTTCTAACCCGGTACGGTGCAAATACAAAACCAATTACCCTCGGTCCGACGCATACACATGTCATTTCTAATCCGGTATGGTGCAAAAGTGAAATCCTCTGTTTGCATCACCCCTTGGTCTGGCGCATACAATTCACGCCGAACCTAAGTTCCGCCGCAGCCTATCACGTGGGCTCACATCAAAATGCCTTCAATTTTAAATCCATTTCTAATCCAAACTCAAATATGAGCAAACCTAGCTCAAATAAAGTCAAATACTCATCACAAACATGGATAGACCTCCACATGGTCCTTCAGTATGGTTAGGAGCTATCCCTCCTTCAGTGCTAGTTGAACATCCTCTTGCATTGTTGCTTGAACGGCCTGTTGTAGTAGTGTTTAAACAACTTGTTGCATTATTACTTGAACGACGAGGACTAAGTGACACGAAATCATCGCCGTCGTCATCATCATTTCTAAAGTTAGGAGCAAGCCCTCCTTCGGTGGTGGTTGAATGTCCTCTTGAACTTTCTGCTGCAATAGTACTGGGTGGACCTCTACCCCTCCAGTTAGATCCTCTTTTGTGTCTTCCGCGTGAACCAGGTATCATACTCCCACCAAAGAGCATATACATCGCTACAAAGTGTGGGATATCTTTGTTCAGCAACTCTTTATCCTCTGGGAATGTAACACACAAGACGAGCATACGAATAAATGAACTTACGGATAATGCTAAAAAGATTAATAGGGTGAAGAAATAGGAAATAACTAACCTTAATATGCTCTACATGCTAATCGGGCTACATCAGTACCCTATAATATCTCGTAGAGAAACCTGTAGCAGAAGGGTGATCGGCTAGTTCGCACACCCTGAAATACCTTTGACGCCACCATTGCAAGTGTGCCTTGAGGTCGTTCAAGGTCACAAGGTTCAGGCTAGGGGTTGTTACGTTATGTCTCGATGATGTCGGACGCCACTCTTGCAATTTGAACAACACTTGATATAGGTTCTCCTCCTTGAACGGATATCAGGTGTAATGAAGGGCTACACTACTCATATCAGGTGTCCACGAGAAGATTGAGATATGATCTAAGTAAAGATTCATCCTATCAATCTCTCATCCTTAGCAACAAAAAGCAAGTAGAAGGAGAGGAGGCGAATCCAACTTGCATAAAATAAAAGCGAGAATGTAAATACTGAATTTAAATTGCGTAAATTAAAGACATAATGTAAATACAGAATTTAAATTAAGAAATGAGAGAATGGATCTTTGTATTTTCTGGATGGAAGTTTTACAAAGCCTCACAACATGTGAGCAAAGCTCACGAGAGCAACCAAAACTCCTCTAAAAACTTCCACAGGGGAAGGCTACCCCTACCCCTCTATTTATAGTGTTCTAGGATCAATTCTCACCCTTGGATGTGTTGCTTAAACCCTAAGCTAACATCAAGAGCCAGGATTTGATCCCACACTTTCACTTATTGGGCCAACCCGAAACCCACTAACAACCGGGTTTTAACCAACTAGCTAATTTGACCGCTACTCCAACTCTAAAAACCAATAACCCAATGGTTTTCTAGACCCTGTAGCTTCAAGCCAGCATCCACAAGGTTCCTTGCCACCTTGGACTGCACACGCTTCGTCTCCGGCCATCCTCCGGTGAATTTTTGGCCAACTTGAAACTTCGGCCCTCCCGTGCCTAGTTCCAGCCATCCTTCGCTTCACCACAACCACCAAACAAGGCCCTGCATCCACAAAGACAAGAAAACCCTGCTTGGTTCCACCACGAACCAAGCGCATCAATTCGATCACGAATCGGGGATAGAACGTCTCGGAACTGACCAAAACAATTCAACTGAGTACAAACGCCCTGTTTCCAATATAGCAGAAACGTTCACTATTTTTTTATTATTTTTTATGTTGCTCAAATGAAAAAGTTTTCAACACAAACAAGATGCGTCTAGAAATTCTCTACAACTTTCATGTAGAACACATAATTTTTCGAGTAAGGGAAGACCTCCAAAAACGCGAATTACTACAAGCTGTCAAAGTAGGTCTGACGCGAAAAAGAAGGTCTATCGCAAATGTGAAATCCTCTGTTTGTTGGTCCAACGTGAAAAAAAGGTCCATCGCAAACGTGGAATCCTCTGTTTGTTGGTCCGACGAGAAAAAGAAGGTTCGTCGCAAACGTGAAACTCACTGTTTCTTGGTCCGGCGCAAACGTGAAACTCACTGTTTCTTTGTCCGGCGCAAATGCAATTCTTGCACCCTTTGGTCCAGCGCAAATGTGACATCCTCTGTTTGCAACATCACATGGTCTAGCGCTAATACAAAACCAATTATCCTAGGTTCGGCGCAAATGTGAAACTCTCTGTTTCAAATCTCCCTTGATCTGGCGTAAACGCTTCACGCCGGACTTAAGGTCCGCCGCAGCCTATCATGCTGGCACAAATCAAAATGCTTCCAATTTGAAATCCATTTCAAATTCAAATTCAAATTCAAATCTGAGCAAACCAAGCTCAAATAAAGTAAAATACTCATCACAAACATGGATGGAACTCTACATGATCCTTTAGAAAATTTTGAAGTTAGCTGAGCATGTTCATAGGTCACGAAGTTACAGAGATGAATTGTCATTGGTTTTGTCACCTCAAATTGAGATACAATTCATTCTTCCTGCAGCTTGAAAGGACAATATTTTGGCAAAATTTAAACATGTCCTTACCTGTATTCCCCCTAGAAGCATCTCTAGTCCCCTCTGTCTTCTTCATGTCTTGATAGGATTCCCCTCCGCTGGGCAGTGCATTCTGAATTGTTAATCCAATTTAATTTCCAAATCATTCTCTATAACTACAAAGAAATTAAAATACTATCAGCAAAAACAGGAGCCATTTCAATACGTGAAGACTAAATCAAGACTAATCACTGTCACTATGCCATTTCTATGATAGAAAGGAATTGGGGTTTGAGGGTTGGATGATGCACCAGGAGGAGGCGGAGGCGCTTGGCATCGGTAAAGCGGGTGGGGCTGTCGGGGTTCTCGTCCATGGCCATCTCTAGGTTATCGCGCGGGTGGTGCTCAGAGTTTAGCAGCAGACGCTTGGATGCCCGGAGGCAGAGTGCCCCAACGGCGTCGCCGTCTACGATGGTGGAGACCTTGCTAGGGGCCGCGACACCACAACAGGAGAGCTAAGCTGCGTGGCACGCGCAATGAGGGCGAGCAAGGCAATGGCAAGGGCTGTGTGGGTTGCTCAAATTTGGTGTGGAAGGTCAGACCCACCGACACATCTCCTTCTTTCGCTGTGACGCATCTTCTATCCGTTGCGCTGTAACGGACCGTCGTTTCAGGGGTTCATTTAAATACCTCAGCAGCTACCCAAGAAGATTAGCTATCGGGAAACCAAGTGCACATTGCCAGACGAAAGGGCGAAAACAACTGCCTTTACATAAATTAAGGCCTAACGGCCAGGGTTTTTACAAAGGGAGGCGTAGAGAACCCCGAATAAATTACATCACAAAAGACCGCACAGGCAAGCCTAAGCACATACCAAGACCAAAAACCAAATAGAATCACCATCTACGGATTCTTGGAATTCTTCTGCTCCTTGGAACTCTGAAAGTGTTAGGTGTGAGCAAGGGTGAGTACACAACGGTACTCAACATGTCGCACTGGAATTACTGAATATTACATGCAAAGGATTAACAAAGTTTGGCACAGGTTTGTTTATTATGGATGCAATTTTATTTTCAAGTTCATTTTACATCTAAAACACAAACCATAAATAATAGTAGGGGGTTTCCACAAGTTATCTCAACATACCACCAATTTCTCAAAATTCCAAAGTCTACTTGAGCTAGGTTACGGGAGTCACCCCAATTCAAACTTAGCTTTATTAACCGGAAGCACGGCGTATTCGAATACCATTGATTAGACTCTATAGAGCCGCTTAGCTTTACCCACAAGATATCTACGCCCGTTAATGCCAAGCGCTAAATTACATGCAACTCAAATGCATGCGGTGGGCCCGAGATGATCACATTTTTTTGTTGAACATTCCCTGGATAGCCCTTAACCGGTAGGTCTATGACCACTCCCCTCAGGACCCACTGACCTGAGTGAGTACCTACCGTTGTGAGAACCGGTAAAATGACAGCATCCTACTCGATGCTACTCATTCGCATTTCCACCCCATTAGTCATTCCCCTGCTGGGAATGCTGCTCCCCATTCTCCTTCCGAGAATGGGACCACCATGTAGTTATTTTCCAGGAAACGAACAATGTACTGAGCTATGTCGGAAAACGGTTCAGTTGAACTAACCGGTTCCCGACTTGTGGTTGAGCGGAAACTTAAGTTATTTACTTTGCTCAAGGGGGTTTAACCTTATATTGCCCTTTACAAAGCCATAGAACCAACCACAAGCCAAATCTGGTACATGCTCGCACCAACCACCAAACCACACATGGCTTCCGTCATCGGTCGGGGATCGAACTAGCATCCACCTCGTGGTTAGTCCAATACTGTACCCCTAACCGTAGCAACAATTTTAAAATCACCGAGCCAACTGCTCGCCACAATTTTCCTTCTTTTTTAAAGACTTTGAGTGAAACTACTAGGATTAATTAACTACAGGGGTATAATTATTAACTAGGGATATTCAAGGGTTTAATTGGGTTCATCAACATAAAGAAGGCTAAAATCAATTTGGTGTTAACTATGCATCATGCCATTCTAAATTATCCATTTTCGGTATTTCAACATACGAGTAAAATAATGAAATAGAAATAAATACTATAATATTATGAACAACTGGGTTCAACATGTTCAAGTGTCGTGTGCCTTGCCTTGCTGCGCTGCGGGGTCGTCTAGGTCGTAACCGATGTAGTCGTACTTAGCTCCGATCGGGTCCTGCTTCAGCTCTTGGAATTGCTCGGGCTCTGGGTACTGCGCGAACATTGGATCTAGCATGGGAAAATGAGAGCAATAAGTAAACAAATAAAATAAAAATAGCTAAGAAGAAAAATCAAAAATAAAATTGATAAAGGGCCCGAGAGAGTGTCAGAGGGCATTATGGTCATTTAAGGAGATTTTGGAGACACGAGTTGTCGAAATGGGGTCATTTTTTGACTCAGTGGGTCGAAACGGTCAAGATGGTGTATTTTTGGGCTTTTGGAAATTTTTGAAATTTTTTTGGATTTTTTGGATTATTTAAATCTGGAAAAGAAAAATGAACATGGGCTACATAGTAGCGTGTGTTTCGGCCCACAAGGCCCACGGGACGTTGTGCGCGTGATCGGGCGAGTTGGGCCAGCCCACGACCACGGGCAGGCTGTGCTGATAGGCGGGCTCGGCGGGGCGTGAGACTGGCAGGTGCGGGCCGGGTGGTAGAGAGAAAGCGACAGGCGTTGGCGCATATGATAGGTGGGGCTGAGTGCAGAGACAGAGAGGGTGCGGGAGGCGGGGGATTTAGGGCTAGGGTGAGGGTGAGGGCGGTGGCGGCGGTGATTTTGGCCGGAGGGAGAGGGCGTGTCGGTCGGCGCCGGAGAAGGAGGGAGGACGCGGAGGAGGGGGGGACTCACCGAGCGAGAGAGGGAAAGGGGCGAGGAAGAAGAGAGGGCTCGGGGCGTATTTATACCGCGCGGCGAGGAGAGAGGGAGGCGGGGTGGTGAGCCCGAGATGATGCGGCGGAGTGGGCGGGGCTTGCCAACATGCGGCGCGGTGAGGAGATGGGTGGTGGTGCGGAGCATGCGAGAGGCAGATGTGACGCTCGCCCGGCTCGGGCGAGGGTGACCGATGGCAACGACTCGGGTGCAGGGAGCAGGCGACCGGTGAGGGATGGGACGGCGTGGCGAGCTAGTCGGCGACGGGAGCAGATTGGTGATGGGATGGAGCGGTTTTGTAACACCCCAATTTTTTTGTTTTTCATGAATTTAAATGAAATTTGGCACTTTGGTGAATTTTTGGAATTTTCTGGAATTTATTTGGATTTATTTGGATTTATTCCCTTTTTAAATAATTAAATAATTTAATTTTGTAAATAAAATTTTGTTGGAAATATTTTATTTGAGCCCAAAATGTTCCAAAATATTTTCTAGAATTTTTCTGGAATTTTTCTGAGTGTTTTGCTATTTTTAATGAATTAAATGAATTTCTGGGAATTAATTTGATTATTTAATCGCTGGAAAAACCCGAACCGGTTTCACCGTTCATCCGACTGCATCTGAGTCCGAAGTCGGACTCGAGTCCGACCCGACCGATCACGCCAATTGCCCTGGCCGAACCAAGTCACCAAGCCCTAACGCGCGTGACCGTTGGATCGAGATCCAACGGCCACGATCGCGCCACGTCGCCCGAACCCGAGCCCGACCGAGCCAGCCAGGTCGCCCGAGCCGGACCCGAGCCCAAACCCCCGTGCCGTTGGATCTTGATCCAACAGTCCACGTTGAGCCACGTCACCGAATCCGAAATGGATTCGGATTCCGCCGCCGCAACCGTGTGGGCCTCGGTTTCCGCGATTTTCACGGACGCCGAGGGGCCTATTTAATGCGCCGCCGTCGCCGTCAGTGTGGGTCCCGCGTGTCAGTGACACGTGTGCCGTGGGCCGAGTCCACGGTGGACCGAGCCGCGCCGTGCGCCGGGTACATGGACCCGAGGCGACGTGGTGGCTCCCGATTGGTCTACGTGTCGTGCTGACGCAATAAATCATTTTCCGAAAAAGAAATTATTTATTTAATTCGATTTATTGATTTCAAATTTAGATTCAAACTTCAAATGCTTATAACTTTTGCAATTTAACTCCGATTTGAGTGATTCAAATTTCTAAATTTTTATAAAATTGAGATCTACCTAATGGTGAATTTTATTTAATTTTTGGACCAAAGTTTTCCTCTATAATATTATTTAATTGATTATTCAAACTTTAAACGCTTGTAACTTTTGCGTTTTATCTCCGATTTTGCCGATTCAAATTCCTAAAAATTCATAAAATTATGCCCTCTATGTTTATGGACTTTATTTGGATGGTTGAACACTTTTTGTCTACTGTTTATTCATTTATTGCTATTTGCACGCTTTACGAGTAGACGTTGAAGTGCCCGAAGGCTTCGAAGGTGAAGTGTTGACCCAGGAGCCAGCTCAAGACCAAGAACAAGTACTCTTTGAAGGCAAGTTATGCTTTGACCATGTTGACCCCATTTTCAAATTAATTTGGTTTAAATTATTGCATGCTAGTTTAATTAGAAAATACTTTATTTAATTCCGGGGAAATAGATAAATGCCAAATTGCTGTATGACACCTTGGTTAATTAAATATGTGACATGATCCCTTGTCACCCTAGTTGTGAGTTATTAGTTGGACATTATTAAATTGCCAACATGGGTAGTTAGACCGATGTAGTATGCTTAGCCTTGCCACATGAAATGTTTTGGATAATCAAATGCTAATTTTGACTTAATGAGATACTGCACCTGTTTTGAAAGAAGTATCATGTGTTATGATTGTTTATGGCACGTGGTTCATGGTAATCAACTGGGGGTTTGGTAAATAGATTTTGACCGGGGCATGTGGCAAGAATGATCGGGCGGCCAGCTGTGGCACCGAGAACGTTGTTTTGGTTCTTCGGGTAGTCTTGCCCTGGTCACCCTAAGGACTTAACCTTGCAAGCCTTTGAAATGAGCCACTGCCACAGCCTAAGCATGAGGCGCACACGAGGTCTATTGGTATTAGATATTTAATTGATTGACTCAAGTACAAGTGGGAGATTGTTAGTGTTATGCCCTTGAGGCAATCATATGGATGATTGTAACATGACTATGTTTATGAATAATAATATGATTATTGGTCCAATGAATGTATATCATTGTTTTGATCAACAAGTGTGTGACTTGTTTATGAAGCTCTTTACTTATTGATATAATTCGATAAATATCTCTGATCGGATATCATCGTATAGGACAACGATGAATAGATCAGCACATGTATTGTTCGATGATCATGTTTCATAGATCATAGGACATGGAGATATCATCAATACATTGTGGACGCATGTTGAAGAACATGGGTTAGATAGACCCACAATGGGACACTGCGAGAATGTTACGTTCTTATGTGTCATCAGTGTATCTCATACATAGTAGATGTATGATCCTTAGACCTGAGATTGTCATATTCCCTACATGTGTAATAGTTTACCTTGGGGTTACCAAACACTATTTCCTAACCGGATAGTTATAAAGGTAGCTTTCATGTTTACTATGAAACATACAGAGGGAAGTGAGCAGTCGAGATGGAATTTGCCACTCCAATGTAACGGAGATATATGTCTAGGCCACTCGTGTGATATGATTAAGGAAGTGCATGGCCATGCCGTGATTGAGAAGTCAATCACAACTTATTAATATATCACGGATACGAGAGATTGATTGAACTGTCAAAGGATGACATGCTTCTCGCCTTGAGTTCGATCTTCATATAGTTTGGCAAAGGGATTATTACATCAGTACTTTAATCATATGCGTTTGGGAGTTGGCATGCTCTGCAAGGAGCCGCTACCGACTATTGGATTAGAAAAGGGTTTTCCGAATCCATGTCCAAATGCGCATGAACCTACAGGGTCACACACTTAACGGGCTGGGACGCATCAATTCGGATTGGATCCGTAATTAATGGACCTCGTGGGCTTAGCGCGTAGATGGGCCCTGACTGCCTAGGGTTTCACCTCATGGCTATATAAGGAGGGGAGGAGGCTGGACGCAGAACAGACTTTTGTGCGGTTTAGAGGTGTTTCGCCAGAAACCCTAGCCACCTCCTCTCGTTGCCCCTGCCGAGCGACCCGGTGCTTGCACACCGACACACGATGTTCCATCCCCGGACGTGTGGACTGCTGTGGTGACGCTGCTGCTACTGCGGCGTGGAGAGGACGATCCGCAGCGAGGACGATCCGCAGCGAGGACGATCCGTGGCGAGGACGATCCGCGGTCACGATCCGCAGCGAGGACGATCCACGGCGAGGACGATCCACGGCGATGACGGATCACGGCGAGGACGATCCACGCCGAGAACGATCCACTACAACGACGTGCGATGGATTCCGCAACTGCGCGTCTAGTGGTAACAGATCTATGATCCCCTTCTTGCGAGTAGCTTTTCTGGTTTGCGGTAGAAATTTTAATTTGTGCTAGAGTAGCATACCGCGTTCCCCAACAGTGGTATCAGAGCCATCTCGTGTAGATTCGTGATCTAGATGTTGCACATATGGTATGTGAGGATAGTAGATTGGATCTATTACATGTTCAACCGATTCATGTGATGGATTGGTGGAGGCAACCGTCGATGAGATCGATCGGTTTAGGGTTTGAGGAAAGTGCAAACCGAATGAATCTTGATTTGGGTGAGTCTGTTCATGGTACGACGTTGCCCTTACCGGTCGGGTTACCGCCATCAGGGTTCACGAATCGCGACCATATGGGACCAAGCCAATCAGATTGAATCGGATTGGGTCAATACGATTGATCCGTGGCAATTTTCAGTGTGTTTTCCTTTGATAGAAAACATGTCTCTGAAAAATTTTAAATTAAAATCGGATTGGGATCGCCGCCAGGGGCGCTGCCCCTTGGACCTCGCCAGGGGCGTTGCCCCTTGGAACCCCGATGTCGTAGAATCTATTTTGTTTAACTCGTTTTTGCAGGATGTTGTGTGAAATAGTATGGCCTATGTGTATGTGATGCATGTAATATTTACATGGCCTGCGTGCCGTGTCAAGCCATAAGGCTATTTCATTATCAAAAAGTTGTATAACGACCTGCGTGTCGACTTGTGATGCTTGGAACCTTTATGTAAAATTCGTTATCAAAAGTTGTAAGGAGTTGCATCTACAATGATGAAGATGGTGGCATCGAGCATGATGAATAGGTGGACAATCAAGCAAGATGGCTAAGTGAATAGGCAACCATGATGATGGAGATCATAATGCTAAGGGCCATGCTATTTCACAACTTAATTTTGATTTTCTGTGGATGTGTGTTTAATCCTTGCTATTTTCTTTATGCTCATTGCATGTGATGCCATGTTCATAGTAGATATTGTTCATCCCCATAGTTATAAAAAATTTTAAATCAAATATGTCCATCCAATTGTTGCACCCATCAAGAATTTAGATCATTATTGATATGACTGCCAAAGTAGTATATCAAGGACTATCTTAATAGATGATAGGGATGTGTTGGACACATCGCGCATAACAATGGTTGATTTAATTGAGCTATCAAAACGGTTTTGGGCTTAAGGACATAAGTGGTTGGAATATGATTTTAGTAATGAAGGAATGGATACAAGACGATTGGTGTCTAGGAAAACACACATGAGGCTAGGTTTCTTAATTGGCACTCGAAAACGGGAAGTGCTCCCTCCCTCATGTGAGCCCTAGGGGCAAGTTGACCTGGCCATGACTCAAGTTGACAGAGGCATTCATTACTTGTTTTCATGCTCAACCAACAAGAGTTATATAAGATGTAATTAGCAAATATGTTGCTTACCTATGTCATTAGATTTCTAGCAGTGATGCCAAAGCTCACTAGTGTTTGATGAATATGGATCTTGAATACTCACCATGTGTCCATAAAGGGGGCACATGATAGGAGTTTCTTTTGTTAAAATGTTTAATAAAAGTATTACATAAACATAGTGCTTAGAAACTTTGCATGTTTTTGTTGTAGTTCAATGGCACCTCCTGCTGCTCCTACTGCTGCACCTGGTTTTGTTTTGAGATCGGTTTTGGAAAGAGAAAAACTAAATGGAACAAATTTTGTTGATTGGTATCGCAACTTGAGAATTGTTCTCAAGCATGAAAAAAAGGAGTATGTTCTAGAGAATCCAATCCCTGATGAACCGGCTGAAAATGCTCCTCGAAATTTGAAGGTTGATTATGAAAAACATGTTAATGCCTCCGTGGAGGTCAGCTGTCTCATGCTTGTCACCATGGACTCGAGTCGCAAAAGCAATATGAGGACCAGGATGCTTACAATATGATTGTGGGCTTGAAGGGCATGTTTGGGAACCAAGCAAGGGCTGAGAGGTATGGTATCTCAAAGCTTCTGTTTGCTTGTAAGCTGGCTGAAGGCAGTCCGGTCAGCCCACATGTAATCAAGATGATTGGCTACATTGGGAGATTGGAAAAGCTTGAGTTTCCCCTTAGCATTGGTCTGGCTACAGACGTAATTCTCCAGTCTCTGCCTTAGAGCTTTGAGCCATTCATTATGAATTTTCATATGAATAGCATGGAGAAGAGCCTGATCGAGCTACATGGGATGCTCAAGGCTGCCGAGGAAAGCATTAAGAAGAAACCCAATCATGTGATGATGGTTCAGAAGACAACTGCCTTCAAAAAGAGAAAAGCTAAGGCTTGGGGAAAGTGAAAAGGCAAGGGCAAGGCTCAAGATGAGATCACGAGCCTCAAAACTAAGCTTCAGAAGCTCAAAGTCGGCCCTCAACCCGAAACCCAGTGCTTCTATTGCAAGAAGTCAGGACATTGGAAACGGAACTGCGAGAAGTACCTGGCAGATAAAAAGAATGGGAGTGTGACTTCCACTTCAGGTATTAATGTTATAGAAATTAATCTTGCTACTTCTTATTCCAGCTCTTGGGTATATGATACCGGATCGGTTGCTCACATTTGCAATTCGATGCAGGGGCTCACAAAGAGTAGAGACTTGGCAAAAGGAGAAGTGGATATTCGCGTGGGGAATAAAGCAAGAGTTGTTGGTCTTGCCGTTGGCACCTACCCATTGCATTTGCCTTCAGGATTAGTTTTAGAACTTAATAATTGTTATTTTGTTCCATCTTTGAGTAGAAACATTATTTCATCTTCCTGTTTGGAACATGAAGGTTATGAATTCAGAATAAAGAACTTTGTTTGTTCAATATTTTTGAATGATATGTATTATGGTCGTTGTCCCATGGTGGATGGGTTATACGTCCTTGAACTCAAAGAAAAACATGTCTATAACATTAATGTCAAAAGACCTCGACCAAATGATTTGAACCCTACCTTCTTATGGCATTGTCGCTTGGGTCACATAAATGAGAAGCGCATGAAGAAGCTCCATGGTGATGGACTTCTCACCTCATTTGATTTTGAATCATTTGAAACATGTGAGTCTTGTTTACTTGGCAAGATGACAAAAACCCCTTTCACAGGTTTTAGTGAGAGGGCGAGTGAATTGTTGGCCCTAGTACATACAGATGTATGTGGACCAATGAGCTCGATTGCTAGAGGTGGGTTTCAGTACTTTGTAACTTTTACTGATGACTTTAGTAGATATGGATATATCTATTTAATGAGGCATAAGTCTGAAACCTTTGAAAGGTTCAAAGAGTTTCAGAACGAAGTACAAAATCAACTTGGCAAATCAATAAAACACTTACGATCAGATCGTGGTGGTGAATACTTGAGCCAAGAGTTTGGTGATCATCTAAAGCAATGTGGAATCGTTCCACAACTTACTCCGCCAGGAACGCCTCAATGGAATGGCGTATCCGAACGACGGAATCGAACTTTATTGGATATGGTTTGGTCAATGATGAGCCAAACAGATCTGCCAATATCCTTCTGGGGTTCGCTCTAGAGACAATTTGCGTTCACATTAAATAGGGTCCCATCAAATTCCGTTGAGAAGACACCATATGAGATATGGACTGGAGAAGTCCCATGTTGTCATTTCTCAAGATATGGGGATGTGAGGCTTATGTAAAACATTTGCAATCGATAAACTCGCACCTAAATCAGAAAAATGCTTCTTTGTGGGGTATCCTAAAGAAACAAAAGGATATTACTTTTACAAAAGAAACGAGAACAAAGTTTTTGTTGCTCGAAATGGTGTCTTTTTGGAGAAAGAGTTTCTTTCAAAAGAAATCAGTGGGAGTGATGTGCATCTCGATGAAGTTCGAGAATCACATGAACATGTTCAAACTACCACTGAACCATCACATGATGTACAAAATGTTGTACAACCTGTGGAAGAGACACCAGCCCCACGTAGGTCGGGAAGGCCGCATCATGAACCTATAAGATATGGACATGACGTATTATTGTTGGACAATGATGAGCCCACGACTTATGAAGAAGCCATGATGGACCCAAACTCCGAAAAATGGCTTGGAGCCATGAGATCCGAAATTCAATCCATGCATGACAATCAAGTTTGGAACTTGGTCGATCCTCCTGATGGTGTAAAAACCATAGAATGCAAATGGATTTTCAAGAAGAAGACAGACGTAGATGGAAATGTTCAGATCTATAAGGCACGGTTGGTGGCAAAGGGTTTCAAACAAGTTCAAGGAATTGACTATGATGAAACTTTCTCACCGGTAGCCATGCTCAAGTCTGTCCGGACCATTTTAGCAATTGCTGCATATTTCAATTATGAAATATGGCAGATGGACGTCAAAACAGCTTTCCTTAATGGGAATCTATCTGAGGATGTATACATGATACAACCTGAGGGTTTTGTTGATCCTAAAAATGCTAAATAGATATGCAAGCTTCAGAGATCCATTTATGGGTTAAAGCAAGCATCTCGGAGTTGGAACATTCGTTTTGATGAAGTGGTCAAAGGATTTGGCTTTATCAAAAATGAAGAAGAGCCTTGTGTTTACAAGAAGGCTAGTGGGAGCGCACTTGTGTTTCTGATCTTGTATGTGGATGACATATTATTGATCGGGAATGATATTCCTATGCTTGAAGACGTTAAGACTTCGTTGAAAAGGAGTTTCTCAATGAAGGACTTGGGAGAAGCATGTTATATCTTGGGCATAAAGATCTATAGAGATAGATCAAAAAGGTTGATTGGATTAAGCCAGGAAACGTACATTGACAAAGTATTGAAAAGGTTCAATATGCATGAATCTAAGAGAGGTTTCATGCCAATGTCACATGGCATCAGTCTAAGCAAGAATTAGTGTCCTTCGACAACTGATGAGCGAGACAGGATGAGCAAGATTCCATATGCTTCGGCTATTGGATCTATCATGTATGCCATGATCTGTACGCGCCCAGATGTCTCATATGCTCTAAGTGTCACAAGTAGATACCAAGCGGATCCCGGTGATGGTCATTGGATAGCCGTGAAAAACATCCTAAAGTACTTGAGAAGAACTAAGGGTATGTTCCTAGTCTTTGGAGGTGAGGAAGAACTGGTTGTAAAAGGTTACACCGATGCAAGCTTCCAAACTGACAAAGATGATTTTCGATCACAATCCGGTTTTGTGTTTACACTAAATGGAGGAGCAGTAAGCTGGAAGAGTTCCAAGCAAAGCACGGTGGCTGATTCTACGACAGAAGCGGAGTACATTGCGGCTTCGGATGCCGCAAAAGAAGCTGTATGGATAAAGAAGTTTATCTCGAGGCTCGGTGTGGTCGCTAGTGCCTCTAGTCCAATGGACATCTATTGTGATAATAGTGGTGCCATTGCACAAGCAAAAGAGCCTAGATCACATCAGAAGTCCAAACATATACTCCGACGCTATCACCTTATTCGCGAGATTATGGATAGAGGTGACGTGAAGATATGCAAAGTACATACGGAAGCCAATGTGGCTGATCCATTGACAAAGCCACTGCCACAGCCTAAGCATGAGGCGCACACGAGGTCTATTGGTATTAGATATTTAATTGATTGACTCAAGTGCAAGTGGGAGATTGTTAGTGTTATGCCCTTGAGGCAATCATATGGATGATTGTAACATGACTATGTTTATGAATAATAATATGATTATTGGTCCAATGAATGTATATCATTGTTTTGATCAACAAGTGTGTGACTTGTTTATGAAGCTCTTTACTTATTGATATAATTCGATAAATATCTCTCGATCGGATATCATCGTGATAGGACAACGATGAATAGATCAAAGACATGTATTGTTCGATGATCATGTTTCATAGATCATGGGACATGGAGATATCATCAATACATTGTGGACGCATGTTGAAGAACATGGGTTAGATAGACCCACAATGGGACACTGCGAGAATGTTACATTCTTATGTGTCATCAGTGTATCTCATACATAGTAGATGTATGATCCTTAGACCTGAGATTGTCATATTCCCTACATGTGTAATAGTTTACCTTGGGGTTACCAAACACTATTTCCTAACCGGATAGTTATAAAGGTAGCTTTCATGTTTACTATGAAACATACAGAGGGAAGTGAGCAGTCGAGATGGAATTTGCCACTCCAATGTAACAGAGATATATGTCTAGGCCACTCGTGTGATATGATTAAGGAAGTGCATGGCCATACCGTGATTGAGAAGTCAATCACAACTTATTAATATATCACGGATACGAGAGATGGATTGAACTGTCAAAGGATGACATGCTTCTCGCCTTGAGTTCGATCTTCATATAGTTTGGCAAAGGGATTATTACATCAGTACTTTAATCATATGCGTTTGGGAGTTGGCATGCTCTGCAAGGAGCCGCTACCGACTATTGGATTAGAAAAGGGTTTTCCGAATCCATGTCCAAATGCGCATGAACCTACAGGGTCACACACTTAACGGACTGGGACGCATCAATTCGGATTGGATCCGTAATTAATGGACCTCGTGGGCTTAGCGCGTAGATGGGCCCTGACTGCCTAGGGTTTCACCTCATGGCTATATAAGTAGGGGAGGAGGCTGGACGCAGAACAGACTTTCGTGCGGTTTAGAGGTGTTTCGCCAGAAACCCTAGCCACCTTCTCTCGTTGCCCCTGCCGAGCGACCCGTTGCTTGCACACCGACGCACGGCGTTCCATCCCCGGACGTGTGGACTGCTGTGGTGACGCTGCTGCTACTGCGGCATGGAGAGGACGATCCGCAGCGAGGACGATCCGCGGCGAGAACGATCCGCGGTGACGATCCGCAGCGAGGACGATCCACGGCGAGGACGGATCACGGCGAGGACGATCCACGGCGAGAACGATCCACTACAACGACGTGCGAAGGATTCCGCAACGGCGCGTCTAGTGGTAACAGATCTATGATCCCCTTCTTGCGAGTAGCTTTTCTGGTTTCCGGTAGAAATTTTAATTTGTGCTAGAGTAGCATACCGCGTTCCCCAACAGTTGTACGGGGGAGCGTACCGGGGCTGCGGGACCCATCTAACGGTCGATTGGCCTAAACTTCGCCTTCGCTAAGGGAAGGGTTAGTGTGCAATCACCGGGGAGGACCACTTGTGCTGTTAGATGTTTCCGAAAGACTTTGTTACGGACACTCGCCTTTGTGGCGTTTGGCTGTATCTTGTGGGTAAAGTGCATAACCTCTGCAGAGTGAAAAATCTATTCGAATAGCCTTGTCCGTGGTATTGGACATTGCTCGGGGATTACAGTCAAGGGTTAGACTTTCTTGAAAATAACTTGGACTTGAAAGGTTGGGTTTGGGTTTAATAATGATGTTGATGGTAATGTGGATTAGGATTGGAAAAGATGTTTATTTAATTCTTGGAAAAGTTATTGCTCTTAAACTTGTTACCACTGCCTTCAAATCAACTTATGTACTTGTCAAATGCTGTTTACTGCAATTATACCCTGAGCTACTCCTTTGTACTAAGCCATGCATGTAGTATATTAGTTGCATTCTGTGCATGACTTGCTGAGTACCAAGTACTCACCCTTGCCACAATACAACACCAGTTGAAGAAGAGTCTACACCAGCTTTGGAGGAGGAGCTCCAAGAGGAACCGTCTAACTAGGGAGCGAGCCCAGTCAGTTGCCTATGGTATACTGGATGGCGCCACGAAGTTATCTTATTTTCATTTCTTTGTTATTTCTCTTTTATTAAGTTCTCGCTGCGTATGATATTTGTAACTTGACCTTAAGGTCGAGCAACCAGCTTGGTTAACTATTTAAGGTACCTTATTATCTCGTTGAGTATGATTGTGATATTTACCAATGTTGAGACTGTGTGCACTTGCACGTTCCTGGACTAGTGCTGAATACACAGAGGGTCCGGATTTGCAAATTCGGGTCCCGATAGAGGTGGTATCAGAGCCATACTGACTGTAGGCTCACCCATAGTTAGATTGGTCGTAGTGAGGATAAAAAAACGGTATTGCTAGGGATCGGACTGTTGATTTTTTCGCAACATTTTTTTCCACGCGTGAAACATTTTTTTCTACTTAGTGAAACATTTTTTCTACGTATTGAAACATTTTTCTTCGACAAACAGTAAAAAAAATGTTTCATACGTTCAAAAAAAATGTTGCATACGTTCAAAAAAATGTTGCATACGTAAAAAAAAATGTTGCACAGCGTCCGAGAAAAACAAAAAAAACGGACGTCCGGGTGGAAGTTTCACCCATAAAAAAAACATATTTTCTAAAAGATAAAATTGGTCAAGATAATGAATGAATTCTCGACTTACCCCTTTCTTCCTTGTTCATACCCTTGCTGAGTTCTTTTCGTCTTCCACATTGATTTTAAAATGTTGTGTTCTTACGCGAGCGTCTTTTGACAGATGATGATGAAGAACAACTACGCCGAGCGTGAAGGAGGTTACGCTGCCGAGTTGTGGCATATGCTGCAGTTTCTTGGAGGTTTTGAGAGGCCGCTCTACCGAGGGACCACACTCGTGCAGGCAGGAATGGTCATAGGATGGGACGTCCGGATCACGGTGTATGCCCGAGAGAAGACGAAGTTCAGCCACCCATTCCACTTCACCGCCAGGAGGTCTACCTTTGAGATGGGGATCCAGGAGGTGTCACGTCGAGCAATGCAGCAGATCGCTCGCACCTACTCCAGAGAGCTGGAAGGCACAGTATTCCGTCACCACCCACGCCGAGACAGCAGAGCTCAACGGAAGCCGATAGAAGATGAGGATGCTACCGTCACTCACTTAGCCAGATTCGTCGCCGCTCAGGAGGAGCTGATCGATGACACAGTCCAGGAGTTGAAGAAGGCTCGCGAACAGGTTGAGGAGGAGAAGAAGCACTTAGAGAATGCTCGTGAGTACGTCGCCTATGCGGCGGAAAGGATCGCAGAGTTGGAGACCGCACTGTATAGACAGGGCCCCGATCCAGTGTTGGAGTTGGACGCCCCAGAGCCTGAGGAGGACCCAGAAGAGGCGCCACCTACACCTGCACCACAGCCACAGCACCAGCCAGATCCAGAGCCCGAGGAGGACGCCGCGTCGTCAACCACAACTGCAGTTGCAGGGCATGGCGATTGTTTCGCGCCTATGCCGCCGCACCCGCCCCGAGGAGGCAGTGGAGGTTTTCTCGACGAGTGAGCGTAGGCGCCAAGGTTGAGACTCCTTCGTCCAGTCGCGTTATAGAATAAGAGTCACCCTTAGAGGCGTTAGATTCCAGTAAGAGTCGATTTGGATTTTCATTGCTTGTTGAGTGTGCAGTATGTGTTGCAAGGTCTTTAGGCATTGTGAGCAACCATACCAAGTTATTATTATTAAATAATAAAGTTGGATTTTGAGTTACACTTTCCCCGCATAAGTTTCCCTACTACTTGTCTATTCTTATTCCCTCTCATCTCTGAAACCTTGGAGCAATCGACAGATGGTGAACACCCGCGGAAACCTTGGAGGCAATGGAAGTGGTTCTCGCCCAGCTGGGAACCCCAATGATGGAGCACCTGCACCCCAACCAGCACCGCCAGTTGACATGCAGAATTTTGGAGCTTTTCTTGCTACACAGACCCAGTTGATGCATGCGATGATGCAGCAGATGCAACAGATTACCACCCACGCCACTGCTAATCAGAATAATCAAGTCAATCTGGGACAACGCCAGAATTCAAGACTGTCAGAGTTCATAGGACTCATCCACCCACTTTCTCCGGGAATGCCAATCCGTTGGAGGCCGATGATTGGTTAAGGTCAATTGAGAGGAAGCTACACATTGCTCAATGCATGGGAAATGAGAAGGTACTCTATGCTTCTCATCAGTTGGAAGGTACCGCCGCAGAATGGTGAGAGAACTTCTGCGCAACACAGGAGAACCCTCAGGACATCACTTGGGAGGAGTTTACCATCGCATTTCGTCAGTATCATGTGCCGGAAGGAATTATGGACCTCAAGAAGGAAGAGTTCAGAGCACTGAAGCAAGGTAATCAGCCGGTGGCCGAATACCTGAATAAGTTCACACAGCTTGCACGTTACGCACATGAAGACGTAGCGACAGATAAAGCAGACAGTCTCGCTTTATGAAGGGACTTAACTCAGGACTGCAGGTGGGACTGATTACCCACACATTTCCAGATTTCCAGGAGCTTGTGAACAAGGCGCTTATTCTTGAGGACAAGCGCAAGAAACTGGATGAAAACTGAAAGCGAAGGATGCAACAGCAGGGATCGCGTCTGGGAGCGCAGCAACGCTTGAGGGTTGCGCCAAATTAGTTTTTCAGATTCCAGCCGCAGAATGCAACGAGGACACCGTCACTAGCACCAAGACCCGTCAATCAGAATTATCAGACCCCAGCTCCAGCCAGAAACGCCGCTTGAGCAAATCAGGGGGCAGTGAGACGCCGCTACACATGCAACGAGCCAGGGCACTTCTCCAACAGCTGCCCTAAGAAGACAGCGAGAGTGACCCGATCCGCTTCAACTGGGATCCACGCCCGGCCAGACGCCCGCACCGAGCCAACCGCGGGACAGACACGGCCAGAGCCACGCCTGCATCGTAGTGAGAGGCCGAGTCAACCATGTCACCGCAGAGGCACTCCAGAATGCCACCACTACTACAAAAAAGCTTATATTAGACTCCTTATCACAGACGGTTTTGATAAACCGTTTGTGATATGGAACATCACAAACGGTTCTATAGTGTAACCGTCAGTGATAACAGCATAGACGGTTTTTGGCTAAAACCGTCTATGATGAGAGCCACATCACGCACGGTTCTATAGTGTAACCGCTGCTGATAATAACATAGACGGTTTTTGGCTAAAACGTGCGTGATGAGAGTTACATCACGCAGGCGGTTTTAACAAAAACCGCCTGTGATGAGGCGGGCACATGATAGACGGTTTTTGGCAAAAACCGCCTGTAATAAGAGAACCATATCGCCATGACGGTCTTAGCCAAAACCGCCTGTGATGAGCACAATGAGCTCCGATTTCGGTGAAATGGTAAAAACACTATAACTTCTAATTCGTAACTCCGATTTTGGTGTTCTTGTGCTTTGGAATCAAAGACGATGAGCTCTTCAATTTCTCCTGTAGGCATAAAGTCTGATTCGGTCTTCAAGTAGAAAATCCGAGTACGTTTGGTAAAATAGTTATAACTTTTGACTCGTAACTCCGATCGGGGCGTTCTTTGGCTCGTTGAAAAGATAACGAAAAAATCAGAATTCCAAAAAAACGTCGTTTAGGCCCTCAAAACGGCCTCTGAAGTTTTGTACCCGTTTCGATCTTTTTTGTGTGTGTTTCCGTGATCTCCAAGCTGTATTCGGAGTATGAGGATACTAAAATCGGTGTTCGAGTGTTCTGTGAGGTTAAAAGGAGGGGGACACGTTATATTTCAGATGCTATCATACTAACATTATAGTATCAGATCATATAAGAACTTTGAAGTTAAGCGTGCTTAGGTAAGAGCAGTGCTAGGATGGGTGACCGCTTGGGAAGTGCCCGTATTGTGTTAAAATCAGTAGTGATATAGCTCAGAAGTTACGTGTTCTTGGGCAGTTACGAAGTACATGAGAATACATGAGAACACATCAAAATTACCAATAAAATGATCAAAATTACTAATAAAATGAAAAATCAACATCACAGACGGTTCTAAATTGGAACCGTCTGTGAAAAAAATCATCACAGACGGTTTTAATTTGGAACCGTCTGTGATGAGGTGCACATTACGAGCGGTTCCAATTTAGAACCGTCAGGATATTTTTCACGCAGCGGTTCCAATTTAGAACCGCCTGCGGGTAGCTTTTTTACAGGACGGTTGGAAAACCGTCGTGATGATTACGAGTCATCATCGACCCATTCTTCTTGGACGGTTCACAAAACCGTCAGAATGACGCTTGAGAACCGTCTGTAATAAGGTTTTTCAGAGTAGTGCACTGACGTCGTGGCCGGGTAAGTTACTTGTCAACTCAAGACTCGCAATGATTTTGTTTGACTCTGGGGCTTCGCATTCGTTTGTTTCTCAAGGCTTTGCTGCTAAAAATGATTTGGAGATTGCAAGACTTAAATGCATGCTTTTAGTTCAAACCCCTGGTTCCGAACTCCGAACTAAAGTAGGATGTTCTGGGGTGAGAATATTAATAGATGGGGTAGAATTCCTAGCGAACCTTATTATATTGGAAACCCAGACCTTAGATGTTATCTTGGGAATGGATTGGTTATCCAAGCACAAGGCTGTGCTGGATTGTGGACGAAGGATCATTTCAGTTGAAAGCCCGTGTGGAAGGAAAGTGGAATTTCAAGCTACCGCCGTTAGAGATGGACAGTTGATGGTTAACAGCGCCAAGGCAATCAGCATAGAAGATGTCTCAGTGGTGAATGAGTATCTAGATGTTTTTCCTGAAGATCTACCTGGTATGCCGTCAGACAGGGACATAGAGTTTGTGATAGAGCTTGTACTGCACATACGATAGCAAAGAGACCCTATCGATGTCCACCGAAGAATTGGTAGAGATGAAGAAGCGACTTGAAGAGTTAATGGAGAAATGATTTATCGAGACCGAGTTCGCCGCCGTGGGAGCGCCGATTACGTTCGTCAAGAAGAAGGACGGGAGTTTCAGGATGTGCATTGACTACCGTGCACTCAATGAAGTCACCGTGAAGAATGAGTACCCGCTACCCAGGATCGATGATCTGTTTGACCAGTTGAGAGGAGCCGGAGTTTTCTCCAAGATTGATCTGAGATCGGGATACCACCAGTTGAAGATCCGATCAGAGGATATTCCGAAGACCGGGTTTTTTTTCCAGATACGGACATTACGAGTTTACAGTTATGTCCTTTGGTCTAACGAATGCGCCAACATATTTCATGAATATGATGAATAAGGTGTTCATGGAATATTTGGACAAGTTTGTTGTCGTGTTCATAGATGATATCTTAGTCTACTCCAAGACAAAGGATGAACATGCGGAGCACTTGAGGCGAGTGTTGGAAAAGCTGAGGGAACAGAAGCTCTTCGCCAAGTTCAGCAAGTGTGACTTTCGGAAGGACAAGGTGGAGTTCCTTGGACATGTAATGTCCGCAGAAGGAGTCGCCGTCGACCCGAGCAAGGTAGAAGCTGTGTTACATTGGGAGCAGCCGAAGACCGTGCCTCAGATCCGGAGTTTTCTAGGAATGGCAGGTTACTACCGTCGTTTCATTGAAGGCTTTTCGACAATTGCGAGACCTCTCACGCAATTGTTGAAAAAGGAGAATAAGTTTGCATGGACGCTGGAGTGCGAGAAAGGTTTTCAAGAGCTGAAGAAGCGATTGACATCAGCCCCAGTGTTGGTTCTACCAGATGTTAATCAGAGCTTCGATATTTATTATGATGCATCGCGCCAAGGACTTGGGTGTGTGCTGATGCAGAACGGAAAGGTCGTCGCTTATGCATCAAGGCAGTTGAGGCTGCATGAGGAGAATTATCCAACGCATGACCTAGAGCTGGCTGCCGTAGTGCATGCTTTGAAGTTATGGAGTCACTATTTGATCGGGAACCGATGTGAAGTATACACGGACCATAAGAGTCTTAAGTACATCTTCACCCAATCATACCTGAACATGAGGCAGAGGAGATGGTTATAGTTGATCAAGGATTATAATATTGGAATCCATTACCATCCCGGAAAGGCCAACGTGGTGGTCGATGCCCTGAGTCGGAAAAGCCATACCGTGAACATGTTAATAGCCACGAGTTAGGATGAGCTATGTGAGGATTTCCAGAGAATGCAGATTGAAGTAGTACCAGAAGGATTCTTGGCCGCATTAGAAGTAAAGCCTACCCTGGAGGATCAGATCCGAGAAGGACAGAAGGATGATGACAAGATCCGCAGGATTAAGTCCAGAATGGATGAAGGCAAGGCAAAGGACTTCAGACTGGATGAGCAAGGCACGTTATGGATGCAGGATAGAATCTGTGTGCCAAACAAGAAGGAGCTGAAGCAGCTGATTCTAGAAGAAACCCATGACTCCAAGTATTCAATTAATCCGGGAAGTGCCAAGATGTATCAGGATTTAAAGGAAAGATTCTGGTGGCCGAGCATGAAGCGTGAAGTTGCCGAGCATGTTGCGTTGTGCGACATATGTCAGAGAGTCAAAGCAATACATCAGAGACCCGCAGGATTGCTGCAGCCGTTACGGATACCTGAGTGGAAATGGGAGGAAATCGGAATGGACTTCATTACCGGTTTACCGAAAACCCAGGGTGGATATGACTCCATATGGGTTATAGTGGACCGCTTGACTAAGGTCGCCCATTTTATTCCAGTAAAGACCACTTACTCGGGAGATAAGTTGGCAGAATTGTATATGACCAGGATCGTCTGTCTGCATGGAGTGCCGAAGAAGATTGTATCGATGTAGTACCCGCTTTACCTCAAGATTCGAATAAAGCGCATAAAGCCATGGGAACCGGTTTGAACTTTAGTACAAAGATATCATCCGCAGATGATGGGCGGTCGAAGAGTTAATCAGATATTGGAGGATATGTTAAGAGCGTGTGCATTGGCTTATGCTACCTCTTGGGATAAAAGTCTGCCGTTTGCTGAGTTCAGCTACAACAATAGTTATCAAGCAAGTTTGCAAATGTCACCATTTGAGGCATTGTATGGTCGACCCTGTCGAACACCGTTGAACTGGAATGAGACAGGTGAACGCCGTGTCTTTGGACCGGAATTCTTCAAGAAGCTGAAGAGCAGATTGCCATGATTCGGGAAAGACTGAAGATAGCACAGTCAAGACAGAAGAACTACGCCGATAACCGTCGCCGAGACCTGAGTTTTGAACCAGAAGATTTCGTATATCTCAGAGTCACGCCACTCAAGGGAGTTAAGAGATTCCATGCCAAAGGAAAACTTGCGCCGCGTTATGTTGGACCATTTAAGGTTCTCAGCCGTAGAGGTGAAGTTGCGTACCAACTGGACTTACCGCAATCACTAGCAGGAGTACATGACGTGTTCCACGTGTCCCAGCTGAAGAAGTGTCTCCGAGTACCTGATGAGCAGACACCGCTAGAGTCAATTGAGCTACAAGAGGATCTGACTTACAAGGAACACCCCGTCAAGATTTTGGACACAATGGATCGAGAAACGAGGAATAAGTCAACCCGTTTCTGCAGAGTTCAATGGAGCAACCATGCGGAGAGTGAAGCAACTTGGGAGCGCGAGGAGGATTTGAAGAAAGAGTTTCCGAACCTATTCCTTAGTAAGCCCTGAATCTCGGGGACGAGATTCTGTTAAGGGGGGAGGTTTGTAACACCCCAATTTTTTGCTTTTCATGAATTTAAATGAAATTTGGCACTTTGGTGAATTTTTGGAATTTTCTGGAATTTATTTGGATTTATTAGGAATTTATTAGGAATTTATTTGAATTTATTCCCTTTTTTAAATAATTAAAGAATTTAATTTTGAAAATAAAATTTTGTTGGAAATATTTTATTTGAGCCCAAAATGTTCCAAAATATTTTCTAGAATTTTTTTGGAATTTTTCTGTGTTTTGCTATTTTTAATGAATTAAATGAATTTCTGGGAATTAATTTGATTATTTAATCGCTGGAAAAACCCGAACCGGTTTCATCGTTTCATCCGACGACCCGAAGTCCGAAGTCGACTCGAGTCCGACTGACCGATCAAGCGCCAGCCATTCCGGTCGAACCAAGTCACCAAGCCCTAACGCGCGTGACCGTTGGATCGAGATCCAACGGCCACGATCGCGCCACGTCGCCCGAACCCGAGCCCGACCGAGCCAGCCAGGTCGCCCAAGCCGGACCCGAGCCCAAACCCCCGTGCCGTTGGATCTTGATCCAACGGTCCACGTTGAGCCACGTCACCGAATCCGAAATGGATTCGGATTCCACCGCCGCAACCGTGTGGGCCTTGGTTTCCGCGATTTTCACGGACGCCGAGGGGCCTATTTAATGCGCCGCTGCCGCCATCGTGTTCGCCGTTTCCTTGCGCACCCGTAGCCCTAACCCGCCGAGCTCAAGCCGCCGTGGTTGCGCCGCAATCGCTCGCCGTACTTGCGCTAGGGTTCCGCCGCGGTTAAGCGTTGTTTCCGCCGCCGTTGAGCCCAGATCCGGAACCGCAAGGACGAGACGCGTCGGAGGGTACCATTCACTTCGCCGGAGGGGCCCCGCAACACCGTTGCCGTGGTCGTCGTCCTCGTCTCCGGTGAGCTAGCTCCGCCGCACGCCATCGCCGTCGCTCGAGCTCCACCAACCGTTCGATCAAGATCCAAGGGCCCAGATTCGTCCATGTCACCCCCGATGAGATCCCACGTGTTAATTCCTAGATCTATTTCCAACCGTTGGATCTAGATCCAACGGTTCAGATTGTGCCACGTAGCCAAAACCGCACCGTGCTTGGTTAGTTGTCAGCCGTTAGATCTAGATCGAACGGCTAGGGTTAGCCACGTTGTAAACTCTAGATTGGATCTTGACCGTCCGATCAAGATCGAACGGTCTAGATCAGCCGAGTAGTTTTTAACGCGTGAGGTTGGATCTGATCTGGACTGTTGATTTTCAAATCAACGGCCCAGATCGTGCCGCGTGTCCGATGCATTTGGACCGTCAGCGGTCGGCGATCGGCCGATCATGCCGCCGACGCCACGCTGCGACGCCGGCGTCGGCGTGAACCGCGTGTCGGCCGGGACAGCCAACCGCACCATGACGTCACCGCTGACGTCACGGTGGGGCCCGCGTGTCAGCCGTCCTCGGCCGAGTCGTGCTTACGTCACCGCTGACGTCAGTGTGGGTCCCGTGCGGTCGCTGACACGTCTTGGCGGCCGAGTCCACGGTGGACCGAGCCGCGCCGTGCGCCAGGTCCATGGACCCGAGGTGACGTGGCGGCTCCCGATTGGTCCACGTGTCGTGCTGACGCAATAAATCATTTTCCGAAAAAGAAATTATTTATTTAATTCGGTTTATTGATTTCAAATTTAGATTCAAATTGAAGTGCTTATAACTTTTGCAATTTAACTCCGATTTGAGTGATTCAAATTTTTAAATTTTTATAAAATTGAGATCTACCTAATGGTGAATTTTATTTAGTTTTTGGACCAAAGTTTTTCTCTGTAATATTATTTAATTGTTTATTTAAACTTTAAACGCTTGTAACTTTTGTGTTTTAACTCCGATTTTGCCGATTCAAATTCCTAAAAATTTATAAAATTATGCCCTCTCTGTTTATGGACTTTATTTGGATGGTTGAACACTTTTGGTCTACTGTTTATTCATTTATTGCTATTTGCACGCTATACGAGTAGACGTTGAAGTGCCCGAAGGCTTCGAAGGTGAAGTGTTGACCCAGGAGCCAGCTCAAGACCAAGAACAAGTACTCTTTGAAGGCAAGTTATGCTTTGACCATGTTGACCCCATTTTCAAATTAATTTGGTTTAAATTATTGCATGCTAGTTTAATTAGAAAATACTTTATTTAATTCCGGGGAAATAGATACATGCCAAATTGCTGTATGACACCTTGGTTAATTAAATATGTGCCATGACCCCTTGTCACCCTAGTTGTGAGTTATTAGTCGGACATTATTAAATTGCCAACATGGGTAGTTAGACCGATGTAGTATGCTTAGCCTTGCCACGTGAAATGCTTTGGACAATCAAATGCTAATTTTGACTTAATGAGATACTGCACCTGTTTTGAAAGTAGTATCATGTGTTATGATTGTTGATGGCACGTGGTTCATGGTAATCAACTGGGGGTTTGATAAATAGATTTTGACCGGGGCATGTGGCAAGAATGATCGGGCGGGCCAGTTGTGGCACCGGGAACGTTGTTTTGGTTCTTCGGGTAGTCTTGCCTTGGTCACCCTAAAGACTTAACCTTGCAAGCCTTTGAAATGAGTCAAACGTGCAACCACATGTCTGTAATGGGACGGACCTAGTTGATTAAGTTGCTAATAACGTACCCGTGGGACCTCGGGGTTGAGAGGAGCCGCCCAGATCGTCCTCGAGTTGTTGGATGAACAGTTGCCCCCATCGGATTTGGATCCTAGCAACAAATCACCGGAGGTGATCTCGGTGCTAACACCCAAGCCCAATCGAGACAATTCTAAGGACATCCAAGCAATTCGACAACCATCCTGGTATTCCCCCGGTATGCGATCCGAAACTCGCCCAGGATCTCCACATACCGGTTCCCAAAGCCATGTCAAAACTCAATTCGCACAAAGGGGCATCGAGCCCCGAACCTCACTACCAGAGGCGCAAGAATCGCGGAAGCAACAAAACACACAACACGGCACACGGAAGCCCAAAGAACGACCAAACAACGCACCCACAAGACAAAACGAAAGAGAACGAAATGGCATTATAAAACACAAGCGTAGCTGTACAACCAAAAGATCCAACCCTATCCTATAAACAAAATTAAAACTCCTCCGGAAGTGTCATGCCCTGAACACTCCCGGGCGCACCGCGTCGACAGCCTCTACTCGGTGCCCCGCCCAGTCACCGACAGACAGTAGGGGCAAAACTCACACCCCGCTGGATCCTCACCTGCAAAACCACAAAAGCAAAAGCCTGAGTACTAAATGACCAACTCCAAAAGTCTTACCCGTGGTCCATATATGACCAACTCCAAAAGGATATGCATTTGGATGTAGCAAGGAATAGGCTCAAGGTAAACTGTTGCTAAATTGCTTATCATTTGTTGTTTAGTTACTCGAACTACTCAAATCACAATTTTAATGCGGTTGTAACAGCGTCTGCCACTAAATGAAGTTAACGTCTAACAATTCACAATAATTATTCCACATTCATTTCGAGCTCAAGCCCAACGGCGAACTTCAGTCCAAGTTATTACTACGTGTAGTAACAGCTGACCAAGCGTGCTCATATCCGAGAGCGCGGCAATTCGAATCGCTTAATTAACCCTGCAGGGAAGCATCGATCACACGACATGTGCAACAAAGGAACCTCATGTCAACCCCCTCCCATCCATACCCATTCGTTGAGGCATCTTCATGCGGCCCGAAAACCTAGCACCCCCTCGAGCGGCCCAAGCCGGCGCTCGAGAGCCGGCCTAGGCCTCGCCCTCAACCACATCCAACCGCATGAGGGCATGGCTCATCGAACGGCATGCGATGAAAGAGCGGCTTACCGTACCATAATCGGGCATGCGATCAACCTAATGGTGCTCAGCCACAGTTAAACATCGGATCGGTCCTTAGCTGACTCAGGCGGGACTACCACATTTGGGTCTCCTTACCCAAACGTCCAACTCTCCCGCCCGGTCTCCAATTTCAACCGTTCAATTTCTCATAAGTAACCCATTGCAACCCAATACCTGTGAAGTAAATAATCTCAAGCGGTGGAACCTTCCATCACTTGGCCCAACCCGACTTCTAAGCATACTAAGCATGACACAATTAATACCCATAATCTAGCTTCAACGGAGGTGTTCGACAAGTATGAAGGAGGGTATGTGCAACAATTAGGATCTAATCCTATCCCACAATTCAATTCCTAATGCAATACGTAATTCACAATTAAGCCATTGATTCGCAAAAATATAGTTACACAGGGTTCAAGATGCATAGGTGCGCCTTGTCCTTCTGCTTGCGGGTCGGTGGTAGCTGGCTCTCCGGTAGCACCCTCAGTCACCGCGGAGTCAAGTCCCGCGGGATCGCTCTCTACAGGGTACAATGCATAAATAAGATGCATGCAATGCATATGAATGAAGTACAATTGTAAAACCCCCAAGTAATAGCTCAACTGATGGAAATCCCGCGCGAGAGACAGACCAGCCAGTCCGGATAGTCTGGAAAATTTATCCGGACAGTCCGGATAATCCGGACACTGCGGGCCTTTTGTCCGGATACTCCGGACCAGGAGCATTTGGTCCATCACGACCTAGGGATGGAAGTCCCACCACTCTCTACGGCTTCACAACGACCTGATTTACGACTTTTCTACACCTTGCACGGTCGGAGAAGCTTTGAGCTAGCCCAAACCTCGAGAAAACGGCGCTAGCTAGAGTAAACCCCAACCAAACCTATTTTAGCTCTTGGGATGGCATCATTGCTACCCGATCTACCACCCTAGCACCCACATTCACCAACCCAAGTCCCAAATCCAACCCAAGAATCACCACACCTCAAAACTTTAGAACTCCAAAGTTCATCCCCAACTCCCAAATCTAAATCCAAACCCTAACCCCACCATGGATGGCCCTAGAACCCAAGAAACCCACGAACCAACTCCCGGAAGGGACCTTACCTTCGAGGAGGAGGAAGAGGAAGGAGTAGCCGGGTAGAAGGAGAACACCGGCTTGGGGAGGAGCTTGAGGACGCCGGGGAGGAGCCACGGAGATTCACCGGCCGGTGGGGAGTCACCGGAGTGGAGCTCGGGGTGGAGGAGTCGCCGGAGTAGAGGAGAGCAAATGGGTGGGAAGAGAAATGTGGTAGAGAGCCAAGAAAACGGACACTTATATTCTCACCCCGACAAATCCGGACACTAGTCCGGACACTCCGGGTTGGGGTGTTCGGTTGACTAACCCGGATACTCCGGACATTTAACCCGGACACTCCGGGTTGTATCCGGACATTCCGGACATTAAATCCGGATACTCCGGACTTCCCAGGAATCTTGAAATTCAGGGCCTTGACAGGGGTGTCAACTATACCTTTTGTGTAGTTGTACGGGGGAGCGTACCGGGGCTGCGGCCAGGTACCCATCTAACGGTGGATTGGCCTAAACTTCGCCTTCGCTAAGGGAAGGGTTAGTGTGCAATCACCGGGGAGGACCACTTGTGCTGTTAGATGTTTCCGAAAGACTTTGTTACGGACACTCGCCTTTGTGGCGTTTGGCTGTATCTTGTGGGTAAAGTGCATAACCTCTGCAGAGTGAAAAATCTATTCGAATAGCCGTGTCCGCGGTATTGGACATTGCTCGGGGATTACAGTCAAGGGTTAGACTTTCTTGAAAATAACTTGGACTTGAAAGGTTGGGTTTGGGTTTAATAATGATGTTGATGGAAATGTGGATTAGGATTGGAAAAGATGTTTATTTAATTCCTGGAAAAGTTATTGCTCTTAAACTTGTTACCACTGCCTTCAAATCTACTTATGTACTTGTCAAATGCTGTTTACTGCAATTATACCCTGAGCTACTCCTTTGTACTAAGCCATGCATGTAGTATATTAGTTGCATTCTGTGCATGACTTGCTGAGTACCAAGTACTCACCCTTGCTGTTGGGGTTAGGGGTAGGCTACGCGAGCAAAAAATCAAAATTTCTACCACGAACACCCAAGATCACATGGAAGTAAAGGATCACAGATCGTTACCCTTGTCGCGCAGATGCAGCGGAAGCAGATTCACGCGCGTTGAGGATGTAGTTGATCACCTCCCGATCGGCACCGATCTCCACCGAGTTGCTGCCGTCCTCGTCCGAGTGGTCGCCGATCTCGTCCGAGTGGTCGCCGACCTCGTCCGAGTGGTCGCCGATCTCGTCCGCGTGGTCGCCGACCTCGTCCGCGTGGTCGCCGACCTCGTCCGCGTGGTCGCCGACCTCGTCCGCGTGGTCGCCGACCTCGTCCGCGTGGTCGCCGACCTCGTCCGCGTGGTCACCGATGAAAGTCGTCGGAGATCCAACCAGCGCGCCCACGGATGGCGGCGCCTCTAACAAGATCCACACGCATCGAGCAGGAACGCCGTGCGGGGTGTGCTAGCACCTCGCCGCACAGCTTGGGTTTCTGGGGAGCAGGAGGGATGCACGGCGGCTGAACGTGGTGAGGGTTCTAATCCGTGCCATGCATTGTTCCTGGCCTCCCTTTTTTATAGACACGCTAGTGGGCCGAAGCCCGCTAGGTTTCCATCTCCAATGCGGATCCTATCCATGCACAAACCCGTAAACTATTCCAACTCGTTAAGTGTGTGACCCGTTAGGTTCAGTGCAAGTCGGTTATGAATTCGGAACCCGTTTCCAATTCATTGATCAACAGCGGCACCTAGCAGTACGTATTGACCCCCGAATGAACCTAATCAATATTCGGCTGAACCTTGATACACTCACATACCGATCACTTCGCCACACGATACCGCCAAGCTCAAGGCGAGATGCATGCCACCCTTGTTGATAGCTTGACCACTTCACTCGACAAAGGTGATGGATACAAACCATGACCAACTCTTTAGTCATATTAGCACGGCCGTGCGTTTTCCTTATCCATCCACTCGAGGGGCCCAGAGGTATCTCTCCCGTTATCTAGGAGGGGCAAATCCCATCTTGATCATCACACCCTTGGCAATGTATCGTGGCATACCCAGTATTTCATCTTTATGACTACCCTGTTACGGTGTAGCGTTTGATGATACCAAAGCATACAAGTCTACATGCTAGGCATCCATGACAATCTCAGGTCTAAGGACCATATAGGCGTACCACTCGAGACTATACGCTGATGGCACTATAAGAGATAACAACTCACAGCGTCTCGGAGTGGGTCTTGTCCGACTACCCATGTTCTCCAACATGTGTCCACATTATTGGTTTGATATCTCCATATCTATGGTATGCGAAACATTACCATCAACCAATACATGTGCTGATCAAATTATCACCGCTCCTCGTAATGATATGGATCAGGGACCCGTTTAGAATAATGTCACTTGACAATGTGTTTCACAATCAGATCGTATCCAATGAACAAAGTCGTAACATATATTCAGGGAACCGATAAATAAAGTTATCATTATTACATGAACAAAGACGTATCACAATCATCACCATGATTGATCTAGGGCATATTCCCTTCACTTGCCACAATACAACACCAGTTGAAGAAGAGTCTACACCAGCTTTGGAGGAGGAGCTCCAAGAGGAACCGTCTAACCAGGGAGCGAGCCCAGTCAGTTGCCTGTGGTATACTGGATGGCGCCACGAAGTTATCTTATTTTCCGCTGCTGTTATTTCTCTTTTATTAAGTTCTCGCCCTGCGTAGCGTATATTTGTAACTTGACCTTAAGGTCGAGCAACCAGCTTGGTTAACTATTTAAGGTACCTTATTATCTCGTTGAGTATGATTGTGATATTTACCAATGTTGAGACTGTGTGTACTAGCGCGTTCCTGGACTAGTGTTGATTACACAGAGGGTCCAGATTTGCAAATTCGGGTCCCAACAGGTTGGCGGATGGTGATGGGAGCGGGCGCGAGTTGAGCTGGGTCGGCAAGAGGAACTGGGCCGGAACGGCCCAAAACGAGTGGAGGCCCAAAAGCAAAATCAGGTAAATCCAAATAAACCGAATTCAAATTTAATTTCCTTTTGAAATTTTTGAGGTTATTTCATGCACCATCTTGGGGAGGAGAGGAGGCGGCGGTGGCACTTCTAGGGATGGCGGCGGGGAGGAGGGAGATGAGAGTAGCGGGCACACAGCGTTAGGTGCTGGGGTGGGGTTTGGTGGCGCTGGGATGAGGCGCTCGAGGGGGAGGTGCTATGGGGTCGAATGGTCGAGCTGTGGGGGTGCGGCAACGGGTGAGGGGGGCGACGGACGTGAGGGGCGAGTGGGACGATGGATGCGGTTGTGGGGAACGTGGGGGCTACAAGCGCGTAGCAGGGCGTGGGCCGAGGGGCAAAGGGCGGGCTGTGTCGTTTGCGGAGAGAGAAGGCTAGAGCGCGGGGTGAGAAATCGTCCAAACAAAGGTAAACTTGTTCTTTTATTTGTTAAGATAAATTATATGTCAAAAGGATTTTGGTGAAGAAAGTTTATCTTGACATTGTAGAGCTTTCTGGAACAGAAAGCAATGGGCCTGTTAGGTATGCACTTTACCATTATGTTATTAATTATACCACAGCTTGTGACTTTTAGTTTCAATTGGTTCTATCACTTTTTTCAATATGAGTAATTTTTTTAAGCTTTTTCCCAGCTAATTTGTTTATGCAATATGTGGTCAGCAAGCCAAAAAAGGGGGGCAAGCGGCGCGGCAAGTGGCTCAAGCGGGTGGCGGCGCAGCAGGCAGCTCAAGCGAGCGGACGAGCGCGCAGCGTGGTAGGCGGCATGCTACGCGGAAAGCGGCTCGGGCTAGCGGCGGCGTTGCGCGAGCCAGGAGAGTGGTGGCACGGTGGGAAACATGGGGTGGGCGAGCGGCGTGGCAATTCTCTCTGGCCGTCGGCCGGGCGCGCGATGCGGAAAGCAGCGCGTGCGCGGCAAGCGGCTCGGGCTGTCCGGCAGGCACGGGCACACCCATTAGAAATTTTATAGTTTCGCCACTGCATAAGAGACAATTAAAAGGAAACATTTGTAAAAGAAAGAAAATTGAAACCAGCATTCATCTGGATCTTCATTCAATCATGGTATGTTACATTCTTGCATGAAGATAATCAGAAATAGGTCGGAGTGCTTCCCTAGTGCATGCTGAAAATTATACAGTTTCCATATATAGTCATAGTGTGCTTTACTAGTGTCATTTCTGCATCAGTGTCATACGCTATTGAACTGCCCAACCGGTGCAAACAAAGAAAAACTTCACGCCTCCTTTTTCTAGAAAAAAGGTTTTTCACATGTTTGAATGAGCCGAGGTGAAATGGCATGCTTTTTAGGTAGAATTTCCTCATTTCGCTTCATGCTTGAGCTACTGACTCCATTAATTCGGTCAAATAGTAGCAAGAAGACATCGGTGTTTACTTACCAATACTACCCACCACAATTTCTTTCTTGGAAAAGGCAAAATTGAAAAATGATCTGTGAGTAAATGACTTCTACTTTGTTATTGGCCTACTAAACAAATAACGTTAAATAAAATGATTTCTATTGCACTCTCATTGCCAATAGTAGCATCGCAGAAGGCAACCCCATCAAAGTGCTCTTGGTTATTTCTGTGGAAGACTCAAATCCCTTCTGTATGTCAGTAAAAAAGATTCAGGGCTTGTGACATTTGTAATCAAATTATTCAGCTTGGTCCAAACTTTCTGAAACTTGTAGCTTTTCTTAAAATTTGTTTCGAGAGTTGGTGATAAATTATAATTGATTTTTCATGTCAGGTTCTACTATGATAAGACGAATTTAAGGAGAGACTGGTCCAAACTTTCTGAAACTTGGAAACTTGTAGCTTTTCTTAAAATTTGTTTCGACAGTTGGTGATAAATTATAATTGATTTTTCATGTTAGGTTCTACTATGATAAGACGAATTTAAGGAGAGACATTGGGTGTAATGGACTGCCTTTTCAGGTGGTACGTTTAAATACCACAACAACTACCCAGAAAGATTAGCTATCGGGAACCAAGCACACATTGCCAGCCAAAGGACGAATTCAACTGTTTGTATATAATATAAGGCCTAACGGCCAAGTTTTTACAAAAAAATGTGCAGCTGGGCCCCATTTAGATTACATCCAAAAAACTGCACAGGTAAGCCTAAGCAAAAGACTAAGACCTCAAAACCAAACCAATTCGCCGTCTATAATCTCTTGGTAAACTCCAGCTTCTTGGATCTCTGAAAGGGTTGGGTTAAGCAAGGGTGAGTACACAACCGTACTCAACAAGTCGCACGGGAGAATGCTGAATACTATATGCAAGGGATTACAATGGATTTGGTAGAAGGTTTAAGTATTGTGGATGCAATTTTATTTGTAATGGCATTGTACATTTGAAAACACAAACCATCAATAATAGTAGGGGGGTTTCCACAAGTTACACAATTAAGCCACATTCTCAAAATTCTCCAAAGACTACTTGAGCTAGGTTACGGGTGTCACCCCAATTTAAACTTAGCTTTATTAACTGGAAGCACGGCGTATTCGAATACCATTAATTTTGACTCTACAGAGCTGCTCAGCTTTACCCACAAGATATCAACGATCGTTAATGCCACACATGACTTACATGCAACTTGAATGCATGCGGCCGGCCCGAGATAATCACAGCCTTTTGATTGAACATCCCCATGGTAGCTCCTACCCGATAGGTGCTTGGGCCCACTGTTCTTGGGACCCCACTGGCCAAGGCAGGATACGCTATCCAATACTAAGTGGGTGCCTACCGTTGTGAGAACCGGCGAACGACACCTCGATGTCCATTCCTGTTCCACCCCACCAGTCATTCCTCTGTTGGGAATGTTGCTCCCCATTCTCCTTTCAAGAATGGTACCATCATATAAGTATTCCCAGGAGACGAACAATGTACTGAGTTATGTTGGGAAACGGTTCAACTAAACTGACCGGTCCCAACTTGTGGTTGAACAAAAACTTAACTTATTTACTTTGCTCAAGGGGGTTTAACCTTATATTGCCAAAGACCAAGCCATTCAACTATCCACAAACCAACTTGGTACCTACTCGTACCAACCACCCAAACCAACCATGGCATTAATCATCAGCCGGGAATCGGACTCACATCCACCTCGTGGCTAGTCCAATACTGTCCCCCTGACTGTAGCACATTTTTAAATACTTCAAGCCAACTGCTCGCCATAATTTCATTTCTCGATTAAATATTTTGAGTGAGACAATTATAAGATATCTACGGGGTGTGCATAATCATTAACTAGGATTAATCAAGGTTTAATAGGGTTCATTAATGTCAAGGAAGCTAATTGCGAAACTGGGTATAACTAAGCTGCATGTCATTCTAAACTATCGATTTTCATTATTTCAACATATAAGTAAGCTAATGTAGTAGAAATTAAATACTACGATAATATGGTCAGTTGGGTTCAATATGTTCAAGGAAGTGCAGCTTGCCTTGCTGGGCTGACGGGTCATCTAGGGTGTAACCGATGTAGTCGTACCCAGCTCCTGTTTGGTCCTGCCCTTGCTCCGAGAAATACTCGGGTCCGAGTAATGCGCAAACGTCGGATCTAGCGCAACGAACAGGAAAATGATAAACGAAACGAAAACGGCGGACGAAAACGAAAACGAAAAATGAATGGAAAACAAAAACAAAAATGGAAAACAGAACGAAAACGAAAAACAAACGGAAAACGAAAAATACCGAAAAACGAAAACGAAAACGAAAAAACTGGCCGGAGGAGATTGAAGGACAATTTAGGCATTTTGAGAATTTTGGGAGCTTCATTTGGCGAAGCGGAGGCCATTTTTGGACTTAGTGGCTCGAAACGGTCAAGATGGTGTATTTTGGTCTTTTTTGGAATTTCGGAAATTTTCTGAATTTTTCCGGATTTTTACTGGATTTTTCGGATTATTTAAATCCAAAAATAAAAGAAAAAGCGAAATGAGAAACGGGCCGCATAGTGACGCGATTTCGGCCCACGGACCACGGGGTGGGGGGTGCTACGCGTGGCCTCGCGGGCCAGCCCACGTACGGGCGAGCGCACTGACAGGTGGGCCCAGTCTGCTATGACGCTGGTGGGTGGGGTCCCGGCGTGGGGCAACTGGCTTGCGGGCCCGAGCGGCCAGGAGGCTGGCGGGTGGGGACGATGGTCAGGGCAAGGTTAGGGTTAGGGTTTGGCGAGGGTGGCGGTGCTAGGGCGGTTTCGACCGGTGCCGGGAGGGAAAGGGGCAACGGGGAGAAAGAGGGGGCGACGGAGGTGAGGAAGGGAAACGGGCGGGGGGGGAAGGCCTAGGGTTAGGGTTGGCTGGATCGGTGATGGCGGCGGAGTGGGATCTGGCCGGGCAGCGGCAGGGCTTGAGCGCAGGTGCCGGAGGCGTGGAAGAAAAAGGGGAAGGGGCTAACCTCGACAAGAGAGCTCGGGCGAGGGGCAAGCGAGGGAGCGAGGGTATTTATACCCGACGGCGAGGGGGGCCGCGGCATGGGCGAGGGCATGGGCGGTGAGCTGCCGGCATGGCGCGGGAGGCGACGGGGGTCGGTGGCGGAGCAGGGGATGGGCGTGGCATGGCGACAGGACGCGCGGAGAGGACGGGTCACACGGGCATGACGCCGCAGCGTGGCAGCGGCGCTGCGGCGGCACGAGCAGCTGCAGCAGCGGCGCGGGCGCGCGTGGCGGCCGGAGACGGTAGCGGGGAGCGGCGGCCCAAAATCAGGTAAGACTCAACCAATTTGCAATTCAATTTTGTTTTTGAATTTTTGGGTCATTTTATTGAGGTCATGCCATTTTAAGTTGAATTATTCAGGTTCGTCCAATCTTCTAATGCTTGTTGTGAAGTTTTAAGTTTGAGACTGCGCAGTACGAAAATGTAGTGAAGCGTCTTTCCGTAGTTTGGTGTGGGACCCCTAAGGCTATCATAATGTGGATGCTGATAATATGGGGAGAATCTACGAGATACATGAGAAACCTTTGCATACTTAAAGAAAAATTAAGCCTCCCCTACTTACATGACATCGAGCTAAAATAGTTCATATGTGTTGACCATAAATTCGCGCCCTTTGTTTGTGTTATTACATGTGATTCAGGGGAACCATCAAATCGATAATTGCGACATTCATATGGGTTTTATGGTAATTCAAATTTTGTTCTCTCTATAAACTTGCGGAAATCTGTACTCAACCTATATCAATTCAAGCCAAGAAAACTATACGTAAGATTATGTTCGCTCTTGTTCTTAAAAGCACATTTTTTCTTCTTTTTGTCGGGCACTAACGGCTAATTTTAAGTACTTTTTTTATTTGAAGGGCCTTTTTATATGGAAATAATTGATGATTTGTCGCATGTCAGTGGCCATCATGAGGCAAATGATTAATTGTACCATTTAAAACGGAGCAAATTATCAATTCTTCCTTTTATATGAGATGGGAATATTATACTCTAATAAGAAAATGGTTGGTGTAGCAAACGGAGCAATACAGATTTAGATTGGTGTTGAACAGTGTGCTAATTCGTTTATTGCCTCTAAATGGTTGGTGTAGCAAACTAATGATTTGTGTTGGTGTATTTTCTCAACACTACTTGTGTTTATTGTAAATTGTAACAGATTTGTTGCATTTTAGTACCGTGAGGACACAAAGAAAATCAATTTGGTTTATTTGGGATTCCATTGCAATGTATGGACATCTTACTAGTAAATTCCAAATATTGACAGGAGCCTAAAATTGCATAAGACTAGTCATGCAAAACACAGAACTAATAGCTGGCAATCCAACATTTTTCTTCGAAATATACACAAGAACAGGACAATAACAAAGTCAATGATCGCGCGAATGACTTACAATAAGATTTGATGAAGATTAGGAAGCAATGCAGTCCACAGGCAGTCATAGAAGTACTCGATGCGAGGAAGAAATGGAACGGTCGTGCAGATACGCTATGCAAAAACCTTATTATCATCTCGTATGGGTGCTCTTCGCTGGGGAGAGGGTGCTCGACAGCGGTGGACGTCGCTCGCAGCGACAATGTGGAGAGCAACCTTGTGAATTTTTTATATATACAATCTTTTTTTATTCGTGTAATACAATAATATACATATATTTTTTTTTACGAAACTAACCTAAAATCGCGCCAGGGTGAGCGAAAAGAACACAATCTCCATCGCGCCACCCTGGCGCGACGAAGGACCGGGCAGCCCGGGCAGGCAAGGGAAGGATGGACCAGAAAGAAAGAGAAAAGAAAGAGAGAAGAAGAGGAAAAAAAGAAAAGAAAAAATATTAGAAATTTTGTTTTGAAAATTTCAGTTAGTAGTTTTCTTTTAAGAATTTTTGAAAATAAGTAAATTAATCCTGTAACAGTCTAGTATTATTGTCAACGATAACTTTTAACCCTTTTCGGCTACCCATAAAATATCACGTTTAAATGTAATTTTTTGCAATAGTACTGCAGATTTGCTCTTTGATATATGGAGTACCATATTCTGGAAAAATAGTTTATTTACACCTTTCTTTGCTACACAAATGGACTGTCGCAATAACCCTAAGTATTATTGTGAACGTTAACTTTTAACCCTTTTCGGTAGCCCATAAAATATCACGTTTAAATGTAATTTTTTGCAACAGTACTGCAGATTTGCTTTTTGATATATGGAGTACCATATTCTGGAAAAATAGTTTATTTACACCTTTCTTTGCTACACAAATGGACTGTCGCAATAACCCTAAGTGTTATTGTCAACGATAACTTTTAACCCATTTCGGCAGCCTGTAAAATATCACGTTTAAATGTAATTTTTTGCAACAGTACTGCAGATTTGCTCTTTGATATATGGAGTACCATATTCCGGAAAAATATTTATTTACACCTTTCTTTGCATACTAATTATACTATCGCAATAACTCCAGTCGACAACAACTCATTATATGAATAGTTTAGCCCAGGATAACTTTAGCCAAAGTGTTTAAATCATTACAAGCATTGTGAAAAGCATGTAGATGCAGCCAGTAACCTTAGTACGCAAATTCAACCTTAGTAGGGCATATACAACAAAAGTTGAGATGATATTACAAGGATATTACAACAGTGACGACATTGCTAGAAGAAGTTCGGATAACACTGATTGTCATGGTGGAACAAGTGATCGTTCCGCCTATGTTTGTAGAGTGGGAATGACACGCCACATTTTCTACATATTACATCACCCGTCAATCTTGTGCGATTTATTCTCGGACACCGCTCAATCTCTCTTATGAAAGAGCTACATGGCCGTGTGCAGTGCTCCCAGCTGCTGCCGAATGGGTAGCCTATGCCATGCGTCTCTGGGGTATAAGAAGTAACTTATTTGTGTGCATTCTATAGAGTTCTGCCCTCCCATATGGGCATGCCATCCTGATTTCCGGCGCCCCCTATGTTAATACCACCCGGGTTCCCGGATGGTCTTTGTAATGCGTCAAGGATTTGTTACGTACTGCGGACCTTGGCCAGCTGCTTCCCCTTATCCCTTTCTCTTCGAGAGGACGAACCCTCTTGCCCTTCTGGAGACTTGCCGAGACGCCTCCTGTGTTTCGGCTCGGACTCCACTATATGGTGCAGGAGGTGTGTGTTGGGCTTCTTGTTATACAACTGAAAGCGTGCCCTGTAGTCAATGTAGTATGCCCGCTGTGGTGGTTGAAGAATACCGTATGCGTACTCGTGGTCCCGGCTTTTCTGGCAGGTAGTAGAACCATGGCGAGGGTTGCTCTCCCCAGTTATCCGAGATGGGAATTTTGAGATGTGGGTGGTACGTCTCCGGGTCCACCCAGTTGAAGTAGCAGCACCATTCATCCTCGGGCAAAGGGCACGGTAGAATCTTCGGTCCGCTAGATCCTCGTGGCAGGTATCAACCACTGCCTGCAGTCCGTGGTCGTACAGTTCGGGGCTTTGGGGTGGCCCTTGAGGAAGATGTTCCTGCCTTGACTTGAGCAATTTTTCAAGCTTCTTTTTGAAGTCCTGTATGCGATGAACTGGTTTAGAATGACTACTTTGTGACTGAAACATGAGCATGTCGCATGAAACTCATCGATTGGTTCGTCCCTTGCCCACCGACCCTTAACTCCAGTCGATCCATATAGGGGACATATCCCGGCGGCCTCTCCCACCGGATGAAGTTCTCGGGCAAAGTGGGGTAGGCGTCGTGGCAATTGTAGACAAATTTGTAGTCACATCGTTCTGGCCCGTCGATCCATTGGAAGAAGCAACACCGGTCCTTGTGCTAAAAAAACAAAGAACGATACATGAATTGGTAGTGTTACCCTAATTTGTATTGACACCAATTGGTTTACCTCGTAGCTGTGACCAAAACAGTAGTGAGCGCGGGCGGCATTATTTCTACGCGTAGGCTGCATCATCTTCGCCGGAAGTTTGCAGTCGCATTTCGGCCGGGGCAACTCCGGCAGAACTGGGGCGTCAACGCTACTCGCATCCGGGTATTCGGGGGGTTAATTTTCGCTTGCTGAAGAGGCGATGGTAGAACGACATCATGGCCTAATGTGTGTAAAGTCGGCTAAAGTTTATTGCAGTTTTCGAAGTGTGATGCACATATCCCTCCCTCGGTCGGTTTTTATAGTGCTGGTGAGGGGCCAGCCAAAGGAGAGAGTTGCGGACTTAAGAGAAGTTCGAATCCACGAGCATCGGATTCTTCTGCAACTTTGGATGTGATGGGACATGAGTCTGGCTATGGCCACAGCTTTAGACAGGGAATCTCTCCCATAGTCGACTAGAAGGCTAGGTCATGCAGCTTTGGGCAGCTTTAGGCAGCTGAAAAAGTTGACATGGCAAAAGCTGGAAAAGATGATATGACAAAAGCTGGAAAAGTTGATATGACAAAAGCTAAAAAAACAATAATTACAAGAGGTTGATATGACAAAAGCTGACAGCCTAATCCTGATCACCCCCCAGTGGTGGATCCTGACCCCCAACCCCTACCTCTCCTCTGCCGACGTGCTGAAGGCGGCACAGGTGGGAATCCAAGGGGGTACTTATTTTTTGTATGTTTTAATTTAGTTTCTTTGTTGAACCCAGTATGCAGTTTTGGAAGCGTGACACCATCAGCAAAGCTTCATGACTTGTCGCCCTCTGAGAAAAGCTGTACGAGTTGTCGCCCTCTGAGAAAAGCTACACCACCTGTCACCCTCTGTGTTGTCAATTCATTTTCAGCTCTTTGTCGTTGTTTTTTTTGTAATAAGCGCTACTGTCCAAATTTACCATGGTAGGGATGCTCCGTGAAACTTCAGCTTGTTGTACGAAATAGGTCGGCGTGTAATGAGAAAACATACTTAATATAGTCCACGAAATGCAGAAATATAACATATAAATATATAAGTAACAACATAACATTACAATGCAGAAATATGACGATCAATCGACGCCGTCCATATCATCTCCCTCTCCCTGGTCACCTCCCTCTCCCTGGTCACCTCCTTCCCCGTGTGCACGAGGCCTGGTCCGCCTCGCTGGTCAACGTGCAGCAGCAGGTCGACGTCTGGGCCCTAAAGGGGTGAAACGGTCTAGTGCGTGGCTGATCCGTGGTCCTAGGGGCACGTCTGCTGCAGGAGTACGGCATGAAGAACTCGGGTCCATAGGGTGTGTAGGCATGGGGGCGCTCGGCTGTGACCCAAACTGGAGGTCTGGATGCGTCAGACCTGCATAGTCCGTGTCAAAGTCGTCCGATCGTGTGTACGTCGTAGCAGGGCCCTGCTGACAGTAACCTGAAAGTAGTGTACAACACGTTGGGTTAAAGCATATATTTCAAAGTGAAGTTTCTTCCAATGTCAGTTTACGAAGCATATTGAACACACCTGGGGTCTGAACCATGACAGGAGGAGGCATCAATGGCGCACCGGTGGGGTATTGGAATGGGTAGCCTGTCATACACAACTATTAGTCACCACAAAATGCAATGCATATTTAACTGAGCAAGTTAGTAAGTTACGTGGCACGAAGTACGAGGGCATCTGCCCTGATGAGCTCCCTGACTGCTCTTGTGGTGGCATCGGAGGGAACGGCCAGGTGGGAGGTCTGAACGGCCAGACAGTGGGGCTGTCCGACGGTGGTGTCGGCGGCGGTGGGCGTGTACTACTCCGAACCCCCTGCGAGGCCGCACCACCTGCGTCGAAACTATGCCGGCACAAAACGGCCTGCACAATCCTCGTTGTCTTCATGATGACTCGATCGACGAACGCTGTAACTCCTCCCGGGAGATCTCGAAACCCCCGCACAAACAGCCTCTCATGGACCTCGCATCCTGCCCAAGCTCTGTCCCCATGTCGCCCTGAAAGTCATAACATGCCGTAAGATATATTTATGCTCCCATATCAGTAAAAATTTGAGTGCATTGTCTAGTGGACGTACCACGAAGTGCATCGCCGATGCAACATGACTGGGATATGTGTCCTCAGCACTAGCCGGTAGGATATGCTCTGGCTCAGCAGCGGGCAAAAGGCGTACTCGTGTAAGTGGGGTGTACCATTGCAGGTACTCCTGGTATCCTTGTATGTCATACACGACCTCGGCTGCAACCGCGTCCTATAGTGCATCAGTCCACTGCTCCACCCAAGAGGCCATCTTCACTTCCCAGTTTGTCTGGCGGCCCTACGAACCTCTCCTCGAATGCCTGTGGTAGTTATCAACCCGTTAGCAAGTGTAGTCAGTTGCATTCAAAATGTAAGGAGAAGGAAAGTTACGTACATGTGTGCCTCGGCGGGGACCGGCACGGCGCGCGGAACAAGGACCTCCTGCCTGACTCCGAACTGCCTCATTACCCAGTGAGGCGAGTAATCCTCGACGTATACATCGAACACAAGCTTCCGTCGTGTGATCGAATACGGAATATCTCGCGCACAAAGGATGGACAAAGCATGCGGTGCACGCTGCTGCACCTCCTGTAAGGTGTAAGTCTCCCACCGGACACGTTCGGCCCGCAAAAGGTCGAATGTCTCCGTGAAGTGTGCATACACACTCCGTACCTGTAGACCAGCACACTGTGGCTACAGAATATACCGACATAAAGTTAGTACAAAAAGGTAGGAATGCGAGATTGCATAGTACGAAAAACATTTATGTACCCGTCTGCGGCACCAAAGGGAGCCCATCGTAGGGCGGTCCACCAGCGTGTCGCCGTAGAACTCCGGGCCGTACACTCGGTTGTCAACCCATGGGCATCCGATCTGGAAGCGCTCGAATGACCAGAGCATGAGCAGGAGTGGGCACCCGGTCAGGATCGAACCGAGGCGCGTTCGGAGGCACACGTCGCACAGACCCCGGTAGGTGGCACAAAGTACAGCTGACCCCCAGCTATACTGAGGTACCTCGTCAAGGGCAGCGTCAGCAATGGCCTGTGCGATCGGGACAAGCCTAGCATCGACGATGTCTCCGTGGGTGCTGGTGAACATCACCCACTCGAACAACCACAAAAGGTAAGCCTCCAGGTGACGGCTCACCTGGTTCTCATCAGCGTCCGCAACCATCCTAGTAATCTGCAAGAAGAAAAGTTCATTGGCTACACCGATAAAATAATTCGTACCAATTTTGAACCATGACAATACATACCTCGAACTGGCGAAGCCACGTGAGAGTAGGGCCGTGCCTCTGTCGTGGCTGTAGCGGGGCGTACTGCGGCTGTCCTCCATGTGCAGGGGGAAGGACTGCTACAAACCTAGCAAAAAGGTCATCACGCCAGTCGTCATCCACCTCAATTGGCACAACCGCCAGGCCAGCGATCGGGAGACCGGTCAGCATCGAAACATCCTGCAGAGTCGGTGCCATCTCTCCGCAGGGCAAGTGGAAGGTATGCGTCTTCGGCCGCCAGCGGTCCACGAGGGCAGTAAGGAGGGATCGGTCGAAGGGAAAGCGTCGGGATCTCTCCACGACGATGACCTCACCATCCAAACCATCGACAATGTCCTCTTGTGTGGCCTCCACCATCCGTGCAAGGGGAAGTAATCCTGCCGCCTCTAACCTGCAACAATAAATTACAAGTTATAGCAGAACATGTTACAACCTATTAAGTACGATAAAATTTGGTACGCTTACATACCTGGGTAACCAGCGGATGTCAATGCCCCAGGCACGTACTAGAGTCCGTGTGGACAAGACACCAGGATCCGTGCCCGCTCTGCAAGTAGCGTGTAACCGTGCACGGTGTTGTGCATCCAAGTGACGATCAAGAAGGCCGTACGACCAATCGCCATCGTCGCCCACAGCCGCCATACCTGCGCACAACATTCGATAAAATAATTTCTATTGATGACATAAAAGAGACACATTATGTGAAACGAGAAAACAGGCAATACCAAACATTCACGCAGCATAATAGTTTCGATAATATGAAATCCGATACAAAGGGAACTACATGATTATTACATACACGCGCAAGGGAAATGTATCATTATTACATTCCATACAAAGGGAATGAAATCCCGAACATGGCAACATGCCTTACAGAAATGTACGTCATGAGCCTCCACCTGAACTGTTCTTCCCACGACATTTGTTCTTCCTGTGGCCGTATTCTCCACATAGGACACACCTCTGGACAGGGCCTCCCACCTCGGACTCGTCCATGTCGTTGCGGATGCGGCGCGTTTGGCGACGACCTTTCCCACCATTGACTCTTTTAATGTCAGGGACCCATCTTCGTGTGGCATGATCAATTTCAGTGAAGTTTTTGGCGACACAAAACCCATGTAGATCACCGGACCACGTTTGAATGATAGCCTGCGACATGTAGTACGGAGAAACAAACTGTGAACTGCTCATCTGAATCTGCCCGCAGGCCGCCAAGACATGCGAACACGGTTTATGCAGAAGGTACGGCTTTCGGCAAGGGCAGGTGCACATGTGGTCCATACCATACCCCAAGCTCACTTCATGGGTGATTCTTCCACTTGCCATTCCCAGCCCCTCCATATTCCTCAGTGTCACCTCAAATCGTAGCTCTGTAGTACCCATGACGACGATCGAGTGTAGGAGGGCCTTCTCAACCTTCTTCGCCATCCAAGCCGTAACGACGCTGCAGGCATGCCGTTCCCGAAAATACCTCACTGTACTGTACAGTACACCTTCGACGATAGCAACAAGGGACATGCCTCGAAGCCCCCTTATCACCTAGTTGTATACCTCGGCCAGGTTGGTTGTCATCACCCCGTACCTTGCCCCATTTGTGTCGTGCAACAGTGCCCACTTCTCAATTGGTTCTAACTCGATCCAGTGCGAGAAACACTTGATGTTTCTGGAAAGCCTCCTTCTGATGTTTGGTGGGTCAATGTCCGGTAGGGCTGCAAACGCTGCGGTGCCTCAGAAGTACTGCCCCCGGCTTGTTGCTCTCCGTCACATATCTGCTTGGTAGTGAGCTCATCAAGCTTCTCCCATATGGCATCAAACTTCCTCTGCTGATTTTGCTTGCACAACCTCTTGAATAGAGCTTCTTGCTTTTGAAATATTTGAATAGGTTAGCCGCCATGTGTCGCATGCACCACCGGTTCTGCAAATCCGGCCACGGAAAGGGCTCTTCCACATCTACCTGCATCTTCTTTATCGCTTTCATCAACCCAGCATGGCGGTCATGTATTATGCACACATTTGGCCTATCCTTCACAACACTGATCTTCAGTTTCCTGAAGAACCACAGCCAACTCTCGTAATTTTCACCTTCCACAAAAGCAAAGGCTATCGAAAGTATTTGGTTGTTCCCGTCCGCACCGATGGCCGTTAGAATTTGGCCCTTGTACTTTCCAGTGAGGAAAGTCCCATCCACGCACATGATCGGCCGGCAATGCCTAAAAGCCTCCACACATGCCCCAAGTGCGATGAAAGCACGCTCCATGACCAAGAAGCCAGAAGGGTTCTGAGACACTCTATCATGTACAGCAGTATATGTCCCAGGGTTTCTTTCCATCAGGACATCCAGAAGTCGGGGAATATTGTCGTAGGATGCCTCAAAGGTCCCAAAGCGCTTCTCCAATTCTTTCTGCTTCGCCCTCCACGCTTTGGCATAGCTGATTTGGTATTTATATCTGTTCTTCATTGCAAGTACTATGTGTTGTGCCTCCATGTCAATCTTCTCGACAATCTCTCCATACATCACGTTCGCAATGAAAGAGGATGTGAGGTTACGATGTCTCGATGTTACGTTGCTCAGAACACAACTGTGTTGAACCACCTTCGTGACAACCCAGTTCAACTCATACTTGAGACTATGGGCATGAACACGCCAACCACATTCGGTGTTTTCACACTTCACCGTGTAACAATCTTTACTGGATTTTACAACTCTCATCGGTCGCTGCAAGCTCATCGCCCAGACCCTTATAGCATCCTGCAAAGCGGCCTTCTCCGCGTACATTGCGTGCACGCGAACCTCAGTTGGTCGGTACTCACACGTCGAGTCATGGGCATCGTCGACTGCTAGGTCTTCCGCTTCACCCCTATTCCAAGCAGCGGGCACCTATACGAACTCATCCCCATCATCATCCGAGGAAGATTCATCATGTTCGTCCATAACAAGTGCCTCTTCTTCCTCCGCCGCTCGCTGATCGTCTTGCTCTAGCACATCAACTAACCCTTCCAACTCCTCCCCTTCATCTGCTTGTCCCGTTGGTGCAGCACATGACCGCATATTCTCATGAACTTCTGCCACACTTTCTGCCTGCACCGCGATAAGGGTTTCGTTACTTGACAAGTCTATTTTGACAGTCGCCTGCACAAAGAGCACGAAACCCCAACCACGCCGTCTTGATGAATTGACATAGTTCCTCCAAGACTGATCCGCTCCAATGGTCTAAGTACCCATACCGAGTCTTGTGTACCTCTCGGCCATAAGCATTTAATGTTCACATCATGTACCAAAGGATTCAATGAAAGACTGTGACAAAGCCACTCGCACAGATCTTCAAAACTCATGTCATCCGGATTCTGACGAAAAAAACACAGTGCTGAAAACTACTCAGATTAACACCATATGGCCCCTCTTGAACTTCTCCTTCACCGTAAAACACTTTAAATGCATCTATAGCAGACATACCTACTGGATATTACAAATATTTTATAACATTTTACATACGAAATAATGGCAACAATAATATAATTATGTACACCCGAGAAATTATGCATACATCTAGTTTTCACTAACAGAACTTGCCACCTTGTTTATTCCTTACAACCAAGAACTAACTATTTTTTGGGGGAAAAATAAGAACTAACATAACGACATTACTGAAGTACGTACATATATAAATGATCCATACCTACATTAATACATTCTGCGTGAAAGAAAATAATTTCAACGGTTTCCTACCACTTGTTCTATAGTGTCTAATTAACACAAATATACTTATTCTACATCATTTGGATATCACATGATCAAGTTAAACCAGTTTTATTATTTAATGCTTTCAAATCAAACCTAATTAGGAAATTGATATCACATGATCAACTTAAGACATAAGGATTCTAAAGAATACTGTCTCATTTTTTTTTTTGAATTTCAATTGCACTTTCAATTTGAATTCTATTTTAAACTAGAGTTCAAACTGTAATTCTTTTTTCTATGATTTTAGAAACTTGTTTCACTCAATTTGAACTTATGGAACAAAAGTTATGACCATTTGAATATATTCGATTTAAATAATTGACGAGAAAATTGAAATTACGTTTAGTTGATACCCTAACAATTTTCCGGTGTGTGCTGCAATATTTAGTTCATATCCTAACAATATTTGCATAATAACTTTCAAATAGCATACTACATTTTAGTTGATACCTTAACAATTTTTCTGTGTCCGCAGCAATTTTTCCAGTTCTTTTCTACTTTTTCTATACATATCATTTTTCTTTCTGTGTAAACCTACTTTTTTTAGTCTCATAAATAATTAATAACTACTATGTTTATTTTGCCCAACCAACAATACATTTTTTTGCTCTAATAAATTAATATTGCAACTAATATATTTCTAGGCCAATATTATATTACGTAACAATATTTTTTGCACATATACAACATTATTCACACATAATTCCATATATTATGCGTAGAACAAAATTATTTACATAATACATTGTTTTAGATTACTATAACAGTTTTTTAAGACTACCTATAATTTTCATACATTTATATAAATTATACTGACAAAAATATAATTATAAAAATTACTAACCGACGAACGAAGAACGAACGACGAACAATGACGAACGAACGACGAACAAGCACGAATACCCAGACGTTTTTCCAGAAGAATTACCAGGAAGACCCCTAGACAGGAGTATAGAGCTAACCATAGAACTGGCACCAGGAACAGTACCAGTCACCAAGCGCCAATACCCAATGTCGGCAATGGAGTTAAGAGAACTCAAGAAGCAACTGGACGAATTATTGGAGAAGGAATTTATCCGATCAAGCATATCACCATGGTCCTTTCCAGTCTTATTTGTTCCTAAGAAAGATGGAGGCTTAAGGCTCTGCTTGGATTACAGAGCGCTGAACGCCGCAACCATAAAGAATAAGTACCCCTTACCTCGGATTGACGACTTATTCGATCAGCTCAAAGGAGCTAAGATTTTCTCGAAGATAGACTTAAGGACCGGATACTATCAGCTGAAGGTCAGAGAACAGGACAGGGAAAAGACAGCGTTCACCACTCGATACGGACTATATGAGTTCACAGTGGTCCCATGCGGACTCACAAACGCCCTAGCTTATTTCATGAACTTGATGAATAAAGTGTGTATGGACTACCTAGACCGATTCATCGTAGTATTTCTAGATGACATTCTGGTTTACTCAAAGACAGAGGAAGAGCATCAAGAACATCTACATATGATTCTAGAAAGACTCAGGGAACATCAATTGTATGCCAAGTTCTCCAAATGTGACTTTTGGATGAGAGAAATTGCATTTCTAGGACACATCATCACCGAAGGAGTGAAAGTGGACCCAACAAAGATAGAAGCAGTGATGGAATGGAAGCAACCCACGACAGTAAGAGAAATCAGAAGTTTCCTAGGACTAGCTGGATATTATCGAAGGTTCATTGAAGGTTTTTCCAAAATTTCCAAACCTCTAACCCAGCTTCTCAAAAAGGATAAACCTTATCGGTGGACAGAAGAATGTGAGAAGAGTTTCCAGACTTTGAAGGCAAAATTAACCTCAACACCAGTACTTGTACTTCCTGACCCAAGCAGGGAGTTTCAGATTTACTGCGACGCATCAAAACAGGGATTAGGCTGTGTTCTGATGCAAGACGGGAAAGTAATTGCTTATGCTTCTCGACAGTTAAGACCACATGAAGAGAACTACCCAACTCATGACATGGAATTAGCTTCAGTGGTGCATGCACTTAAGATCTGGAGACATTACTTATTGGGAAATCACTGCGACGTATTCACAGACCACAAGAGCTTGAAGTATGTGTTTACTCAACCAAACCTGAATATCAGACAAATAAGATGGTTAGAACTAATCAATGACTTCGACTTAGAGATACAATACCACCCCGGAAAGGCTAACGTGGTAGCAGACGCGTTAAGTAGAAAGTCATGCCACCACATAGCCATGACAACTGACATCTCACAGCAGCTACAATTTGAAATGGAACGGTTAAACTTATAGATAGTGGAGAAAGGATTTTTAGCCTCCATTACAATTCAATCAGACCTACTCAGTCAAATTAAAACAGCTCAACAAGAAGATGAAGAAATCCAGCAGTATCGCAAAGAAATGAGTATAAACGGACCTTCAGAATTCTCGGAAGATGGACAAGGCATATTACGATTCCGTGATCGTGTATGTGTTCCCAAAAATAAAGATATAAGAGGATTGATTTTGATAGAAGCTCACTCATCTCAACTCACCATACACCCAGGCAGTATGAAGATGTACAATGATTTGAAGAATGAATATTGGTGGAAAGGCATGAAGAAAGAGATAGCCGAGCACGTGCTGTGTTGTGACGTATGCCGAAAGGTTAAGATCGATCATCAGAAAACAGCTGGAATGTTACAACCCCTACCAATCCCTGAATGGAAGTGGGATGAAATTGGAATGGACTTTATTACAGGACTACCCAAAGCACAACAAGGATTTGATTCCATATGGGTAATAATTGACAAATTGACTAAAGTAGCACATTTCATACCAGTCAAGCAGACCTATGGCAAGGATAAGCTAGCAGAGCTATACCTAACACAGATAGTCAGATTACATGGAATTCCCAAAAAGATTGTGTCAGACCGAGGAGCCCAGTTCACATCAAAATTCTGGAAGAGTCTACATGAAGCCATGGGGACAGACTTGAACTTCAGTACAGCATACCATCCACAGACAGATGGACAGACAGAAAGAGTCAACCAGATATTGGAAGATATGTTGAGAGCCTGTGCCCTGACATATGGAGCATCTTGGGTTACTTGCCTACCTTTTGCAGAATTCTCGTACAATAACAGTTACCAGGCCAGTTTACAAATGGCACCATTTGAGGCACTTTACGGAAGAAAGTGCAGAACCCCTTTGAATTGGACTGAAGTGGGAGAAAATCAATTACTAGGGCCACAGATTGTGCAGGATGCAGAAGCTCATGTAAAGATCATCAGAGAAAACTTAAAGATAGCACAAGGACGACAGAAGAACTATGCAGACACCAGGCGAAAGGATATCAGTTACCAAGTTGGAGACTTTGTGTATCTGAAGGTGACACCATTCAAGCCCGTGCATAGGTTTCAGATTAAAGGAAAATTAGCACCAAGATATGTTGGGCCATATAAGATCATAAGCCGAATTGGAGAGGTAGCCTACAAACTGCAGTTAAGTCCTGAATTATCACGAGTACACAATGTATTCCATGTGTCACAATTAAGGAAGTGTCTTCGACAACCCACAGAGCAGATACCGTTAGAAGAAATTGACCTACAGAATGATCTGACCTATACAGAGGAACCAGTCAGGATTATTGAGACAGTTGAAAGGAAACTTCGAAACAAAGATGTCAGCGTATGCCGAGTACTGTGGAAGAATCACACGCTTACAGAAACCACATGGGAAAAGGAATCGGAATTGCAGCAGAATTTTCCCAACCTCTTTCCCCAGGCGGAATGAATCTCGGGGACGAGATTTATTTTAAGGGGGGTAGGTTGAAATACCCCAAAAGTTTCAAATTTGATTTAAATTAGACTTTATTTGCGTTTTGTGATTTTTTCTGATTTTTTTGGATTTTTTTTTTAATAAATTTGGATTTATTTGAGTAGTATTTGGAAACTTTCCGTTTTTGGAAAGTTTCGCCACTCAGGCGCTTTCCCTTCTCGGCATTTACGCCTTCCCCGCTCTCCTTGCGCCTCGCCCGCTTTGCCGCCACCCACCTTCGCCCGCGCCCGCCCGCGTTGACCGCCTCTCGCCCTCGCTCGCGCCCCCGCACGAGTACGCGTGCGTACTGTGCATCTCCCTCGTGGAGCTCTGCCATGGCAGGCCTGCGCCCGCCCGTGACCCTGCGCCGCTGTCACCTCACGCCGCCCTAGCTCCCATAGCCCACTCCACCTCTCGCCGCGCTAGCGCCGCGCTCGCCCCGTCCCATCGCCGCTGCTCCGCTCGTTCTGCCGCCACAATGATCAAGCCGAAGACCTCGCACCTCCCCACCGGCTATTTAAGCCCTCTTGGGCCGCCATTTCGTGCTAGCCGAGTTCGCCTCCACCTTCTCTCTCAATTCCCCTCTCTCTCCAGCTCTCCCGTGCCTTCCCGAACCCGTTCCACGGGCGTCTTCCCCGTCTCCGGCCGGACGCCGCCGCCGCCCGCCCCCTCCCGTGCCGTGTTTTAGGTATGGGGTAAACCCCTCTCTCTTTTGCCCAAGACCCATGCGCTCCCGTGCCCTAAGGCGCATTTTCCCCGTCGTCTTCCTCGCCTCCGGCACCTCGCTCGGCCTCGCGCCGCCAGCTCCGGCCCAGACTCCACCCGCCGCAAACCCCTAGCCCCACCTGCCAGCCCGCCACGCCGTGGCCCACCCGCCAGTCTCCCCCTCCCCTCTCTCTCTCGCCGCTGACCTCCCGGGCCCGCCTGTCAGGCGGCCTGGCCGTGGAAAATGGGCCAGCCCAATGGCCTTTGCCGCGCGCGTCAGTTTCGTGGGCCAAAAGCGTTTTGCTGGCAGCCCAAATGAACAGTGTTCCTTTCTATTTCTTTTCGGGATTTAATTTCCAAAATCCGTTTTAATTCATTTTAATATCCAAAAATGTCCCAAAAATATCCAAATGCCCAAAAATGCCCAAAATACATATTCCAAACCCTTTCGAGCCCCTGAGTTCAAATATGACCTCTGTTTCACCAAACTAAGTTCCAAAAATTCCCAAAACGCCCTCCAACCTATTTCCGACTTATTTTTCTCTCTCGGTTTTTCTCTTTTCTTTTCTCTTCTTTCTTTTCGTATTATTTATTATTTATTTTATGATGTTTGTTTACGATAGAACCGACGCCCGAGCAGTACCAACTCCCGGAACCGACACAGGAACAGGAGCAGTACGTGGAATCGGAGCCGGACCAGCGTGAAGCCGAGTACGACTACGCCAACTCCGAACTAGGGAACCCCTCCGCCTCGCAAGGCAAGCCATACTCCATTGATCATGTTGAACCTAATGTTTCCTAGAATAGTTCATAGTTATTTTCTACCGCATTATTTCCGAACTATATGTTGAAATATCGCAAAATGGTATGTTTGAATGACATGATAGCTAGATAATGCCAAAAAGGCTCATGGAACTTCCTTGAAAAATATTGAATCCTAATAATCCTTTGTAACCTTAAGAAAATACTATTGTCATTATTCGGCTAGATGTCACTACTATAATCATTCACCATTTTATGAAAACATGAAATGTCGATATTGTTGGAATGTTTATGAAATGTTTGCGGTCCGGGGGACAGTATTGGGCTAACTACCGGATGGGTGTTAGTCTGATCCCCGGCCGAGGACTGATACAAAGGTATGAATGGATGGTGGTATGTTGGATACCAAGGGACTGTGGAATGTAATGGTTTGGTCTATGACAAAGTAAGGACTTACAACCTTGGGCAAAAGTAAATAACTTAAGAAATCGTTCAACCACAGGTTGGGCCGGTCAACTTCGTTGGCTTGACTCAACGTAGCTCGGTACATTGTACTTTCCCCGGAATACCTATAGGAGTAGGGTTACCTTCCCGGTATGGGAGATGGTCCGCATTTATGGGGGTGGAACGAAAGTGTGCACGAGGAAAATGTGGCATTTCGGGTTCACAACGGTAGGTGTCCACAGTAAGCGGGATCGCGAACTCCACTCTGGCCAGTGGGGACCCCGGGTTAATGTGGACCGAGAACTCTACCGGATAGGGGCTAAAGGGGAAAGCTCCAACGAAAAGCTATGATAATCCTCGATCCGGCCGCATGCATAAAAGTTGCATGTTAATCGCGTGGCATAACGATCGTGGAATCTTGTGGGTAAAGCTGAACACCTCTGCAGAGTGAATCAAATGGTATTCGAATACGCCGTGCTTCCGGTAAATGAAGCTGAGTTAAAATGGGATGACTCCCGAACCTAAGCTCAAGTAGTTTTTGGATTAATAAGTATGGAAGGAGATAACTTTGGAACCCCCCCCTTATTCATATTATTAGTATGGTTTACGTTTTAAACATGAAATGTCAAAAATTATGAAAACTTGCATACACCAAATGAGACATATGGCTATCTCTTGTTATCCCTTGCATGTGGTAATCAGGCTTCACCGTGTGGCTTGTTGAGTACGTTGTAGTACTCACCCTTGCTTAATTAACCCATTTTAGAGTATCAAGATGTTGGTGATTTCCAAGAGATCGTGGATGACGAAGCAGTGTGGTTCTAAGTCTCAATCTCCGCTCAACTTGCCTGTGGATTTTACTTTTGTGATGACTTTCTTTTGTGATGTAATATATACCCTGAAGCTCGCCGCTTCCTTTGAAAACTCAGGCCGTTAGGCCCTATGTGATGTAAAAACAGTTGTATCGTTCTTTTGCGGGTAATGAACGACTTGGTTTCCGGTGACTAATCTCCCTGGGTAGTCATTTCGGAGTTTAAACGCACCCCTGAAAAGGCGGTCCGTCACAATATGTATACCACTTTATTTTTGTTCAGGAATGTCTTGCATGTGTGCATTCTATTTCTACACGTGAGATGATTGATATGGAGTTCAATTTGAAGTTCATCTTCCACGCAACAACACCCAACTCGCCGACCCAGCCCACCACCAGACACCACATCGAGAGGCAGCGGTTATTTATTTGTACATGTGACCACAGAAATAGTTAATCCAGCTCGTTGGCCGGCGACGACCCGCGTCAACGCACCGTAGCATTACTCCTTGATGCACAGTTCAGGCCTGATTTGAAGGACCAGAGCCTTCCCAGCTGGCGTGCAGGGTTGTAGACTCGTCGGCACCTCGCTTGTTATGTCTTCTCAGCCTTCGGGGTTCCAAAGATGGGACTCTGTTTCTGGTATTTTCTTTCAAAAAGAAATTGAATTTGACTTGCTGGAGTACATCCTATACAAGACAAAATGGCAGTGCCAATAAATTTCGAACAGATCTGATTTATCGACATCATCCAATTTAATTCTCCAACTGTTAGTTTCGTTAGGAATTATAAAGTATAAATAATCTGCTGATATTCTAAGCTTGAGAAATATAGCGAACAGAATAATGGGCCAAGAAAAAAAAAACCCCGAAACTCTTCAACATCATGAGCATGACATTAAGATGATCCATCGAAAGTACTTCTCAAAGCACAACTCAACTATTCAGCCTCTGTCCAATGTAAGTCGAGCAATTTCATATTTATGTGGAATTCTTGCCGCAACATAACCATCCCTGCTAACGAATAGAGTTGTACTGTGCTGAGACTCGTTTTGGAGGAAGTTTGCGAAGGATGAATAGGACAAGGGCAGAGGGCAATATCTCTGTCAACTGTAGAGAAAATAAACGTATAAGAATATAAATGCTAGCACTAAGAAGGCAATGGACTTCTGATGATACTTACCATATAGTACAAGAAATCCAGGATTGGATGATCCAAAACCTCAAGAGAGAGGTCCGGATCAAATGATGACACTGCCACCTATCATAACATTAAAGCAGTGTAAATTTATGGACTTATGAAACAAATCAGTGAAAACAAAAGCACACATGTAGACCTCGTACTAGATCTGTGAATTATAGCAGTTAAATGTGTCCAAAACAAGACAAACCTAAAAATACTTAACTGGTTTTTACCAAAAATTTATGGTTTATTTAGTAGTCAGTATGGTATGAAGTTAAATGGAAACCAATATTTGGTATTGTAATTGGGCCATAAAAACCGAAGTACTCAATTACTAATGTTCTAGTTGTAGAACGAACTACTATTTAGTCCAGCCCGGTCTTGTGCAACCCAACACCCCCACAGAAGCCCACTGCCCACTGATCCCTCATGGACTTGCAGTGCCACAGTGGCATCCAGTCCTCAAGTGACCATTGTTCTAGGTGCAAAACTCCCGCAACCTGCAAGCTAGTGAGCACAGATTGCAAGACTGCAACAAGGCAATATCCAAGCTGTAGTGCAAAATTGTAAATTGGAGTTAATCATCTATATCATCTTATGCAACTGCAACTGTAAATTTGTGTTCTAAACTGTTGCCTCGTCTAATTTCAAAAGTTACAATTTGGTATTTACAAAAACGTATTGAATTGTAGTTTAGTAAATTTGATATTAATTTGGCATTAGCAAAATTATAAAAATACAGATGACACCGAAGAGAAAATACCACACACACTAGGGTAAAATGACATGAGTGGACATTCAAGATAGAGTTGATAACATTTGGTGATTTTATATCCGCTGTTCTGTAGGTGTCCACATCAGAGTCTTAAGTTTTTCCGCTAATAAAGAAATAAGCATCATTCCTGAAAGTACTTCTAAAATTAGAAGAAGAGCTGGGCAAGAAGAACCAAATGAACTAGATGCTTCGCAGGCCCGCGCGTTGTTGCAGGCGGAAGTGTCGAGATAGCCAGATATTTTAATAGAGAGGACATAGTTTTCTGAAAAACCTCAGAAAAAATAAACAAAATTTATATCGTTTTTCTGTTTAAAAAATATTTTTTAAATTTTTTAAAAAAATAAATTTTTTTTGAAAAACTGTAGCTAAGCACTGTAGAAACTACAGTGTTTAGTGCCACATGGTGGGGGAGGCGCAAGGCAGCCGTGTGTGTGTGTGTAGTTAGATTAGATGTACTCACCACAATGCATCTTATCAGGAAACAGGTAAAGCAAATTGCTGTCACAGTCCCAACCTGACAAACATTTCATAAATGCACAGTTAGCACATCAGTTTACAGCACCGGAGAAGCTTATGCTAGACATAGAGAAACAGAACAATTCATGCATCTGTAAAAATTATGATATCCAAATAATTGCAATGTTTCACCACTCAAGTTGAAATAATGTTTGCTGAAACAGAAAGTTGTTGTGCAAGATGGACCAGCAGAAGTATGGGATTTGTTCTCCACAACAGCCTAATATTACAAACAGGAGAGGAAATTTGTAAACTCTACATGTAAAAATAGTGTAATGACCTCATAAAGCTTCTTTCTCCGTCCCTTTGATTCAATTGGGAAACGTCTCAGCATGAAAAATAGCCTAAACAAACGAAAAAACACACCTTCCAAATAAATCACTTACTGAAAGCTACATATGTGCAAAAGAAGTTAAACAAGCTACCTTCCACCATATATTAAGAAACCCAGAAGAGCTATAAAGGAGACAACTGCAAATAAAGAAACAACCATCAGCGAGCTACACAGCTGAAATAAATTGACAATTTTTCTGGTAACAGCAAGGACATAGACAGTACGTGATATAAATATTTTGCTCACAAGCTCAACCAGAGGATTATCGTTTATTCCAAGGTATGCCCAAATAAAAACCTGTATACACCTTTTATTAGTAATAAATCACAGTACAGAAGGATGAGCTACACAACAAGTCAGATCAACTGTGCAACAAGTCGGATACATGTAGATACATGAAAAATAATTGTCGGGCTGTAAGAATAATTCAATTGACCTATGCATGTTACTGTTGTAACTAATTGAATAAACAATTCTCATGAAAAAAACATACAAGTAATAGAATCACTTGACCATGTAAAGACCAACCTGAATTACATATATGATGCTATTAACTGCGATGAATATAATCCTTAGCTTGTCTGTGGGAAGATTCTTAGCCTGGTTTAGATATATAAATTAACAAATAAATACCTCCATGAGTTCATGGATTAAATTTTTGAAAAGGCAGAAGTTAAGGTAAAAGATGTAGTTAGCACCTGATGGTATATTTCTGCCCAGAACAGCACAAGTAACGTATAGGTTGAGAAAAATAGAAGACCAGGAAGGTCTAATAACACCAATGTATACACCTGTTAAAACAGAGTTCTGTTGAGCAATCAAACTACAAGGCCAACAATAAAAGTTAGGGAAATTCCATCGAGCAGTCCATAAATAAAACTTGAATTGTGAAATGCAAGCATAGATTTCACATAATTATAGTTAAACAGGAATTCAGATAGTGACTAGTCTGTACTGCAAAAAAAAAGACCAATCAGCTTAGGTGAATGGTACTTACTTTTGTTTGAAAAAGGAACACATGTGCATGAAATCCAAATACGACACCACGAACTGCAAGAGGAACCCCATAGTTAGTGACAACGGATCACAAGGAAGAGAAAAAACAAAATAAAAGCACAGCACATTACCCCCATTTACTATGAAATTCATAAGATGGAAAACCTTCTGTGTGGTCCAACCAAATTCAGGCACCCGCAACTGAATTCTGATCAATTGAACCTGCAAGAGGAATGAAATTAAGCAAACTTATAATGTTGGAGTCAAATGAAACGTAAAATCATTTTGAGGTATCATAAAGCTTGACTATACAAAAAGGAATAACATAAATGTCAATTACCACCCGTGAATGACATTCACAAACCCGGATGGAATTAAACTTCATTTAACTCCCAATTGAAGTGCAAAGTTATGTCCTCACATGTTTCAGTTCAATGATGTACATCTTATATGGGTAGCACCGTAGCAGTAGCACTTCATTTCATTAATGAATACTCAACAAACATTTCATTAAATCCATACTCAACAAAACAACATTCATCCAAACATTAGATGAATAGGAACCTCAACATTTGAGAAAAACAAGGTTAATTGCACAATATAGAAAATACTAGTGCAAAAATAAATGTAATTGTAAGAAAATAGTAACAACAGTCCCTTATCACTCTTCAGTATGAACCACCGAATCTTTTTAAAATGTTGCAGAAATCTGCCCTTTATCCTGTGACTCTCTAAGACAGTTTCAACATATGCACTCAACCATCTAAGATCAAAAGAAATTAAAGAAGTGCGACAGATGACATAATCAAACAATGCTGAGCCAAATTAGCTTTTTAAACTAGTGCAGTAATTCCAAAAAGGTGTGAAAGCCGTTTTCCCTTCCAGACTACTAAAACAAAAATGATCCAAGGAGGATCTCCGAGTAGGCTTACACTACAAACAATCGAAAACACAATAAAGGCAAAACTTAGTGCCCATTAGCGGAAGGGATAAATACATTTTTGCCTCGGCTACTTCCATTCGGGCTCATTTTGGTCCCACTACTTTAAAAATTGTTGAAGTTCAAATTAACCCTTCTACATCAAACCAGCTCAGATTCCATTTGTTGTAATTTTGCCATTTGGATGACAACAACAGGGCATGATGTGAGGTTGTGTCAGCCCAAAAGGAGCTGATGAATACCACACCACATAGGCACATATAGCTGACCACTCTCTCCTACCCCCCACTGTGGCCTTTTTCATAAATGTCGTGCTGAGTCAGTCCGTTGTGCTTGTGATTCTGACACACTTCACATCATACCCCTTCTCCCCCATGCATCATTAGATATATCATAGACCAAACTGAGATGGGCTTCAAAGTAGAGAGACTAATTTGGTCAATTTTTAAGTAGAGGGAATAAAATAAAGTACAATTGTCCCTTTGCAGCCATCATTTGTAAAATCTTAGCTGCTGTCACTACTCAAATGGCATAGTCAAAACTGTCACAAAATCTTAGCTGTTCTTAACCTCTAAATAGCCACAATTTGGCACATTCTAGTGATGAGTTCGTCATGTTGGTTTCATTCTCTATGATTGTCCTTCAAAGTCCAGACCATCATGTTCTCATCAAAAACTTTGATTAACTATTATTTCAGACAATTTTTGCCAAAGAAATAGAATAACTATGGTAAAAATTTTACTTTTTGTATGCAGCAAACAAAAACGTATTTCGCATTTTTCCAGTCGTTCATGTGGGAGTGAGATGGAAGTGGAAGGGGGGCAAAACGAAGAAATATCGCTACAATTTTTTTTAATCACAGCATATCTATCTATATATATCTATACTAATTAGAGGCTCCTCCAAGAGCCCACACATTAATCCTAGGGATAAAAGGCTAGAAATTACTACACTGATCGGAGAAAAGAAAAAATAGCTAGAAATATGGCTCAGACCTCGCTTTTGTTTCTCTCGAAAACACAGGAGAGCTGCATTTCATTTCAAATAAGAAAGGAGAACAGACATAAACTCGCGCATACACCCACCCACCCTACTAGCAGAAACTACACACGACCAAGAGACCACAACAGACCTCACATACGTATACATATATAGAAAACATCCATGACAAATAAAAAGGCAAGGCCTTACCTTTTGTATTACGTATAGAAAATATGCCTCAATGGATGCATGTTACGAGTCTTTTTTAATTACAATAAATGGATGGGTGCATGCCTGTAACATCCCATATTTTGAGCCGTTGAAAAGTTTCAAAATAAAAAATAACCATTCGTATTTGTTTCGAATTAATTAAAGCTTAATTTGAATTTTCAATTAACTAAAAGATTTAATTTAATTAATTCATAGATCAAATAAAAGATTTGAATTTATTTCGAATTAAATGAATTTTTGGGATTATTTTAAATGGTAAATGTTTGGAAAATCAAACTCAGTTTTGGGCTGATTTCCTTGGAGCGGCCCAATTCGGTCCGCTCCCTGTCCACATCACCGCAGCCTGCCTCGGCGCGGTTCCCCTTCTCGGCCCAGCCAACCACAACCTAGTCTGCCTCACGCCCATGCCTGCTGACGCGCGGGGCCCACTTGTCAGCGGCACGCCGCCTGTCTACGTGGGGGACGCATCGCCTCCGTCCACGCGCAACTGCCACCACCAAATCCACGCCTGCCGCACCATGTACGAGCCGGAGATCCTTGGCCTGTGCCCATATTTAAGGCACCGCTCTCCTCCCTCTTTTGTTTTCCGTGCTCCGCCGCCCTGTAGCCACGTGAAAACCTCGCCGGATTTGAGCCCCGCTGCCGTCGCCATTGCAAGAATCCGAAGCTTTTTCCCCGCCGCCGGTGAGCTCCACTCGTCTCCGTCGTTTCCTGCGCCGCTGTCGACATCTCGTTCGCCACACCACCACCGGAACCAAGGAGACGGCATGGGAGCCAAAGCGCCGCCGCGTATTCAAGCCACGCTGACGTCAGAGCGACGCTAGCATGACATCAGCCCTAGCCCATGCGCTATGCACCTAATCCACCGTGGATCGAGCCGAGTTTGTGAACCCGATCCATGGACCGAGGGCCCACCTATCAACCTCTGGAGTATTTTTAGATTTATTTTTATTTTTCAGGAAATTAGATTGCTGACATCAGCATTGCATCATAAATCGAATTTCCTTTGTAAAATATTTCGGCCGAAAAGTAATTAGGGTGATGATGTCAGTATGGCGTCATTAGTTGTAACACCCCAAAAATTTTGCTTTTCTTAAATTCATGTGTGATTTGGCACTTTGGTGAATGTTTGGAATTTTCTGGAATTTTTTTGGAATTTATTTGAATTTATTCCATTTTGAAATAATTAAAGAATTTAACTTTGCAAATAAAATTTTGTTGGAAATATTTTTATTTGAATCCAAAATGCTCCAAAATATTTTCCAGAATTTTTCTGGAATTTTTCTGAGTCTTTTGCTATTTTTAATGAATTAAATGAATTTCTGGGAATTAATTTGAATTATTTAATCGCTGGTAATTGCGAGTGGGTTTGTACTGTTCCACCGACCGAGCCCGAGTCAGACTCGAGTCCGAGTCCGACTCGAACCCAACCGTGCCTAACCCTCTCGACCGTCCGATCAAGATCGAACGGCCGAGATTGAGCCACGTCACCCGAGCCCGAGCCCGACCGAGCCAGCCAGCTCGCCCGGGTCAGACCCGAGCCCGAGCCCGACCCCGAGCTCGCTCCACCGTCCGATCCAAATCCAACGCCCCAGATCACGCCACGTCACCCCGGTGAGTTTCCACGTTGAAATCCCAGATCTATTTCCAACCGTTGGATCTAGATCCAACGGTTTAGATCGTGCCACGTAGCCTAAACTGCACCGAGCTAGGATAGATCTCAGCCGTTAGATCTAGATCAAACGGTTAGCGTTAACCCTCGTTGTATTCGTTAGATTGGATCTTGACCGTCCGATCAAGATCGAACGGTCCAGATTAGCGGAGTAGTTTCTTAACGCGTGAGTCCAGATCCAATATGGGCCGTTGATTTTCAAATCAACGGCCGAGATAGCGCCACGTGGTCGAAGCCCGATCGCCGCGGCCGGGCCGCCAAGCGTGAGCGTGTCTCGACACGCAGGCCCGCGTGTCAGAGGGCCCACCTGTCAGCAGCGGGCTGAGTCCCCGTTGACGCCAAGAATGACGCTACCCCAGTGGAGTCCCACTGTCGATCGCCGACGTGAGCCGTGGGATCGTCCACGGTGGACCCGAGCCGAGCCGTGGCCGAGCCTGCCGATCGGCCGACGCCACCGCCCAATCAGAGGCTGCCACGTGTCCATGCTGACGCAATAATTAATTTCCGAAAAAGAAAATGATTTATTAATTCGAATAATTGATTTCAGATTTTGATTCAAACTTCAAACGCTTATAACTCTTGCATTTTAACTCCGATTTGAGTGTTTCAAATTTCTAAATTTGTATAAAATTGAGGTCTACCTAATGATGAATTTTATTTAATTTTTGGACTAAAGTTTTTCTCTGTAATATTATTTAATTGATTATTTAAACTTCAAAATGCTATAACTTTTGCATTTAAACTCCGAATTTGACGATTCCAGTTTCTAAAAACTCATAATATTGTGTTCTCTCTGTTTATGAACTTTATTTGGATGTTTGGACACTTTTTGTCTACTGTTTTATTCACTTGTTGCTATTTGCACGCGTTACGAGTAGACGTTGAAGTGCCGGAAGGATTCGAAGGAGAAGTGTTGACTCAGGAGCCAGCTCAGGACCAAGAACAAGTACTTTTTGAAGGCAAGTTATGCTTTGACCATGTTGATCCCATTTTGAAACCTATTTTGATTCAAATTATTGCATGCTAGTTTAAATTAGAAAATGCTTTACTAATTGTGGGTAATTAGATAAATGCCAAATTCTTTGTCACGACACCTTGGTTAATTATATATATGTGCCATGACCCTTGTCACCCTAGTTGTGGTTTACTAGTTGGACATTACTAAATTGCCAACATGGGTTTTAGACCGTTGTAGTTTATTGCTTAAACACCTTTCGTGCTCTTGACATGATTTTGAACAATCAAATGTAATATTGACTTAATGATATATTGAACCTGTTTTGGAAAGGTATCATGTGATGTTGATGGCACGTGGTGCATGGTAATCAAGCGGGGTTTGATAAATAGCTTTTGACCGGGCATGTGGCAAGAATGATCGGGTGGGCCAGTTGTGGCACCGGGATTGTTGGTTTGGTTCTTCTGGTAGTCTTGCCCTGGTCACCCTAAGGACTTCACCTTGCAAGCGTTTGAACTGGGTCAAACGTGCAACCACATGTCTCAGTAATGGGACGGACCTAGTTGATTAAGTTGCTAATAACGCACTGTGGGACCTCGGGTTGTCAACTACACCCTTTGTGTAAGTTGTATGCGGAGGAGCGTCATCGGGTGCCAGGGTACCCATCTAACGGTTGGTTGGCCTAAACTTCGCCTTAGCTAAGGGAAGGGTTAGTGTGCAACACCGGAGGACCACTTGTATTGTTAAAAGTTTAGAAAGACTTTGTTACTGAACTTCGCCTTTGTGGTGTTTGACTGTATCTTGTGGGTAAAGTGCATAACCTCTGCAGAGTGTAAAATCTATTCGAATAGCCGTGTCCGCGGAATTGGACATCTCTCGGGAATTACAGTCAAGGGTTAGAATTTCTTGAAAATAACTTGGACTTGAAAGGTGGGTTTGGTTAAACAATGATGTTGATGGAAATGTGGATTAGGAATGGGAAAGATGTTGATTAAACTCCTGGAAAAGTTATTAATCTTATATTTGTTTCTATTGCTTTCGAATCTACTTATGCTACTTGTCAAATGCCGTTTTACTGCAAATATACCCTGAGCTATTCCTTTGTACTAAGCCATGCATGTAGTATATTAGTTTGCATTCTGTGCATGACTTGCTGAGTACCAAGTACTCACCCTTGCCACAATACAACACCAGTTGAAGAGGAGTCTACACCAGCTTTGGAGGAGGAGCTCCAAGAGGAACCGTTTACTTAGGGAGCGAGCCCAGTCAGTTGCCTGTGGTATACTGGATGGCGCCACGAAGTTATTTCATTTTTCCGCTGCTATTATTTCTCTCTTAATAAGTTTCGCCCTGCGTGGCGTATATTTGTAACTTGACCATAAGGTCGAGCAACCAGTTTGACTATTCAAGTAAAGTACTTTATTAGTATCGAGTGGTATGATTGTGATATTTACCAATGTTAAGACTGTGTGCACTAGCGCGTTCCTGGACTAGTGCTGAATACACAGAGGGTCCGGTTTGCAAATTCGGGTCCCGACATTAGTCCAATTTCCTATGGAAAAATAATGTGTAAAATTAGGATATTTCTTTTTCTTTTATTTTTAAACTTTCGAGGGCATGCTACCTCTCATACGAGCTCCAATTGAGACAATTCCAGTTTCTAAAAATTTATAAAATCAAGATCTATTTTATGGTGAACTTTATTTGATTTTTAGAGTTTAGTTGCTCTCTGGTTTTGTATTTATTTGGTATGTTCTCTCGATTCGTGTAGACGTTGAAGAGCCGGGATTGTGCGAGAGCAACGAGGCAACTCAAAACCAAGTTCAAGACCAGGAGCAAGAGCTTGTCCAAGGCAAGTCTTCCTTGACCATGTTGATCCAAAATTTATAAAATGCATATGTTGTTTTAAATTATGCATGCTTACTTTTATGCAATGCACTTTAAATATAGTTTTAAGGTTTAGTTAAATTCCAGTATTGTTATGACCTCTTTGACATTGATTATTGTGAACCTTGTCACCCTAGATGATATTAGTTATTTTATTTGGTGATAACCGGTAGTGTAGCATGGGACGATAGAATTGCTTAGTCCAGCTTAAACGTTTCGGTATTATGCTAATATGCAATGTTCAAAAAAGCGGCATTGGGCGGCGCCTAGGCGATCGGCGGCGAGCCTCCGCCTCGCCTAGGCATGTAATCGTGCTCTAGGCGGAGCCGACGCCTAGGCGGCGCTCAGCAAACGCGCAGGCGGGCGGAGGCGGCGCCTAGACGCTCGGGGTGAGAAGAAAAGGGGAAAAGCGGGAGAGAGGGGGGAGGCTAGGGTTAGTTACTTGATTTGTCCTCCCTGCTCGAAGCAGCCGCCTGCTGCGCGTCCCCGCGCCTCTCCAAGCTCCTTCGGCCTCCCCGCCGCCAAAGCTGCCGGCTGCCCTCCTCCCTGCGCCGCGCTCCTCTCGGGCGCGCTCCTCCCCGCGCCGCGCTCCTTCCGGTCGCGCTCCTCCCCACCGCCGAAGTTGCCGCCTCCGCCCGAGCTCCTCCCTCCGGGCCTCTGGGCTCTGGCCGCCGTGCTCCTCTCCGAGCTCCTCCCTCTGGTCACAGGGCGTTCCTCTCCGAGCAACTCTCTGAAGCTCCGCCCGAGGCCCAACTCGACCCGTCGATCGATCGACTCAGCGCACGCCAGTGAAGATGTGAGACTCATACACAATAGTAGTGACTCGTACACAATAGTAGTGTAGTGCAGTACACTTAATACTTGTTTGATCATTGGTTAATTTATCATATTCTATCTTTTATGTCTGTCTTTCACTCTTTTCTGGAACATAGTTATGTGTGGGAGTATGTTTTGTCACTTGTGACTATATTATGTGTGGAACTTAATTTTGTGACTATGTTAATTTTGTGACTATGTTATGTATGAGTGTAAGACTTAGTTTTGTGACTTTATTATATGTTGAACTATGTTTTGCGATTTCCGCCTAGGCGCCGCCTAGGCGGTGGGCCTCTGCCCGCCTAGCGCTTTTTTGAACATTGCTAATATAGGAATCGTTTTAAACTTTGTTTAAACTCTTTTGTGAAGTTGTGGCAATTGGTATTGCTGCTGTTATTTCAATGAAATAAAGTGAAAAAAAATGGTTTAGATCGGGGCGGATGGATGTTTGGTGGGTGTTGGATGCACGAGAATGTTCTGGTAAAGTGAATGTTCCGGGTTTGCCGATTAAGGACCGAAGCGTATGTTACCATGGACTGAGCACGACCGTACAAACACAAGTCTATATGGGTACGACCTAGCTAATTAATTTGTGCATCTCATTATTGGCTTCGCCATTGGGTGGAATGTGGGTGCCGGATGGAGACACTCGCAAGGCGCAAGAGGAGGCTTCTGAACTAGGTGGCTAGAACCCTATCAGCGGTGAAACATTAGCGGATGAAGTTAATAGTAGGGTTGTACATTATAAAGGCATTGTCATGATATCTCTGCTGACACATCAAAGGAAATGTGCATAGCGATAAGAGACGATCATATCTTGTGAGTAAAGCTGTACACACTCTGTAGAGTTAAAACTATTTAAGTAGCCATACCCACGGTTAAGGGCAGGCAAGATACGCTTGCACATTGTAGATTTTATGGTTGTGTTTTAAATGAAAATAATGGATTGGAAATCCGTGAGCGGATGGAACGCTCGGGTTATTAGTTGGTAGTGGAATCCGTAAGCGAATGGAACTCTCAGGTTGTGGTTTGGTAGTTGGAGCCAATTGGGTGATTAGAACCTATTTAGTTGACATATTAAATTTAATGTTTACAACTACATTTGTTAAATGATGCTTTGTGAAATTACAAGTGGTATTTAAAGTTAAACAATGCTTTATGCTAAATGAGCTATATTATGCCTTCATTTGTTAAGCCTTGCACATAATTATCATGCATTATATTTCTAAGGCTTGCAAGTATGGTTGTGTACTCACCGTTGCAACATTCCCCACTTTCCACAGAGGAGCATGCAGAAGCAGAATGTGACTACGAGTACTTTGCTTGTGGTTTCGACAAAGGAGATCCGGAATTCTAGGACGTGCAGCCCAGTTGATTGCCTGTTGGGCAAATGGATGGGCTTATCCTACTGCTGTTATTTTGTTTCCGCTGCTACTTTATTGAACTCAAGCCACATGGCTATTTTATTGGTAATCGTTGACTATAAGTTCGGTACCTTTTATTCGAGTTTTAAAATTATTTGATTCGAGATATGGATGTGTTATCATCATTGTTTCCACTGTGTGCACTAGCTTGATCTAGGAATAGTGCACTAGGAATAGAACTAGGAACTGATGCACTGATAGATGCATGTTCGATCTAAGTTTTTTCCATACAAATATGTAATTGCAGAATTTAAAACTATAAATCCTAGAAAAATGAATTAGGATAACAAAAACTAAAATAATTTAATTTTCGAAATTAACAATAATGGAATCTAAATCTTTATTTTTGTATAACTTCTATAGAGGTCTCTATAAAGGCTCCACATTAATTCTAAAAGTGAATTACGACACCTAACCTGCAAAAGGGGAAAAAAGATAGAAATTCCCACAAAAAACAGAGAAAGGAGCAAAAAAAAATCAACATATATGGACCTAAGGCCCCATTCTATATTTCTCAAAGTTGTTTTCCTGCCCACCAATTTTATAAGTATATGGATATCGACCATGTGTGAAGAAATATAGGAAAAACCAATTCAGCCAATTAAATATACGCCACTCTTCACAAAAGAGAAAAAGATTAACTATCATGTCATCACATAATAATAGAACATGTACAATAAGAAACCATTAATATATAATACATTTTTGTAAAGAAATATATAATTGTCAGGGATTGGATAATCTCCGTATGGACTGTTATACCCCAGCAGCAAGTTTCGGCCGACCATACATGCCCTTGGATGATGTCTCCAAGGAGGACCCTCGAATTGTATACTATTCCGGCTGGTCCACCCGGTCGGACTAGGCCAAATGCTCGGCCACGAGCACCCATGCTCGGCCACGAGCACTCATGCTCGGTCTAGACTCGCCTGCGAACATGTGAGCTCGGAAACATCGAGCAGAGCTGGAAAACTCCTCTAGCATGATCGGAAGGCCATGTTCGCCCCCATAACACCTAAATAGCGATAATTACGCCACTATATAGGATCGTTACGCCCACGACGGAAACATGGCGAGAATTAAGGCTTCAGTTAAAGCCATGGTTAATGCAGTAAAGTGCGCATTATTCGGTTGCAGTTATGGAAAATATCTTGTAAGCTATAAGTATCCCCCAAGTAAATTGAGAACGGGGGCGCACGAGAAAGCAACGCACACGTACACGAACCTTCCTGTAAAGAATTCAACAGCAATAGCAAAAACCACTAAAGTAGGGTTATTATCTCTGCGGTGAGAGGCCCGAACCAGTATAAACTCTTGTCCACTTTCCGAGTATCCTATTCCCTCACGAGCATTCTTCAGACACAAACCTTTTGTTGGAAAAGGGGCTCATATTGATCCCTCATTCAACAAGTAAGCTCGGCAGGGACCCGTTTTCCAATCGTCGACAATAATACTTTAGGATTTACGCAAATGTAACAAACTTGTTTCATAGAATAACTAGCATGTGCAAAAGCACAGGTTGATGACTAGTAATTTATAAAAAAATGTCGATCATAACCATAAAAAGGGATTTTGGGAAATCTCTGAAGCAAGTTGTAAACAACTTAGCTGTGATGATGGCAACGCTTGACACTTGGTGCCCATGGCACCATGGTGGTGATGCTCAAGCAATATAAGTAATGCTTACGCACAATTTGACGGTGACCTACAATCTCAGGTAGTTGTAGTGGAGAAGCTCAAGCCACAGTGCTAGCACTACATGGCAGTTTTGCTGCATCCACTGTTTTTATACCACTCATCGTTAGCGCTCGAGAATGCTTCAAAAGTGGTAGCTTGTAGAAATCACAAGCAACAATGGATCAGCCATCTAAGACATGGCTGACCGTGAGAACAGCAATGTGATGGACAACCTGGATGTTATGGCATTGGTGATTTGGCAATGGATTTGTTAGAACCAAAGTTCCGTCGTTGTGGAGGCAATGGAGGCACCGGTGGCACTGGCCCCCGGCTCCTTAGGTGGTGATCGTCGGCTGCGCGCCTCCGATCAATGGTGGACAGCAGGAGGGAGACTAGATAGAGGAATAGGAGGGGAATAGATTAATTCTTGCTTGCCTTGATCAATGTCATGCGGCTTACATATAAAGGCTACAGCCTCAATCTCCTTTCCTATCAAATCCTCCTAAAAAGGAGTCCTAATCAAAACCTTCCTAATCTGAATTTATTCCAATCAGCCTCAATCTCCTTTCCTAACAATTCCTCCTAAAAAGGGGTCATAATCAAAACCTTCCTAATCTGAATTTTATTCCAATCTAAACCGAATCAACCAATTCTAAACCAAATATCCAGCCCCTCTAACCTGCCTTTGGCCGACGGCTATAGGTGCGGCCCCACATAACATCTCTCCCCCCCTCGACCAGCAGGTTGTCCTCAAGCTGCCAAGTGGGGTAGCGACGACGAAAGTCTTCCACATCTTCCCAAGTGGCTGCCGAAGCCGGCTGATCTTCCCACTGAATGAGCACTTGGCGAACTCCACGGGCAATCCTCATCTTGACAAAGACGCAAGTGGTGTAGCTTGGGCAGCCCCAAAATGCATTGGTGGCAAAGTAGGAGGTACGACTGGTGGAGTACCCACGAATTTCTTTAGAAGACCCACATGAAACACATCATGGAGATGCGCTTGCGGCGGTAATGCCAGTTTGTATGCCACTTCATTGATCACAGCCAAGACCTTGTAAGGGCCATAGTATCTTGGGCGCAGCTTGCCTTTGGCGATCTTTGGTAGCGATCTTGGGAGACCGATGACGTACTCAGACCATACCCGAGTCATCAACGGCAAAGGACACCGGGCGATGCCCGCGATGCGTAGTACTTCTTAGCCACGCTTTGAGCTGCGACAATCTGGCAGAACATCAGCCAAGAACAAATCCCTGTCCTCCATGGCAGCGGCCACCGCGGGAACCCGGCAGTCCCCTGCTTCATATGACCAAATAGCAGGGGGGTCTCGGCCATAAACTACTTTGAATGGCGTCTCCTTCAATGCTGAATGGAAGGAGGTGTTGTAGATGAATTCAGCCCACGGAAGCCATTTAAGCCACTGTCGTGGCCTATCACCCGTCATGCACCGAAGATACATAGCTATAGCCTTATTGATGACCTCGTCTGTCGTCATTGTGGGTGAAACGCCGAACTCATGTGGAGCTTGGTGCCCAAAAGCGTGAAGAGGGCCTGCCAGAAGGTGGAAGTGAACACCGAGTCGCGGTCGGATACGATGGACGTGGGCATGCCATGGAGTCGAACAATGTCCGCGAAAAATCTGCGACCCACGATTCCGAGAATAGGGATGCGCCAATGCAATAAAGTGCGCATACTTGGAGAATCGGTCCACCACCGTGAGGATTACTGATTTGCCTCCCACCTTAGGGAGGTGTTCGACGAAGTCCATGGAGATGTTGGACCATACAGTGGTCGGCACGGGAAGGGGCAGAAGTAGGCCGGCCGGGTGGAGATGCTCCGTCTTGTTCATTGTGAGACCAAGCGATGGCGGGCGTAGTCTTGGGCGGCCGCTTCGGTCCGCGGCGTGTGGAAGTCATGGCGGAGCCTCGCCAAGGTCTTCTCGGCAGCCCTCGTGTCTTGCGTGTCGTGGGCGCCCGGAGCACCTTCGTAGGGTTGTGGAGCCGGCGGAAGATAAAATTTCTTGGCATGAAGTAGTATGCCATCCACCACGGACCAGGGGCCTAGCGTCTGCTTCGGCCACCTGTGCGGCTAGGGCGATGATCGCCGGGTTGCTGTCGGCCTCCTGCCGAAGATCCCGTACGATGTCGAAGCTAGGCCCGGAGATACCCATGAGAGCGCCTTCATCCATGTCGCGGCGGGAGAGAGCGTCGGCGACGATGTTGGTGCGACCCGGCTTGTACTCGACGGTGAAGTCGAACCCAAAGAACTTGCTCACCCATCGTGCCGCGGATCGTGGCGAGACGTTGATCCAGCAAGAACTTCAGGCTGTAGTGATCCGTCTTGACGACGAACGGGCGCCCCCAGAGGTAAGGCCGCCAATGGTGGAAGGCCTGAACGAGGCCGATCAGCTCGCGCTCGTACGCCGCAAGACCCCGGTGGCGTGGAGCCAGCGATCGGCTGAAGAAAGCCACGGGCCCACGTGTTGGTGTAGCACCGCGCCGCAGCCGGCGCCCGAGGCGTCGCACTCTACCACGAATGGCATGGTGAAGTCAGGCAGAGCGAGGACGGGCGCCGACGTCAGGGCCCCCTTTAAAGACTGGAAGGACGCGTCGGCCTCCGGCGACCAGGCGAATCCGACCTTGCGGAGTAGCGCGGTGAGGGGAGCTGCCAGCGCCCCGTAGGCCTTGACGTACTTGCGGTAGTATCCCGCCAAGCCAAGGAAGCCACGGAGGGCACGCACCGTGCGTGGGGTCGGCCAGTCGACCACGGCCTAGATTTTGCCTGCATCCATGGCTACGCCGTCGCGGGAGATGACATGTCCTAAATAGGCAACGAAGGTCTCACCGAAAAAACACTTAGACCTCTTGAGAACGAGACCATTGTCGCAGAGTGCGGTGAAGATGGCGCGGACGTGCTGGAGATGCTCGGACCACGTCTTGCTGAAGATGAGGATGTCGTCGAAGAACACCAGGACGAAACGGCGTAAGAACGGCCGGAGCACCGCGTTCATCAAAGCTTGGAAAGTGGCAGGCGCGTTGGTCAGGCCGAAGGGCATGACCAGGAACTCGTAGAGACCGTCGTGGGTGCGGAAGGCCATCTTCTCGATGTCGCCTGGGAACATACGGACTTGATGATAGCCGGATCGGAGGTCGAGCTTGGTGAAGAACTGGGCGCCGTGAAGCTCTTCAAGCAGCTCATCCACGACCGGGATCGGAAACGTGTCCCGCACCGTCCGCTCATTGAGTGCACGGTAGTCGACGCAGAAGCGCCAGGAGCCGTCAGCCTTCTTGACGAGCAGCACCGGCGATGAGAATGCGGACGTGCTGCTACGAATGATGCCGCGGTCGAGCATGTCCTTGCACTGGCGCTCGAGCTCGTCCTTGTGCATGTTGGGGTAGCGGTACGGTCGTACGGCGACTGGAGGCGTTCCTGGCAGGAGGTGGATGCGGTGGTCGCACGATCGTGGAGGAGGGAGCCCACGCGGCTCGGTAAAGATGGCGTCGAACTCCTGGAGGAGAGCGGGCATGAGGTCGGAGCCCATTGCCGCAAGTTGTGGGAGCCGTGGAGGACTGCCCAGTCCCCGCCAACGGACCTTGTGGTCGCGGAGCCAGAACTGCATTGTGAGGGTGCTGAAATCCCACAGAATTGGTCCGAGGGTTGCTAACCACCCGGTGCCGAGCACAAGGTAAATGGCCAAGCAGTGGTATACGAAGACCTCCTCGCGGAACAGCTCGTCATGGATGGAGAAGGTGGCGCCCTTGTAGACCCCGAGGCACGAGAGCCGTTCTCCATTGGCCACCGTCGCGCGCAGCCCGGCTCTGGAGTCGTAGGGAGCGCCAGTCCGTGCTGCAGCGGCTGCCGAGATGAAGTTGTGGGACGAGCCGGAGTCGAGGAGTGCCTGGAACGTTACGGCGCCCCACCGCACCGGAACTTGCATCGTGCGGCTTGTGCGGACCCCCGAAATAGCGTGGAGGGAGATCACGCGGAGCTCAGCGTCTGGCGCGGTGTCGGCATCGGCGGTGATGTCGGTGATGTCGTCGTCGCTGGCGTGAGCCATTTCCATGACGAAGAGCTGCTTGCAGAGTCGATTGTGGCCCCGGACATACTTCTCGTCGCAGTTGAAGCAAAGGCCTTGGCGTCGGCGTTCGTCCATCTCGGACGGCGTGAGGCGGCGACTCTGGCGGCCGCCGGTGGCCAATGTGCTGGTGCCTGTGGGGGTGCTGTTGAACGGTGGCGGTGGAAGCGCTGGCATCTGGGGTGTGGGCAGGATGCCCCTGCGCTGCGGCCTAGCTGCCTGTACCACCTGCTCCCGCCGCTCATACGCCCGAGCCAGGCTGATAGCGACCTCCAGGGACATCGGGTTTTGAAGCTGGACATCGATGCTGAGTGGTTCTTGGAGGCCTGCCATGAACATCTACACCTGTTGAGGCTCGATGAGGGGACCTGCAAGCGCCAGAAGCTCCATGAACCGCTCGCTATACTCTGCAATGGTGCCTGTGCGGCGGCAGGCGACGAGTTCACCCATGAGGTTGGCGCGGATGGGTGGCCCGAAGCGGACGTTGAGCAGCTCCGCGAACCGGTGCCAGGACGGTGTGCCCTCCTCCCGCTGGAGGCGCATGTACCACCGCTGGGCGGGGCCATCCATGTTGAATGACGCCATCCAGACCTTCTCCTCCTCCATGATTCGCTGCTGGAGGAAGAAGGACTCGCACTTGTTGATGAAGAGGAGGGGGTCCGTCTTCCCGTCAAACTTAGGGAAATCCAGCTTGTGGAAGCGAGGGGGGCGATCTGTATTATGCCCGAATCCTGGGGCGTCCGCGCGCCCGCCTTCGTTGCCCTGGGTGATGAGGGCGTTGTTGTTGCGCTCGAGCCGCTCGATGGCGCGATGATCTTGCTGTTGCTGGTGTTCTAATCTAGTGACAGCGTTCTTGATGGTGCCCAACTTGGTGAGTTGCTGAGTGATGGCGACGAGTTGATCCAGGATGGCCTTATCCCTGTCTGGAGCAGCGGCCATGGCGGACGACGCAGCTGCAGGATCGTGGACTCCTGATACCAAGCTGTTAGAACCAAAGTTCCGTCGTTGTGGAGGCAATGGAGGCACCGGTGGCACTGGCCCCCGGCTCCTTAGGTGGTGATCGTCGGCTGCGCGCCTCCGATCAATGGTGGACAGCAGGAGGGAGACTAGATAGAGGAATAGGAGGGGAATAGATTAATTCTTGCTTGCCTTGATCAATGCCATGCGGCTTACATATAAAGGCTGCAGCCTCAATCTCCTTTCCTATCAAATCCTCCTAAAAAGGAGTCCTAATCAAAACCTTCCTAATCTGAATTTATTCCAATCAGCCTCAATCTCCTTTCCTAACAATTCCTCCTAAAAAGGGGTCATAATCAAAACCTTCCTAATCTGAATTTTATTCCAATCTAAACCGAATCAACCAATTCTAAACCAAATATCCAGCCCCTCTAACCTGCCTTTGGCCGACGGCTATAGGTGCGGCCCCACATAACAGGATTGAAGGTAATTTGTGAATCACATGGATTGTAGAGCTTTCATTTAAAGTGCACTGGGCCTTTTTTGAGCCTGGAAGATTCTAACAGTCTGAAGGGAAAGAATGCCTTGGATTTTGGTATGACGACAATATATTAATTGACTAACGACAGCGAGGACATTAATCCTTAATTTAGATATAAGAAGATATGGGTCCAAAGTAGGTTAGTGTAGGGCACTAGCGCGTGAGCAGAGGTGGAACCACACCTGAGGAAGCAAGGGATGCAGGCCCCCTCCCTCTGGCCCAACTGTATAATACAGTTTTCTGCAGGCTGCAGCTATATAAACATGAATACTAGCTGTCAAATGGTGAATCTGATAGGTTCTGAAATTGGTGGTTGCGAGTTCGATACTCCACCATCCATATTTGTTCAATATTCTTGAGTCTTTTCAGTTTTCACACCTCTTCCTTTCTCACTTTGTATGGCACATCTACGTATTCTGCAGACCCTTGTCCACCGGTTAGCGCCCCCTTACATAAAGTTTTAGTGCTGTCCCTGGTCATGGGTAACAATTTAGAGAGAAGCACTGCCCATTACATATTACCATGATTCAGTAACTAGGATACCAGTGTGAATACACAATCATACTTGCAATTTCCTATTCAACCCATAATTCGGAAAGGAAATCCAGGCGGGTTCCTTTCTGCAATTGGTATACATGGTATTATAAGCTAAGCCTCAAGATGAATGGCCACACACTAACCATAGCTTTAGTGTACGCAAACAACATTATGTAGCCACAATCAATTTCAAACAATGACACCCTTCAAACATTCATGTCACAAATACGCCCAAAAAACGAGCTTTTGGGACAGAGACGCTACCAATCCCCATAGACTATGCATCCCCACCCCGCAATTTCATGCATCGCCAGTTCCGATGGGGATTAGCGATTCGGCAACGTTAGGGTTACAGGGTTTGAAGAAGGTTCAGCGGTATACCAGAGCGACGGTGGAGACGAGCGCATAGGCGGCTGAGAGGGAGAAGAAGGCACCGTCCTGCCACGCCGGCGACTCGTTCACCTCCTCCCACCAGCCCCGCAGCGCCACCATCAGCCCTCCCGCCGCCGCCGCTGCCGCCGTCATCTCCGGGGACGGCAGCGTCGACAGGGACGACGAGACCAGCTTCCTCATCTCCCTCCCTCTCTCTCTCTCTCTCTCTCTCTCTCTCGTTCGCTCGCTTCTCTCTCTCGTCTTTGTCTGCGCGTCAGCGAGAGCTCTTATGAGAGATCAACAGGAGACAGTTGGGAAGAAAGGCAGAGACGGAGAAGAAGGCCGCGCCCAATGAGCTTTCCCTTGCTTCCCTTTCGATTGTTTGGGCAGGCCACGGACATGTGGGCTCGGGAGCTTACTGGCCCACCTGTAAGTGATTGATTTGCCCGGCGCTCGTTCTGTTGGTTTGATCGTGAGTGGGGCCCAAAAGCAGTGAGAGGGTGATGGATGGCTTCATGTGGTCACCGCTCGGCCTCGAGTGGATCGCCGATTTGGGTTATTTCTGCGGGGAATATTACTGGGCATGTTCTGGCCCCACCTAGCCTTATCTGAGCCGTGGGGCCCGGTTTGTCGTGACAAAATCGTGGGTCTAGCTTTTGCCGGTAGTACACGTTTCTATCTAAACTAATAAATATTAGAGTTTATCCTGTCTACTGGATCGTCCAACATAGCGAGGCCCAACTACAGCCCACGCAACGCAACTGCCTCCCCACCTCGTCCGTAAAAAAACTGCCTACCTCCTCCATGTTGCCACCGCTGCTGCCCCCACCCACGCCTCTCCTCACACTGGTGCCGCCATCATCACCCATCCTCGCACCAGTGTCGCCAAAGTAACCTCTCCTCAGATCTTGTGCATCCACGCTACCACCAGTGTAGGATCGAAGTATACGAATATAGCAACCAGAGGGGGGTGAATAGTTGAGCGGAAGCTAAAACCAAATTTTTTATTTATTAAAAATTCACTCCAAAACGGAACCAAATAATTGCCTCGTATTTGACAAAAATATATTGATAGACGTTTGGTAAAACGCGAACTCCTAGAGATCCAACCGTCGGATCGATCTAAAATTTGGACACAGGAAACTAGATTCCAATACGAATCAAACCCAAAAAGAAGCAGCTCGATCGAACTTACGGATCAAAAGTTATAAGTCTCGCAAGCATGCTGTGACAGAACTTGACGAAAACTGATCTAATCAAAACTTGTATATTAATCAAGAACGACAAAAGATTAATCAACTAAACTTTGAGGAACTCTAAATCAATACCCCAGAAAGATTTTTGATGGATCAAATCAAGATAAAACTCAAAAAACAAAAACCAATCTAAAATTAGAACAAGCATGCAAACAAGAACCAAAACAGAAAACACTGTAGCAACGCGTGCACTGCAGCTTCACGATTACTGTAGCACGCAAAGGATCTGTAAGAATTGATCTTTATTTTTTTTTGTCTAAAGTACTCCAATCAAAAGAGTACAAACCCTAAAGCTCTGATTGATGCCCTTCAACAGGAGACAACCCCTCATACTTAAAGGAGCAAAACACAAGGAATCATGAATACAATTCCTACTCCTAATCCTAGAAGGAGTCCCACTCCTAATCCTAGAAGGAGTATGTATTCAACACAATTCCACTTGGCCCAACCTGGCCAAATAAAGCTCTTGCACGCATGTGACAACTCAGCCATACTCACGTGACTAACAACTCTTGCACGCGTATAGCCATCATGTCATACTCACGTGACTAACCATTTTTCATGTGCACCATTCTCTTAGCCCGAACTAGGGCTGGAAAAAAAGCTCGTGGCTCGTGGCTCGGCTCGGGCTCGCCCGAGCCTGGCTCGGCTCGCACAGGCTCGTGGCTCGGATCGAGCTCGAGCCGAGCCTGTTTTTCAGGCTCGCAAAAACACCGAGCCGGCTCGGCTCGGCCATGAGTCTCATGAGCCGGCTCATGAGCCAAATTGGCTCGGCCCAAATTTACACAGGAATTTAGTATGACTAATGACTTATATTTTTAGGAAAAAGATGATGAAGATGATGTTGAGACAATTCCATTTCCTACAAGTGTGATAGAAAGCAACTAAGCAACTACTATTATTTAGTAGTAATTAGTAAGTTAATATTATTCACTGCAAATACATGAATTATTGTATAAATATTTAATTTTCTGATAAAATGTTCTGGCTCGGCGAGCCAACGAGCCGGCTCGCGAGCCGAGCCCGAGCCGAGCCGAGCCGGTTTTTTGGGCTCACCTCAGGGCCGAGCCGAGCCTGGCTCGGCTTGCCATTGGACCGAGCCGCACCGAGCCGAGCCGAGCCGGGCTCGGCTCGGCTCGTTTCCAGCCCTAGCCCGAACGTCCCGCATGACATCCTTCACCACTAAGACATCGGTTCCTCCATGAACCTAGTCTCGAACCTCAGTTCCTCCATGAACCTAGTTCCGGTCCCGTCATCGATCACGTTCGCCCTCGAGCAACACCTGCACATGAACAAACCACAAAACGATTCCGAGCACATGTCTGTGACTTGACTCAACATTAGTCCATGCAAATACTCACACGAGCATTGCATAAGTTCACTTCAAAACAAACATCATGAAATTCTCACGAATTTCATAATCTCAAATTCAAACCAAAATTCAATTTCAAAATTGCTCAAAACCCTAATCGAGCAAAAGACCATTCACGCCGGACCAAACACCGGTCCGGCGCAACTCACGACGGACCAAAATGTCGGTCCGGCATACATGTGAAAGTCTCTGTTACTTGTTAAGTTGATCCAGCGCAAAAACACGTTCAAAACAACGTTCACGGCGGACCAAAAAATATTTGGTCCGGTGTATACGTGAAAACAGCCGTCAAAAACCAGTTCACGACGGACCAAATTTTTGATCTGGCGTACATGCAAAATCAACACTCAAAAATGCATTCACGAGGGACCGAAAATTTGGTCCGGCGTGCACGATCCGGCGTAACATAGAAGCTTACTCTTTTTGAAGAATTTGGTCCGGCACAAAATCATTTAAACCACGTTCACGCCATACCAAAGAAAAATTGGTCCGGAGTACATGTAAAATGGTCCAGCGTAAAACCCTAGATTTCACGTTCACGGTGGACCAAAAGTTTGGTCCGGCGCAAACACAAAAACCGGTCCGGCGCCAAAGTGAAATCGGGCCTCAAAAGCATGTTCACGGCAGACCGAATATTTAGTCCGGCGTAGATGCGAGAAACGATCCGACGCAGATGGGAAACTTACTGTTTTTCCAAGTTTGGTCCGGCGCATGCAAAAGCACAAACACATTTGCAAATTCAATTCTAAACCAATTTTTCATCACATGATTTCACAATGTCCCCCTTGATGAAAACATTGGCAACACCACTTAGAATTGAACATTTAGCATTCACTTCACAAAAGGATTTTTGAACAGACCAAGGAATCTCCCCCTTTGACCAATATGCAAAGTAAAAACTCTCCCTGGGTAAGAATACAAAAAATCTCCTCATAAGAAGAAAAATGTGTGTGAATGTGCAATGTGACCAAAAAATTCCGAAATTCTCCAAACTTCTCCCAAAATTCTCAAAATTCCAAAAACTTCTCTCCTTTTTTCCTTAAACTTCTCCCCCTTTGACAATGGATTCATCAAGAGTACAAAAGAGAGGACAACATGTTCAAAATTTTCCCTGTAGCAATGATTTCACAAGGAGAAACAAAGAAGTGCCAAGATAGGAAAAGATGAGCTCATTTGATCATATAACCTTATATATCACATAATATGCAAAAATACATGAACTTGATGTGATTTTAACAAGTTAGGGAATGACATGCATCTCAACCTCAATTCAGTTAACTATAGCCAAGTACTAAGCAAGACCTTAGCAGAAAAAAGCAAGGCTCAAAACTGAAATAACTAACAACTCAGGGCGAGTAAGTAGTTTCAACTCCAATCTAGTAGACCAATTTAATCTTTAAACAATAAACTGCATGTGGCATGCTTGAAGCATACATCTTGTCTTTGAGGGAATGACATGCTTGAAGTATACATCTTATCTTTTTAGAGGAAAACATGTCTGAAGCACATAACTTGAAGCTTTTGTTTTTAATAACCCTTTTTTTTTACTGATTCCCTTTTCTTTTACTTTTTCTTTGATTGTAAACATGCAAAAGTGATTAAAAGGTCTTATGAAAGAGTAAAGTTGAAAGCACACTTGCTCCATAGCCCAAATTTGTCAAGAAGATTCAATATCAAGCCTAGAAAAATAAGATATCACAGAGTATTTAGCTATAGGTAGTCAGTCCAAGGAATTCCACAATGTCATTTTTAGTTCAAGTAAGACAATTTAGATTATCATATATTAGCTCAATTACATAATATATAAAGAAGTATGATAAAGTAAGCTCATCAAGTGAAAGAACTTGGCAAGGAAACCCCCCATCAAAATAAACCCATTGGATGAACAATCCCAAGTTCTCCCCGAATAAAAGCAAAACAAGAAGAAGACAAATGTTTTATGAAAATGTCTGCCAATTGATGTTCAGTATCCACATGGTGAAGCACAATATTTCCTTTTTCTACATGATCTCTAAGAAAGTGAAATTTGATGTCAATATGTTTTGTCCTTAAATGTTGCATAGGGTTTTTAGCAATGCAAATTGCACTAGTGTTATCACAAAAGACAGGAACACTATCCAGATTAACCTCATAATCTTTAAGTGTAGCTACTATCCAAATAATTTGAGAACAACAACTAGCAGGAGCCACATATTCAGATTCAGCAGTTGATTGTGCAACAGAAGATTGTTTTCTAGATGACCATGTAATAAGAGAATTGACCAAGAAATGACATGTACCAGATGTACTTTTTCTATCAATTCTACATCCTTCAAAATCAGCATCAGAGAAAGCTCTTAAACTAATGCATGAGGAAGCAGAAAGCCAAATGCCAAAATCTTGAGCACCATGGAGATACCTGAAAATTCGCTTGATAGCTTGTCGATGGGAAGCACGCGGGGAAGCTTAAAAATGAGCACACAAGCACACAACAAACTCCAATTCATCCTCAACAGCATCATCATCATCTTCATGAACAAAGATACTCTCCCCTTGAACATATGCACATGTACCTGCACCATTTGGACTAGTTGAAAGTGCATCTAAGCACTTATGTTGTTTTGGTGATTAATGATAAATGATTAATGACAAACGCATGTAATGTCAATCAATGTAATTGTACAAATGCTTAACAAAAGAAAAACCTCTAATATGTTTATATTGTTATGAGACTAACATGTTTATTGCCTAGTTGAATATTAGTCTCATCTATTTTAGAGGAAAATCAATTGGGATGGTTAAGCAAAAATGAGGTATGCAATCTCGGTATTCCTTCCATATTTGTCATTGCATTCTTCTTTAGCAAATGCATATTAAACTCTAAGTAACTTGTTGATTTCATATGTGCACATTGATTCATGTCATAATTGCTTGTGCATATATATATTCATTTGAGTTCATTATGTGCTTTGTTTTTAATATGCTTGTGTTAACTAGAGTTAAACTTCATTGCTTCATATTGACTTGGTGCATACATATCTTAGTTGTGTATCTTCTAATGCACCTCTCTTAGTGAAGTTTAATCTAGAATTGGATCACATTATTTACTCTCATTCCAAATATTGTTTGCACATGTGTAATTCGTGTATATTCTATCATGTGCTTCATTTAAGCAAAGTCTGTTGTCCTTGCCATGATTTAATTGATTCTTCACATTGGCAATTATCTCTCTAGTGCAGTTAGATCAATCATATATTCATCATGATGCACTTAGCAGAGAATATTTCTATTGTCAAGTGTTTCCATTCATATTGTGCTTCTTGATATGAAACACTTGTTATTATCAATCTATTCAATATATCTTTTAAGCTTGTGGGACTAATATGTTTGCTGAGTGCTTTGATAAGAGTTAGGTCCCAAAGTTATGTGTATGATGACCAAGATGGTTTGAAGGATGACAAGCGAGTCAAAGTCAAATAAGACGGCGGTGTCACCAAGAGCTGAGCACTAAGTCAAGAGCGACTTGGCGTGAGGATCGTCTGGGGGATGATCGAGGTCAAGGTCGGAGAGGACGAGTCTCATGAGGTGAATCGCGTCGAGGTTGACAAGACGAAGGGCGTCATCAATCTTTGTGGAAGCGTCATCATGCACCGTGCATCCAAGAAGTCGGCATGCACGCTAAGTGTAAGACTTAGATTTTTGTGTTTAAATTTGAGTCTAAGGATTGCCGTACTATTAAGAGGGATGCAATCGTTGAAATCACTTAGACATGTCTCAAGTGCTCAAAGTGGTCTATCCTTGTCTAAGGTTGAGAAACCCTAGTCACACCTTGTTCACCTAGGTGTAGGTGGGTTGGTGTGAGGGAGAGAAATGGTGTTGGTGGTGCCGGAAAGCGAGAGTTTGTATGTGAAAGTTATGCTCAAAATACCAAACTGGACAGAATTGAAGGATTAAAGCTACGCGAAGGAAAAGAAAGATCAGCAACTAAAACATGGACTCTAATGGATCAAAACCTAACAAAACTCACTAAAATAACAGATTGAAACTAAAGGTTGAATTTTTGTGGAGTAGTTTTCAATTTAGGAAAGAAATCAAAAACTAACCTAAGGCACTGATATTCTCACCGATCAACTGAAGCTCTGATACCACTTGATGCAACACTGGGTGTCCCGATCTTTCGATGAGAATGATAACCTTCGATTTGGGTGGAGACGACTTTGACGATCCGACTACAACGTACAACGACGATGCGCCTTAGCAATCGCTAAACCAACTCCAAATGGTTATTGACCTTGTCGTGGGCACGATCAACCTGATCACGAAGATCAATTCCTGCAAGCAATCGAAGAACAAGCAAGAACAAGGCAAAAGCAATCTAAAATTGCAAATATAGATGAAGTATTGAAAAGTTGGGGTTCCAATACAAGGAACTTGTTAGGCGGCCGTTGAGCACGTCTAAAAGACTCAAATAGTAGCAAAAGGCTAAACTATCAAATAACCAAAACCCAAGTTATTTTGGGGGACTCCCTAGCTATTTATAGGAGAAACAGGAGGCCAAAACCAGGCTTGGGGCGTCCAAAACACCTCCATGGCCGAGTAGGACTCCTATTCCTAGTTTGACTCGGATTTGGAAAGATGACCGAACTTGTTTTGCAGATTCCTGTTGACTCGTAAGGAATTTGGAGGTGGGTCCGGATCCGTTGGAAAGAGGAAGTCGAAACCTTTCAAACCAGTACTCATAGACCTCAAACACCCTTGTGGATCAAAAGTTATGGTCGTTTTAAGTTGGTGCTGTCCTGGAGGCCGAATCCGAGTTGAAGTTGTGCACCGGAAGAATTGGCTTCATGCTTGATTTTTGGGAGTCCTTCTCCTTGGTTCCTAAGGACAATAAAATCATCACAAGGATTAAATAGCATTCCATTCATTAAATTATTTGTATGCAACCCGAGGAACGCATTCACTTGGCAATTGAATTGACGTGCGCGAGCTCGAGTAATTGGCCCTTGTATGACATTGTTGGTTTCAATTGGGTTTGTAGACATGGCCGTATCCATGGTAGTGATGTCCTCATCATCCTCCCCTTCTTGCATTTGAGTCATCCTCGACTCAAGTTCGTCATCTTCTCCCAAGTATGGCTTTAGATCTGATAATTGAGTTGACGGGCTCGAGCTCGAGTCAATGGTCCTTGAACCGACGAAGATGTAGAAGGATGGCCAAGGTGGGGGTATACGAATGGTCCTTGAGCTCGAGTCAAAGGTCATAAAGCCATGCAGATGGAGCCATCGTAGTAGATGTATACGAAGTAGAGGATGCCGTGAAGTGTCGCCAACTTAATGGTCCTGGCCAAGGTGGGGGTCGATGAAACTATGCGGTTGATATAATTGCAGCAACACTTGGTGATGACAATATGTATGCAGTATTAGTTCTGTCCATGATGAGCATGGTCTCATCATCGTCCCTTTCTTGAAGTGGAGTCGTCCTCGACTCCTTCATATTGTCCTGCAAAATGTTAGTAATGACAGGAAACAAAGCAATATGCACATTTGCAATGAAATCAATGGATCGAGAATTTCTATCAACCGTATCCTCCTTTTCTTGAAAACTATCATGTGACTTGTGAATGGAACCAAATGTACTTGGTCTGACATGATTAGTGATATGGCAATTATTAAATTGATGACATTGTTGCATTGCAAACGGAGGTTTAAAATCTGAACAAATGTAAACTCGATGTGCTTTATACTCTCCTTTCTCACTATTTTTGCCAATAACATAAAAGATATTTCGCAATAACCATGACAAATCAGAATGTACAAAAAGGCTCTCCTCTAAATAATTCAGATCACAAGGAACGTCAAATTCAATGTAGCCTAATGTATATAAAGAAGACATCAATTGCAACTCATTATTTTCGCTTGTGATGTGAATGACATGTTTATTTTCAGCATAAGTGTCTAGTGTGTTAACAATGGTGACATGCCCATTTGCTAGTTGTGTCATGGATATAAGTGAAGTATTATCACACAACTCTTCTTTATCACAAGAAATAGCAAGCAAATCATCTTGTAACAAAGCAAAATCAGCAATTGGTTCCACTATTAGTTGCTCTACGATAGCATGATTTGTGGATAGTTTTTGCTCTTCAAAATTATCTTCTCCATGTGTAAAGTCCATACCTGTTACATTACCTTGTAAGTTCTCATCAGCTGTTGTAGGTGTTTCTTCAACTATTATCTCTTCACATATACATGGGGTAGTACTGATCATTTCTTTCTCCATATGCTCTTCTACATCATTCTCTCGATGGTGCTCACTTTTCTGCAAAATGTTAACTACAAAAGAAGGTGCAACAATGGGCGCCTCAAATGAAGCTAATGATTCTTTCAAGGATTCAGCAAGCATATTTTCAACTCTATAAGCACATACAACCAATTCTGAAAGAGAACTATATGTTTCATCAATAAGAGCATCTTGAATTTCTTGATTAAGTCCACGTATGAACCTAAGCTCTGTTGCTTCTTCACCTTCATCTAAACCACAACGCAACAAATGATTTTGCAATCGTTCATAGTATTCCTTAACGCACTTATTTCCTTGTTTCAAGCATTGGAGTCTAGTATATAAAAATTCGATTATGATATTCAAGAACATAATCAATTCTCATAAGTCTTTTCATGGCCTTCCAATTTTTAGGTTTTCTCTCTTTTCTACAAATATGTTTCCACCATGTTAATGCATATTCATTTAGCACACTAGCAGCAATCCTAATCTTTTCATTTTCAGACAAATCATACTTGCCAAATTCTTTGTCTACTGCTATCTCCCAATTAATATAGGCATCAGGATCATAATGACCATTAAAAGGAGGAATGGCGAATTTAACCTTATCTAGGGAATCATCATCAACATGTACCTGAGCATGTAGTATGCCATTTTTGTTGCTTAGAAGATGAGGTAGAGGATTGGAAGTTCCGGGGGCAGTACCTGCAAGCGTATCAAGTCTAGACAAAATAGTAGCAAGATTAGTGTTAGCAACTCTTTGAGCGGTCTCGATAGACCAGAGGCGGTCTTCTTGCAGTGACATTCTAGCAACAATTCCCTTTGCGCGTGGAGAGTGATGCATCGAATCCTCATCACCTAACATGGTTAGTAGAAGACAAGAAAACAAACTCACATTTATAATTTTCTATCACTACGTAGGATGTGGTGAAAAGTCACTCAACTCTCAAGTTTTGACCAAAGCTCTTACAAGTTCTTACCATGCAGCGGGTGTTGCCGGCCGTTGGCGTTGTCAAAAGTTCTCCGAAGCTTGGATAAAGCGATTGCCAAGGGACCAAACAAATGTACGAGATAGGATGTGGAGCTTGGATAGGCAATATTTATTTCCTATGCAATTTGATAATTCTAGTTATTGTAATGATAAGTAATGATCCAAACTAGAATTCACAAGCCCTAGTTGCCGATCTCAAAGATATAAGTGAATTTGAAGGCAACACACACGCAAAGATAATGGCACTTATGCAATCAAGGAATGAGCTATAAAATATAAGTGATGCACTAAAAGCTCTATTGCATAAGTCGTAGAGAGACGCTAACTTATTGTTTTGAGAATGTAAAAAGGGCACAAGATTGCTCACTAATTAATAAATTGCACAATATAAAAAGTAACAAACACAAATTAGGGTTTTGCTCAATGTAGTGTGACCGGCCACAATTTTCTTTTTCTTTTCCTTTTTTTTTAGCCTTTTGGCTCTTTCTCTTTTCTTTCTTTTGGTGACTTTCGGCCAACACTAGTATGAACAAAGTTTTGGAATCCCTAACTCGGTGTCACAAGATAATATGATATGATAATTGAAGATTGTGCAATGTATCAAGTAGAGCAGCCCTAAGCAATATCAACAAGCTAGTCTCAAATAGGATCAAAGTGTTCACAAAGGATGAATTGGTTCCCAAAGGTAGGTGTACTGATGTTTTTCTAGGGCAGCAAACTTGTTGCCTAGATTAATGTTTGAAGATCACCGAATTTGATTGTTTGACTGTGGAAGGAATTGAAGCTTATATCCTCAGCTTTCAATAGAGTGCAAGAACACAAAAATCCGAGTTTGTATGTGAAAGTTATGCTCGAAATACCAAACTGGACAGAATTGAAGGATTAAAGCTACGCGAAGGAAAAGAAAGATCAGCAACTAAAACATGGACTCTAATGGATCAAAACCTAACAAAACTCACTAAAATAACAGATTGAAACTAAAGGTTGAATTTTTGTGGAGTAGTTTTCAATTTAGGAAAGAAATCAAAAACTTACCTAAGGCACTGATATTCTCACCGATCAACTGAAGCTCTGATACCACTTGATGCAACACTGGGTGTCCCGATCTTTCGATGAGAATGATAACCTTCGATTTGGGTGGAGACGACTTTGACGATCCGACTACAACGTACAACGACGATGCGCCTTAGCAATCGCTAAACCAACTCTAAATGGTTATTGACCTTGTCGTGGGCACGATCAACCTGATCACGAAGATCAATTCCTGCAAGCAATCGAAGAACAAGCAAGAACAAGGCAAAAGCAATCTAAAATTGCAAATATAGATGAAGTATTGAAAAGTTGGGGTTCCGATACAAGGAGCTTGTTAGGCGTAGTTGAGCACGTCTAAAAGACTCAAATAGTAGCAAAAGGCTAAACTATCAAATAACCAAAACCCAAGTTATTTTGGGGGACTCCCTAGCTATTTATAGGAGAAATAGGAGGCCAAAACCAGGCTTGGGGCGTCCAAAACACCTCCATGGCCAAGTAGGACTCCTATTCCTAGTTTGACTCGGATTTGGAAAGATGACCGAACTTGTTTTGCAGATTCCTATTGACTTGTAAGGAATTTGGAGGTGGGGCCGGATCCGTTGGAAAGAGGACGTCGAAACCTTTCAAACCAGTACTCATAGACCTCAAACACCCTTGTGGACCAAAAGTTATGGTCGTTTTAAGTTGGTGCTGTCCTGGAGGCCGAATCCGAGTTGAAGTTGTTCACCGGAAGAATTGGCTTCATGCTTAATTTTTGGGAGTCCTTCTCCTTGGTTCCTAAGGACAATAAAATCATAACAAGGATTAAATAACATTCCATTCATTAAATTATTTGTATGCAACCCGAGGAACGCATTCACCTGGCAATTGAATTGACGTGCGCGAGCTCGAGTAATTGGCCCTTGTATGACATTGTTGGTTTCAATTGGGTTTGTAGATATGGCCGTATCCATGGTAGTGATGTCCTCATCACTTTGTGTGGAAGGCCACCGAAGGTTTGTGAAGGTCCGATTCCGCCTCCGCAAGGAAAGGAATCAAAGAAGTGAAGACCGGCGAGTGCATTGTGCAACACTGGGAGGAAGAGGGTTGAAAGAGACCCCAGCTCAAGTGTGACCGAGCCACCTCAACGGAGACGTAGGATCCCCTCAAGGATCCGAACTTCGGTATAAAATCTTCGTGTCTCCTTCCTTACTTCGGTTTCCTCTTTTGCTCATCCGCTTAATTTTCTTTCGATTCTTGTGATTAGATCAATTAGATTGTGTCTACTGCATCTATTCTTGCTTGTATCCTTACTTTGTTGCAGTAGAGTAATTTGTATCTCTTGAATCGAAGAAGTAATTAATTTTGTTGCACTCTCTCTGTTCTGACCGAAACAGGCAACCCGGAGTATCCGGTATATTGATCCGGAGTATCCGGACATAGGAAGTATCCGGACTAAATATCCTGAGTCTCCGAGTTGGTATCTCGGCTGAATTGTTTAAGTTGCAAAACTTAATTATCCCAATTGCTTCCGCATTATCTCTGATAGATTAATTTAAATTGGGTATAATTTTGTAATCGCCTATTCACCCCCCCTCTAGGCCGACATCCCGGTCCTTTCACTAGTGCCTTTTGCGAAAAAAGATGTGGAAGAAGCATCTTCAAAAATAACACTTTCAGCACGAGATGCACGAGTGAAGGAGAACCAAAACTTATCACCGAACATGTGGCGTGAGCATACAGAATCTACTAGCTATATGTTCTCCTTCCTCGCGTGAGAAGCCTACATAGAAGCAAAAAATGTCGAGGCCTCGTTACTAGGGTTAGAAATAAGATGTTTAGGAATCCAGTACTGAGACATACGACGCACAACAGTAGGCACAACACGAGAAATTTTATGCACAAAATCAGATTTGCCTTTTCCCGTGTTTCTAGGAACAAAGGTGTTTTCATCACTCTAGGTGCATGAGATGTAAAATGTGCTTTGCTGAAATTTGACCTAGCCTTAGTCATTTCCTTCTTTTGTTGTTTGGCTAGTCTAAAGCAAAAATCTACTAAGTGTCCATCTCTACCACAATGAGTGCAAGTGTACTTGACATGATGTTTAGCTTTAACAGTAGAAGCACATTTTGCATTTATCATAGTAGAAGATAAAAAACCACCAGATTAAAAAGCAATTTTCTTAGGCTCATTAGGAAACTCAATTTTGCAAGGAGTCTGAACAACAGTGCGAGGTTTAGTTTCATATGAAGCATGAAGATCAAAACCTAAACCTTTCTTGTTTGAGCTAACCTTAGATTGATCCAAAATCATGTTCAACTTTTTCTTGCCATTAGTGAATCGTTCCAAAGAACTTTGCAAGTAATCAACTTTCTTAGCAAGAGTTAAACAATTGTTGCAAGGAATATCAACCTTCCCTTTTTGCTTATGACAAGTTGAGCATGAAAGAACCTCGTGTGTAAGCAGATCATCAGTCAATTGAGAAACCCAAGCATTTGCATCTTTCAATTTCAATTCAAGAGTTGAGCATTTAGAACAAGAAGTTGTATCATGCAAAACAATGGTAGAACAATTAGCATGTTTAACAAGTTTCTCATTTTTCTCATTTTCAGCATTCATTTGCTCTAACAAGGAAGCATGTTCTTTCCTAAGTGAAGTAAGCTCACTCCAAATTAAGTCACATGATTTGCAAGCATCGTCATCTGGAATCAAAGATCTAAGTCTAACAATTTCAGTATTTAATGATTCCACAATAATATCATGTTTCTTAATTTTCTTGTCACATTTATCAAGCAATTTACCAAGACGAGCAACACAATAGCTAGTTCATCATATGAAGGATCTACCTCATTGAAGTCGTTGTCATGATCATCCTCGGTGAAGCTATCGCTGCTTTTGGCCATGAGACACAACCCCGTCAACTCATGCTTGCTTGGAGTTGCATCGTCCTCGCTGCTCTCCGAATCCACATCGCTCAATTTGACTTGTCCAAGAGAGGAAAGAACTCGTTGGACAACTTTACTGTTGATGAAGCTCTTTTTCTTTTTATCATTTAATGAGAACTTCTTCTTCTCTTTTCTTTTATCATTGTCCTTCTCCTCCTTTGATGCTTTACCTGCAAGTTTAGGACAATTTAGACGAATATGGTTGAGATCTCCACACTCATAGCATCTTGGAGGACCACCACCACCTCTCTTCCTCATTCTCACATTCTGCAAAGCTTTTATTAAAGTGAGAAGAGAGTAGTGACAAGTCTTCTTCTGGGAATTGCTCAATCTATTCATTGGTTAGTGAAGACAAGAAAGACAAGGCAAAACTTAAAGAAGCATTATTATGAGACATGCTAGATTGTGAGGTCAAAGCAATTGACTTGTGATCATTCTTCCTAGCAAGAACATCCAACTCATGAGTTTTCAACTTAGAATAAAGAATATCTAATGTAAGTGTACTCATGACAATAGATTTTCTAATGGATGTAACTCTCATCTCCCAAATAGACATGTCTAATGCACCAAGCAATTGTTTAGCATTAGCAGCAGCATCAAAGCTAACTCCAACAGGACGCAAATTGCTAAGAATTTTATTAAAGTGTGCAAAGAAATCATCTAGCGACTCACCAGGCTTCATCTCAAATTGCATGTATTCCTTTTTGTAAAGATCTTGACGAACCTCTTTGATAGTATTAGAACCCTCATGGTAATCACAAAGAGATTTCTATACCTCATATGCAGACTTGAGATGGATCACACGGTCAAAGTCACTGCGTCCTGAGCCTTAGATGATCAATTTGCGTGCCTTGCTATTTGCTTCAACATGTGGACGATTTGCGTCATTGACGTTGTCGTTCTCAGGGACTTGATATGGCTTGTAAACCTTCTCCCAAATTGTGAAGACCTGCACTTGGATGAACGCCTCCATCTTGGGCTTTCAAAACTGAAAATCAACACCATCGAATACACACGGTTTTGTCGAATAACGATCCATTAATCTAATCATCGGTTAAGATAGATTAGAAAAAACTTGCTCTGATACCACTTGTAGGATCGAAGTATACGAATATAGCAATCAGAGGGCGAGTGAATGATTGTGCGGAAGCTAAAACCAAAATTGTGATTTATTAAAAATTCACCCCAAAACGGAACCAAATAATTGCCTCGTATTCGACAAAAACATATTGACAAACGTTTGGTACCCGTAACGTCTCCTGACCGCTAAACCAACTCCGTACTCGGATTGGGGCCAATTAATCGGCAAAACTCGTGAGGAGTGTACATGCCAACTGATTGATCCCAACTCGAGCTTCCCGCAACCGCGTGCATTGTACTGGTTCCCTGGATCAGTAGCCCAGTACCCACGTGTTGTCATACAAGACAGGTCTCAACTATGCAAGAGTAAATATATTACACATGAAAGGTAACGTTATTACATTAGTTTAACTTTACAAGTCTCGCCCTACAGCCGGCACAAGTCCAAAAGAATCATCCAACGCCAGCGGAAACTCCAAAAGAAAAACACGCAGTGTGCCTCCACCCTCGAACAATCGATCGAAGGAAACCAAGCTAAGCCCGGTAGAATAAATCGGCGTCATCATTGACTATGACTAAATGCAGTACATCTGCATCATTACCGCTTCTTCTCCTTCTGACCAAAGTCCGTTAGAGCAAACGGTGAGTACACGTATGTACTCGCAAGACTTTAGTGTATGGAATGTATACATATAAAATGTAGGTTAAATCAATGAATAATAGGTTACTACACTAGTCTTTTGAGCACAAAGCGATTTTGCTTGCAATATGATAATAGATTCACATTCGCATTTTTACAAAAGAAGTCAAGAAAACATTTCAAACAATTAATAATAGATAAACCATTAACCAAATCAACCATCCAACCATTCCTTTCACCAAAACAACCAACCACCACCTTATCCGAACCCAAGATCCAAACACACACCCGACCAACACAATCTAACCTCGAAACCCATTTTCCCGTAAGTCAACCTGCACCCAAAATCTATACTTGATAATACTTTCCAAGCTGCTCATGACCGTGAGCACGGCTAATCGATTAGTTTATTTATCTCTGCGAGAGGCGTAATTGTACCCACATGACACGTTCTAGCAATCATGTCCTCCATGCCTCGCGATACCAAGTACCCGATTTGCTAGACAAAGGACGGAACCTTTCGAGAGATTGGAGTTCTAATCCTGCACTGCCCTAACGTGCATTCCTAACTACAGCCACAGAGGCCGCCAGTGGTTCCCATAGGCACCCACTAGCCCACGACCTCCCTGTAGTAGGCATTACCGTTGTATTGGGTAAACTTTCCTTCGATGCCTCGACAAGAAAGTCCCTAGAATGCACCGACACCACAAGTGCATCCAATCCTCTTTGCCCTCCAATAATGCAGGGTCAGATCCCTTTTCCCCGTACTAGGCTGAGGCCATCCCACACTGGCACATGTGGTTGCACGTATTACACCCAGTAAATAGCTCCAAGTTCGGTCCTTAGGGTGACTCAGGCGAGATCTTCCAAACCCACTTGCTATGGCCACAGAGGATCGACACTAGCGGCCCCACCGAGCACACACTAGCCTTCAACCTCCCCATAGTAAGGGACCAACTGAGACCAAACCACTCCAAACCAGCCAACGGCCTGACAACCAATCCGAACCCGAAACCAGCCTACCAACCGGAACCACTACCCGGCCAAATACCACCACCTCCGAACCACCAAACATCTCGCCCGGTCTAAACTCTCCAAGTTTTTCCATTTTACTCACGCAACCATTCCCTTTTTTCAACAAAACCCCATATCCACTGATTCCAACCTGACACCAATCACCTATCCTAATAGTTCCAGGAGTTTATGAATAAGAACGTCATGATCTCCTGCAACCAATTCTACTGCTGAACTAAGCATATGCGACTATTATTCTTTAATACCCTCTGACACTTACTAACGTGTCTAAATTATTCCTAAGTCTATCAAGGATTGCATATTCGGATTAAATTGAGGTAATCCAACAATTTCTGGTTTAACTACTGCTTCCCACAAATTATCACTTTTAATAAACTTATGAGCATGCATAATAGTTTTGGCAATCAAAAATAAGAATTTGCAAATATGGGATTCAAAATGGTCAAGGAGGTGCTTGCCTGTCTGCTCTTCGGTGAAATCGGTCTCCGGGACGTAGTCGGGATCGTCGGCGACGTTCGAAGTGTCTACGTCTACACGAAAAGCAACAAGACCAAAATCATCGATCAAAATAGGCAAAGAAGCAATCAAAATCCAAAAAGAAGCGAAAACGGAAAACGAGAACCTAGACGGAAAAAGAGAGTCTAAACTTTCTCCCAGAGGCCGGCGATCTGCATTGTTGGGGCGGTAGTGCCGCTCTCTGGCCGGCGATCTGCAGCTCTGTAGCCGATAGTGCTGCGAGTCACTCGGCGATCTGCGCTGAATTGCCCGGTAGTCTGCTGTCGAGATCGAAAGGGTTGCTCTCTGGAAAATAACGACGCCTTAAGTCCGGTAGTCTGACCCTCGGCATCGCCCTCACCCAGCGGTAGTGCTTAGGTCGCCGAGACCAAAATCCAAAAATTGAGATTTTGCACACTAGCCCCTAACTTCGACGTAAGTGCATGGATAGGTTCCTGAGGACCCATGGGACTTATTTACGCATGTTTCGTCAAGTTCGAGCCTCGTTCGCTCAAAATCTCACTTTTCGGATCCTTTCTCTCCGATAAAGACGCAGCGGATTTCGCAACACGCACACTAGGCCCAATAGAACACTAGGGTCCTTCGAGATCTAAATCTTGATGGAACCTCAGAAAGACACTATTAGACTTCTAATACCCGAAAACCCAAATATACTTTCCGAATCCCACTTTCGTCCCGAATCGAGTTCAAACTCGATTCTCCCACAAGAAACGACTTACGAGGCTCTAAGAAAACATCCGCATGTCATTTCCCCGACTTCCCGGAGTTAGGGTTTCGAAAGGAAAGGGCTCCGAGAATTCGAGAAATGGCTTCTTGCAGCGAATGAGCCCAACGAAGCGTAGATCAGGGTTACAGAAACTACTCGATCACGCGGAAGGATTCTTCTACCCTTGACCTAGGTTTAACTACTCGGAAAACGACTATGCACCACAAAAACTAGGGTTTCTAGAGTTTAACTAGGACGTAAAGAACGATTACAAGTCAAGGAAGAGCTAGGGTTTGCATCTGCACCTAGGGTTTAGGTTTAGCTTCAAGCCCTACCTCTTGTGGAGTTCCTTGACAGCTTAGAGACGCTTCTCCACCCTTGCTCCTGCTCCCACACAGCCTCCTGGAGCTTCAACCGACTGGAGATGGCGAGGAGGAGGAGAGAGCTCCAATGGAGAGAGAGGAAGGAGAAGAGAGGAAGAAGGAGGAGAAGAGGAGGAGAAATGAGAGAGGAGAGGGAGAGGAGGTGCTCCCTGGTGCTTTTAGAGGCTGAGACGTGCACGCATACCGAGGCAAAGGGATAAACACGAGCACAGGACCAAAACACATCGCTCGTGGCGATCTGCTTCGGGCGGCCAGATCTTGCCGCTCGGCCGTAGTACCGCGAGCAAAAGTGCAGATCTTGCCGCCCGACAGCAGAAAACTCGGGGATTTTTATAGTTTTTGCGATGGTTCTCCAATCAACTAACTTGAGGACTGTTGGAATAGGTTCGAGGGGTCCTAGTAAAGGTTTTAAAACTTAGGTTTGGGATCTAGCTCTCACGATTTTAAATTTCACCCGATTTCGGATTCTGAGACTCCAATCGGGGAAAACAATCAAACGAAACGACAAAACCAAATTCAAGGGCAATTAACTCCAAATTCAAACTGGAAAACTTTACAGAGCACTAAACCACACTTAGTTAGCCTAATTAAGCTTAATTACAAACACGGGCGTTACAATCCTACCCCCCTTGGAATAATCTCGTCCTCGAGATTAACTAGACTCTGCGAAGAAAGAGGGGAACTCGATTCTAAGACAATCTTCTCGTTCCCAAGTGGCTTCGTCCTGGGTATGGTTACTCCACTGGACTTTGAGCATTCTGATGACTTGATTGCGAGTATGGCGCTCAGCTCCTTCAAGTACTTGGATCGGATGCTCGTGATACGATAGATCAGGCTGAAGATCAATCGTTTCCAATGGGGTAAGTTCTGTGGGCTTCCGAAGACATTTCTTCAGCTGCGATACGTGGAATACATTGTGTACCTCGGAAAGTTGAGGGGGAAGTTCAATCTGATAAGCAACTTCACCTTTCCTCGCAAGAATGCGGTACGGTCCGACGTAACGCGGCGCTAATTTCCCACGAACTTGAAAGCGACGAGTGCCACGTAGCGGCGACACTTTGAGATAGACGAAATCGTCTACATCAAAACTCAGCTCGCGACGACGAGTATCGGCATAACTTTTCTGTCTCGACTGAGCTTCTTTTAGTCGGTCCCGAATCAGCTTGACATGATCTTCGGCTTCTTGGATCACAACAGGACCGAAGAATTGTCTTTCGCCAACTTCAGACCAGAACAGAGGTGTCCTGCACTTTCTTCCGTAAAGTGCCTCGAACGGCGACATCTGGAGACTTGCTTGATAGCTGTTGTTGTAGGAGAATTCAGCAAAAGCTAAGCATTTCTCCCACTTCGTGTTGTAGGCCAACACACAAGCTCTCAGCATATCCTCCAGGACTTGGTTTGTCCTTTCGGTTTGGCCCTCGATCACGAGGATGGTACGTGTCTTTGAAAAACAACTTAGTACCAAGGAGTTCATGCAGGTTTTTCCAGAATCGCGACGTAAATTGGGTCCCACGGTCTGACACAATGACCTTAGGAACACCATGCAGTCGGACTATATGGTTCAGGTAAAGTTCTGCTAGTTTAGGCCCATTATAGGTGGTATGGACTGGAATAAAATGAGCCACTTTGGACAATCGATCCACGATTACCCAAATAGAATCATGACCACCTGATGATTTCGGCAGACCAGTGATAAAATCCATGCCGACTTCATCCCATTTCCACTCTGGAATTTTTAAAGGCTGGAGCAATCCCGCAGGGCGTTGATGCTCTGCCTTCACTCGCTGACACACATCGCAAATAGCGACAAATTCAGCGATCTCCTTTTTCATACCAGGCCACTAGAAACTTACACGGAGATCCTGGTGCATTTTCGTACTTCCAGGGTGGATCGAAAGAGGAGTATTGTGAGCTTCCTTCAAGATCAATTATTTGATCTCCTGGTCATTCGGAACGTACAATCGCCATCCACGCATGACCATCCCATCCGCTCTTTCCAAAAACTCCGAAGGCGCGCTTTCCTTCAAGCTGCGCTTAATTTCAGCCACTTTCTCATCAACGATTTGCGCGGCTAGAATTTGGGACTCAAGAGTGGGCTCTAAGGTTAGGGTTGCCACAAACCCTTCTTGAACCACTTCTAGGTTGAGCCTTCGAAACTCATCCATCAGTTGAGGTTGACTAACAAAAGTCGATGCACTAATGGCGTGCTGTTTGCGACTGAGGGCATCTGCAACCACATTAGCTTTGCCTGGATGATAATGGATTCCCAGATCATAATCCTTGATCAGCTCCAACCATCTGCGCTGCCTCAAGTTCAGATCTGGTTGGGTGAAGAAATATTTCAGGCTCTTGTGATCGGTAAATATCTCACATCTGTTTCCAGTGAGATAATGACGCCACAGTTTTAGAGCATGAATGATCACGCCAATTCCAAATCGTGGGTTGGATAGTTGGCTTCGTGAGGTTTCGGTTGTCGTGAAGCATAAGCTACCACCTTGCCGTCTTGCATCGACACAACCGAGACCCTCGACGCGAAGCATCACAAGAAATGTCAAAGCTCTTATGTATATGCGGCAAAACAAGAATTGGGGCGTAGTAAGTCTTTGCTTCAATTCTTGAAAACTTGCCTCACAAGTTGATGACCACTCAAATTTCTTTTCTTTTTTGAGTAGTTACACAGCGGTTTAGCGACTTTGGAGAAGTTCTCGATGAACCGTCGGTAATGCTTAAGCAAGACCGAGGAAACTTCGGATCTCGAGAACGATCGTGGTCGCTCCCAAGCAATTACATCCTGCACCTTACTTGGATCAATCGCAACTCCACCTCCGTAAAGAACATGCCCTAAGAATGCAACTTCTTTGAGCCGAACTCACACTTGCTGAATTTTGCGTAAAAGGCGGTGCTCGCGGAGTTTGTCGAGCACTAACCGCAAATGGAGCTCATGCGTTTCTTCACTTCTGGAGTAGATGAGGATGTCATCAATGAACACCACCACGAATTTGTCCAGGTATTCCATGAATACCTTGTTCATGAGGTTCATGAAAGTGGCAGGGGCATTGGTAAGACCAAAGGAAACCACTGTATACTCGTACAATCCGTAGCGAGTAGTAAACGCAGTTTTCTGAATGTCCTCCGGTCGGATTTTGAGTTGGAAGTACCCAAGCCTCAAATCGATTTTGGAAAAGATCTGAGCCCCGCTCAGTTGATCAAACAGATCATCGATCCGCGGAAGGGGATACTTATTCTTAATGGTGACTTCGTTCAACGAACGATAGTCGGCAACGACATGCTTGAAGATCGCCGTCCTTCTTCTTAACGAAGAGCACTGGACTACCCCATGGCGAAGAGCTAGGACGGATAAAACCCTTTGCTAGCTGCTCCTGGAGTTGCTTATTGAGTTCGATCAACTCATCCGAGGGCATCCGGTAAGGGCGCTTGGATATTGGTCTTTATTCAGGTAGCAAATCTATAATGAACTCCAAGTCTCTGCAGGAGGCAATCCGGCAATTCTTCAGGAAAAACATCGGGATACTCACAGACAACCGGTACTTGTCCCATCTCAAGAATAGACAAGGAATGAAGAGAGGGCTTTTGCACCGATAACGGGCTGGAGTTAAATTTGACTTGGATGCCAACTGGATTCACCAAGGAAATGGAACGTTCGGCACAATCGATGTGTCCTTGGTTCTTAGATAACCAATCCATCCCTAGGATTACATTAAGTCCAGGTGTATCGATCTGAATCAGATCTCCACTAAATCGCACTCCTTCAATCTCAATCGGGACTCCTAGGCAAATACACTGAGCCCGAAGGATCGAGCCAGGGAATGAACTAACATGTAATTGCCTAGCAAACTAGTCTTAATCCCTTGATCCTTAACGAACCTTGAAGACACAAAGGAATGGGAAGCTCCGAATCAAACAAAACCCACAGTAGGAGCCGAATGCACAAGAAACATACCGAGGACCACATCTGGTGCATTACTTGCTTCCTCATTGTTACCAAATTAAGGCGACCACTGAGCAGGACTCTGCCTTGAGCGAGAACCCGCTCGGCCAACTTTGATGACCACCACGTCCACTAACAGGAGCTTGAGGGACGAACCGAGCGCTTTGGTGAAGGGCGAGTCGGTAGGGGTCGGCGATGAGGGCAAACATTGGCAAAATGGCCAACTTTGTCCACATGCAAAGCATGAAAGCGGCGTCCCCTTTGTTGTCCTCCTTGCATCGCCCACCGCGGTTATGGGATTGAACCGCAAATTGAGAGGCACGAGGAACAGTCGTTGAGGTTTTGGAGGAGAAATAATTGATCGAAGCACTGACCTTCCCAGGCGAGACTTTGACCCGCACCGGCTGCTTTTGGGCCAACCACTTAGTTTCGATTTTCAGAATCGCCTTCGCCTTTGTCTTCCACCGAATCGCCTTATCCACTAGCTCTTGGAGATTTGGGAAATCAAGAGCTGCGGCGAATGTTTAACTTCATCATTCAAATGCTCCTGGAACCAAGCGATTTTCGGGCCTCGCTCGGAATCTCATCGGCGACATAACGAGTCGAGTAATTGAACTTATGCAGATAGTCCATAACGGACATGGACCCTTGCTTCAAATTATAAAATTCCCTCTTCTTTATCTCCATCAATTTGGAGGAATATGGACTGCACAAAAGCTTCTTTGAAATCTGCCCAAGTGGTAACTTGTCCAACAGGCGAATAGTCTTCAAAGCTGTTCCACCATCTTTGCCGCTCCTTGGAGATAATGTGCGACATACTAGACTTTCGTCATCCGTGCATCTAGCCAACTCAAGTTTATCTTCAATGTCGCGGAGCGATCGTCCGCGTCCAAAGGATCGATGGCCGTGGAGAAATTCGGTGGGTGAGTCCGTTGGAACTCTGCCCGAAGTGCAGGGTTGCATCGCTGCCACACCGCCAAAAGCAACGGCACCCGGATTCTCCGAATTCTGCACCAATCTCTCGAGTAAACGAATCTGCATCACCAGTACTTGGGCCATGGACGGAGGAGGAGGTAATTCCTCACTCTGCGCTTCCTGACGTCCATGTGCTGACGCCACTGGATCATTAGAATGCCGCGAAACATGGCTGTGGGATCCCTGCTGCGGCGGATCACGAAGTGAGGGGTTCGGCTCATCTCGCGCCGTACCCTCGGCCATAATCGCACGGACTGGCCGTCTCCTCGGCATCCTGCTTAACACAAGGTTCAACAACGTGAACAACAGGTGCCATACCAGAAATGAGACGACACAATGGGATTACTGCAGGATTCATATGCATTTGATAAGATTCGCAGCAACACAAGACAATGAAGCACGCATTGCAGCGAAAGGATTGCATACACGATAGATTTAAGGACGACGACAAAGCACGTCCTTGCGCGCTACAGCTGATTCATATTACATCATCACTCCCACTTAACACAAGTTCCCACCTAACCTCTCAGACAAAGCAAAAGTACATCACCGGCCGGCTCGTATCTACGACAAAGCGAGCTTGATTCACCTATTACACAAAGGACTCCTAAGATCCAGGTCTACACATCCCCACCATTCGGCGGGAGCATCGGAAGGGCCTGAGCTGCGGAAGAAGTAGATGACTCCACTTTGGGTACATCACTCGTACTCACAACCGCCAAAGACGAGGTTACGACCGGTCTTTGCACTCGGCGAGGCTCCAGGTGCACACCGAGACGCGACGGCGGCCGCCGCCTGACGGACATCCTGGCATTGCGGGAGACCCGACGGTAGGATCCGTAAGGGCGAGGAAGCTCCTCTGCCGGCTCAAGCTCATCGTGCTCCCCGTAGATCATCTCGGTGGTGAAGAAGCCATGGTTGACGAACGGTGCCATATGGCTCTCTAGCTCGGAAATACGACGGCGAGCGACCAGGAGCTCGTCCCGAAGGTGAAGCAGGTACCTATCAACAGCTCGCACGTACCCAACCTGCCAAGCTTCCACTATATCCATCAGTGGATTCACCTGTGCATAGAGGTTTGCCTGGCCATCCGGCTCACGAGAGGGACAACTCGGAAACATCTGCGACAGCTCGGGAAGGTCGAAACGGAGTCGAAGGATTGCCACATACGCCCCATCTAGCAACGCTGCGAGAGGACTCGGAGCTGTGCCATAGTAGAGACGTGTCTGCTCTCCTGCAAGACGACCTCGAATGGTGACCTCTGCCACATAGAGAGAGGATGCTGGGCTAAGTCCAGCGCTTGAGATCATATACTTTGGTGGCTCAGTGAACCCAACACGGCGCATCATCTCCCAAAGGGTGGCCTGAACAGAACCCTCTAGGATAGCACGCGTGTAGAAACGAGGTTCCCAGCGTCCCGACATCTAAAAGCAAGAAAAGAACTAGTTAGCAAAACCTTAACGGAGACAAACCAAAAGAGAGGAAACCAAGCAACTACCACACAAAACAACTGCAAAATCCACAACCCGAAGCCTTAATCCTGTCCTTATACAACGAGTAACTAACTGTTGAATAGGTAAGACTTCCCCAAACTCTATCTTTAGGTTTTGAGTGAGAAAGGGAATAGAATGAATCCCATTTTCCTACTTCACTCCTGTCCCAGAAAACAAGGTTTGAAAATCAGCTAAGATGAAATTCACTTTGAAGATTCGAAATCAGAAAAAGAAGCTATAGAGGGGAAAAGGCTAGCATTCTACCATTTCACAATTAAGAATACTAAGTTAAAATAGCTCACCAGGGGAAAACTCATTCCTAAGTTCTATTATCTAGCGATCTAATTTATCCTTTCAGTTTTAGCATAGCTCTGATACCACCTCTTGTGGGGGCTCTGGAATCAGATTAGCGATGCAGGTCATTACTGTTGCATCGGTCAGAAGATTAATGCAACCCGTAACGTCTCCTGACCGCTAAACCAACTCCGTACTCGGATTGGGGCCAATTAATCAGCAAAACTCGTGAGGAGTGTACATGCCAACTGATTGATCCCAACTCGAAGCTTCCAATCAAGCGTGCATTGTATCTTGGTTCCCTGGATCGAGCCCAGTACTCCAGCGTTGTCATACAAGACAGGTCTCAACTATGCAAGAGTAAATATATTACACATGAAAGGTAACGTTATTACATTAGTTTAACTTTACAAGTCTCGCCCTACAGCCGGCACAAGTCCAAAAGAATCATCCAACGCCAGCGGAAACTCCAAAAGAAAAACACGCAGTGTGCCTCCACCCTCGTGCAACTGACCGAAGGAAACCAAGCTAAGCCCAGGTAATTGTCGGCGTCATCGTGAATCAGCGACTCGTGCAGTACATCTGCATCATTACCTGCTTCTTCTCCTTCTGACCAAAGTCCGTTAGAGCAAACGGTGAGTACACGTATGTACTCGCAAGACTTTAGTGTATGGAATGTATACATATAAAATGTAGGTTAAATCAATGAATAATAGGTTACTACACTAGTCTTTTGAGCACAAAGCAGATTTTGCTTGCAATATGATAATAGATTCACATTCGCATTTTTACAAAAGAAGCTGAAGAAAACATTTCAAACAATTAATAATAGATAAACCATTAACCAAATCAACCATCCAACCATTCCTTTCACCAAAACAACCAACCACCTGCACCTTATCCGAACCCAAGATCCAAACACACACCCGACCAACACAATCTAACCTCGAAACCCATTTTCCCAGAAGTCAACCCAGACCCAAAATCTATACTTGATAATACTTTCCAAGCTGCTCATGACCGTGAGCACGTATAATCGATTAGTTTATTTATCTCTGCAGAGGCCCTTTGTACCCACATGACACGTTCTAGCAATCATGTCCTCCATGCCTCGCGATACAAAGTACCCGATTTGCTAGACAGTGACGGAACCTTTCGAGAGATTGGAGTTCTAATCCTGCCAGAAGCCCGTGCGTGCATTCCTAACTACTGACCACAGAGGCCGCCGGTGGTTCCCATAGGCAACCACTAGCCCACGACCTCCTGTAGTAGGCATTACCGCTGTATTGGGTAAACTTTCCTTCGATGCCTCGACAAGAAAGTCCCTAGAATGCACCGACACCACAAGTGCATCCAATCCTCTTTGCCCTCCAATAATGCAGGGTCAGATCCCTTTTCCCCGTACTAGGCTGAGGCCATCCCACACTGGCACATGTGGTTGCACGTATTACACCCAGTAAATAGCTCCAAGTTCGGTCCTTAGGGTGACTCAGTAGATCTTCCAAACCCACTTGCTATGGCCACAGAGGATCGACACTAAGCGGCCCCACCGAGCACACACTAGCCTTCAACCTCCCCATAGTAAGGGACCAACTGAGACCAAACCACTCCAAACCAGCCAACGGCCTGACAACCAATCCGAACCCGAAACCAGCCTACCAACCGGAACCACTACCCGGCCAAATACCACCACCTCCGAACCACCAAACATCTCGCCCGGTCTAAACTCTCCAAGTTTTTCCATTTTACTCACGCAACCATTCCCTTTTTTCAACAAAACCCCATATCCACTGATTCCAACCTGACACCAATCACCTATCCTAATAGTTCCAGGAGTTTATGAATAAGAACGTCATGATCTCCTCGCAACCAATTCTCTTCTTTGAACTAAGCATATGCGACTATTATTCTTTAATACCCTCTGACACTTACTAACGTGTCTAAATTATTCCTAAGTCTATCAAGGATTGCATATTCGGATTAAATTGAGGTAATCCAACAATTTCTGGTTTAACTCATCGCTTCCACAAATTATCACTTTTAATAAACTTATGAGCATGCATAATAGTTTTGGCAATCAAAAATAAGAATTTGCAAATATGGGATTCAAAATGGTCAAGGAGGTGCTTGCACATGCTCTTCGGTGAAATCGGTCTCGGGACGTAGTTGGGATCGTCGGCGACGTTAAAGTGTCTACGTCTACGAAAAGCAACGAGACCAAAATCATCGATCAAAATAGGCAAAGAAGCAATCAAAATCCAAAAAGAAGCGAAACGGAAAACGAACCTAGACGGAAAAAGAGATTCTAAACTTTCTCCCGGTGGCAAGATCTGCATTGGGGCGGTAGTGCCGCTCTCTCTGGCCGGCGATCACAGACTCTTAGCGGTAGTGCAGTCACTCCGGCGATCTGGCTGAATTGCCCGGTAGTGCCGCTGTCCGAGATCGAAAGGGTTGCTCTCTGGAAAATAACAATGACGCCTTAAGTCCGGTAGTGCCGGACCCTCCGGCAGTACCGCCCTCACCCAACGGTAGTGCCGGTCACTTCGAGACCAAAATCCAAAAATTGAGATTTTGCACACTAGCCCCCGGAACTTCGACGTAAGTGCATGGATAGGTTCCTGAGGACCCATGGGACTTATTTACGCATGTTTCGTCAAGTTCCGAGCTCGTTCGCTCAAAATCTCACTTTTCGGATCCTTTCTCTCCCGATAAAGACGCGAAAACGGATTTCGCAACACGCACACTAGGCCCAATAGAACACTAGGGTCCTTCGAGATCTAAATACTGACTGGAACCTCAGAAAGACACTATTAGACTTCTAATACCCGAAAACCCAAATATACTTTCCGAATCCCACTTTCGTCCCGAATCGAGTTCAAACTCGATTCTCCCACAAGAAACGACTTACGAGGCTCTAAGAAAACATCCGCATGTCATTTCCCCGACTTCCCGGAGTTAGGGTTTCGAAAGGAAAGGGCTCCGAGAATTCGAGAAATGGCTTCTTGCAGCGAATGAGCCCAACGAAGCGTAGATCAGGGTTACAGAAACTACTCGATCACGCGGAAGGATTCTTCTACCCTTGACCTAGGTTTAACTACTCGGAAAACGACTATGCACCACAAAAACTAGGGTTTCTAGAGTTTAACTAGGACGTAAAGAACGATTACAAGTCAAGGAAGAGCTAGGGTTTGCATCTGCACCTAGGGTTTAGGTTTAGCTTCAAGCCCTACCTCTTGTGGAGTTCCTTGACAGCTTAGAGACGCTTCTCCACCCTTGCTCCTGCTCCCACACAGCCTCCTGGAGCTTCAACCGGCTGGAGATGGCGAGGAGGAGGAGAGAGCTCCAATGGAGAGAGAGGAAGGAGAAGAGAGGAAGAAGGAGGAGAAGAGGAGGAGAAATGAGAGAGGAGAGGGAGAGGAGGTGCTCCCTGGTGCTTTTAGAGGCTGAGACGTGCACGCATACCGAGGCAAAGGGATAAACACGAGCACAGGACCAAAACCTGTCGCTCGGCCGGCGATCTGCTCGGGCGGCAGATCTTGCCGCTCGGCCGGTAGTACCGCATGAGCAAAAGTGCATCTTGCCGCAGCAGAAAACTCGGGGATTTTTATAGGTTTTGCGATGGTTCTCCAATCAACTAACTTGAGGACTATTGGAATAGGTTCGAGGGGTCCTAGTAAAGGTTTTAAAACTTAGCTTTGGGATCTAGCTCTCACGATTTTAAATTTCACCCGATTTCGGATTCTGAGACTCCAATCGGGGAAAACAATCAAACGAAACGACAAAACCAAATTCAAGGGCAATTAACTCCAAATTCAAACTGGAAAACTTTACAGAGCACTAAACCACACTTAGTTAGCCTAATTAAGCTTAATTACAAACACGGGCGTTACAATCCTACCCCCCTTGGAATAATCTCGTCCTCGAGATTAACTAGACTCTGCGAAGAAAGAGGGGAACTCGATTCTAAGACAATCTTCTCGTTCCCAAGTGGCTTCGTCCTGGGTATGGTTACTCCACTGGACTTTGAGCATTCTGATGACTTGATTGCGAGTATGGCGCTCAGCTCCTTCAAGTACTTGGATCGGATGCTCGTGATACGATAGATCAGGCTGAAGATCAATCGTTTCCAATGGGGTAAGTTCTGTGGGCTTCCGAAGACATTTCTTCAGCTGGGATACGTGGAATACATCGTGTACCTCGGAAAGTTGAGGGGGAAGTTCAATCTGATAAGCAACTTCACCTTTCCTCGCAAGAATGCGGTACGGTCCGACGTAACGCGGCGCTAATTTCCCACGAACTTGAAAGCGACGAGTGCCACGTAGCGGCGACACTTTGAGATAGACGAAATCGTCTACATCAAAACTCAGCTCGCGACGACGAGTATCGGCATAACTTTTCTGTCTCGACTGAGCTTCTTTTAGTCGGTCCCGAATCAGCTTGACATGATCTTCGGCTTCTTGGATCACAACAGGACCGAAGAATTGTCTTTCGCCAACTTCAGACCAGAACAGAGGTGTCCTGCACTTTCTTCCGTAAAGTGCCTCGAACGGCGACATCTGGAGACTTGCTTGATAGCTGTTGTTGTAGGAGAATTCAGCAAAAGCTAAGCATTTCTCCCACTTCGTGTTGTAGGCCAACACACAAGCTCTCAGCATATCCTCCAGGACTTGGTTTGTCCTTTCGGTTTGGCCATCAGTCTGAGGATGGTACGCTGTGCTGAAAAACAACTTAGTACCAAGGAGTTCATGCAGGTTTTTCCAGAATCGCGACGTAAATTGGGTCCCACGGTCTGACACAATGACCTTAGGAACATCATGCAGTCGGACTATATGGTTCAGGTAAAGTTCTGCTAGTTTAGGCCCATTATAGGTGGTATGGACTGGAATAAAATGAGCCACTTTGGACAATCAATCCACGATTACCCAAATAGAATCATGACCACCTGATGATTTCGGCAGACCAGTGATAAAATCCATGCCGACTTTATCCCATTTCCACTCTGGAATTTTTAAAGCCGTCGCTCCTCCTCTACCCGGCCTCCCGTGATTCGCTCCCCTCCTTCTGCTCCCTCCCTACGCCCCTGCCCCTCCTGCCGTGCCACCGCCTTCTGCTCCCCGGCCTGCGCCGCCACCTCCCACCCGCGCCTCCTTTGCTCCGTGCTCTTCGGCAACAGCCTCGCCGCCGCACCCGAGGCACTACATGAGCCGCTCTCCGTGCCTACTTCTTTGTGAGGTATCTGTGTGAGCGTGAGTACTGCTATGGCATGCTTGCCCCACTTCCACCCTTGCAGAACAGTGAGCTATCCCATGTATTCGAATGCATGTTTGTGGGCAGCTGAGGAAGGAAGATGATGATGATGCGCGTGATGGTGCTAATTCGAGCATGGTCCATTATGATGAGCTATTTGTTTGCTGCTGCTTTAGGAATAAGTCAAGTGTGGTGAATGAAGTTCCTCATCCTCTGAAAGCAAGCTGTACCCCTCTAAGAGAAACTCCAGCAATTCTGAGTAAAATTCCCCTCCCTAAAAAAGAAACCCCTACTATTCTGAGAGATTTTCCAATCCTGTCAAAAGAAGCTCCAGCTACTTCAACAGAATCTGCTCTCCTTTTGGAAGAAACTTCTACTGTTCCTTAGAATCTCATTTTTCTTCAACAGAAACAAGTGTGGCCTTAGAAGGATCTCCTCCACCACTAGAAGATACTTCTGCTCCAAAAGAAGTTGCCACCTTAAGTGATGGACTTGTCAATGCAGGTAATCTTCATCTATCTCACATTATTGTTCCTTTGCTAAGTTTTCGCGTCTGGAATCTTTTGTTCAGAAATTGTTGTTTATAGGCAAGAACATCTTAATATTGGGTAGTAATTGCATTTATTATAGTGGCAGAATGGTAGACTGCATTTTTCTTTTTATATGTCTTTCAATGCGTTGTTTTCTAATTTTATACATAGTTTTGTTATTACATTGTGTATAATTTTTCAGCATTAAAGACTAACTTGGTTTACCCACTGTGCTACTCACTGTATAACACTGTCATGTTGTATTGAATATTTTCTTGATAATTCACTACAACGTACAGGTTTATTGACAGGAAGTATACCCTCCATTCTTTTTTATTTGACGCCCTATAATCTGTGCCATGAAACCAAGGTTTGCGAGTCGCAAAGTCGAGTCGAGTCGCTAGGGTACCGACTTGTAGACTAGTCGTGACTAGGTCAGACTAGTCGCTGACTAGTCGATACAAGTCGATGACTATACTTTATAATTTTCTATAAATATACCAACATACTGCATACCTTTTTTTGCCATAACAAATCATCATCAAAGGAGATCAGTAGAGCACAACTGCAGAAGAGTAGAAGAAAAAGCAGAGTGGGAGGCAGTGAGACACAATGCTTGAGAGCAGAGGCAGAGTAGGTCCAGCAGGAGCATACGGTAGATCGGCGGTGACCGGAGATGCAGAGGTGGAGCAGTGAGGGGAGAGTAAGGAGAATTGGAGTAGGGCGGGAGAGCCGCACAGCAAGAGCAATGAGGGAGAGGAAGGAGTCCGACGGAGAGGAAGAGAAGAGGCACCTGTGTGGTGGCATCCGGCGGCGACGCTGCTTCCACCAGGTAGCGGCAGTAGTGACATACCGACAATGACACTACTTCAACTGGGCAGCGGCAGTGTTAGAGGGAGGCTAGGGTCTGCAGCACATGAAGTAATGAATTGGATTTGGACCGAACTAGCAGAAGGCAGGCTCAAGTATTGGCTGCGTGGGCCATTTTGCTAGTCGAGCGACTTGCCAGCCTTGGCTAGTCGAGACTAGTCACCGACTAGTCACCTAGTCGTTCGACTAGTGTGGCAAGTCGAATCGGTAGCAGCGACTAGATTTGCAGGACCGACTTGTCGGCTAGTCGATGACTAGTCAGGACTAGTCGCCCTACTTTAAAACAGAGCATGAAACTTTTTAAAGTTTGCTTACTAATATGTTTAAAATTATCTAGATTGGTTGCACAAAAACTGTCATTAAATTTATTGTTAAAAATAATTTCATAATCTTATAATTTTATTAACATATAATAAGATAAAGTTATCAAAAGTAATGGTCAAGATCACATCTCGGAGACCGTAAAAAGTAAAAAATGTCAAATAAAAAAGAACAGAGGGAGTGTGTGTGTGTGTGTGTGTGTGTGTGTTAGATCTCTGTCTTCCGAACAAAAAGGAATGTAGTCACCACTTCATTTGGAGTACCGTGTGTAGGCTTTAGTGTGAGTGTGGCATTGCCATGAGTTTTTGCTGATTGCAGTATAAGAAATCAAGAATGTAGTTAGCTAGAGCAGTTTTGGCAGTGAGTGGAATGAACTATTCATTACTACATTTGAACTAATGCTTTCCTCACAAATTCTGGAGATGTATTCAACATTTGAGTTGCTGTTCTCAGCAAATTTAGTACAAAAAATTTAAAGGTTTTAATATTGTGGAACAATAATGTGAATGGCGATGCCTCCAACATCATAGATGGATGGTGTTTGGATCATTCCTTCTTTTTTTTTTGTCATAATAGAGTTTTGTGATGTCCACTGCATGCTTTGCCGAGTACTTCTTTTTCCATTATTGTCTTAAATACTTGATGTTTCTTCTTTCTGATTAGATTAGCCACACCATCATCTTTGCCATGGGTCAGGATTAGCCTGGCTAGTGTTAGAGAAGGATCTTTACCATGGGTCAGCATTAGTAAGTCATTTGTTCGTATTTTGATGAAGACATGCTATAGCATGTGCTCCAACTAACATTAATTTTTATTCGTAATTGTAGAGTGCCCATGTGTTGCAACATATCTCAAATAAATGACAACTCAAGATTTAAATTCAAATCTACAAGTGTGGTGATTTTTAACTCTAGATAGTGCGCAGAAAGAAAAGTTACACGAACCCCTCTTTCAAAGAAGTGATAGTGGAAACCAGATATTGCACATAGATAAACGCTTAATATGCAATATTTTCATGTAAATAGTTGTTTGTGTAGGATTCTCATTTCATAATCAATTCATATCCATCATTCTTAATTGTGCGTGCAGTAAGGATGATCCATGGCTTATTGATTCAGCAACAGAGACGATGGAAGGATGTGAGGTGAGCAAGAGGTTCATGTGGTTGTGCGTTCTAAAGTTTTTTGGGGTTCAGTTGGGGTAAAAACAAAACAAAAAATCAAATCTTTGTTGCCCGGTCCTTAACAAAGAAGAATGAAGAATTTTCTTTGTTGCCCGGTCCTTAACAAAGAAGAATCGAGGATGAAACTCGATAAAGATGTTATTATCGAAAATGAGACGAAAAAAAAAAATATTTTTGTGAATGTGTGGTATGTGGAGGACATTATTAAGTGTTAAGGAAGAGCCAGGAAATTTGGAATGACTAGTATGCGAGATTTTCAAATTTGCACCGTTGGCTACTTGTACTTGATCCTTCCCGTTGTAGCGCTCGTGTGTGGTCAGGTGGTCGAGTTCGCCTGTGAGGTGGTCGGTGGCGCCAGTATCGAAATACCAATTCATGTCGTTGTTGGAGCCGTAGATGGTAGCAGTATTGCCGATGTGAAAATCTTTATCTTGGTACATGTGATTGAAGCGATTTTGGCATTGCAATGCTTCATGCCCGTATATGCTGCACCCTGGCACTTGGGCCAATAACGGCTTCCGCCCCCTCCTCGACCGCGGCCGCGTCTTCCTCCTCCTCCATAGGACTGTCCACCGCGCCCGCCGCCGCGATTGTTACTTTCCTCGCGGTGTCCGTTGTTGGCATGGCGCATGGCGTTGTTGGTGGAAGAGGTGAAGTCACCACCCTTGCGCATGAAGCTCTTGTCGTGCCTCACATGTCAGGAGCATGGAGTAAAAATTGGTGAGTCACCATGGTGTTGTAGACCGTGAGCGACGCCATGAGAGCGTCGTATTCTTGCCCTAGGTCAACCATGATGTAGCCTATCAGTTCGTCGTCATCCAGGGGGCAGCCGACGGTCGCCATGGTGTTGGCGAGGCCCTTCATCTGGTTGAAGCTATCAGTTCGTCATCATCCAGGGGGCAGCCGACGGTCGCCACGGTGTTGGCGAGGCCCTTCATCTGGTTGAAGTACTCCATGATGGAGCTGTCCTTATTCATCGTTGACAGTTGCGCACGGATGTTGATGGTATTCACCTGATTCTGCGTAGAATACATTGCATGGAGGGTCGCCCAAGTCTGGGCGGACGTTGTGCATCTCATCGTCTAGGCCAGGATGTCCTCAGTCATGGAGGAGTTGAGGATGCCAAGGACCGTCTGATCCTGGCGATACCAGGCGAGAAACGCCGAGTTGATCATCTGGCGCACAGCGTCGCCGGTTCCCTCGACTATCATCCGTGCCAGAGCAGTAATGGAACCATCCAGGTAGCCGAAATAATTCGCACCGGAGAGGATAGACACAACCTGGGCTTTCCAGAGTAGGAAATTAGTGCGGGTAAGGTGCACGGTGATGGATCCGTTGAGGGTGGCGGCGCCGGCTAAGGGTGAAAATAGAGCGGATAATATCCGGACCATATCCGTATCCGATATCCGTTTTTAGGGAAATGGCAAAAGAATCTGATATCCGACGGATACGGATACGGATAATTATCCGGATCGGGCAGCCGGATACGGAGCGGATATGGGGGAGGAGATATCCGACGAATACAGAGCGGATATGGATATCCGGATATCCGTATACGGTGGAATGCCAATTGATTGAGGAGTGAGAGTGCGGTAAAGGCCACCGGCCCAAATTTAATGGTCCTGGCCCCAAGATTCGCTCCCAGAGTCCCAGCCTCCCCTAGCCTTTGCTCCAAGCCTCCAGCTCCAATAGCCCGACTGCCCGAGCCCTGACCCCGAGTGTCCTCCAGGCTCCAGTTTGGCATTCCTACAAACCCTAGCCGCCGCCTCCAATCCTCCCCACCACCGGACGGCGCCGGCGCTCCGCCTCACCACCACGGCGCCACCTCTCCGCCCACCCGGTGCGCCGCCTCTACACCACCTCGTCGCAGCGGTGGTAGGCGTCGCCGAGGAGGCCCCACCTGAGCAGCTCGCCGCCGCCTCCAATCCTCCCCGCCACCGTACGGCGCTGGTGCGCCGCCTCTACGCCACCTCGCCGCAGCAGTCATAGGTGTCGCCGAGGAGGCCCCACCTGAGCAGCTCGCCCTCCCCCCCGGCATCCTCCTCGGCCCACCGTCGTCGCTGCGCCCCCTTCCTCCCGTCCTCCTCGCCGCCTCTCTTTTTCTGGTTTGGGCTCGGTGGTACGGCTCCTCTTCCCTTCCTCTACCCACTTTCTCAGTTTCTCCTCTACCCAATTGTCTGATGGTAACCAGCCGAGTAGCCGACGCCATCCCTTTCAAAATTACACTATATGTTCTGGTAATCTTGTTCATATTCACTCAATTTACTGGGAAAAGTTCCTTCTTTAGAAAAAACCGTTAAAGTAGTACTAACGTGAGGGTCATATGAAGTTTATCAATTAGCTTACCCAATTGTTTGATGGTTTATTATGTTTGTGGATTATGTACTCAGTACTCTAAATCCTAATATTCTGTGTTGAAACTTGTGTTTTGGCGTTTACATATTATCCAACTAAATATTCGGTTTCATTTCCATTTTCGATCCGACTCCGATTACTATCCGTTTTATTATTATCCGATATCGATTCAATATCCGATCCGTTTTTAAATTATCTGTATCCGTATCCGCATCCGGGTGAAAAAATGTGAGCGGATATGGAAATGTCACTATCCGACCGAATCCGCTCCGTTCACCCCTAGCGCCGGCGGCGGGTATGATGGCGGTAGGGCTGGAGATCAAGGCGCCGGTGTTTTGTGACGTGGGAGGGCTGCCGCCACTAGTGGTCATGGTGGCGGATGGAATTGGGAGAACGGATCGTGGCTCTGATTCCAAATTAAAAAAAGATGTTTTTCCCACACACAACCCAATCGGGTTGTCATCTATCTATAGCCAGATTACAATGAGTTTATATGGACAGGGAGAATTATAAGGATCAGATTTTCTACACTTAGCTACAGAATATGCCGAAGCATATTATCTTTCTAAACTTGGGTCTTTGACACAGAGAGCAGTCAAATAGGATGTTCTGAGCTATAGCAAAAGCAGTTTCTTAGGCAGTCGATTAGAGGTTTATATATTTCATGCATTTATATACTTAGGTTACTTATATCTCCACGGTTTCCTTTCATTACTTTTTGTTAGATAATTGATCTAAGGACTGAGTCTTGATCTTAATCTAGCCTATGTCATGATCACAACAAATAATGCGGAAATGAAATGATTCACTGACCCGGATTAGGAGATGCCATTAGAAGACTTGTTCGGAGACGTTCTTGAGTGTCGGTGATGAAAGCAGCAGATGGATGACACCGTTAGCTTCACGGTGGTGGTGAAAGATCTTCGTTAGCCTTTCGCACCAAAACCTAGATCGGATAGGTTTGTCGGGTTTCGTGAACTCAAAAGCAATCCTCACCAGGGAGTCCTGGTTCCACCTCTTATTATGGCGCTAGGCAATGGGACCAATACCAAACAAGTTATTATTAGCGCTCCCGATCATGTGCATGCTAAGGATCGTAGATGTGCTAGATCCGATTTTTGAGTTTCCTTAGCTCCACTTAGATCACCACTAACATTCTCCCACTTGATCGAAAGGCTAATAACATAAGTCCATATTTAATAGAACAAAGACACCAAGGTAAAGCATTACAACGTTAATAAAGTCACCGCTGAAATCTCAAGATTCTATAGTGTACAATTCTATCTTAATGGAATAATTACTTATTCTTAATGGGAGTTTGGTTTATTTCTTATGGTCCTTATTTCCGTAATCGTAGGCTTTCCAATAAACTCCATGCTTGCGCAACATGCTCTCGAAAGAGATCAGGGTGGTAAGCCTTTAGTGAGTGGATCCGCAAGCATAGACTTAGTGCTTATATGCTTGATATCAATTGTCTGATCCTGGATTCTATCTTTCACAACATGATACTTAATGTCAATGTGTTTGGCAAAGACCACTTGACTTGTTGTTACTCGAATAGAAGACTGCGGCCTTATTATCGCAGATAATGTCGGCGGTTTTAGATATCACAACCACTCTTAGTCCGAATAAAGTTCTTAAGCCATACAAATTCAGCCCAGAGCCTCATAACATGCCACAACTCACTGCATGATCGTCGATGATGCAAGAGGATTGTTTGGAGCTTTTCCACGAAACAAATTTCCTCCTCGCAAGTGTGAAGATATAACTCGATGTGGATTTCTTAGTATCAACACAACTCCGCAAGAGTCGTCTCGAATAACCCACAACCTCAAGGTTATCAGACTTCTTATATGTGAGCATGAAATGCTTAGTGCCTTGCAAATAACGCAAGACTTTCTTAATGGCTTTCCAAAGGGTTTAACCCTGGATTGGATTGATATCCGCCAAGCATCCATTTAATGCTAAATCAGGCGAGTACAAACTTGAGCGTACATAATGCTTCGACACGGTGAGCGTATGAATCCCTTCATCTCGATCGGTTCCTTAATTGATTCCTTGGACATTGGAATGTTCCAAATTTATCGCCCTTTACGATAGGAGCGGGCGTGAGCGCTTATGCATGTTATATCTCTTAAGCACTGTCAATGTATGCCTTTTGGGATAGGCCTAATATCCCTTTGGACCTATCTCGGTGAATCTCAATGCCTGAACGTAAGAGGCATCACCAAGATCCTTCATGTCAAAGTTAGCGGAAAAAATCTTTTGGTCTCATACAAGATATCCATATCGCCGCTAGCCAACAAGATATCATCCACATAAAGTACTAAGATAGTGAATTTGCTCTTAATCTTGATGTATATGCAATTGTCCACATCATTTTCTTTGAAACCGAAATTTCTTATGGTTTCATCGAACTTAAGATACCATTGTCTAGGACGCCGCTTTAGTCCATAGATGGATTTCTTAAGTCGCATCCCATATGCTCCTTGCCTTCCACGACAAAACCTTCCGTTGAGCCATGAAACGTCCTCATGCAAGTCACCATTAAGGAACACGGTTTTAACATCCATCCGATGTAGCTCTAAATCATAATGAGCAACAAGCGCCATGACAATTCTTAGTGAATCTTTCTTCGAGACTCGAGAGAAAGTGTCAACATAATCTATCCACTTCTTTGTGTAAACCTCTTTGCTACAAGCCTTGCCTTGAATCTTTCGACATTTCCTTTAGAGTCATGCTTAGTTTTGTAGACCCATCGACAAATGCATCGCTTTGACTCCATCAGAATTTCTACTAGATCCCGGGACGTCATTAATGCTCATAGACTTTATTTCATCTCTGCATGGCTTCAAGCCACTTGGATGAATCCTTAGGACATCATAGCCTCCCTTAAATGATGTAGGATCATCTACCTTCCTATGTCACATACATCTTCATTCATGTATACAACATAATCATTAGGATGGCCGATCTTCTCTCCCGCCGTGATCTCCTTAGTGGTTCATTAGCTATCACGAGAAGGTAATTGAGGCTCATCATTAGGTCTTTGTACTTGGTGAAATCTGAATTCTCGAGATGGGGACTCAACTCCGTGATTCTCACCGAGAAATAATCAGCATGCTAAGATGCAGAACAATAGTCTCTTGGATTATCTGCAATGGTACATAAGTCCGAACCTCCTCAAGATCTATTTTCCTAGCCTCACGAGCTCCCATCGATTTTATCATTCTCTAAGAATACAGATGACGTTTCCACAAACTTAGTGATATGATTTGGACAATAAAATCGAGTATCCCTTAGACCTTTCGTGATATCCAATAACATGGCAACTTATTGTCTTAGGATCCAATTTTCAAGATGTGGATTAAAGACTTTAGCTTCAGAGGACAACCCACACACGCAAATACTTTAAACTCGGCTTCCTTCCAGTCCACAATTCATAAGGGGTTTTAGGACTCGATTTACTAGAACTCGGTTAAGTATGTGTCTGTTTTTAATGCTTCTATCCACGATTAATCGCGGTAAATCGAGTAACTCATCATGCTACGCACCATATCCATAAGGGTGCATTGCGCCTTTCTACTCCATTTTGGCCGAGGTTCACCAGTGTGTGGAATATTGTGCTACTATGCCATTTTCGAAGGAACTTAGCGAATGGACTCGAATTTGTCCATAAGGAGCATGTCTCCCATAATATTCTCTCCACGATCACGATCTCACTACTTTAATCTTTAAGTTGAGCTGATTTTCTACTTCAAATTTTAAAGATTTTGAATTTATCGAGTGATTCGGATCGATCGCGAATGGGGAAAATATAACCATAACGGAGAAGTCGCTGAACGTGATAAAGGAGTTATACCCATCAATCAAGTCACGGAAAAGGTCCACATATGTCGGTGTGGATTAATTCCTAAAACTCCTGCGTTTCGTGTGGCTCCTTTCTTAACTGCTTTACATATTTCCTTTAATGCAATCAATACAATGATCCGAAATGAGAAGTCTAGGGGTTGAAGTATCTCTTCCTTAATGAGACGCCTCCATTCTCCCTTCAAATGTGGCCTAAACGACAATGCCACAATTTCGATAAAGTCTCATCACCTAGACTTCTCTTTCGCTTATTGGTGGCATCACACACATTCATTGATGCAGGAAATTCAGAGAGATGAAGCATATAGAGTTTGTCTCGTCGAATCGCGAGACCAAAATTATTAGGTTTAAAGCTTACAACGCGTTTATTATTCCCAAAGATACAAGTAACACCATCATCATCTAATAGAGAAACTTGCTTGATTCAGTTTTGGGAGGGAAGTGTAGCTTCTTCTTAGACTTATGATCCCTTTGGAAATTTTTTCTTTTGTTATGGCCTACAAGGTTGACATAATCCTTCTTTCTACCTTTAGTCTTTCTTCCTCCTCGGACACACATGGTAATCAATTCGCTCATAGTCCACTTCTCCTTCCGAAGTCTTGAATGTTATAATCTACCGTGAAAAGATCGTGACTAGCAGAAGAGGAATCATAATGAAGTGAATCGTAAAACCTTCAGAGATTTCCATGTCCATGCCTCTTAAGCTTGGAGCCTTATTAGTTATCATGATATGCTCTCTTAGGCCACTTGAGTCATCGTACTTGGAGGTGAGCATCCTCATAATTAAGTACTGGCATATACCTTTGAGGAGCCCTTAAATTGCTCCTCGATCGAGGCCAATCTTGTAAGCGTTAGCCGGATTCGAGGATTGCTCCCCTTATTCCAACAGATATGGTGCTTCTTCATTATCATCAAGGACATGACAGATCTAGATCGCTTCTCCACTGTTAAGTCATAGAGTTTTTTAATTTTTTTTTTTAGCGAAACTCTCTTCAACAACGGCAAAAGCTATGGGAGTGTTCTCACATAATGCATAGTCCAAATCCATAATTCCAAGAACGATTTGCAATTTATTATTATTTTTTTTTAAGAGGGGAAGTTAGTTCTAGAGAATTGTTTAATGCCATTTAAATTATTGACAATGTTGGATGTATTCATTATTGAATAAATATATACATGAATTGGTAAACAATAAGATGATGTCTGGCATGAAATTAACCCTACGTTGGTCTGATTAATAACATGCTAATGACGGGAAATTTAATAGTTCTAATTCGCATCACCGTTGGGCAGAAACGAAAAAGAACTAAATTAACTTATGGGTAACACATGATCATAAACAACGTTGGTCAGAATATGATCATGGTTATAACATAATCCCAGTTTTTAATTAAATAGGTATGATGCATAGTTATAATCAACTTTGGTTAGAATATAACTATGATCATAAAATAATCCCAAAAATATTATTTAAATCTCTAATCAATATTTTCCGTTGGTTCCATATTAATTAGAGACATACTCGTAAATAAACATGAAATTAACTGTCAAATTAAATAAATTGCCCACAAATTTAATCATAAAATTAATCTAAATATTAATGTCCAGAATGTTGATTATAAAATTATGCCCAGGAAATTAATCATTAAACAATAATTGTTGCCAAGTTAATGAAACATAATGCAACAAAAGAAATGAACTAAAAGATATCATCAATAAAACAGTAAAGGGCTCAAAGCAGTAAAGGGCCAGAAATTAAGTGGCCTCACGGCCTGACAAGCAAGCCTGCGCAAGACGGCCCAAAATACAACCGGCCTGGCGGCCCAACAGAGCGAACGGCCTGGGCGCATGCCAGCCGTCGATCCGAACGAACGGGTGAGATCGACTCGGATCAGAACCAAAGGGCGCACCCGACGCAGCCCTAACCCTAATTGTTTCTCCCGATCCGAAAATCGCGTACAGCGCCGACGGTGACAGAGCGAGCCATGGGCGACGCGACGGCGCGGCTTCGCGCGAGAGCGCCGGAGCGCGCTGAGCTCCGGTGAGGCGAAGGCGAAGCAGTGGGACGGCGCGGGCGAAAGCGAGAAAGCGGGAACGGCCGAGTGCACGCGTGGGCAACGGCGCGCAGACGCACGCGAGGGCGGCGCGGCCGAGCGGAACAGCGACGGTGCGCGCGCGTACTCCGGCGAACAATAAGGTATGCCCCAATCCCCCTTTAGATCATTAGGGTTCTTGAGATTTGGGGATTTGGGGGATTTAGGCGTTTAGGGTTCGGATCCGGTTGGGGATCTTGGGGATTTCTTGAATTAGTGTTCGAATCGTTCTTATCCCCTCCTTCTTTATGCTATCCGACCCAAAAGAACACTAAATCAACCCCAATCAGACAGCGACAAGGCTAAAACTGAGACTAATAAGCCCTAATCCGAGCCCAAACAGAGATAAACCGAAATTAATTAACCCTAATCCGATGAACAAGAACTAAACCGACACTAATTCGGGGCTAATTGGAACATGAATAGACTAGACTGCTCTGATACCAAATGTTAGATAATTGATCTAAGGACTGAGTCTTGATCTTAATCTAGCCTATGTCATGATCACAACAAATAATGCGGAAATGAAATGATTCACTGACCCGGATTAGGAGATGCCATTAGAAGACTTGTTCGGAGACGTTCTTGAGTGTCGGTGATGAAAGCAGCAGTGGGATGACACCGTTAGCTTCACGGTGGTGGTGAAAGATCTTCGTTAGCCTTCGCACCAAAACCTAGATCGGATAGGTTTGTCGGGGTTTCGTGAACTCAAAAGCAATCCTCAGCTAGGGAGTCCTGGTTCCACCTCTTATTATGGCGCTAGGCAACGGGACCAATACCAAACAGTTATTATTGGTGCGCTCCCGATCATGCGCATGCTAAGGATCGTGGTGACAGTTAGATCCGGGATTTTCGGAGCTTCTGTTAGCTCCACTTGAGATCACCACTAACACTTTTTAGGTTAGGTGGTTGATTGTTGGATCTTTTAATATCACGTGTTATATATATTCTTTGTCTAATGACATTGTATTTGGTTTTGAAAATGTAACTTTTCTTACTATATTCCACATGCTTGTTTTGATTCATTCAATGTGTGTCTTTCCAGTCTTAATGGATATTCCCAGGCACTAATGCAATTTTTGTGATTATGACCTTGAAAAGTATGCTAATTGATAAATTTCATTAATTAGAGGTGCTTCGGTTTTGTTTGCATTTTGAGAAACATCTAAGCTTTTTAGTTTAGACTTGAACAACCAAATTAATTTATCCCAATTCAGTTAAGTTTATCTTACCTCACATACTCCTTTTAACTTGATTACTTTGAATTAGATTTGACAAAACTATTCCTTAAAATGATGAGATATCCTGAACCAAAACTTTTCCTTCTGTGAGGGCAGCATGGGTGTTAAAAAAGAATAAGCTGATACTTAGCTGATTCCATTGTTTCCAAAAGTTAAATTAGCTTGGCTGTAGTACTCTTACCGAGTTAAACTAATCTTGTTTAATTTCAGATTATTTGGTGAGTCAAATTACAACCTAACATTTGACTTACATCAACCTCTGTCTGATTGAGAAAATATATTAGTTTTGTCTTTGCAATCTCTGCAGGATTTCACCATCTATCTCAACCCAAGGGATGTGCGCAATCTTTGGCCAGTCAACACCATATTCTTTTCTGAGCCTCTCCTTGAGCAGTGGGTGACAGAGTGCAACCTCAATCTTCATAAGGGACAGTGGCAGCTGTTCCTCTGGTAGTGATTCCAACTCGGGGCAATTCCACAATACCAATTTTTCCAGGGACTCCAGGCTGGGCAGTGTGGAAGGCAGTGATTGGAGAGCATTGCAGCCACTTATGCTGAGACTCTTGAGTGATCTTAGCTGTCGGAGGGCATCCTCATCGTTTGCAGTGATGGAGGTGATCTCTGAGCAATCTTGGATATCTAGGCTCTCGATGAACTCGAGCCTTTCCCTTAAAAGAGGACACGTGAGTATTGTCATTTGATCAATGATAAGGCTTCTAAGCGACTCAAAGCTCGCTATTATTTCATTGGTCATTGGTAAGGAGAATCTGGCAAGTAGCTTGGGGCAGTTGAATATGCAGAGAGATGAGACAGTGGAGCTGGATGTGGTCGCTTGTGCCATCTTGACATCATGATGGTATGGCACCCAGAACCCTTTCCTTGCAGTTGTCATCTCCGTAAGGCTTGGAGGTAGTGGAGGCAGCTCTCTGAGCTTCTTGCAGTCCTTAATCACAACACTGCGGAGATTCCTCATTGTCTGGCCAGTCCATGACCACTCATTGAGTTCTGGCATCTCATCAAGAACTAGCTCCTCCAGTGACTGGAATGCCACCTGTTGGCTGCCATTGCCATATGCCTCTGGGCCTATCTGCTTCAGCAGTTTCAAACGCTGCAACCAAATTGTCCTGACGGATGGCAGCTGACCGAGTGGTGGAAGCAGCTCCCAAGCATTGCAGCCACTCAGGAAGATGAGCTCAAGATTGATTAGCCATTTTCTCTCGAGCCAACTTGGGGATTTTACTCCCATCCAACCCATGATGTCCAGTCTCTTCAGATTTGGGTGCGGTTGGAGATATTCTAGTACCTGTGCTTCCTTATTTGCATTCACCTCAACTCGAGCAGTTGCCCACATCAGTTGCAGCGTCGACAGCTGGTCTTTCTTGCACAGCATGGCTTCCATTGCCTCATCAGGAGTATCAACATTCTCAAGGTTTCTGATGTGGAGGGATCCTCGGAGCTCTTGTAAATGCCCAAGCTGAATTATGCTGTGTGTGTCCTCGCAGGTGACCTTGAAAATGGGCAATCTCTGAAGGCATCTCAGCCTGCCAATGTCTGTTATGGCAGAAACAATCTGATTAGCTGCTGTCAGATGACGCAGATTTACAAGGTTGTTCATGCCCGAAGGCAACTTTTCAAGCCTGCAACCTGATAAGTTCAGAACTTGCAGGTGGTAGAGTCTACATGAGTACTCTGGTAATGTGGTGATTGTGGTTGATGAGATATTTAGGTACCGGAGATGCACACAATGCCGTAAGCTGTCAGGAAGTCGATCCATCTTGCAAGGTGATAAATCCAAGACACGAAGGCGTCGAAGGTTATCGAGAACTACTTGAGGGATGGAAACATTGATTGGAGTCACTGTTCCCCTAGTGAGGAAAATGAGAGTGCGCAGGTTCTTGTATGGGATTGTCTCATCGAGTGCTGAAAATCTATCTAGATGGACAGACAGATGGCGCACGGAGGATGGAATCCTTCTCCATTCATCACCTCCTATTCTGAAGCATTCTTCTGTTGCAACTGATTTGGCAAGTTCATGAATCACGGAAGGCATAACATAATAGCTGACAAACTCTTTCTTCTGAATGGTGAAGAATGATCGACTACATAGCTCGTATATGTACTCCTTCCCAATGTCCTCCATTCTCCTGCAACCATCTGGGTGTACAAAACTTTGTGCGATCCACAGGAGGATCAGCTGCTCAGCATCAAATTCCCAGTCCTTGGGGAAGATGCTGCAATATGCGAAGCATTGTTTTAGGTGCGCTGGCAGATTATCATAGCTCCGTTGAAGAATTGGCATGATTTCTTCCCATACTGCATTTTTCTGCAAGACTTGTTTCCACTCGTCTGCAGTGTGTTTACATTTCAGGTGCCCAGCTACCACCTTTGCGGCAAGAGGCAGACCACTGAGTGTCTCGGCAATCTTATTCCCAATTTCCTCCAACTGTGAGTCGATGGAATGGTTGGTCTCATCAAAAACAGTAGTTTTTATCAGGGACCAGCAATCCTTAACCTGCAAGCCCTCCAAACTAATTATATAAGTTGCTTGTAGCATCTCAGCCACCATCCTGGACCGAGTGGTCAGAAGTATCTTGCTCCCCTTTGATGCAGCCTGTAAAGGAGCTAGAAGCTTCTGCCAGTTCTCATGTTCTATTGCCTGGGTTATCTTGTCATTGTTCCAGACGTCATCTAAAACAAGCAGGAACCGTTTTGATACAAGCCTTGCTTGTAGCGCCACCTGAAGCTTGTTAAAATTTGTTGTGCCATCATACCTATACCAATCGCTGGAAGCTGACTCCAGCATCTCTTTTGTGAGCCTCAACTCATCGAAGAAATCAGTAACACAGATCCACATTCTCACATTGAAGTACTCCGCTATTCTAGTATTGTTGTACACATGCTGTGCTAGAGCAGTCTTGCCAATGCCACCGACCCCAACAATGGAGACAATTGAGATTGGATTCTCACCCTGAGAGCTTAGTAGGGTGCTTACTAACCTTTGGGCTTCTGAGTCACGTCCAAAAATTCTCCCATGTGCTATTGAGCCTGTCATGATGTAGCATCTGCTGCGCCTGATGTTTATCGGTAGGCTGAGTGTTTCACTTACTCCGCTTACAACCTGCTCAAGACGCTCCAACAGATTTACCAGCTGGTTCTTGACCTTGGTTGATCTATCCCAACATGGCTCCAAACTAGAAGCTGGGGCCCCTTGGTTGCGAAACCGGGAATGCATGAAGGCACTGATTGAGCTACTGCTGCTATCGTTTGCACTGGATTCCATTTCGTGCTGGAGGCGGTTGTACTCAAGCTTGTCTAGGAGGTCCTCTGCATCATACATGACATCTCGGAGCTCCTTCATCCACGGAAGGGAGCTGTAGGAGAGTGCCGGTGCCACCTCAGCCCGATGGAGAACTGACTGTGTGCGAAGCAAAGCAACACGAAGCCTGTCCATCTCATGGTCGATCCCACAGTCGGACGCCCACCTCCGAAGCTGGTGTGAGAGACACTTGTCAAAGATAACCTGGATGAACCAACCACCTACAGCAAGGTAACTGGATATGTCCATCTTCTTGGTTTCTTGAACTTGTTATCTCTACTTAAGAATTAAGATTGAGAATTGCTAAATATTGCCAGACTAGCCAGACCAAACGCTAGAGGTCTTCGCCCAAGTCTTTGCAAAGACTTCTACACCATGGATTAGTGGAGGTCCTTTTATTTTGAAAGTGACACATTTGTCGGTGTTGAATCATTCGCGAGTCTTCACGAACCTTACTGCATTCTTTTCTACTGCGTTAAACATGACCTTTACTTGAAGAATGAAAGAATAATCCTTGTCCCTGAAGAGTCGGGTTCTATCTTTCGTGGGAAAGCTACAAGTTTATTATTGTAACAAGGTAAGGAGTTTCCCAAGTAGTGACTGAACTTAATTTGCAGAGGAAAATTGAACTTACGATATTAAATATGTTTATGTCCTGAATTATTTTAGCTAGATACTGTTGAAAAACTAGATTGGGAAGCGTCTCCGTCTCCACACCCGTAGGTGCCGCAGTTTCGTGTTAATATAGGAGCCAAACAACCTGACTCAGGGTTTACAAGGAAAGATAAGATTCTATCTTTAGTTTCTATCTATAACAGATCCTATCTTTAGTTTCTATCTATAACAGAACCGAGATCCATTTCTAAAAGCACATGCATAATCTAACACTCCCCCTCAATCAAACCTTCTCAAGGTTCAGATTGTACCTGAAATTCTCTAATTGTCGAACTGAGAGAGCTTTAGTGAAACCATCTGCCACCTGATCATTAGCAGGAACAAACTTGATGTCCAATAATTTTTGAGACACCCGTTCTCGAACAAAATGATAATCTATTTCTATATGCTTCGTTCGAGCATGGAAGATTGGATTGGCTGACAAATAAGTGGCACCAATATTGTCACACCATAGCCTTGCAGCACTCGGATTTTTAATTCCAAGTTCTTTAAGAAGTGACTGTACCCACATTATCTCTGCTGTTGCATTTGCAAGAGCTTTGTATTCTGCTTCTGTACTTGATCTTGACACTCTTGCTTGCTTGCGAGCACTCCAAGAAATAAGATTAGAACCCAGGAAGATGGCATAACCACCAGTCGACCTTCTGTCATCAAGACATCCTGCCCAATCTGCATCTGAAAAGGCACTAACAAGCATGGACATTGATTTACATATTTTCAAACCAAGTTTGATTGTGTGTTTAACGTATCTCAATATACGTTTGACTGCTATCCAGTGAACTGTAGTAGGAGCATGTAAAAACTAACAGACCTTGTTTACTGAGAAGGCGATATCTGGTCTTGTCAAAGTCAGATACTGTAAAGCTCCTACAACACTTCTATATCGAGTTGCATCTTGAGGCTCTAGAGAAGTACCAACTTGTGCAGACAACTTCTCAGATACAGATAGAGGCGTATTAACTGGTTTACAATTAAACATGCCAACTCTTTGAAGCAAATCTGAGGCATACTTCTCTTGAGTTAATATAATGCCATTTGATATCCTATTAATTTCAATACCAAGAAAGTAGTGAAGATTACCTAGATCCTTCAGCGCAAAGTCCTTCTTGAGATCTTGCAAGAGTGCTGAAGTTGAACTAGCAACAATAATATCATCCACATAAATAAGCACAAAAATAATGACATCGCCCTTATTATAAAAAAAGAGTGAAGTATCGGCCTTTGAAGCTTTGAAACCAAGATTGTATAGTTTAGCACTTAGACGAGAGTACCATGCTCTTGGTGCTTGTTTTAACCCATATATAGCTTTGTCCAGTTTGCAGACATAATTTGATAGTGACTCTTTTTCATAACCTGGTGGCTGCTTCATATATATCTCCTCCTCCTCCTCCAGAACACAATGAAGAAACGCGTTCTGTACATCTAGTTGACGAAGATTCCAGCCCTTGGCTATTGCAATAGACAGGACAAGTCTGATAGTTGCTGGTTTAACCACTGGGCTAAACGTGTCTTCGTAATCTATGCCATACCTTTGCTTAAAACCTTTTGCAACAAGTCGAGCTTTATACCTGTCTATAGACCCGTCTGATTTTCTCTTGATTTTGTACACCCACTTACAATCTATAATATTGCTCCCTTTTTTTTGGTGGAACTAAATGCCAAGTTTTATTGTCTATTAGAGCTTTATACTCAATATCCATAGCATTCTTCCATTCTTTGTGTTTTAAAGCTTCTGTCAAATTTTGTGGTTCTCCAGATGAAGTAAGAAAACCATATCTAACTGTGCCATCAGTGTATACCTTTGCCTTGCTGATCCCACTCTGCAACCTTGTGTGTGGTCTTGGATTGGTTGGCATAATCGATGCTGAGATTGCAGTATCTAGGACTTGAGAGCTGTCGCTCGTCTCTGTAGGAGTAGCCGCGGAATGCTGATACACATCACTGCTGTTCACGTGTGTGCCTGCTGCTGGATTTTGTGCAAGCTCCAAAGAAGTCGCATACTCCTGTACATCATGTTCCTGTTCACCTAGATTCACGTGTGTTGCGTCTGGTGCTGCATCAGAATGCTCCTGTTCTTCGCCTGCATGCTGCTGTTCACCAACCTCATCAACCAAATTATTAGTGCTAGGAGTATCAGCTAATTGATCAACTACATGTTCTCCCCCATTATCGATAATGTCAGGATTAACCAAAGTTGAAGGAAAGAGAAGAGTTTCAGAGCGTAATCGAGATCTAGCATTAGGATTCAATTTTGAGAAGGGAAATACATTTTCGTCAAATATAACATCCCTGGAAATATAAATACGACCGGTAGAAATATCAAGGCACTTAAACCTTTTATGCAAGCGGCTATAGCCAAGAAAAATGCACTGTTGTGAGCGAAATTGAAGCTTGCGAGTATTATAGTGTCGAAGATTAGGCCAACACGCACAACCAAAGACTCGCAAAGCGGAGTAATCTGGTTTTTCTTGAAATAAGAGCTCAAGAGGAGTATCATGCTGGATTAGCAAAGAGTGCAATTGATTAAATAGGTAGCTATGAGAAAGGCTTGATCCCAATATTTCAAAGGCATAGAAGCATGGGTAAGAAGGGCTAAGCCAACCTCAACAATATGGCGATGCTTCTTTTCAGCAGAACCATTCTGCTGATGTGCATGAGGACAGGAAACATGATGCGTGATGCCAATTTTCTGGAAAAATGAATGTAATTTTTCATATTCTGCTCCCCAATCAGTTTGCACGGTAATAATTTTTCGGCCAAAAAGTCGTTCAACAAGATTCTGAAACTCATGAAATCGTTGAAAAACTTCGGACTTAAATTTAAGAAGATAGATCCAGGTAAACTTGCTGTAATCATCAATGAAGGAAACATAATATTTCCAACCTCCAACGGAGTCTGGTGTAGGACCCCACACATAAGAGAACACAAGTTCTAAAGGATGTTTTGACACACTTGATGACTTAGGATATGGTAACTGATGACTCTTTGCTCTTTGGTAGGCATCACAAATTGACTCATTATTTGACTCACTTGAGCATGGAAGATTATTTCTACTAATGATTTTTTGAACAGTAGATAATGCTGGATGCCCTAGGCGGCTGTGCCATCTAGTGAGGGATGGCTTGATGACTCCAAAGACTTGTTTCTTGGTGGACGCAGTGGGAAGAGGGTAGAGTCCATTTTGACAACGTCCTCTAAGAAGAGTGTTCTTCGTGACCTGATCCTTAATCAAGAAAAAATTAGGATGAAACTCCAAAAAGGCATGATTATTAGATGCCAGGGCATTAAGTGTGCTGCAAGAACAGTGACAGGCGCATTAAATGCAGCATGTCAAGTGTATTCAACGTACTGCCCTTTTGTAAGCCCCGTGCGCCCCAGCCAACCCGAATATAAAAGGTAGCTGGGGTGCATGGGAGGAGGGGTTCGGCTGGTTCTCTTCCTCTTCTCTGATAGTCCATCTCTTGAGACCGGTTCATTCCCCTTTGGGTCAGGGCTTTAGAGTCCCCGATCCGTTGTTCGAGTGATTTCCACCAAGAACATAATCAAGAGCAACACAAGCAGGACTAGGGCTATTACTCGTGAGGAGGGCCCGAACCTGGATAAACCAAGTGTCTCCCTCTTGTGAGCTCCGTTCATTCTCTTCCCACTGCGTTTCGAGCGATCCGCCACGAAAGCCCCTCATTCGGACTTCTCACACCCCATTTCGGAAAGGGTCTGTTAGCTCATACGCTGACAGTGGCGCGCCAGGTAGGGGGCTCAGTGGCTGGATTGTTCTTTCTTCTTCCATCTTCTTGCGAAGTTTGCAAGAAGCTTCGACGATCATCAGCATGGCGGCCTCACGCTCCAAGCACGACGATCTACATGAGGAGAGCAGCGCTCGCCCAGGGCGTCGGACCCCCCGGGTCCCTCCGTCCGGGGAGGGACGCGTGGTACTTCTGCGCAAGGAGGCCAACCCGTCCGGCGGCGTCTCCTGATGGGAGACGACACCCCGGCGCGGAATCTTCATGCGGCCCGGCTACTCCTCGATCACCCCCCGGTTGCGCTAGGAGGCGAAACCCCGGCCGCTCCATGGCTGCGGGACATCGCCCGCCTAGTGGATGCCGCCCAACAGCAGGTGGAGGCGGCAAATCAGCCGGGGGCTTCCGGCGTCGGGCGGCAGGGCCTGCGCGCGATCGACGCGCAAGCCTCTAGCCGCACGACCACAACTTTTCCCGGTCGCAAGGACCGGGACAAAGGAAAGGGTGCACAGGTTGCAGCCCCCTCAGGTACAGGGGGACGTGCACGTGCTCCCACTTCTTCCCATGGTTCCCCCAAGCCGGCGGGGAGCCATGGGGATCTGAGGGCCCGCCTAGACAAAAGAAGGTCCTAGCGCGGTGGTGACTTGCGCAACGTCCTTAGGGGGCGTCGTGCACGCGTGCAGCACCGCGTGGGCCACCCGATGTCAAGCGGTCGAGGGGAGACCTCGCTCCCTGGCTCCAGGGAGAGCGTAGACTCGCATCCCTCGACTCCATCTCGGGGCCAAGGGGCGGGCGAGCGGCGTTGCTCCCCCTACAACGTTGGATGCCAGGCGTTTTCCCTCTGCCTACGCCAAGCTGCGTGGCCGGAGAGATTCCGCCCTGCGTCCATCGAGAAGTACGACGGCACCACCAACCCGGAGGAGTTCCTACAGATCTATACCACGGTGGTGCCCGCCGCGGGAGGGTCTGAGAAGATCATGGCCAACTACCTCCCGACATCGCTGACGGGCTCCGCCCGCTCCTGGCTGTTGAACCTCCCTCGAGGCTCCGTGCACTCGTGGGAGGAATTATGCGACATCTTCGTCGCCAACTTTCAGGGCTCCTACACTCAGCCGTGTGTGGAGGATGACCTTCATGCCCTGGAACAGATGAAGGGGGAGTCCCTGAGGGAGTTCGTTCGGCGGTTCAGCCAGTGCCGAAACACGATCCCCCCGATCTCCGAGCAATCGGTGATTATCGCCTTTCGGGGGGGTCCGAGATCAGAAGATGCGGGAGAAGATGGCTACCCGCACCATTTCGACCACCTCCGAGCTGTTCTCCCTGGCACATAAGTGCGCCAGGGCAACGGAGGCCCGAGAGCGCACGGCGGGGCCGTCCGGCCACAACGAGGCGGGAACCTCAAAGGCTTCCGAGCACAAGAAGAAGAAGCGCAAGGAAATCGGTGCCGGAGAGGTTCTAGTCGCCGAGCCGGAGGACAAGCCCCAGAAGCGCGATCGCCGGGACAGGAGGGGTGATCGCCGAGGCCCGTGAGGTGATCGCGGGGATCGCCGGTCCCCCCGCCGAGATGACGACGTAGGTAGACCTTACTGCCCCATCCATAGGACCAATGGGCATGACCTGGCGGATTGCCAGGTCGTGTCCAAGCTGGTGGAGCAGCGGCTTAAGGAGCGCCAAGAAGACGACCGCGACGACGCGGATGAAGACCCTACTCCGCTGGCCTTCCAGCAAGCGGAGCACACAGTGGCGTTCATCCATGGTGGCTCCGCCACCTACTCTTCAAACTCGCAGTACAAGCGAGAGGTGAGAGAAGTGTGCGCCACCGTACCAACTCCCGGGGCGAGCAGGCTACTGAAATGGTCGGAGGAGCCGATTACCTTCAGTTAGGCCGACCACCCGGAGAGCACTTCAGGTCCGGGCCATCTCCCGATCGTGGTTTCTCCCACGGTCCGGAATGCGAGACTCGGGCGAGTGCTTGTTGATGGAGGGAGCTCCATCAACCTCATGTCTGTAGGGGCGTTCAAGGCACTCCAAATTCCTTATGAGGAGTTGCGTCCGGCCCCTCTCTTCTACGGAGTCGCCCCTGGAGTGGGCTTGACGCCCCTGGGGCAGGTCCGGTTGCATGTCACGTTCGGAAGTGTGGAGAACTTCCGGACAGAGAAAATCAACTTCGAGATTGCGGACTTCGACCTTCCCTACAATGCGTTGCTTGGCCGACCAGCTCTGGTCAAGTTCATGGCGGCCACGCATTATGCCTACATGATGGTGAAGATCCCTGGGCCTGGAGGCCCGATTACCGTGAAGGTGGATTGGCTGGAAGCCCTGCGCCTCAGCAAGCAGGTGCAGGACCTGGCCGGCACCACCTGCTCGGCTCGAGATGAGGACGATTGCCCAGAGCTCCCTCCGGTCAGGGCCCGCGCCTCACCTGGTCCCTCGGGTGAGGTGAAGGTGGTCTCCGTGGGCGAGGACGGCTCTGGGAAGGTCGTGAAGATCGGTGCCAACCTCAACACCAAATAGGAAGACGCGCTCGTCACCTTCCTCCGGTCTAACCTAGATGTGTTCGCCTGGGATCTGAAATGACCGGGGTCCCTAGGGAGGTGATCGAGCACCGATTGGCGACGCTCCCTGGAGTGCACCCAGTCCGGCAGAAGGTCCGGAGGCAGGCACCAGAGCGGCAGGATGCCATTCGGGATGAGGTAGAGAAACTGCTGCAGGCCAGGATTGTACGGGAGGCCGCCTATCCTGAGTGGCTGGCCAACCCTGTACTTGTCAAAAAGTCGAACGGGACATGGCGGATGTGCATCGACTTCACCGACCTCAACAAAGCTCGCCCCAGGACCCGCACTTCGTCAGCGGATAGACATCGTCGTCGATTCCACAGCAGGGTGCGAGGTCGTGTGCTTCCTAGACGCCTACTCCGGCTACCACCAGATCAGCATGGCGCGGGGAGACGAAGAGAAGACTGCTTTTGTGACCCCTCTAGGCATGTACTGCTATATCCGAATGCCTTTTGGGTTGAAGAACGCTGGCTCAACCTACCAGCGCGCTATGCACACTGTATTTCGATCGCAAATTGGGAGAAATCTTGAAGTATATGTTGGTGATTTGGTAGTAAAGACCAAAAAGACTGCTGGGCTTGTCGAAGATTTAGAAGAAACTTTCTTCCACCTCCGGCAGTATTGTTTGAAGCTGAATCCTGAGAAGTGTGTGTTCGGTGTGTCGTCTGGAAAGCTGCTTGGGTTCCTCGTTTCCAACCGAGGAATCGAGGTCAACCCGGAAAAGATCGCGGCCATCGAGCGCATGCAACCACCCACAAGGCTCAAGCAAGTTCAGTGCTTAGCTGGTCGCCTGGCCTCTCTCTACGGTTTATAGCCCTACTGGGGAAAAGAGCCTCCCCTTCTTCAAGCTGCTGAAGAAGACCAACTCCTTCGAGTGGACTACAGAAGCACATCAAGCACTTGAAGAATTGAAGCAATACCTCTCCTCCCCTTCGGTGCTGGTCGCCCCCGAGCCGGGCGAGCCGCTACTATTATACGTGGCGGCCAGTCCGGTAGTTGTGAGCGCGGCACTGGTGGCGGAGCGTGAAGGGGTCCAGCCGCCGCTTACTACGCCGAAGGTGCTACATGATGCAGAAACAAGGTACCCGCAGGCTCAGAAGATGGTATATGCCGTGCTGGTGGCATCCGGGAAGTTACGGCATTATTTCCAAGGAAGGGAGATCACGGTGGTGTCCGCCTATCCCTTGCGCGAGATTCTTCACAACCGTGAAGCTGAAGGCCGCATTGCCAAGTGGTCTGTGGAGCTGGGAGAGTTCGGTCTCAAGTTTGCCCCCCGCACGGCGATCAAGAGTCAAAAGTTGGCAGAGTTCGTTGTGGAGTGGACTCCTGCCGAGTCCGAGATTGGGGATACCCCCGCACCCTCCCCCTGGACACTCTACTTCGACGGTTCCTTCAGGCTCGAGGGCGCGGGGCTGGGGTCCTCTTGGTTTCCTCAACCGGGGACCTCCTTAAGTACGTGGTCGTCCTAGACTTCAAGGCCACTAACAATGTTGCCGAGTACGAAGGCTTGCTAGCGGGACTTCGCGCCACCGCGGTCATTGGAGTTCGGCGTCTACAAGTCAAGGGCGACACGCTGCTGGTCGTCAAGAAAGGAGTTCTCCTGTTCTGATCCCGTCATGACGGAGTACTTGGCGGAGGTCAGAAGGATGGAGCGACATTTCGACGGGCTGGGGTATACCCACATCCCCCGGCGCGACAACTACTTGGCGGACGAGCTCGCGCAGCTCGCCTCGACAAGATCCCTTATCCCGGTCGGAGTCTTTGATGAAAGGCTTCCGCGACCGTCCATCGCAGCCCCCATTTCTGGTGGGGACGATGGTGACGCTGCTTCAGCCCTTACCCCAGAAGGGAGGGTAGCACCGGCGGAAACGCCCGGCCAGGCGGAGTACCCGGGCGATCACCCTGTGGTCGCCACACTTGACCGGGAAGGCACATGGATGGATCCGATCCTGGCCTACCTGCGGGATCAAGTGTGCCCCGACGATGATGCGTCAGCAGAGAAGATAGCACGAAAGGCCAAGTGCTATACCCTGGTGGGCGGGGACCTTTACTGCCGGGGTAGAAACGGAATTCTTCTGAAGTGCATTACTCGGGAAGAGGGGAGCAGTCTGCTCTCTGATATCCACGGAGGCGTGTGCGGGAGCCATATGTCAAGTTGAACGATGGTTGGGAAAGCTTTTCGCCAAGGGTTCTATTGGCCAACCGCCCTCCAGGATGCCTGCGAGCCGTCGTAAGTGCGGCGTGCGCCTCCACGCCAAGCAAATCCACCGATCGGCCCAGGCTCTGCAAACCATCCCGCTCTCATGGCCCTTCGCGGTCTGGGGGCTGGACATCCTGGGCCTGTTTCCGCGGGCCACAGGGGGCTACACCCATCTGTTTGTTGCCATCGACAAGTTTACCAAATGGGTGGAAGCCGAAGAGGTAAGGGCGATTACCGCCGCCGCTGCGATCAAGTTCATGCAAGGCATCTTCGCCCGCTTTGGGGTCGCCAACCGCATCATCACCGACAATGGCACACAGTTCACCAGCGCTGCCTTCCTGGGTTTTTGTGAAGAAATGGGCACCAAGATTTGTTTTGCTTCGGTGGCCCACCCGAGGAGTAATGGCCAAGTTGAGCGGGCCAATGCGCTGGTGCTGAAGGGCCTCAAGACTAGGGCGTTTGATCGACTCCACAAGCTCGGAGCCCGGTGGACTGAAGAGCTCTCGGCGGTGCTGTGGTCGCTTCGTACCACCCCCAGCCGGGCCACCGGGGAAACTCTCTTTTTCCTGGTCTACGGCGCGGAAGCTGCCTACCCTCGGAGCTGGCCTTAGGGTCACCGCGCGTGGCGGCGTTCACTGAGGAAGCCCAGGAAGATCTGCGTCGAGAGGACATCAACCTCCTGGAAGAAGTGCGGGATCGCGCGGCCTTGCGCTACGCCGTGCCAAGCAGAGCCTCAGGCGGTACCACGCCGCCCGGGTCAGCGAGAGAACACTAGCAGTTGGCGACCTGGTCTTGCGCAGAGTTCAGACGCATGCCGGGTTGCACAAACTGTCTATCTAGTGGGAGGGCCCCTTTAAGGTGGTCTCAGTCTCTCGCCCTGGGGCGGTCAAGTTGGCCACTGAGGACGGGGAGGAGTTGGCAAACTCCCAAAACATAGAGCTTCTGCGCAAGTTCTATCCCTGAGAAGGCTGTAAGTGCAGAGCTGCGCCTCGACCAGCCGAGTTGAGCTTTCCTTGCCAAAACTGGTCGGGGGGAGCCTCTGTTTAATCCAGTGTCCAGTTTCTATTCAAAGCAGTTGTCACCTTTGTTCTCTTTTTCTGGTTTGCGCCCCGATGGGCCGTGTCCGCGTAATCGCGCTCAGTACATTAAGGCTATCTGAATTCTCGACGGTAAAAGTTGGCCCACTGGGTGAGCGTGGCGTACAGGGATGGGTGATCAGATAGCTGGTTTGGCACGGTTTTCAACACGGTCATGACGCTCAGGGTGTCCCCGTGAGAACCGGCGACTCAAACACCACTACCGAAAGCTTATTACCCTGCCACACCTCACCAAGTGTTCGGCCTCAAGAGACCGCGAGAGTAATTAATTTCACAGGGCCCTAAGGTCCTGAGATAGTGATATTCCAGCACGAGGGATCCGGGCCCTGCACTCCAACTAACACTTAACGCGCGCAGTTGTCTTTTTGTTCGCTCAGAACCAGCATAGTGGAGGCGCGAACAGGCCCCAAACATAAGACGTGCGAAGGGAAGTATATGCATTCGTAAATAAGAAACTAAGTTGCAGAAGTCCTATACAAGGGATGACGAAACAACAAAAGAAAGGTCTTCACTCTTCGTCTGCCGCGGCTTCTGCGGCCTCCTGGTCCTCCACCGAGGCGACGTCCAGCTCGAGTGTCACGTCCCCGGCCATTGCTTCCAGCGCCGGGTTGACCATCTCGAGCTGATCGACAACCCGCTCGGTGGCGCTGGCCGACCAGGTTTCTGCGCTGGCCCGCCTCCTTCCACTCCCTGGATGGTGACCAGGGGGTCGAAGTTGGCATCCCGGCTAGCGCAGCAGGCGAGCACGTAAGACGCCGTGGCCGCCGCGACTGCCCGCCCTTCTTGGCTGGGCCGGGTGGCTAAGGCGCCGGGTAGGAAGGTGAGGAAGTCGGCGATCCGGCTCATGCAGAAGGCATAGTGCCGGGCCGTCTGGCCGACAGGCCGGCCGCTTCCAACCCCAATGGCGCCAAGTCGCCACCATCCGGTCAAAAGCAGGCACAAGATGGAGGTGGCCTCGGCTTCGCGTGGAGCCGCTCGCCCTTCTCCTCGCCACGCCTCGGGTGATCGCCTCGACGCGAGGGCTCCTCGCTCCTCTCTCTGCAGGTGTCTCGCTCCGACCTCTCCGCTCGGCCGCGCCGATCACGCACCTCCGCTGGCGGCGGTTGTTCCCCGCGATGGCCTCCTCGCCTCTCCGTGATCGCCCAATGGCTGTGTGGCGACCAGCCACGCCACTGGCGGTCACCGTGTGATCGCCAATGGACAGTGGCGACCAGGCCACACTTCGGGCGGTCACCGTGTGATCGCCAATGGCCAGGTGGCGACCAGGCCACGCCGGGCGGTCACCGTGGTGATCGCCAATGTCACTTGGCGGGCCACGCTGGCCGGGCGGTCACCGTGGATCGCCAGGCCGGTGGCAACCAGCACGCCATTGGCGGCCAAGAAGGTGGTCGCTCAAGCGGACGACGACGCCAAACCCACACCGCAGCGCCGCTCCCAAGGCCACCTAGTAACCAGCGCGGCTGCACAGGAGGTCAAAGACATTTATTGCGTATCGTGCACATTAAATGAGAGTAATAAAGGCCGCAGCACGGCGGCGTGTGTTTCCAACGCGCGCCATTATTGCAGATGATGTCATGGTGCAATTTCCCACTCCGGCAGAGCGGGCGACGCCGGCAGGCGCGGGGCCCAAGGCGGGGGAGAGGACGGCTGTGCCAGGGCATTAAGTGTGCTGCAAGAACAGTGGCAGGCGCATTAAATGCAGCATGTCAAGTGTATTCAACGTACTGCACTTTTGTAAACCCCGTGCGCCCCAGCCAACCCGAATATAAAAGGTAGCTGGGGTGCATGGGAGGAGGGGTTCGGCTGGTTCTTCTTCCTCTTCTCTGATAGTCCATCTCTTGAGACCGGTTCATTCCCCTTTGGGTCAGGGCTTTAGAGTCCTCGATCCGTTGTTCGAGTGATTTCCACCAAGAACATAATCAAGAGCAACACAAGCAGGACTAGGGCTATTACTCGTGAGGAGGGCCCGAACCTGGATAAACCAAGTGTCTCCCTCTTGTGAGCTCCGTTCGTTCTCTTCCCACTGCGTTTCGAGCGATCCGCCACGAAAGCCCCTCATTCGGACTTCTCACACCCCATTTCGGAAGGGGTCTATTAGCTCATACGCTGACACCATTGTACTTATCTCGAACCGTCAACTTGTCAAGCTCCCCCGTGATGTGATCAGTAGCACCGGTCTCTTTATACCAGTTGGTATCACTTGGTCCATTGAAATAAGTTGTAGCAGCTGCATTCTTTTCTTCAGGCACAAAGTCTGGATCAAACCTGTGCCAGCAGTCCATCACTGTGTGATCCTCCTTGCCACACAATTGGCACCTAGGTCGGCGCCCACCATTGCTGTTGTTGGAGCGTGCAGAGTTGTGGTTGAAGTTGTTGCTGCTGCGGTTGCCACGACCATTGCTACCTCGCCCGCGGCCTCCACGACCACGCTGATTCGAGTAGCCACGCCCGCCACCATGGCCGCGAGACGTGGCATTGGCAGACGATTGACCACCCTGATGAAGTAGCTCCATTCTTGTTTCAAAACTTAGCAGTTGAGCATAAAGTTCACCTACCGAGATGGGTTCTACTCACGACACAATGGAGGTCACGAGAGGAGTGTAGTCGTAGTCGAGGCCAGTCAGGATGTACGAGATCATCTCTTTATCTTCCAGGGGCTTGCCAGCGGATGCCATCTCATCCCCTTGCGCCTTCATCTTTCCGATGTACTCAGCAGTTATCATATTGCCTTTCTTTGTCGTAGCTAGCGCGATGCGCGTGTTCACAGACCGCGCACACATTTGCGAGGAGAACATCTCCTCTATGGCTTGCCAAACTTGAGTAGCAGTTGGCAGAGCAACAACTTGCGTTAGGACTTCTCGAGATAGAGAGGAGTTCAAGAAGCCAAGGACCTGTTGGTCCGAGACCACCCAGCGAGCATACTCCGGGTTTGGTTCTGCAACTATCTTGTCGCCGCTCTTCACGTCGATCTTCTTCGGTGGAGTAGCCGTCGTATCAAGGAAGCCCTCCGATTGTGCGCCGCGCACAACCAGGAGGACCTGTGCCTTCCATAAGAGGTAATTATTCTTGGTCGGTTTTCTGTAACCGCGTGACCAAAAAACGGATTCATGGTGGCGATGTTGGATGAGGAAGACACAGCCATTAGCCCGGAGATCTCACGGTCACCAGGTGAAGCGGCGGCGGCGGACAAAGCGATCTCTCGTCGCAACCAAGGAAATCTCGCGGTCACCAGCCAAGAAGATCTCACGTCACAGGAGACGGAGAGCACGCAGGAGGCGGCGGCGATGTAATCTATTGAGGAGAAGGACGCTCTGATACCATGTTGAAAAACTAGATTGGGAAGCGTCTCCACACCCGTAGGTGCCGCAGTTTCGTGTTAATATAGGAGCCAAACAACCTGACTCAGGGTTTACAAGGAAAGATAAGATTCTATCTTTAGTTTCTATCTATAACAGATCCTATCTTTAGTTATGTCTATAACAGAACCGAGATCTATTTCTAAAAGCACATGCATAATCTAACAGATACATCCTACCATTAGTTTAAAATGGAGAAAAGAGAAAAAATAAGAGAGGTGCTTCTATGCTTTTCCTTCTAGTACAAGTTGCACAAATCTTGAAGCAAACGAAGGGGTAAGTAATCACTATCTACCTTTCATTCATGCTTTAATAGTTGTGCAACTTTTAAAAAGAAGAGCATAGAAACACCTCTCAAAAAATAAAGGGTGGGACGGCACTCTGCTTGATGCCATGGATTATCACCCCGGTGTATGATCTTTCCTCATTAAGCTTCTTGATGATAGACAAGCAGCCAGACCGAATAGCATTTCTGATTGCCAAAGCTTCTAATTGTCTGTTCAGGTTTGGTGACATTAGTGATGGATTGTCTGCAAGAAGCTATGAAATTTCTGCTGTGGCTTGAGCATGCATAGATTGCCGCATTAATGTGCACTAGTATATTGCCCGTACTAACGCTACAGCGATATTTGGTAATACAATTCAAATAAGCAAAATGTGTTATATGTTTTGGTAATCAAGTGTAGTAAGATGTGCACAAAAGAAAGATAAAGAGAGTTATTATATCGTTGATTACACAAGCAAGTGCATAAAGTAACATAGCAACTGTTTATCATTAAAAACCATCTAACACGTTTCGACAACATCACAAGGTACAATAGAAGTATCAGTGCAGCCTAGTTTTCAAAACAAAAGAATATCTGATCCAATATAATGTGAGCTAATGTCCCCACAGAAGATACAAAAATAAGCGGTGCCTTGAGCATCTTGTTATCTAATTTCAAAATAAAAATACACATCAACCCATACCTGAACTCCATCATCCCCCAGTCAAACAATTGTTTCTCAGGATATGCACATTTCTTGTGTAACCAGTATTCTCAGATCGATATCAGACCGCACTTTCTTCTGTAAGTCCAGTAACTGCAAGAGTATATGAATAATCAGCAACCATCAATACGATAACTCACTGCCAATATTATACTTATAAATATAGACCTGTGAAAGTCATACACTTGTTAAGCTTGGCTTCATATTTGATAGTTTCAAATAGACATGGTGTCTGACAAAATACAAAGCATCTGTCTAAAGGCTACTTTGCAGTTGATACTACTACTTCGGGTCCAAATTACATTTTTTTAGCAAACGAGATTTGGTGCACAACTACTTGCCGTAATGCACTTGATATGTAACTCATTCCCAAAATGGCCCTGTTAAGTAATGACAGCTATAAATGTCCTTTATACCAACTCTCAATTATTTTACTATTTTTCATTCAGGACAGATCCTACTAATCCTTCTGTTAGGGACCTCACGCAAGACCAAATCTTCTTCCTACTCCAAATTGACCTACTACCAACCAAGATCTCAAATGCCTCCATACCATCATGCTTTTCGTCAGTGCTTTGATAATCCACCTACGAGGAGGCCACGACACATCAATTCTGCCACTAACACAAGCATCTCTTAGATGATCTGAGGAAAAGAAATGTACAATGAAACTTGTAAAATTTATCTCGACGAATAACAAGCAGAACAAGCACACAAGTGCTGGTTCACACTTGTGACCAAAGAGGTGAAGTCAAAATTTTCTAGGATTCCATCATGGGAAAAGGCATAGAAAGAAAACAAGGAAAATAGTTCCACACCTCCGCATGCGACCAAAATATCTTGCACGCTCAGTTACACCAACGAAGCCTCTAGAGTCTAAAATATTAAAAGCATGAGAAGCCTTCAGAACCTGATCATACCTGATCCATTGCAAATCAAAGGCCACCTTATCAAATTCTTAACACTTGACAGCAAGCAACCCCCCAAAAAAAGGAAAGAATATACATCAGTCAAGCATACGCAGGAATTGGCAGCCCAAGTGATAATAAAGAGCGAGCCTCTTCTTCAAAATCATCAAAGTGCTTTTGAACTTTTTTTTGGGTCAATGTAGCATTTTTAGAATTTATCTGTAGTCCGTCGGTTGAAGATGATAAAATTTAGTGATCAAAGTCTGTTGGAGATGATAAGATTTAGTGATCAAAGTGATATCTTGTTAACTTTCAAAAATCAAAAAATGACTTTCTTTTGTGACTCGAAGGAGTATTATTATAGTGTTCTACATTTTACAATGCTTTTAACATATAGTTTCAACTTTGACAACAATTATTATAACAATATGTTAGAAATATATATATATATATATATAATATTGTGAGCAAAACAGATAGTAATTACCTCTTTTCCCAAGATGTTCTCTTAGATTCTACAGAAGCTCGATCACCTCCCAGGCTATCAAGCTCATCCATATCTGCGAGCTTGTCAAGAAGAGCCTTCATGCTCCTGAACTCGTCCTCGAGGGACGCCACCTCCTTCCGAACGCCATACTCCTCCCCCATCAGTGTGGTCAGCTTGCCGAGTAAGGAGTTGATGACTCCACATAAAGGAGGCGAGGTTCCATAATCAACAAAATTAAGAGGCTGTATGTTAATTCTTTTGTTTATCTTCTCCCAGAAAAATGGAATGGTACTAAACATGGTACATGTACGAATCATATGGAAGAGAAGTATAGAATCATTACTGAGCTTACCTGAAGTGACATGAGGATACGTTCGAGTCCATATGTTATCTCAACAGAAACAGGCAGCAATGGAAGGCTTCCTGACTACAGTGATTAAGATTCAAAATAAGCATTGTCTAGAAATAGTTAAAGGATTAGGCCAAAAGTTTCGGAAAAATAAGGTGATGCCAAAGTAGTCAGCATGAAGCAGCCAAGAAGTTAATGCAATTAGTCGCCAGTGGAACAATGCAATGGAGCATTCTAAAATGAAATCCATCAGAAACTTGATAAAATTCAGAACAGAGAAAGAAAAAAGAAGCTTATGAGCATATTTGGCTTTTTTTTTTCAATGGTTCAAACAGAAACATGGCTCCTTCAGCATGTTCTTCCTAGCTAAAGAGCTTGGTTGGGGAGGGAAATCAGCCTGGATTTGGGAAACTTTTGCATGGTCAAAAGAACCAATTTGATTACACAAAGGCAATTGGCTTGGTTGGTCAAGAGTGAAGGATTTCAATCATTTGTTTCTCATCGTCTTTGTGTTTTTGTTTGTCTTTCTCTCCTTTTCTGTTTGGACTGCCTGTGGCTAGTTTGACCACTCATTATGTTTTAATTGTGTCAGATCTTGCCATCAAAACCTATTATTGTCTGATAGGAATTCGTACACCTTGCTGGGAGTTGGCTACTAAAGCAAGAAAACCAAATGAGCAGCCTAACCAAAAAACTTGGCACTCAAAAGCTAGAAAATATAAGTCAACTTTAGCTTGGCCTGGTTTGCTTTTCTTTGCTATAGACAAACTATGCATACCAAACAGCCCCACAGTTCCAGTTGAGATTTGTGCAACAACCTTGAAGAAAGACATGTGATTTGTACAGATTCGTTTAGTTCTACCTGCTGAAAATATGTGAATTGTGTGATTTCCATGCCATCCATCCAAACCTCCCAGCCCAATCCCCAAGCACCAAGAACCTGACATCAATGAGAAGAAGCATGAGCAACATAATACATTGGATACTATACGATTGCAACAACAATTAATATAAATAAGTAGATATGATGTATTATTTTTCATCCGAATGTAATTCAATTAGGACATGAGTTAACATTAAAAAAACAGAATGACTAAAGGAGGAAGAACTTTACTGGACTCTCCCAGTTGTCTTCGACAAAACGGATGTCATGTTCATGGACATTGATACTTGTGAAATCATGTGCTGAAAAATTGGCTTTGAACTGAAAAATTAACTTAGAATTGGATTTGCAAAATGTGCTTGTGCATGTGTTTGACAATTTGACAAGAAACAGTAAGTTTCGCTTTTGCGCCGGACCAAGCTCTCAAGAAACAGTAAGTTCCCCATCTGCGCCAGATCGTTTTTTGTATGTACGACGGACCAATTTTGTTGGTCTGTCGTAAGCATGTTTTTGGCAACCTCATTTTCCCATGTACGCCAGACCAAGTTTTTGGGTCTGTCGTGGACGTACTTTTGAGCTCATGAGCCGAACTCAATTTTCCAAGAAACCAGTAAGTTTTGCATGTACGTCGGACCAATTTCTTTGGTCAGTCGTGAACGGCCTTTTTGAGGATTGATTTCGCATGTACGACGGACTGATTTCTTTTAGTCCGTCGTGAACGTGTTTTCGCCGAAATGATTTCTTCTTGGAACAAAGACTTTCACGTGTACAACGGACCGATTTTGTTGGTCTGTCGTGAATGGACCTTTTTCTAGGTTTTTTTTTAATTTTGGTCCGTTGTGAACGTGTTTTGCTCGGTTTGGATGTTTTGCAAGAACTGGAATTGAATTTTGGGTTTGAATTTGAGTTGTTGATTATGGAATTAGTGTGGATTTCATAATGAAGGTTTTCTTGGTGCAATGCACTCATGTGAGTGGTTGCATGGACTAATGTTGAGTCAAGTCGCGGACTTGTGCTCGGAATGATTTTGTGCTTTGTTCATGTGCAGGTATTGCTTGAGGGCGAATGTGGTCGATGACGGGACCGAAACTAGGTTCATGAAGGAACTGAGGTTCGAGACTAGGTTTAGGGAGGAACTGAGGTTTTGGTAGTCAAGGATGTCATGCGGGACGTTCGGGCTAAGAGAATGGTGCACATGAAGAATGGTTAGTCACGTGAGAATGGCAGGAGGTCATTCGCGTGCAAAGTGTTAGTCACGTGAGTATGGCAGGTGGCCATACGCGTGCAAAGTGTTAGTCACGTGAGTATGGTAGGGTTGCCATACGCGTGCAAGAGTTGTACTCGGCCAGGTTGGGCCAAGAGGAGTTGTGTTGAATACATACTCCTTCTAGGTTTAGGAGTGGGACTCCTACTAGGATTAGGAATTGTATTCAGAACTCCTTGTGTTTTGCTCCTTTAAATAGGAGGGTTGTCTCCTGTTGAAGGGATCGAATCAATCGGAGCTGAGCGCATTGAGAGCCTCAAGCTCAGTTTTAGTGTTTGTACTCTTTTGATGGGAGTACTTTAGACAAAGAAAATAAAGATCAATTCTTTCAAGATTCTTGCGTGCTACAGTAACCATGTTGCTATAGTGTTTTCTGTTTTGGTTCTTGTTTGCATGCTTGCTCTAATTCTAGATTGGTTTTTGATTCTTGAGTTTCATCTTGATTTGATCCATCAAAAACCTTTCTAGGGTATTGATTTAGAGTTGCTCAAAGTCTAGTTGATTAATCTTTTGAAGATCTTGTTTAATCTTCAAGTTTTGATTAGATTAGTTTTCGTCAAGTTCTGGAACAACAAGCTTGCGAAGCTCATAACTTTTGATCCGTAAGTCCGATCGAGCTGATTCTTTTTGGGTTCGATTCGTATTGGAATCTAGTTTCTTGTGTCCAAATTTTAGATCAATCTAACGGTTGGATCTCCAGGAATTCTCATTTTACCGAACCTCTATCATTCTGTTTTTGTCGAATACGAGGCAATTATTTGTTTCTGTTTTGTGGTGAACTTTTCGTAGATCAAGAATTTGGTTTTAGCTTCCGCACAATCATTCACCCCCTCTCTGATTTCTATATTCGTATACTTCGATCCTACAAGTGGTATCAGAGCAAGGTTTTTCTAATCTATCTTAACCGGTGATTAGCTCAATGGATCGTTATTCGACAAAACCATGTGTGTTTGATGGTGTTGATTTTCAGTTTTGGAAGGCCAAGATGGAGGCGTTCATCCAAGCACAGGGCTTCACAATTTGGGAGAAAGTCTACAAGCCATATGAAGTCCCTGCAAATGACAACGTCAACGACACCAATCGCACACATGTTGAAGCAAACAAAGAAGGCGCCGCAACTTGATCATCCAAGGCTTGGGACGCAGCCGACTTTGATCGAGTGGTTCATCTTCGATCCAAGATATGAGGTATGGAAATCTCTTTGTGATTACCATGAGGGTTCTAACACTGTGAAAGAGGTTCGCCAAGACATCTACAAGAAGGAGTACATGCGATTCGAGATGAAATCGGGTGAGTCGGTAGATGACTTCTTTGCACGCTTTAATAAGATTCTTAGCAATCTACGTGCTGTTGGAGTCAACTATACTAATGCGGCCAATGCTAGACAATTGCTTAGTGCTTTGGACATGTCAGTGTGGGAGATGAAAGTAACATCTATACAAGAATCCACTGTCATGAGTACACTTACTTTAGATGTTCTTTATTCTAAGTTGAAAACTCATGAATTAGATGTTTTTGCTAGAAAGAATGATCATAAATCAATTGCTTTGACATCTCAATCTAGCATATCTCATAATGGTGCTGCTTCAAGTTTTGCTCTATCTTTCTTGTCTTCACTAACCGATGAACAGATTGAGCAATTCCCAGAAGAAGACTTATCACTACTCTCTTCTCGCTTTAACAAAGCTTTGCAAAATGTGAGGAAGAGAAAGAGAGGTGGTGGTGATCCTCCAAGATGCTATGAGTGTGGTGATCTCGACCATATTCGTCCAAACTGTCCTAAACTTGCAGGTAAAGCATCAAGGGAGGAGAAGGACAACGACAGAAGAAATGAGAAGAGAAGGTTCTCTTCAAACGACAGGAAGAAGAAGAGCTTCATCAACCGCAAAGTGGTTCACCGAGTTCTTTCCGCTCTTGAACAAGTCAATTTGAGCGATGTGGATTCAGAGAGCAGCGAGGACAATGTAACTCCAAGCAAACGTGACTTGACAGGGTTGTGTCTCATGGCAAGCAAAGAAGGATAGCTTCACCGAGGACGATCAAGACAGCGACTTCAATGAGGTAGATCCTTCTTATGATGAATTAGCTATTGCTGTTGCTCGTCTTGGAAAATTGCTTGACAAACGTGACAAGAAAATTAAGAAACATGATTTTGTTGTTGAGTCATTGAATGCTGAAATTGCTAGACTTAAAACCTTGATTCCTGATGATGATGCTTGCAAATCATGTGACTTAATTTACAATGAGCTTACTTTGCTTAGGAAAGAACATGTTACCTTGTTAGAGCAAATCAATGCTGAAAATGAGAAAAATGAGAAACTTGTTAAACATGCTAGTTGTTCTACCATTGATTTACATGATACAACTCCATGTTCTATATGCTCCATACTAGAATTGAAGTTGCATGATGCAAATGCTAGGGTTTCTCAAATGACAGAAGATTTGCTTATACATGAGGTTCTTTCATGCTCAACTTGTCGCAAGCAAAAAGGAAAAGTGGACGTTCCCTGTAATAATTGTTTAACTCTTTCTCGAAAAATTGATTACTTGGAAAAGTCATTAGAACGTTTCACTAAAGGAAAGAAAAACCTAAACATGATCTTGGATCAATCAAAAGTCAGCACTCATAACAAAGGTTTAGGTTTTGATTCTTATGCTCATCATAAATCACATGCTCTCACTATTGTCAAAACACTTGAAAGTGGAAAATTTGAAGTTGTCAATGAGCCTAAGAAAACTGTCTTTAAATCTGCTGGTCTTTTATCTTCTACTATGATAAACGCAAAATGTGCTTCTACTGTTAAAGCAAAACATCATGTTAAGTACACTTGCACTCATTCTGGTAGAGATGGACATTTAGTAGACTTTTGCTTTAGACTAGCTAAACAACAAAAGAGAGAAAGGTTTAATGCTAGGTCTAATTTCAGAAAGGCACACTCTACTTCTCATTATGTGCCTAGGGTGAAACAAACACCTTTTGTTGCTAAAAACACGGAAAAAGGCAAATCTGTTTTTGTGCATAACAATACTCGTGTTGTGCCTACTGTTGTGCGTCGTGTGTCTCAGTACTGGATTCCTAAATATCTTATTTCTAACCCCAGTACCGAGGCCTCGACAATTTCTGCTTCTATGTAGGCTTCTCATGCGAGGAAGGAGAACATGTGGCTAGTGAATTTCGGATGCTCACTTCATATGTTCAGTGATAAGTTTTGGTTCTTCTTCACTCGTGCATCTCATGTTGAAAGTGTTGCCTTTGAAGATACTTCTTCCACTTCTGTTTTCGCAAAAGGCATTAGTCCAAATGATGCAGGTACAGGTGCATATGTTCAGGGGGAGAGTGTCTTTGTTCATAAAGATGATGATGATGCTGTTGAGGATGAGATAATTGGAGGTTTACATGAGAGACTCTTCCCACGTGCTTCACATCAACAAACGGTCAAGTGAATTTTCAGGTATCTCTATGGTACTCAAGATTTTGGTATTTGGCTTTCTGCTTCCTTATGCATTAGTTTAAGAGCTTATTCTGATGTTGACTTTGGAGGATGTTGAATTGATTTGGTTCGTGCCACCTCTTGAGTAATCCTCTCTCTTGAGCATTTGATATTGGATTTCACTTTCTTAGAGATAATGTTGAAAAAGAAAATATTGTGCTTCACCATGTGGATACTGAACATCATTTGGCAGACATTTTCAAAACCCTTATCTTCTTCTCGTTTTGCTTTTATTCGGGGAGAACTTGGGATTGTTCATCCAATGGGTTTGTTTTGAGGGGGAGTTTCCTTGCCAAGTTCTTTCACTTGATGAGCTCACTTTATCATATTTCTTTATATGTTATGTAATTGAGTTAATATATGATAATATAATTGTCTCACTTGAACTAAAAATGACATTGCGGAATTCCCTGGACTGATTGCCTATAGCTAAATACTCTGTGATATCTCACTTTTCTAGGCTTGATATTGAATCCTCTTGACAAATTTGGGCTATGAAGCAAGTGTGGTTTCAACTTTATTCTTTCATAAGACCGATTAATCACTTTTGCATGTTTACAATCAAAGAAAAAGTAAAGGAAAAGGGAATCAGTTTAAAAAAAAGGGGTTGTTAAAAGCAAAAAAAAACCTCAAGTTATGTGCTTCAGGGTGCTTTCCCTAAAAGATAAGATGTATGCTTCAAGCATGCCATTCCCTCAAAAGACAAGATGTATGCTTCAAGCATGCCACTCCAAGGAAATAAAAGAAGTATGCTTCAAGCATGCCACATGCAGTTTACTGTTTAAAGATTAAATTGGTCCACTAGATTGGAGTTGAAACTACTTGCTCGCCCTGATTTGTTATTTGCTTCAACTTTGAGCCTTTGTTTTTCTACTAAAAAGGTTTTGCTTAGTACTTGGCTATAGTTGACTGAATTGAGGTTGAGATGCATGTCATTCCCTAACTTGTTAAAATCACATCAAGATCATGTTTTTTTTGCATATTATGAGATATATAAGGTTATATGATCGAATGAGCTCATCTTTTCCTACCTTGGCACTCCCTTGTTTCCCTTTGTGAAATCATTGTTTTCAGAAAAATTTTGAACATGTTCTCTCTTTTGTACTCTTGATGAATCCATTGTCAAAGGGGGAGAAGTTTTGAGAAGTTTGGGGAGAAGTTGAAAAAAAAGGGGGAAATTTTTTTGGAAATTTGAGAAGTTTGGAGAATTTTGATATCTTGGGCACATTGCACATTCACACACATTTTCATTCTTAGGGGGAGATTTTGTTTTGCTTTTTGGTCAAAGGGGGAATTCTGTGTTTTCTTACTTTGGTCTTTGATCCTTTGAATTTCAAAATCTTTTGTAAAGTGAATGCCAAATGTTCAATTCTAAGTGGTGTTGCCAATGTTTTCATCAAGGGGGAGATTGTGAAATCATGTGCTGAAAAATTGGCTTTGAACTGAAAAATTAACTTAGAATTGGATTTGCAAAATGTGCTTGTTCATGTGTTTGACAATTTGACAAGAAACAGTAAGTTTCGCTTTTGCGCCGGACCAAGCTCTCAAGAAACAGTAAGTTTCCCATCTGCGCCAGATCGTTTTTCGTATGTACGACGGACCAATTTTGTTGGTCTATCGTAAACATGTTTTTGGCAACCTCATTTTCCCATGTACGCCAGACCAAGTTTTTGGGTCTGTCGTGGACGTACTTTTGAGCTCATGAGCCAAACTCAATTTTCCAAGAAACTAGTAAGTTTTGCATGTACGTCGGACCAATTTCTTTGGTCAGTCGTGAACGGCCTTTTTGAGGATTGATTTCGCATGTACGACGGACTGATTTCTTTTAGTCCGTCGTGAACGTGTTTTCGCCGAAATGATTTCTTCTTGGAACAGAGACTTTCACGTGTACAACGGACCGATTTTGTTGGTCTGTCGTGAATGGACCTTTTTCTAGGTTTTTTTAATTTTGGTCCGTTGTGAACGTGTTTTGCTCGGTTTGGATGTTTTGCAAGAATTGGAATTGAATTTTGGGTTTGAATTTGAGTTGTTGATTATGGAATTAGTGTGGATTTCATAATGAAGGTTTTCTTGGTGCAATGCACTCATGTGAGTGGTTGCATGGACTAATGTTGAGTCAAGTCGCGGACTTGTGCTCGGAATGGTTTTGTGGTTTGTTCATGTGCAGGTATTGCTTGAGGGCGAATGTGGTCGATGACGGGACCGGAACTAGGTTCATGGAGGAACTGAGGTTCGAGACTAGGTTCAGGGAGGAACTGAGGTCTTGTTAGTTAAGGATGTCATGCGGGACGTTCGGGCTAAGAGAATGGTGCACATGAAGAATGGTTAGTCACGTGAGAATGGCAGGAGGTCATTCGCGTGCAAAGTGTTAGTCACGTGAGTATGGCAGGTGGCCATACGCGTGCAAAGTGTTAGTCACGTGAGTATGGTAGGGTTGCCATACGCGTGCAAGAGTTGTACTCGGCCAGGTTGGGCTAAGAGGAGTTGTGTTGAATACATACTCCTTCTAGGTTTAGGAGTGGGACTCCTACTAGGATTAGGAATTGTATTCAGAACTCCTTGTGTTTTGCTCCTTTAAATAGGAGGGTTGTCTCCTGTTGAAGGGATCGAATCAATCGGAGCTGAGCGCATTGAGAGCCTCAAGCTCAGTTTTAGGGTTTGTACTCTTTTGATGGGAGTACTTTAGACAAAGAAAATAAAGATCAATTCTTTCAAGATTCTTGCGTGCTACAGTAACCACGTTGCTACAGTGTTTTCTGTTTTGGTTCTTGTTTGCATGCTTGCTCTAATTCTAGATTGGTTTTTGATTCTTGAGTTTCATCTTGATTTGATCCATCAAAAACCTTTCTAGGGTATTGATTTAGAGTTGCTCAAAGTCTAGTTGATTAATCTTTTGAAGATCTTGTTTAATCTTCAAGTTTTGATTAGATTAGTTTTCGTCAAGTTCTGGAACAGCAAGCTTGCGAAGCTCATAACTTTTGATCCGTAAGTCCGATCGAGCTGATTCTTTTTGGGTTCGATTCGTATTGGAATATAGTTTCTTTTGTCCAAATTTCAGATCAATTGAACGGTTGGATCTCCAGGAATTCTCGTTTTACCGAACCTCTGTAATTCTGTTTTTGTCGAATACGAGGCAATTATTTGGTTCAGTTTTGGGGTGAACTTTTCGTAGATCAAGAATTTGGTTTTAGCTTCCGCACAATCATTCACCCCCCTCTAATTGCTATATTCGTATACTTCGATCCTACAATACCTGAGACACAAACAATTAGAGCCAATCACTGACTTCAATTATGTTCATAAAATTGTATTAGAGAGTAAATGAAACATATATATATATATATATATATATATATATATATGATAGAAATGTAAGAACATCAATGTGCAAGTATTGGGCCTGTTATTAAAAAAAAAGAAAAGCATATATTCTTGGTGACGGAGCATGGAGGCGGCGACGGCGTTGCAGGTGAAGACGGTGGGGCGGACCCGGGAGGAGACGGTCGCCCGAGCGGATGAGGGACTGGACGCGGTTGTGGAGGCTGAGGCGGGGGACGACGAGGGCGGAGGTGGTGTCGGGGAGGCGGGGCGCGTTGGGATCGCGCGGGGGAGGCGGGGAGGAGGGGTCGCGGCGGAAGGCGTGGAGCGGAGGCTCGATGCGGAGCCGACGCTTGCGGCGGCGGCGGCCTCCTCGGCGGAGGAGAAGGCGAAGGCCAAGTACTCCTGCATGCGCTTCCATTGCCACTTGGAGGCGCCGCCCGGGTAAGTGCGGGGCCCACCGCCCTTGCGGATGGCAAGGTCGCCGAGGCGGAGGGGGGAAGGATAGGAAGGGGAGGCGGAGGTGGTGGGAGGAGAGCGGCGGCGGCGCGGGGAGCGTTGGGGGCGCGTTAGTTTAGGCGCGATTGGGGATTGGGGCACGGGAGGTGCGGGGAGCGTTGGGGGCGCGTTAGTTAGGCGCGATTGGGGATTGGGGCATTAGATTTGATGAAGTGATGTGCTAAAACATCTTAGCCTTTGATTATGAGGAAATAAGATTTCTGGGTGCACGTTTTAGGGTGGACAAAGGAAAAATATCCTCTGTGGGGGCAGAATAGTGTGTGCATGTAGCAAAAAAATAACTGGTGAATTATAAAGGGGTAAAGAAAGATTACACAGTTTTCCGGTGGTGGAGCCCATTGGTGAACAGATAGGTTGGGCTCGCACGTGCAGGAAAATGCAGCATTAGCATTGCAACATATGCTTCGAACTTTTCTCGAGGCTGGTGTGGATGGGCCATCGTTCCTCGTTCCTAACACTGTTCCGTGCTTCCCCCAGGTGCTAGCAAGATTGTCACGCTGAGCGCCATTGAGTCTTCTTCCGAGCGCAAGGCACTTGGCAATAAGGCCCCGTTCGGCCGGGTTTTAGAATTTCAGTTCTAGAGGTCGGTTTCAACAGGGCTTCAAGAGGAACTAGAGCCCAAGAAATTAGGGTGCCTGGCCTACTTTGGATTCTTTCTTAAAAACATTACCTTTCCTGTTTACCCTCGCCCCTATGCCTTCTCTACCATAACCTGTTCCCATAACATCCTCACTGCATCGATCTCACCCACGGATCCACCCAGCCATCCATCTCGTTCTCCCCTCCCTCACAATTTCTTTTCCGCACAACCAGTCCAGTGGGCAGAGTGGAAGCCAATTTTTTTTCTGGTCCATCGGCTTAATTTTTTTTTGTAAGTTTGGTATTTTTCCGAACAAAATTGCAAATATGACTTATTCTCGGCCGCGGTAGGCACCTACCGTACTCTCATACCATGGCAGGCACCTACCGTGCTCCCACACCATCGCAGGTAGACCTACCGCGTGATGATGTGCTTATGATTATGTGATTGAATGGTTGTCTGACTGTAGCAGCCATGCCGAGGGGTAGAGGCCGTGGTCGCCATGGCCGTGGAGGCCAGGGGCGAGGTGTCGGCGTTTTTTATGACAGGATCCTCCCGTGAGGGAGGTTTTAGTTCGGTTTGGGGGTGTGCTTAGCGGAGACTTAACCCGGTCGCTCTCTCCCTACCGTCCCGGAGAAGATAAACAGTAAACACACTTGGTTTTCCTAGGTTCGGGCCCCCACGGTGGGTAATAGCCCTACGTCCTGCCTGAAGTCTTTGTTAGTCTCGAAGAAACGAAGTCCCTACCGGAAACTCTCTCTCCCTCAACCGTTGCTTGAGGGTTTTCTTTCCCCTCCCCCCTGCACCCAACCGCCCTTATATATCCCTGGTCGCCATGTCCCACCGTTATCCGAGTTCTTCCTTATGGCCCTCCATTCCTACGGAGTGCATCATCTTCATCTTTCCCCCAACTCCATCATCATCCTTGCCGTCTTCGCACACCTGTGCGAGATGTTCGTGGGGGTGATGCCCAGCCTCCCACTTTTTCGGTACTTTTACACCCTCCGCAACGCCGGCAACGGGGAGGTCACCGGGAGCTGCCACTTCCGCCTTCGCGACGGGATGGTCCCCCACTACATTGCCTTTCAGCAGAAGTCGAACTGGAAGGCCTGGAGGGAGGACTGGCTGTACTTCGCAGACGACAGTGGCTCGGACGTCCTCGCCCTTCCCACCGCCGCGGCGGAGGGGCACGAGGACTGGAATGAAGCCGTCGTGGAGACGGACGAGCTTCGGGCTATGGCGGACCGCATTCAGCACCTGCGGGACGCCGGCCTAACTGGGGTGTTGGTGGTTCGGGACTACGTGTCCCGAAGAATCAGCCCTCTGCGGCTCCGTGTTTGCCCGGCATGGCAGTACACGGGTGACGATGACCTAACCAGGACGTTTCCGAGCAGTAAGTCTTTGTATTCTTCTGAACGTGCGGTTTCTTCTCACCGTCTTCGTCTTTTGATTCCATTTCTTTTTTGATTAGGCGTTGGGAATCTGACCAGCTCCCTCCTTATGAAGTGGGTGAAGGATGTGACACCACGGAGTGTCGTAACTTTATATAATGTGAATGTTGAGGTCAAACAAATTATGAAATATGGAATTAGAGGTTGAAACCACACGGTATGGGGTTTATTTGCGTTTTCGGGCCGTTTCCGGGGATTTGGGCCTTTCCGGGGGAGTTTGGGCCTAGGGGAAAGGGTCGTGGGCCTTGGTGGGGAAGAGTTTGAGTCCTTTTGGGAGTAGGAGACCAGGTTGGGGGCCTTCCCCAGCCCTTATTGCACCCCCCTCAATGCCCTAGCCGCCACCCCCACTTCCCCCTCTCCCTTGCTTGCGCCCCACCTCCCCCTTGCTCCCCATTGCGCCACCACCTCTCCACCACCTCTCCACCTCCCTTGCTGCCCCTAGGGGAGTTCTCCACCTCACCAATCAGAAGATCCATCCGTTGGAGCGCTCCGCGACGAGGAGATCCGGTGGATTTGGAGCGAGGAAGGAGATCGCGCGAACCGGGAGGAGATCCGTTGGGTTTTCGTGCGTCGGGCGAAGGTATGGCCATGGGAATCCTTGGGGTTGGTCTAGGATCTGTTCTAAGGGTTATTATCATGTTTTTAGATCAATTGGTGGTGCTGTAGTTGGGTAGATTAGATGGAATCTTGAGTTTGCCACGTTCTCTGTTTCGGGCAGCATGAGCAGTCGACCTAGGGTTTGGGTTTTCGCCAATTTAGGGTCGGAATTTGGTCGGCCGCCTGTTGACGAAGTTGTAGTAATTTCAATACCTTTCAGTGGGTATATAGAACGTCCAATTCCGCCCAGCCGTTTGAAAGTTATGCTCGTTTTACCGAACGTGTTAAAAACTATGACGTGATTGGAACAGATCACGGTATTCTGTATATTAAACCACTTTAGAGTCCGAATCAGTCTTTCCATATACTTAGAAAAAGTTAGGAAATTTCCTAAGCTACGCGAGGATGTACTCGTTTAATTGATTCGGAGTCTTAGAAGCCGAGTTATGCCTTTTGGAAGGCTGCTGTCCCGATGGGACAGAACCTCTGTTTTTGGGTTTTGCGAGTAGTTTACGATGTCGGGGTAGATGAGTGTTTGCGTACTGTTTTGTGGACATGATTGTGAGTGTGTGGTACCTATGTGCAGGTGGTGTGACCCCGGGAGTGCCTTCTACTACTCGCCAATCCGTCGCCCGTGGTTAAGGCAAGTGTATTGGAATGGGTAGCGGGTTGTAGTTTGCTAGATTGGTTGAGATTGAAATTGAATATATGATATGTTCACATGCCATGCTTTAATGATTGCCATTGATATGATGAATATGCTTATTATGTTATGATGCCATGTGTTAATGTACAAGTTATTTATGATGTTGGCATGTTTGCATACATGGCATGATACATGGCCTGGGCGGTGAGAAAGTCATAACTAGTCCGGGGAAGGTCGGTGAGAAAGTTATGACTATTCCGGAGAGCCAATGAGTAAGTCCTACATCGTGATTCCATCCACCGCGGTGTATGGAAGCGAGGAGTAGGCACCCTCCATCTTCGGGATGGAAGGGAAGAGGGGTGCACACCGACGGGTGTGTACTCAACCATACCGGTATGAGTTTCCAGGAGATATGTGCATCGCATTGCATTGCATTGCATTATATGAGGATGTTATATGATGATGATATATGATGATGTCAATGATATGCTTACGCTATGAATATGAGATGTGTATGATGTGAGATGTGAAAAGTGGTGATGAAGGTGTTAGAATGTATTCCAATACACTTGCCTTAACCGCGGGCGACGGATTGGCGAGAGGATGAGGGCACTCCCGGGGTCAGACCACCTGCACATAAGTACCACACACTCAAAACGTGCCCTCAAAATAGTACAAGGATGATCCCCTACCCCAACTTCGCAAACAACCTCTAAAACCCGAAAATAGAGAATTTGTCCCTTCGGAACAGCGGGCTTCCAACTAGCATAACTTTAGTTCTAGGACTCCGAATCGAGCAAAAGAGTGCATCATCGCTAAGCTTAGGAATTTCCTAGATTTTTCTAAGTATTAGGAAAAGCTGATTCAGCCTCTAAAATTGCCTAATCTACATATCAACCCGATCTGTCCCAATCGCATCACAGTTTTGAACACGTTCGGTAAAACAGCCATAACTTTCAAACGGCTGATCGGAATTACGTGTTCTTGGTGTCCACTAAAAGGTATTGAACTTATCTACAACTTCTTCAACAGGCGGACAACCAAATTCCGATTCTAAAATTACGAAAACTCAAACCCTAGATTGCCCAATCTGCCCGAAGCAGAACACTATGCAATCTCTAGTTTTCATCCATTCTATCCAATCGCAGCACCACCTTTCGATCTAAAAGCGCCAAAACACCCTCTCGCACAGCACCTAGTCCATCCCCAAGGATTACCCATAGCCATACCTTCGCCCGACGAACAACGAACGTCGAATCTTCTCCTCCTGGTTACCCTGATCTTCTTCCTCGCGCCGGAACCGCTGGATCTCCTCGTCGCGGAGCTTCCCGATGGAGAGAACAACGGGGTGGCGAGGTGGGGAGCTCTCCTAGACCATCAAGGAGGGTGTGGAGGACAGGGGAGGAGTGGTGGCGCAAGGGGGAGGAGGAGATGGGGGGCGGCGCACAAGGGTGGGGAGGGAGGGGAGGGGGTGGCTAGGGTTCCAAGGGGGCGCACATGAGGGATGGGGGGCGCATGGCAGGTTCATGCTGCCCTCCTCCCCCTCATGGGCCGGGAAACCCCACCTTTGGCCCATGTGGGGTCCCCCCTAAGACCCAAATCGCCCCGGACAGGCCCAAACTCCCGAAAACGGCCCGAAAACGCAATTAAACCTCATAACGTAAAGTTTTAATCTCCAATTTCACATTTTATAATGTCACGACTTTTCGTAGTGTCACAGTAAGCCCCTCCATGGGATGGAAGGGAATGAGAGGGTGCACATCGATGATTGTGCACTTAGCTATGCGAGTATAGGCTATGTGATGTGCATGAGCATGCATGATGCATTGCATGAATGAAAAGAAGTGAATGTTAAATTAATGTGTACATTTTTCTGTATGGATACAAAACATGATTTACATTGCCTTGTTTTATTCTTATGTATTGTTTTCATGGTAGGATGCACTTTGCTGAGTTTTTGAACTCACACTTATTATTTAAATATTTTCTAGGTACCTTGAGAGCAGCATTTGGGAAGGGATTGTAGCACCTTCACCCCACTTGATATCAATATTTTTAGTCAATCACATTCTTAAAGTTATAGTAATAGATTCCGACTTGTAATAATGTACGGAGCTTTTGGATCTGGCATAATGTTGGGGCCTTCAATCGTTGACTCATTATCTCCATCTCAGCCACGGAGCCTGACTTATCCAATGGAGAGAGTGGAGCCTATCCATGCACTCTTGAGATTAAGATCATTGGCTCCTCTATATTATCTAAAGGGGTCTGTGCCCACATGGAAGCAGGGCAGAGATGAATAAGATCAAACATGGGAATAAGAAGCATTTAAAATGCCTTTTTGATCATTTTGATAGAGGGGGATGGATAAGTGGGCAAAACATACTCACATTTTTTAATTGAAAAGATGGGTTCCTTTTTCATCTTGACAAAGAAAGAAACACAACAGGTGCATGATCGACTTTGTACGCTCCATCCTTCATCCCTTCGCCTATAGGCGGCTTGGTAGGCAAGCTATTGAAGCGACTAGCTTCTACCCGAAGCAAAACTTTGTAAAAGCCTATAGAGGCATGAAGGTAGGTAGGCTGACCACAACATAAAGTGTAAGCAAGCTATCTTGATCCACCTTCAGTTTTGATTCGTTATGCTCAGCAGCTCTAACAAGATCTAAAGTTTTTTTACTGCATGTGACACGTGTCAATTTAAATGCGAGAAAGTAAATGCATAATTTAAATTGCGTAAAGTAAAGACATAATGTAAATGCGCAATTTAAATTCACAAGAATGTAAATAAAATCTTTGTATTTTCTGGTTGGAAGGTGTACAAAGCCTCACTTCATGTGGGCAAAGCTCAAAGGAGCAACACAAACCTTCAAGTGAGGGAGGGCACCACTCCCCCTCTATTTATACTACTTTTGGGCCACCTACCACCCTTAGGCCACTTACCCCCCTTGGATGAGTCCCTCAACCCTAGAGCACTCCACCAAGGGCTAGGATTAACCCTCTCACACAACCATGCAAGGGCAACCCAAAACTCTACACACATAACGGGTTTTCTTGCACGGTTTTCAAAGCATACTACATAGACCCGCTAACCTATCAACTAGACCGTGATCCAACAGCCCTCATCGATTCTCGTGGCATCTAGGAAGTATCATCGCCTTTGTGACATTATGGAATATGACAGTATAGAATACGGCATTACGGTACGACTTTATATCGTGTTTTTGGGCTTTTCCGGGTGTTTGGGCCTCTTCGGGGGAGTTTGGGCCTTTCGGGAGCTAGTTTGTGTTAGTGTTATGCCCTTGAGGCAATCATATGGATGATTGTAACATGACTATGTTTATGAATAATAATATGATTATTGGTCCAATGAATGTATATCATTGTTTTGATCAACAAGTGTGTGACTTGTTTATGAAGCTCTTTACTTATTGATATAATTGGATAAATATCTCTGATCGGATATCATCGTATAGGACAACGATGAATAGATAAGCACATGTATTGTTCGATGATCATGTTTCATAGATCATGGGATATGGAGATATCATCAATACATTGTGGACGCATGTTGAAGAACATGTGTTAGATAGACCCACAATGGGACACTGCGAGAATGTTACATTCTTATGTGTCATCAGTGTATCTCATACATAGTAGATGTATGATCCTTAGACCTGAGATTGTCATATTCCCTACATGTGTAATAGTTTGCCTTGGGGTTACCAAACACTATTTCCTAACTGGATAGTTATAAAGGTAGCTTTCATGTTTACTATGAAACATGCAGAGGGAAGTGAGCAGTCAAGATGGAATTTGCCACTCCAATGTAACGGAGATATATGTCTAGGCCATTCGTGTGATATGATTAAGGAAGTGCATGGCCATGCCGTGATTGAGAAGTCAATCACAACTTATTAATATATCACGGATACGAGAGATGGATTGAACTGTCAAAGGATGACATGCTTCTCGCCTTGAGTTCGATCTTCATATAGTTTGGCAAATGGATTATTACATCAGTACTTTAATCATATGCGTTTGGGAGTTGGCATGCTCTGCAAGGAGCCGCTACCGACTATTGCATTAGAAAAAGGGTTTTTCGAATCCATGTCCAAATGCGCATGAACCTACAGGGTCACACATTTAACGGGCTGGGATGCATTAATTTGGATTGGATCCGTAATTAATGGACCTCGTGGGCTTAGCGCGTAGATAGGCCCTAACTGCCTAGGGTTTCACCTCGTGGCTATATAAGGAGGGGAGGAGGCTAGACGCAATATACACTTTCGTGCGGTTTAGAGGTGTTTCGCCAGAAACCCTAGCCATCTCCTCTCGTTGCCCCTGCCGAGCGACCCGGTGCTTGCACACCGACGCACGGCGTTCCATCCTCGGACGTGTGGATTGCTGTGGTGACGCTGCTGCTACTGCAGCGTGGAGAGGACGATCCGCGGCGAGGACGATCCACGCCGAGAATGATACACTACAACGACGTGCGAAGGATTTCGCAACTGCGCGTCTAGTGGTAATAGATCTATGATCCCCTTCTTGCGAGTAGCTTTTCTGGTTTACGGTATAAATTTTAATTTGTGCTAGTGTAGCATACTGCGTTCCCCAACAATTTGGGCCTTGGGGGAAGCAATTGGGCTGTTGGTGGGGGGATTTTGGCCCATGTGGGGGAGTTAGGGGGGCAACACAACCTGCCATGCGCCCCCAACCCTAGCCCTTGCACCCCCTCCCTCCTCCCCCTCCCCATAGCCGCCACCCCCCAAGCCCTAGCCGCACCCCCTCCTCCCCTCCCATGCGCCACCCCTCCCTCTCCTCCCCAACCCCTAGCTGGCCCTAGCTCCTCCCCCTCGTAGCCACTCTAATCTTGCTGTCCGGGAGCTCTTCGTCCAAGAAGATACAGTGTTCCCGGCGATTTCGGCGTCCCCAATGATCGGAGGGGAGATCGGGCCGCGAGGAGGCGAAGTTCGTCGATCGGGTGTTTCGCCAAGAAGAGGTAAGCCCGGGGACCTTGGTTTTAGAGTGTTGGTGCTGGTTAGATGGTGAAATCTAATTTTGGTGTTTAGGTGTTGTGACTAGAAGGGTTTAGGGAGATTTCAATTTGGTCTTGCGTTCTGTTCTCGGACAGATTGGGTCGTCGAACTTCGGACATTAATTAGACAATTTTAGACACGTTTTCTGGTCAGCCAGCTGTTGCAAAAGTTGTAGGTAATTCAATTACCTTTAATTGGACACCAAGAACGTTTAATTATGTCTAGACGTTTAAAAGTTATGGCTCTTTTACTGAGCACTGTAAAATCTGTGACGTGATTGGGACAGATTGTGTTCAACTATACATTAGAGGGTTTTAGAGGCCGATTCAGTTTTCACGAATACTTAGAAAATGTAGGGAAATCTCCTAATTAAGCTTCGAGAAACTGTACTCTTTTACCTGATTTGGAGTTGTATAACTCAATTTATCACTGTTGGAAGCCCGCTATCCCGTTGGACAGATTCTCTGTTTTTCGGGTTTTAGGAGTGTGTTGCGAAGTTGTTGTAGCCGATAGTTCTTGTACTGTTTTGTTGGCTTGTTTTGAGTATATTGTACCTATGCGTTGGTGGTGTGACCCCGTGTGACACTACGGATTGTCGTGACATTATAAAATGTGAAATTAGAGATTAAAGTTTTGGGCTTGGGGATGCCTCGTGGGCTTGGGGAATTCTCATGGGCTGGAGGTGGGAGGCCTTTGGCCCATGTGGGAGGGGGATTAGAGCAGCAAGGCTGCTGCCCCATGCGACTCCACCCCCACCTTTCCACCTTAGCCGCCACCTCTCCACCCCCCTTGCGCCTCCCCCTAGCCACCCCCTCTCCCCTCCCCTTCCACCCTCCTTGCAGCCCTAGGGGAGCTCTCCACCTCGCCATCCCGCTGATATTCCCCTTGGAAAGCTCCGCGACGAGGAGATCCGGCGGTTCCGGCGCGAGGAAGGCGGTCGGGGAGCCCGGGAGGAAGGAGTTCGGCGTTCGTCGTTCTTCGGGCTGAGGTATGGCATGGGTGATCCTTGGGGATGGTCTAGGTACTTGTGACACAACGGAATGGTGTGACATTATTTAATGTGAATGCTAAGGTCAAAAACATTATGAAATATGGTATTGGAGGTTAAAACCATATGGTAGGAGGTTTAATAGCGTTTCCGGGCCGTTTCTGGGAGTTTGGGCCTTTCCGGGAAGTTTTGGGCCTAGGGGAAAGGGTTGTGGGCTTTGGTGGGATGGAGTATGAGTCCATTTAGGACTGGGAATCCTGTTTGGGCTGTTAAAAAGGGGGCTCCCCTGCTGCCATGCGCCCCACCCCCTCCTATGTGCGCCCCCTTCCCCTCCCTCCTTGCCCTAGCCGCCACCCCCCACCTCCCCCTCTCCCTTGTGGCCGTGCGCCACCTCCCCTTGCCCCCTTTGCTCCTCACCACTCCACCACCTCTCCTCCACCCCTTGCTGCCCTAGAGTAGCCTCGCCACCCCTGCACCTTGAAGATCCATCCGTTGGAGCGAGGAGTTTTCCGGGAGGAGATCTATTGGGTTTTCGTGCGTCGGGCGAAGGTATGGCCATGGGACTCCTTGGGGTTGGGCTAGGTACTGTTCTAAGGGTCATTATAATGTTTTTAGATCAATTGGTGGTGCTGGAATTGAGTAGATTGGATTAGATCTAGAAGTTGCCACGTTCTCTGTTTCGGGCAGCATGAGCAGTCGACCTAGGGTTTGGTTTTTCGCCAATTTAGAGTCGGAATTTGGTCGTACGGCTATTGAAGAAGTTGTAGGTAATTTCAATACCTTTCAGTGGGTATAAAGAACTTTAAATTCCTCCCAGCCGTTTGAAAGTTATTGCTGTTTTACCGAGCGTGTTAAAATCTGTGACGTGATTGGAACAGATCACGGTATTCTGTAGATTAAACCACTTTAGAGTCCGAATCAGTCTTTCCTTATACTTAGAAAATGTTGGGAAATTTCCTAAGCTACGCGAGGATGTACTCGTTTAATTGATTCGGAGTCTTAGAACCCCAGTTATGCCTTTTGGAAGGCTGCTGTCCCGACGGGACAGAACCGCTGTTTTCGGGTTTTGCGAGTAGTTGGCAATGTCGGGGTAGATGAGGTTTTGTGTACTGTTTTGTGGGCTTGATTGTGAGTGTGTGGTCCCTATGTGCAGGTGGTGTGACCCCGGGAGGGCCTACTACTTCTCGTCAATCCGTCGCCCGTGGTTGTGGCAAGTGTATTGTAATGGATAGCGATTTGTAGGTTGCTAGTTGAGACTAGATGAGATTGATTATATGTGATGATCACTTGCCATGCTTTAATGATTTACATTGATATGATGAGTATGTTTATCATGTTATGATGCCATGTGTTAATGTACAAGTTGATTATGATGTGGCATATTTGCATACATGGCATGATTACATGGCCCGGGCGGTGAGAAAGTCATAATTAGTCCGGGAAGGTCGGTGAGAAAGTTATGACTAATCCGGAGAGCCAATGAGTAAGTCCTACATCGTGATTCCATTCACCGCGGTGAACGGAAGCGAGGAGTAGGCACCCTCCATCTTCGGGATGGAAGGGGGGAGAGGGTGCACACCGACGGGTGTGTACTCAACCATACCGGTATGAGTTTCTATGGAGACATGAGCATAGCACCGCATTGCATACATAATGATATGTGATCATGAATGAGATGGTTTACATGATGTGAGATGTTATTGCCGTGAAATTGTTCTTGTTGTACCATTGCAATATGCTTGCTGAGTTTTGAACTAACGCTTGTGTTTTCTTATTGTTTTAGGTACCATGAGACCGGCATGCGGGGAAGGGAACTAGTCACACTTACACACGTAGCTTCATTCAGTTGATTCCACAAGTCATTCAATTAGTGTTTGATAATAAATTGCGTGTGATGATTATTGCTTTAAGGTTTAGCTTTGCTTATGAGAGTCTTATTGTTCGTTTGGCTCTTGGAGACATTAAATGCCCGAAAGTAGACTTATATTGTAGTTAAGTCTTTAAATATTGCTGTTTTAGCTATCTCTCATATTGCCTTATATTGCTATACTGTTGTTGCTCCTTCACTTCATGTTAAAACAAAGGAGATGCTGCCGAAATCTCGGTTTTTAGCATGTGCGCCTTTGCTGGAATTTATGTTTAATTGTGGTATTTAGATGTTGTTTAGCTTATGTTTGGTAGCATTCAGGCATATTAAATGCCGGGGTGTTACAGTTGGTATCAGAGCGGGCTGTAGGTCCTTGGAATGTGTATTTTTAGTGTCATGCTATAGGGTACAACTAAAATGTGATGTGGAATAACTTAGAAACATGGCTTAGGTCTTAACTAAAATTGTCATAGGATAGCAACATTAAAACTTGCAAAAGTGGTATAACTAATCTAAAAATTTGACACACAATGGATGCACAGTAGGAAAGGGTATGGGCATCGTTTCTTTACGCTTAAATGTTGTATTTAAGCTTTGATGTTGAATGCTTCATTTGATAAAGCATGTTGCTATGTCTATGAGATAAATGATTGAATTGTTCTTGTGGTGGTGATAAAGTGGGGTTGTGGTGCCGAAGGGTTTCGGTCACCTCTTTTTGGTTCATAGTAAGGGTGAGGTTTGACGGTGTAGCCGGTTAGCGCCATCACCGAAGAACTATTAACCCCTGTAGGAGAAGAGTGCTTACCCTTTCTGTCGTAAATCGGGTAGTTGACTAGAGTCAAATAGAAGAGTTTTGTGGTGGATTCCTTCGTATGCTCTTTACCATTTTAAGGGTCAGTTTCAGTTGGTTTTCTTGGTTTTAGTTGATTGAAATCAAACGAAAAGTGTTTGGTCTTGGTTTTTCGCGGATTGTTCCATATGCGGTATGTGGTCTTGTCTTCCTTGGTTGAAGACGAAGAAGAAGAGTCTAGTGTTGCGCTTCTTTTGGTCACCCTTCCAGCTTTGATGCTTAGTTTGTTGATTGCTTTATGGGTAGAAGCATTTAATTTATTCCTGTGTTTGTCTTTCTTCAAGGTCAAAAGAGTTATTGCGGCATTATGCCAGACTTGGTTGTCCGGGCTGAAGTTCTGTGGCTTTGTAGGAGTAAATGGTGTTTGATTTCGTCATTTTACTGGTTTGAGAAATCATCTTTGAAAGCCCTTCTTGTTTCGTGAAAGTTTGGGGTTTGAGGTTAAGGTTTTATTTGAAATGGATTACTTGATCGCTTGGTTTCCTTTAAGAAAATTGTCTTTCAACCATTTTCTTTTATGGGAGTCTTTGAGATTGAAACATGTTTTGGAAAATTCCTTTTGCATGACCCAGTTTGGGTTTGTCTCATTGCAATTTTGAGTCAAGTTTTCTTATGAATTTGGGATAAGTTTTAAAACTAAAATGCTGCAAACAAAGTAAGTAGTCTTTTGACTGAAATCGTTTGTTCCTAGTAAGAATTGTTGTTTAGCATGTTATGTAGCATGTACCAATGTGGTTTATGGGATGACGTATTGTTAAGTTAATTTGTGAGTTTAAACAATTCAATGCGGTTGTTATCTCTAGCTTGAGAATAAATAGACTACTAGTGTTGTAGTTTACTCTTAGCGAGAATGATTGAATGTGTTAATGTATATGCTTAGAATCTGTTGCTTTGCTTTAAAAGTGCTTATGACCCAGATTATGTTTAAAGTTTTAAACCCTGTTGCATAGTTAGAACATTAAGATGTTGTAGACTGCTGTTATTGTTAAAGAAACTTTGCTGGTTGTTTAAAGATGTTCTAATCTAATGGGTTAATAGAGAAATTTAATTGTGTTGACTAGTGACTTTAATTTGGAAGTTGATTAGAGTTGCTATTTACGTTGTTGCAAACTACTAGTATATTTTGGAAGTATGCAGTTGTGTCTCTACAATGCTAGTATTGATATCAATTGAGAAGTCATAAGACTTATTGTTAATAATGTTGTTCAGGGCAGTGTTAATGCTAGTATTCAATCTATTTTAAATAGTGGAGTATGTTGTGTGGTGGTAATTTTGTTATCACCTTTGTATAGGGTAGCTAAAAGTAATGTTGCTGGTTGATGAACATGCCCATTTGTTGTTATTGATGACTAAGTAGTGGTGGTAACTGTTTAGATTACTCGCTTGAAAACCATGGTTAAATAGAGGAAATTTTTAACATGTTGCGATGGAATGAGCTTTGGATAATTAACATGATGAATGATTTTATCCTTAATGAAAGTATAACTTAGAGTCTCACTTGCGAATTCTTCCCTGTGGAGATAATATTTACATGTTGAAGTCGTTTGTTAACTGAATAAGTTTCGATTGTCGAGACATTGACATATAGGTGGTATGAAATTTATAGGTTGATCATGCTGAAAGATTTGTTGAAGTACTATATTTCAAATGTAGAATAAGATGTATTATGATATGATGATCCGTGGGGATCATGTCGATGTAGTCTTGGTTGGGTGTCTTTTTTTTATAAGCACCATAAATTTTAATTAAAAGTGTTGGAAATGGTAACTAGAGAAAGAATTTGTTACGTAAATTTTGTTAAAACCGGTTGGACTTTCTCAATGAGTAAGTAGTGAATTTCGAAGTCTTTAATGGAAAGCGTAGTGGAACATTAGAGATGATTGTATTTATGCTGAGCTTGTGTTTAAAAGCTTTTGGACTGGTTTGGTTGTTTGCCATTTTGGTTGAAGGGTTTTCGGTCAAGGTGTTCCATATGTTGTGTTTCAGAGTTTCCCTAAAACTCGTAGAAATTGTTGCCAATCTTTGGTTTTGGCTATTTTGTTTAATTTGTGCTATGTGTATATGGTTTTACACCCAAAAGTCTTTGAGTGGATCGCGCTCCTTCGCGTTCGCACTAAGTCATCTTTGGAGTAAATTTTAAAGGAAGCAGAAGGTCTTAGTGGGTTGTGTTGAAGACTCTTGAGATTTAAATTGTAACTCTTTTTGACTGGAGATGGATTTATTTGCATAATGTGTGTGATGTTTGCGAGTGCTTCAAAAAGGTGGATTTTATGAATGTTTTATAAAGTGATTTTGCTAGTGAGGTGTTCCATTTTTTGAAATGAGTTTCCCCCTCCTTGAGAAAAATTTGTGACGGTTGTGGGAGCAGATGCTCGACTTGAAAATTTTGATGCTCTCTTCCAAAATGTTGGATTTGGATGAAATGCAATGTTTTGCAAGTTCAGTTTTCAACTGATGTGGGATGTGATGCGACGTGGTGTTTTACTGTCAACTATGCTGCCGTCATAGTCCAAATGAATTTCCGCAACCTTCGATGTTAATTGTGTTTCCATTATTTGATGCCGAGGAAGAAGTCGTCATGTGAATGACTATTCGGTAGTGTTGTTACATGATGAAGGAATGGTGAAAAGTAAACATGACATCGTTTTTTAGATGTTAAATGATAAAAGAGTCGTTGAGCCAGGTCGGTGAGAAAGTCATATATGGAGATATGACTAATCCGGAGTGCTCTTGAAGAATGTGCATTTATGTTATGAAACGAGATTTCCCTTGCTTTCTAGTATGAAAAGAAAAGAATGAATAATTTCTGGTGCTGGTTGTGGTGAAGGGATTTGTGTTTCCTTTGCGTTTTGGCTTAGGAAATTAAAATGAATACTATCTGGTTGTTGTCGAATCCTTTCCAAAGTGGTTTTAGCGCTTTGGGGTTTGAGTTGTTGGATGAGGGCCACTTGGGTTCATGTTTATGATTGTGCTCTTTATCGTGGTCCTTTGAGTGGAAGGTTGTGTATGACTCAATGCAAACCTTCGTGGAGAATTGTGTCGTTGAGGTGTTCCTCGGTAGGGTTGATTAAATTATTAGTGGACCATTTGGTGGTTGCTAGTAATCACTTTTCCTTTTGAAGTGTATTGGATCTTTTTGTCGTTGGGCAATGAGCGAGTTATGTCAACCACAGAGGAACGTTCGGTCGTTTCTGTTACGCGAGTCTTACGGATCCTGGATATAAAGTAGGTTGTTCGTTCTGGTGGTAATTTTAGAGCGTTGTGTCTCTCCTGTTTCGCATCGTCTTGAGTACAAGGAACCACAGAAGGGAGGTTGGTACTGTGTTTTTCTGGAGAATAGCATGAGTTAAAGGGATCGGGTACTTCAGTGCCAAGGAATGCTTAGAACGAGGAGTATGAGACCGTTTTCTTTTGTGGGCTGTTTGAGGATTTATCTTATCGCTTGGGGTCATGCTGAGACCGTGTGTGAGTACTTTGTGTTTCAATGTTGAGTAAAGATCTCGCAAGTTTTGATTGTGAGTTATCTTTAGAGCTGTCAGTCTTTGATCCTTAGCTCCTTGCCTCAGAGTGCTGGCTGGTGCAAATCGTAGGGGCTTCTAAGCGGGTTCTGAGGCGTGAACGATAACTCCCTTTGATTTGGTTGTTTGCGAAGTGGCGTGTCTCGGATTCGGGGACGAATCCTGTTGAAGGGGGGAAGAATGTGACACTACGGAATGGTGTGACATTATTTAATGTGAATGTTAAGGTCAAAAACTTTATGAAATATGGTATTGGAGGTTAAAACCATATGGTAGGAGGTTTAATAGCGTTTCCGGGAGTTTGGGCCTTTCCGGGGAGTTTTGGGCCTAGGGGAAAGGGTTGTGGGCTTTGGTGGGATGGAGTATGAGTCCATTTAGGATTGGGAATCCTGTTTGGGCTGTTAAAAAGGGGGCTCCCCCTGCTGCCATGCGCCCCACCCCCTCCTATGTGCGCCCCTTCCTCCTCCTCCTTGCCCTAGCCGCCACCCCCACCTCCCCCTCTCCCTTGTGGCCGTGCGCCCCCTCCCCTTGCCCCCTTTGCTCCCCACCACTCCACCACCTCTCCTCCACCCCTTGCTGCCCTAGGGTAGCCTCCCCACCCCTGCACCTCGAAGATCCATCCGTTGGAGCGAGGAGCGAGGAACGTTCCGGGAGGAGATCTATATTGGGTTTTCGTGCGTCGGGCGAAGGTATGGCCATGGGACTCCTTGGGGTTGGGCTAGGTACTGTTCTAAGGGTCATTATCATGTTTTTAGATCAATTGGTGGTGCTGGAATTGAGTAGATTGGATTAGATCTAGAAGTTGCCACGTTCTCTGTTTCGGGAAGCATGAGCAGTCGACCTAGGGTTTGGTTTTTCGCCAATTTAAAGTCAGAATTTGGTCGTACGGCTGTTGAAGAAGTTGTAGGTAATTTCAATACCTTTCAGTGGGTATAAAGAACTTTAAATTCCTCCCAGCCGTTTGAATGTTATTGCTGTTTTACCGAGCGTGTTAAAATCTGTGACGTGATTGGAACAGATCACGGTATTCTGTAGATTAAACCACTTTAGAGTCCGAATCAGTCTTTCCTTATACTGAGAAAAAGTTGGGAAATTTCCTAAGCTACGCGAGGATGTACTCGTTTAATTGATTCGGAGTTTTAGAACCCGAGTTATGCCTTTTGGAAGACTGCTGTCCCGACGGGACAGAACCGCTGTTTTCGGGTTTTGCGAGTAGTTGGCAATGTCGGGGTAGATGAGGGTTTGCGTACTGTTTTGTGGGCTTGATTGTGAGTGTGTGGTCCCTATGTGCAGGTGGTGTGACCCCGGGAGGGCCTACTACTTCTCGTCAATCCGTCGCCCGTGGTTGAGGCAAGTGTATTGTAATGGATAGCGATTTGTAGGTTGCTAGTTGAGACTAGATGAGATTGATTATATGTGATGATCACTTGCCATGCTTTAATGATTTACATTGATATGATGAGTATGTTTATCATGTTATGATGCCATGTGTTAATGTACAAGTTGATTATGATGTGGCATATTTGCATACATGGCATGATTACATGGCTCGGGCGGTGAGAAAATCATAACTAGTCCGGGAAGGTCGGTGAGAAAGTTATGACTAATCCGGAGAGCCAATGAATAAGTCCTACATCGTGATTCCATTCACCGCGGTGAACGGAAGCGAGGAGTAGGCACCCTCCATCTTCGGGATGGAAGGGGGGAGAGGGTGCACTGGCAGCGGGTGTGTACTCAACCATACCGGTATGAGTTTCCACGGAGACATGAGCATAGCACCGCATTGCATACATAATGATATGTGATCATGAATGAGATGGTTTACATGATGTGAGATGTTATTACCGTGAAATTGTTCTTGTTGTACCATTGCAATATGCTTGCTGAGTTTTGAACTCACGCTTGTGTTTTCTTATTATTTTAGGTACCATGAGACCGGCATGCGGGGAAGGGAACTAGTCACACTTACACACGTAGCTTCATTCAGTTGATTCCACAAGTCATTCAATTAGTGTTTGATAATAAATTGCGTGTGATGATTATTGCTTTAAGGTTTAGCTTTGCTTATGAGAGTCTTATTGTTCGTTTGGCTCTTGGAGACATTAAATGCCGGAAAGTAGACTTATATTGTAGTTAAGTCTTTAAATATTGCTGTTTTAGCTGTCTCTCATATTGCCTTATATTGCTATACTGTTGTTGCTCCTTCAATTCATGTTAAAACAAAAGAGATGCTGCCGAAATCTTGGTTTTTAGCATGTGCGCCTTTGCTGGAACTTATGTTTAATTGTGGTATTTAGATGTTGTTTAGCTTATGTTTGGTAGCATTCAGGCATATTAAATGCCGGGGTGTTACAGTACTGTTATAGAGGTTTATTTGATGCTTTTAGATCAAGGGGTGGTGTTGTGATTGGGTAGATTGGAGGAAATCTAGATGTTTCTTAATTCTCTGTTTCGGGCAGATTGTGTAGTCGACCTAGGGTTTGAGTTTTCGCGATTTTAGAGTTGGAATTTGGTCGGCTGCCTGTTGAGAAAGTTGTAGGTAACTTCAATACCTTTAAATGGATATAAATAATGTCCAATTCCGTCGAGCCGTTTGAATGTTATGGTCGTTTTACCGAGCGTGTTCAAAACTGTAAAGTAATTGGGACAAAACGTAGTGTTTTGTGGATTAAATAATTTTAGAAGCCGAATCAGCTTTTCCCAATACTTACAAAAAGCTAGGAAATTTCCTAAGCTTCGCGATGATGTACTCGTTTAATCGATTCGGAGTCCTAGAACTCAAGATATGATAGTTTGAATTCTGCTGTCCGGGAGGGACAGATTCTCTGTTTTTAGGTTTTGGGAGTAGTTTGTGAAGTCGGGGTAGACGAGCTTTTGCGTACTGTTTTGGGGGCACGTTTTGAGTGTGTGCTATGTTTGTGCAGGTGGTGTGACCCCGGGAGTGCCCTCAACCTCTCGCTAATCCGTCGCCCGAGGTTAAGGCAAGTGTATTGTAATGGGTAGTGTAATGTATGTTGCTAATTGTGACTAGATGCAAATTGCTTACATGTGGTGATATATTGCCATGATTAGTGCTTGCCAATGTTATGATGAAAATTGACTATTATGATGCTATGCCATGTTTAGTTCAGATTGATGCAAGTTGTTTATGTTTATGGCATATGTTGCATACATGGCATGAAAGTCAGTCTTGGCGATCGGTGAGAACGTCATAACTAGTCTGGTAAGGTCGGTGAGAAAGTTATGACTAATCCGGAGTGCCATGGTTGTAAGACCTACCTCGTGATTCCACCCACGTGGTGAGTGGAAGCGATGCGTAGGCACCCTCCATCTATGGGATGGAAGGGGGAAGAGGGTGCACGCCGACGGGTGTGCACTCAGCAATACCGGTATATGCTTCCAGGAGACATGTGCATCGCATCGCATTGCATACATGATGATGAAAATGAGTTGTGAACAATGTGCTTTGTCATGGCTATGATGTTGTGGATGAAATTATGATTTGATTATTTAATCCTTGTGATGATTTTATTGTCCTTAGGAACCAAGGAGAAGGACTCCCAAAAGTCAAGCATGAAGCCAATTCTTCCGGTGCACAACTTCAACTCGGATTCGGCCTCCGGGACAGCACCAAGTTAAAACGACCATAACTTTTGATCCACAAGAGTGTTTGAGGTCTATGAGTACCGGTTTGAAAAGTTTCGATGTCATCTTTCCAACGGATCCGGCCCCACCTCAAAATTCCTTACTAGTCAACAGGAATCTGCAAAACAAGTTCGGTCATCTTTCCAAATCCGAGTCAAACTAGGAATAGAAGTCTTACTCGGCCATGGATGTGGTTTGGGCGCCCCTAGCCTGGTTTTGGCCTCCTATTTCTCCTATATATAGCTAGGGAGTCCCCCAAAATAACTTGGGTTTTGGTTATTTGATAGTTTAGCCTTTTGCTACTATTTGAGTCTTTTAGACGTGCTCAACGGCCGCCTAACAAGGTCCTTGTATCGGAAACCCAACTTTTTTTATACTTCATCTATATTTGCAATTTTAGATTGCTTTTGCCTTGCTCTTGCTTGTTCTTCGATTGCTTGCAGGAATTGATCTTCGTGATCAGGTTGATCGTGCCCACGTCAAGGTCAATAACCCTTTGGAGTTGGTTTAGCGATTGCTAAGGCTCATCGTCGTTATACGTTGTAGTCGGATCGTCAAAGTCATCTCCACCCAAATCGAAGGTTATCATTCTCATCGAAAGATCGGGACACCCAGTGTTACATCAAGTGGTATCAGAGCTTCAGTTGACCGGTGAGAATATCAGTGCCTTAGGTTAGTTTTTGATTTCTGTCCTAAATTGAAAACTACTCCAGAAAAATTCAACCTTTAGTTTCAATATGTTATTTTAGTGAGTTTTGGTAGGTTTTGATCCATTAGAGTCCATGTTTTAGTTGCTGATCTTTCTCTTTCTTCGCGTCGCTTCAATCCTTCAATTCTGTCTAGTTTGATATTTTAAGCATAACTTTCACATACGAACTCGGATTTTTGTGTTCTTGCACTCTATTGAAAGCTGAGGATATAAGCTTCAATTCCTTCCACAGTCAACCAATCAAATTCGGTGATCTTCAAACATTAATCTTGGCGACAATTCTGCTGCCCTAGAAAAACATCAGTACACCTACCTTTGGGAACCACCAATTCATCCTTTGTGAACACTTTGATCCTATTTGAGACTAGCTTGTTGATATTGCTTAGGGCTGCTCTACTTGATACATTGCATAATCTTCAGTTATCATATCATATTATCTTGTGACACCGAGTTAGGGATTCCAAAACTTTGTTCATACTAGTGTTGGCCGAAAGTCACCAAAAGAAAGAAAAGAGAAAGAGCCAAAAGGCCAAAAAAAAGGAAAAGAAAAAGAAAATTGTGGCCGGTCACACTACATTGAGCAAAACCCTAATTTGTGTTTGTTACTTTTTATATTGTGCAAATTATTAATTAGTGAGCAATCTTGTGCCCTTTTTACATTCTCAAAGCAATAAGTTAGCGTCTCTCTACGACTTGTGCAATAGAGCTTTTGGTGCATCACTTATATTTTATAGCTCATTCCTTGATTGCATAAGTGCCATTATCTTTGCGTGTGTGTTGCCTTCAAATTCACTTATATCTTTGAGATCGGCAACTAGGGCTTGTGAATTCTAGTTTGGATCATTACTTATCATTACAATAACTAGAATTATCAGATTGCATAGGAAATAAATATTGCCTATCCAAGCTCCACATCCAACTTCGTACATTTGTTCGGTCCCTTGGCAATCGCTTTATCCAAGCTTAAGAGAACTTTTGACCGTGCCAACGGCCGGCAACACCTGCTGCATGGTAAGAACTAGTAAGGAGCTTTGGTGATAGGCTTGAGTGTTGAGACACTTGCCACCACCTCCTAGTAGATGATAGAAACATTATACTTGTGATTTTTTTCTTGTCTTCTACTAACCCATGTCAGGTGACAAGGGCTCCCTTCATCACTCTGAGCGTATGCCATCATTGCAAGAGAACCTTCTCAGATCCATCGAGGTCGCACAGGGGATTGCTAAAACTACTCTTGCTACTATTTTGTCTAGACTTGATACGCTTGCAGAAACTTCCCCAGGAACTTCCAGTCCTCCTCCTCGTCTTCCAAGTAACAAAAATGGCGTACTACATGCTCAGGTACATATTGATGATGATCCCCTAGGTAAGGTTAAATTCGTCATTCCACCTTTTGATGGACAATATGATCCTGATGCCTATATTAATTGGGAGATAGCAGTAGACAAAGAATTTGGCAAGTATGATTTGTCTGAAAATGAAAAGATTAGGATTGCTGCTAGTGTGCTAAATGAATATGCATTAACATGGTGGAACCATATTTGTAGAAAAGAGAGAAAACCTAAAAATTGGAAGGCCATGAAAAGACTTATGAGAATTGACTATGTCCCTGAATATCATACTGAATTTTTATATACTAGACTCCAATGCTTGAAACAAGGAAATAAGTGCGTTAAGGAATACTATGAATGATTGCAAAATCATTTGTTGCGTTGTGGTTTAGTTGAAGGTGAAGAAGCAACAGAGCTTAGGTTCATACGTGGACTCAATCAAGAAATTCAGGATGCTCTTGTTGATGAAACATATAGTTCTCTTTCGGAATTGGTTGTATGTGCTTGTAGAGTTGAAAAAATGCTTGCTGAATCCAAGAAAGAATCATTAGCTTCATTTGAGGCGCCCATTGTTGCACCTTCTTTTGTAGCTAACATTTTGCAGAAAAGTGAACACCATCGAGAGAATGATGTAGAAGAGCATATGGAGAAAGAAACGATCAGTACTACCCCATGTGTAAGTGAAGAGATAATAGTTGAAGAAACGCCTACAGCAGCTGTTGAGAACTTACAAGGTAATGTAACAGGTATGGACTTTACACATGGAGAAAATAATTTTGAAGAGCTAAAACTATCCACAAATCATGCTATCGTAGAGCAACTATTAGAGGAACAAATTGTTGATTTTTCTCTGTTACAAGATGATTTGCTTGCTATTTCTTGTGATAAAGAAGAGTTGTGTGATAATACTTCACTTATATCCATGACACAACTAGCGAATGGACATGTCACTTTTGTTAACACACTAGACACTTATGCTGAAAATAAACATGTCATTCACCTCACAAGCAAAAATGATGAGTTGAAATTGATGTCTTCTTTAGATACATTAGGTTACATTGAATTTGATGGTCCATGTGATCTAAATTATTTAGAGGAGAGACTTTTTGTACATTTTGATTTGTCCTGGTTATCGCGAAATATTTTCCTTGTTATTGGCAAAAATTGTGAGAAAGGAGGGTATGAAGCGCATCGAGTTTACATTTGTTCAAATTTTAAACCTCCTCTTGTTATGCAACAATGTCATCAATTTGATAAGTGCCATATCACTAATCATGTCATATCAAGTACTTTTGGTTCAACCTACAAGTCACATGATAGTTTTCAAGAAAGGGAGTATATGATTGATAGAGATTCTCGATCCATTGATTTGATTGCAAATGTGCATGTTGCTTTGTTTCCTGTCGCTCCTAAAATTTTCTAGGACAATATGATGGAGTCGAGGACGACTCCACTTCAAGAAAGGGAGGATGATGAGACCATGCTCACCATGGATAGAACTAACACTGCATGGTTTCATCGACCCCCACCTTGGCCAGGACCATTAAGTTGGCGACACTTCACGGCATCCTCTTCTTCGTATACATCTACTACGATGGCTCAATCTGCATGGCTTTATCGGCCCTCACCTTGGCCATCCTTCTACATCTTCATCGGTTCAAGGACCATTGACTCGAGCTCGAGCCCGTCAACTCAATTATCTGATCTAAAGCCATACTTAGGATAAGATGATGAACTTGAGTCGAGGACGACTCAAATGCAAGAAGGGGAGGATGATGAGGACATCACTACCATGGATACGGCAATGTCTACAAACCCAATTGAAACCAACAATGTAATACAAGGGCCAATTATTCGAGCTCGCGCACGTCAATTCAATTGCCAGGTGAATGCGTTCCTCGGGTTGCATACAAATAATTTAATGAATGGAATGCTATTTAATCCTTGTGATGATTTTATTGTCCTTAGGAACCAAGGAGAAGGACTCCCAAAAGTCAAGCATGAAGCCAATTCTTCCGGTGCACAACTTCAACTCGGATTCGGCCTCCGGGACAGCACCAAGTTAAAATGACCATAACTTTTGATCCACCAGAGTGATTGAGGTCTATGAGTACTGGTTTGAAAGGTTTCGACGTCCTCTTTCCAACGGATCTGGCCCCACCTCCAAATTCCTTACGAGTCAACAGGAATATGCAAAACAAGTTCGGTTATCTTTCCAAATCCGAGTCAAACTAGGAATAGAAGTCCTACTCAGCCATGGATGTGGTTTGGATGCCCCTAGCCTGGTTTTGGCCTCCTATTTCTCCTATATATAGCTACGGAGTCCCCCAAAATAACTTGGGTTTTGGTTATTTGATAGTTTAGCTTTTTGCTACTATTTGAGTCTTTTAGACGTGCTCAACGGCCGCCTAACAAGCTCCTTGTATCGGAAACCCATCTTTTTCTATACTTCATCTATATTTGCAATTTTAGATTGCTTTTGCCTTGCTCTTGCTTGTTCTTCGATTGCTTGCAGAAATTGATCTTCGTGATCAGGTTGCTCGTGCCCACGGCAAGGTCAATAACCCTTTGGAGTTGGTTTAGCGATTGCTAAGGCGCATCGTCGTTGTACGTTGTAGTCGGATCGTCAAAGTCGTCTCCACCCAAATCGAAGGTTATCATTCTCATCGAATGATCGGGACACCCAGTGTTACATCACGAGGTCATGTCATCCTTGCCCTTATTGGTTGTAGGTTGTACTCCTAAAACATCATTTAGACTCCTATATTTTTTCAATGGACGCGAACATGCATTCACTAGCTTCTTCTTACTACCGGCAACCTTTTTCTTGCCATGGTCAGACCCAACAACCTCTTTGTCGGGACCCGAATTTGCAAATCCAGATCCCTTGTGTATTCAGCACTAGTCCATGATCACGCTAGTGCACACAGTCTCAATATTGGTAAATATCACAATCATACTCAACAAAATAATAAAGTACTTTAATTAGTTAACCAAACTGGTTACTTGACCTTAAGGTCAAGTTACAAATATACGCCACGCAGGGCAAAAACTTATTAAAAGATAAATAACAGCAGCGGATAATAATATAACTTCGTCGCGCCATCCAGTATACCACAGGCAACTGACTGGGCTCGCTCCCTAGTTAGACGGCTCCTCCTGATACTCCTCCTCCAAAGCTGGCGTCGCCTCTTCTTCAACTGATGTTGTTTTGTGTCAAGGGTGAGTACTTGGTACTCAGCAAGTCATGCACAGAATGCAAGCTAATATACTACAAGCATGGCTTAATACAAAGGAACAGCTCATGGTTCATTTGCAGTAACAGCATTTAACAAGTAACATAAGTAGATTCGAAAGCAATAGAAACAATACATTATCAATAACTTTTCCAGGAGTTAAATAAACACCTTCTCTTTCCTAATCCACATTTCCATCAACGTCATCATTAAACCCAACCAAACTTTCCAAGTCCAAGTTGTTTTCATGAAAGTCTAACCCTTGACTATAATTCCCGAGCAATGTCCAATACCGCAGACACGGCTCTTCGAATAGATTTTACACTCTACAGAGGTTATGCACTTTACCCACAAGATACAGCCAAACACCACAAAGGTGAATGATTGTAACAAAGCCTTTCGGCAACTGCTAACTACACAAGTGAACCTTTCCGGTTTTTGCCATACACCATCTCTTCCCTTAACAGAGGCGAAGTATGGGACCGACATACCGTTGGACGGGTACCATGCCGTAGCCTTGGTAAGCTCCCCATTCAAGCTACACAAAAGGTGTAGTTGACACCCGAGGTATCACATGCAAGTTATTAGTAACTTACTCAACTAGGACCGTCCCACTCTGGTCATCTGGTTCCACGATTGACTCAAGTCAAAGGCTTGCAAGGTTAAGTCCTTAGGTTGACCAGGGCAAGACTACCCAAAGAACCAAATCATCCTTCCCGATGCCACAACTGGCCCACCCGATCATTCTTGCCACATGCCCCGGTTGAAAACTATTTATCAAACCCCCAGTTGTTTACCATGCACCACGTGCCATCAATATCATCATCAATAACACATGACACTTCTCAAAACAGGTTGCATATCTCATTAAGTCAATGTTATCATGTAATTGTCAAAAATATGTCACGTGGCAAGGCTAAGCATACTACCTCGGTCTAACTACCCATGTTGGCAGTTTAATAATGTCCAACTAGTAATTCACAACTAGGGTGACAAGGGGTCATGGCATATAATAATAATCAAGGTGTCATAGTGCAAAGCTGGCTCTTAACTAATTTCCCAAAATTAACTAAAGCATTTTCTAATTAAACTAGCATGCAATAATTTAAATCAAAATATTTTCAAAATGGGATCAACATGGTCAAAGCACAACTTGCCTTCAAAGAGTACTTAATCTTACGTCTACTCGCAAAGCGTGCAAATAGCAATAAATAAATATACAGTAGACAAAAAGTGTCCAAACTCTCAAATAAAGTCTATAAATAGAGAGAGCATAATTTTATGAATTTTTAGGAACTTGAATCGTCAAAATCGGAGTTAAAACGCAAAAGTTACAAGCGTTTAAAGTTTAAACAATCAATTAAATAATAATACAGAGAAAAACTTTGGTCCAAAAATTTAAAAAAATTCATCATTAGGTAGATCTCAATTTTATAAAAATTTAGAAATTTGAATCACCTAATTCGGAGTTAAAATGCAAAAGTTATAAGCATTTAAAGTTTCACAATTCAATTAAAACAATAAACCGAATTAATTTATTTATTTTTATATTGAAAAACCGAATAATGACGTCAGCATGACGTCGGCACGGAAATTCATTTTCCACCGAATTATTTTTCTATTGAAAAATCAGATTATTGCATCAGCTGACGTCAGCGCACGGCTCGGTAGAGGCTCTGACACGCGGGCCCCACCGTGACGTCATGCTGACGTCACGGATGACGCCATCGAGCCGTTGGGACGGCCGCCGACACGAGGGTCCCATGCTAACGTCACGCGTGACGTCGGCGGCGACCGCGCTGACCGCGACGGTCAAGCTTCCGGCCACGTGGCTCGATCCAGACCGTTGATTTGAAAATCAACGGTCCAGATTAGATATGGGCCGCGCATGTTGTGGGCAACATGGCTGATCTGGGTCGTTCGATTTGGATCGGACGGTCCAGATCAAATCGGGTTTCACCGCGTCGGGGGAGGTGACGCGGCATTTCCCGGTGGCCAACACGTGGCACGCTGAGCGCCGTTCGATCTTGATCGAACGGTTGAGATCGTACTATTGCTATAATGCGGTTCAATCCTAACCGTACGATCTAGATCTAATGGCTGACGTTGGATCTAGCACGGTGCAGTCTATGACTATGTGGCTTAATCTAAACCGTTGGATCTAGATCCAACGGCGGGGACTAGATCTGGAAAAAGCAACATGCGGATTACCTCCCGGTGACGTGGCTGAATCTGGGACGTTGGATGGCGATCGGATGGTGGAGGAGCTCGGGGACGGCGATGGCTTCATGGCGGGGCTGCGGCTGCCGGCGCCGAGGACGATGACCACTCGGACGGCGTTTGGGGCGTGCTCCAGCGAGGTGAGTGGTACTCCCGGACGCGCCTCGTCGCGAGGAGTTCGGATCTGGGCACAACGATGGCGGGGAACGGCGGACGCGGCGGGGTTCGGCGGAAAACCGCGGCGGGGTTCGGCGGAAAACCGCGGCGGGGTTCGGTGGAAAACCGCGGCGGGGTTCGGCGGAAAACCGCGGCGGGGCAAGGTTCCAACTACGGCGAGCTCCTGCGGGCAAACGGCGGCGGCTCGGGCGAGATGGCCTAGGGCTACGGGTGCGCACGGGAACGGGCTACACGGTGGTGGCGGCGGCGGTATAAATAGGGGCCTCGGTTTTCGTGAATCGCGCGGAGACCGAGGTCCACCCGGCTGCGGCGGCGGAATCCGAATTGGATTCGGATTGGGTGACGTGGCTCAACGTGGACCGTTGGATGAAGATCCAACGGTCGCAGGCTTGGGTTAGGGTTGGGCTCGGCGCGATGCGGTTTGACCGAGACGGCTGGCGTGGTCGGGTTCGGGTCGGACTCGAGTCTGACTTGAACCCGAGGAACAGTACTAAACACGAAGCGATTAAATATTCAAAATAATTTCCCGAAATTCATTTAATTCATGAAAAATAGCAAAATACTCAGAAAAATTCCAGAAAATATTTTAGGGCATTTGGGACTTAAATAAAATATTTTCAACAAAACTTTATTTGAAAATTTTAATTCTTTAATTATTTCAAAAGGGAATAAATTCAAATTAAATCCAAATAAATCCAATTAAATTCCAGAAAATTCACAAAAGTGCCAAATATCATTTAAATCCATGAAAAGCAAAAATTGGGGTGTTACACTCTTCTTGCTCTTTCTCCCCCATTGCAGGAGCACAAACTAACTCCTCGTTGGATTGCTCATCAATTGTTTCATGGCCCTGGCTATTGAAACCCGAGCCTCCACCACCGTCATTGTCTCCCATTATCTACAATCTACATATAAGAATGAAGCATCAAGACATGAAGGCATATATGCCCAAAGTACAATGCCATTTTAAAACAAGCGTTTAGAATTACAAAGAAAAGCTCCCAAACTGCCTTTTGCTATTGCAAATCTGCAATGGAATGTTTTTTCAAAAATTCTGTGACATCACTATCAACATAAGACAAACATACTGCCTAGGTTTATTGTCAGGCTTTGTTTGGGTCAATGAAGTTTTGTTAAATAGATTTCACATTTGATCACAATACATTCTGTAAAGTACATCCTACAAGTTTTGTTAAATGGAAACATAGCAATCTACTAGTTTGCTCCTTCAGATGTGAACATAGCAATCTACTAGTTTGCTCCTTCAGAAACATTGCAAGCTACTAGCATGATTATTCACCTTTTGCATACAGAGGACCAAATTGTGTTTTCGCTTGAAGATTTTTAAAAGTTAAATAGAACATGAAACATTACAAAAACTTGCATACTCTCGCCACTCAATTCCTATAAGTAATGTATAAGGGAACGCAAACCTGATCCACCAATATAGACGGCAGGATCTGTGCCTCCTTTTCTTTCTGGAAAGTAAAAAATGGATGTCATTGAACAAACAATGTGCATGCTTAAAAGGAATTTGAACATCAAGTTTAGAGGTCATACAGACTCTGACATCGAGCAGGCCGGGAGGCGAGGCAGGCGACAAGGCGGGAGGCAGGCGATGGCGAGCGGCCCAGGAGGCAGGCGATCGCGGCCAGACGGTCGGCCAGGAGGCGGTAGGGCGATAGGCGCCCGGCGCCGCGAAGCGGCCCAGGAGGTTAGCGGTAGGTGGCGAAGCGTGGCGGCCCAGAGGCCGTCGGCCCAGGGCCGGATGGGGCGGCGGCGAGGATAGGGCTGGCGACGGGCGATGGGTGCCGAGGCGCCGCGGGCAATCTGAGGCCGGTGGGCGGCGAGCGGCCCAGGAGGCCTGATGGGGTGGCGGGGCAGCAGCGAGGAGGCAGTGGCGCTGGGAGGCCGGCAGTGGCGGCTAGGGTTGGGAGTCGGGCGGGTGCTTCTTGGCTGCTTGCTACGGGACTAGAGGCAGAGAGACATACCCGATCTTGGACTGTGCTGGGTGTGAGTGTAGCGATTGCTAGATTGCACCTGAATTGATCGGAAGAAAGTGGAGCTTGGAAGGTAATGTATGGTAGCAAGGATTAGCAAAATTCGAAAACAGTTAGCAAAGTTGAATAATGATTCAGAGTACTTGTCATAGTTGCTGGCCTAACCATGTTCCTAGAACTAGTTCAACCAAGCTAGGGATATACTGAAGGACATTGGACTCAAAGGATGCAAAAAAATTGAATTTCTTCTTCTCTTTCTCTGCTTTTGCTTCTTTTTCTTCTCTAATTTTTTTTGTCAGTGCGGTTCTCTTTTTTTTCATTTTCTTTCTTTTATCTCAAAGGTATACCTCTTAACTTAGAGGAGAAACATTAATATCACATTTTGGGGTGACAGACAACATTAAACAGTTGACCAAAAGAATTAACAAAATAGGACAGCAAACTTCCGGAGCCCAAAACTCAGTCTTAGAGGCCGATTTTGAGGATCTAAAAATGCACAGGTCAAAAGACATATGATATTTTTAGGAGCGTGTCATTGTCCCCTTCGAAACAAAAAATACTCCCCAATCGGAGTTTGTACGCAAAAGTTATGCCTTTAGGGCTTCACTTCAATATCCGGTTCCAGTTAGGGCTAAACTACCGGTAGGACTGTAGCTGAAAATTGAAGGCCAGCGGTGCAGGGAAAATGGCACAAGGTGGCTCGCGATCTATCTAGGGCTTGCGGTGCGGGATATATAACACAAGGCAGCGGCAGGGGCAAACCGAGTAGGACTCAGTTTGATTTTGGGTGTTGGCGGTGGTAGGCTGAATTAGGGCAACAGAAGGTGTCAACCAGAGACTAAGTTCACGACTTCAACCAGCAACAAGACAATGACTATGGATCAAGACTCAACAAAACGACATTGAAAACAAAATTTACAAGGGCACAAGGGGTTGTAGGACAGCGAAAACGATAACGAACAATTTTTTTGTGTGGCTAATTTTCTGGACTCTAGGGTGATGGCAAACTATGATAACAATGAGGATACTAACCTAGTGGGTAATCTGAGCTCTGATACCATTTGATGCGAACGGTGGCCCGATCTTCCGACAAGTAGATGCAAGTCAATTGATGGAGAACTCAATGTTGATGATCCGGTTTCTAATCAGAACAAATCTGAACCCTACAATCGCTACACCACGGCTCCGTAGGTTATCAACCACGCACAAACACGGTTGACCTCGCCAAGAAGGCTTATCCCTGCATGCGAATCGAGAACACAAGCAAGAACGTAGAAGAAACAATCTAAAATTACGAATTGTATTAAGCACACGAGTTGGGGGTCAACAAACTGATGATCGGTGAAAAATTGACAGCGTATCTAGATGTAATCTAAGCAAAACCCACGGCCTAAAGTGGCGGCTACTGATTATATGAGAGGAAGGAGCGTGAGGGGGAAGAGCTAGGGTTGTGTGCGGCTAGGGGGGGGGGCGCACACAACCTGGGCTTGGACTCCACACGCTTACAAGGCCCAAAACAGTGATTTTGTGCATTGTTTTGATGATTCCGGTCGACTCACGATAAATCTGGAGCTGAGACCAGAACCATTGGAAATATCTCATTGTTATCTTTCTAACAAGGACAAGAAATCCTCCATTGGACTCCATATGAGAAAGATATACCCGTTTTAGTGAAGTGCTATCTGCTGACTTCAAACTAAACTCGGAGACTGAATTGTGAATGACTTGGAGTTCGGCTTGGCATGGCGTGGAAAGGGTGAAGTCCAGTTGGGGATGTGGTCTTGTGGACATGATGGCACCCTTCGGAAAGTGCGCCAATGATGCCAACAAACTGAGCGCTTGTGGCTATCCTGGCGGTGCTTCTCCTATGTTCCTAAGCAGTAAAACATCACAAGTATTTAGTAGCATTCCATCCTCAATAACATTATTATGACTAGTGAGAAACGAGCTCACCTCATGATTTAATTGGCGTGCACGAGCTCTTGTCATAGGACCAACATGTATGCATGTATCCAAAGAAGTGATGTCCTCATCATTTGCTGAAAGAATTGTAGCAGCGATGAAAACACAGTTCACACACTAAAAGTACTGCAGCATGTCGGCAGACACTGTAGCAATGACCTATGAACAGTGACATGTGCTGGTACTATACAATCCCCTTTGCTACAGTGCCAGGTGTTGGTTACTGTAGCACCAGCTTGCTACAGTATTTTGGCTATAGATTCGGGTCCAGGCTCAAAAAAATTGAGAGAAAAAGAAAGAAAGATCAAAAAGTTTCACTTGAATTAGATAAAAAAGTCATAAGAGTCGTATTGCGCAGTACTAGCATATCGGCATACGGTGCCGTTCGCCTGTTCATGTGGATATCTGAAGTTGTGGCTGCTACTGCCATGAAGATCCGACGTATCCATACCGCTGTTACATCAAGGCGTTGAAGCTGTGAGCTTCGTCGAGAGCTTCTCAAAAAGGTTTAGTCACTACTACAGAACCGGCTACCACAAGCGGGTCGTAACCTGTCGGGACCCCGAATTTGCAAATCCGGACCCTCTGTGTATTCAACACTAGTCCAGGAACGCGCTAGTGCACACAGTCTTAACATCGGTAAATATCACAATCATACCATTCGATACTAATAAAGTACTTTTATTTAATTAAGCAAACTGGTTACTTGACCTTATGGTCAAGTCACAAATGTACGCCTCGCAGGACGATACTTATTAAAAGAGAAATAGTAGTAGCGGAAAATCAAATAAGGTAACATCGTGGCGCCATCCAGTATACCACGAGCAATTGATCGGGCTCGCTCCGTAGTGAGCGGATCCTCTTGGAGCTCCTCCTCCAAAGTGGCGTAGTCTCCTCTTCAACCGGTGTTGTAGGGTGGCAAGGGTGAGTACTTGGTACTCAAGAAGTCATGCAGAATGCAAGGCTAATATACTATATGCATGGCTTGGTACAAAGGAATAGCTCAAGGTATATTTGCGATGTGACATTTAAAAAGTAGCATAAGTAGATTCGGAAGCGGTAAAAACAAGTAAAGCATAAATAACTTTTCAAGAAGTTTTAGTAAACATTTTTCCCATCCTAAACCACATTTCCAACAACGTCATCATTAACCCAACCCAACCTTTCAAAACCAAGTTATTTTCAGAAAATCTAACCCTTGATCAGTAATTCCCGAGCGATGTCCAATACCGCGGACACGGCTATTCGAATAGATTCTATACTCTGCAGAGGTTATGCACTTTACCCACAAGATACAATCAAACACCACAAAGGCGAAGTTCAGTAACAAAGTCTTTCTGAGACTTCTAACAATACAAGTGGTCCTCCCTGTTATTGCGCACTAACCCTTCCCTTCGCTAAGGCGAAGTCTAGGCCAATCAACCGTTAGATGGGTACCTGGCCTCGGCCGATGCGCTCCCCGCACAACTTACACAAAGGGTGTAGTTGACCTCCCGAGGTCCCACAGTGCGTTATTAGCAACTTAGTCAACTAGGTCCGTCCCATTACAGACATGTGGTTGCACGTTAGACCCAGTTCAAAGGCTTGCAAGGTTAAGTCCTTAGGGTGACCAGGGCAAGACTACCCGAAGAACCAAATCAACACTCCCAATGCCACAATCGCCCACTGATTACTCTGCCACATGCCCCGGCCGAAATCATTTATCAAACCCCAGTTGATCACCATGCACCACGTGCCATCAACATCACATGATACCTTTCCAAAATAGGTTCAATATATCATTAAGTCAATATTAACATTTGATTATCCAAAATCATGTCATGAGCACGTAGTAGGTCTAAGCAGTATACTACAACGGTCTAAACCCATGTTGGCAATTTAATAATGTCCAACTAGTAATCCACAACTAGGGTGACAAGGGGTCATGGCACATACTTAAATAATCAAGGTGTCATACAGCAAATTGGTACTTAACTAATTCCCCATGTTTAAATAAAGTATTTTCTATTTGAACTTAGCATGCAATAGGTTAAATCAAAATAGATTTCAAAATAGGATCAACATGGTCAAAGCACAACTTGCCTTCAAAAAGTACTTGTTCTTGGTCTTGAGTTGGATCCTGAGTCAATACTTCTCCTTCGAATCCTTCCGGCACTTCAACGTCTACTCGTAAAGCGTGCAAATAGCAAATACACGAATAAACAATAGGCAAAAAGTGTCCAAACATCCAAATAAAATCCATGAACAGAGAGAACATAATTTTATGAATTTTTAGAAACTGGAATCGTCAAATTTGGAGTTAAAATGCAAAAATTATGATTATTTAAAGTTTAAATAATCAATTAAATAATTTTACAGAGAAAAACTTTAGTCCAAAAATTAAATAAAATTCATATTTAGGTAGATCTCAATTTTATACAAATTTAGAAATTTGAATCACTCAAATCGGAGTTGAAACGCAAAAGTTATAAGCGTTTGAAGTTTGAAACAAAATCTGAAATCATTATTTCGAATTAATAAATCATTTTCTTTTTCGGAAATTAATTATTGCGTCAGCATGGACACGTGGCAGCCTCTGATTGGTTGGCTGACGTCAGCCGGTCCATGGACTCGGTCCACGCTCGGCTCGGGTCTACCGTGGACTCGGTCCACGAATCCACGTGTCGCTGACATGTGGGTCCGACTTGGATGACGTCACTGCTGACGTCAGCGGGGCTCAGCCCACGGTGCTGACAGGTGGGTCCCACCGATGACGTCATGGGTGACGTCACGGTGCGGTCGCTGACACGCGGGCCCGGCGTGTCGCTGACTCCACGCTGCCGCGTGGCGCGGCGGGTCGGCTCCCGGGACACGGGGCACGATCTAAGCCGTTGGTTTGGAAAACCGGCTAGGATTGATTTGGCCTCATGTGCTTAGGCGCGCGGGTTGATTCTGGGCCGTTGGATCTTGATCTAACGGTCGAGATCCAATCTAGCCTGGTGCGATTCCGCCACGTGGCACGACCTAAGCCGTTGGATCTAGATCCAACGGTTGAGATTAGATCTAGGATTTTCAACGGGAAACTCACCGATGGTGATGTGGCGCGATCGGAGCCCTTGGATCTTGATCGAACGGTTGGTGGAGCTCGGGGTCGGCGATGGCTTCACGGCGGAGTTGTGGCTGCCGGCGCTGAGGACGGCGACCACACGAACGGCGTTTGGGGCGTGCTCCGGCGAGGTGAAAGGTCTCTTCGGGTGCGCCTGGCTTCGGGGGTTTCGGACCTGGGGTCAATGGCGGCGGGGGACGGCGGACAGCGGCGGAATCAAGCAGAACCGCGGCGGAGGGGTGCTATGACTCCGGCGAGCGATTCCGGCGGATCTACGACGGCTGAGGCTCGGTGAGATAGGGCAGTGGCTGCGCAAGGTCCAGGCGATCCTCGGGGTGTGATCCGGGCATTAAATAGCCTCGGCTTCCGCGCGGGACACGGAAACCTAGTTCTCCACGGCGGCGGGCGCGGCGGCGGAGTCCGGCTCGGACTCGGCGGGGACGACGACGCACGGCCGTCCACGTGGCACGATCGACGGCTGGGATTGCACGGCGTGAACGGGTCTGGATCGGATCCGATCGGATCGGTCTTGGCGAGTTCACCGTTGGATCTCGATCCAACGGTTCACGTGCTTAGGGTTTGGACTTGGTCCTGGCCGAGTCACGTAGCTCTGTCGGGTTCGGTCGGACTCGAACTCGAGTCCGACTCAGGCTCGATCGGATGAATAGTACAAACCCACTCGCATTTTCCAATGATTTAATAATTAAAATAATTCCCGATAATTCATTTAATTCATTAAAAATAGCAAAAGACTTCGAAAAATTCGAAAAATTCTGGAAAATATTTTGGATCATTTTGGACTCAAATAAAATATTTCCAACAAAATTTTATTTGCAAAGTTTAATTCTTTAATTATTTCAAAATGGAATAAATTCAAATAAATTCCAAATAAATTCCAGAAAATTCCAAAAATTCACCAAAGTGCCAAATCACACATGAATTTAAGAAAAGCAAAATTTTGGGGTGTTACAAACCTCCCCCCTTAATAGAATCTCGTCCCCGAGATTCAGGGCTCACTACAGAATAGGTTTGGAAACTCTTTCTTCAAATCCTCTTCGCGCTCCCAAGTCGCTTCGCTCTCTGCATGGTTGCTCCACTAAACTCTACAGAAACGGGTTGACTTGTTTCTAGTTTCTCGATCCATTGTGTCCAGAATCCTCACGGGATGCTCCTTATAAGTCAAATCCTCTTGCAACTCAATTAACTCTAGCGGTGTCTGTTCCTCAGGAACTCGGAGACACTTCTTCAACTGGGACACATGGAATACGTCATGTACTCCTGCTAACGACTGTGGCAACTCCAGCTGATAGGCAACTTCGCCTCTGCGGCTCAAAATCTTAAATGGTCCAACATAACGGGGTGCAAGTTTCCCTTTGGCATGGAACCTCTTAACTCCCCTAAGAGGCGTAACTCTGAGGTATACAAAATCTTCCGGTTCAAAACTCAAGTCTCGGCGACGGTTGTCAGCATAACTCTTCTGTCGTGATTGGGCTATCTTCAACCTTTCCCTAATCACGGCAATCTGCTCTTCAGCCTTTTGAAGAATATCAGGCCCGAAGACACATCGTTCAATTGTCTCATTCCAATTCAATGGTGTCCGACAGGTCGACCATCTGATACAAAGGCCTCAAAAGGTGACATCGTAGAACTAGCCTGGTAACTATTGTTGTAATCGAACTCGGCATACGGCAAACTTTTATCCCAAGAGGTAGCATAAGCCAATGCACAAGCTCTTAACATATCCTCCGTAATCTGGTTGACTCTTTCTGGCCTGGTCCATCCGTCTGCATGGATGATAGGGTCAGACTAAAGTTCAAACGGGTTCCCATGGCTTCATGCAATTTATTCCAGAACCTTGAGGTAAATTGGGTACCTCTATCCGATACAATCCTTTTTGGCACTCCGTGCAAACAGACAATCCTGATCATGTACAATTACGCTTAATTTATCTCCCGAGTAAGTGGTCTTCACGGGGATAAAATGGGCTACTTTAGTCAAGCGATCCACTATAACCCATATGGAGTCATAACCTCCTTGAGTCTTAGGCAAACCGGTAATGAAATCCATTCCGATTTCCTCCCACTTCCACTCAGGTATTTTCAATTGGTAGCAATCCTGCCGGGTCTCTGATGCATTGCCTTGACTCTCTGGCATACGTCGCACAATGCAACATGCTCGGCAACTTCACGTTTCATACTCGGCCACCAGAATCTCTCCTTCAGATCCTGATACATCTTAGCGCTTCCAGGATGAATTGAGTACTTGGAGTCATGGGCTTCTTCCAAAATCAGTTGCTTTAACTCCTTCTTGTTAGGCACACAAATGCGATCCTTCATCCACAACGTGCCTTGCTCATCCAACTTGAAGTCCTCTGCCTTGCCTTCCTCCTTGATGAACTTAATCCTGCGGATCTTGTCATCATCCTTCTGTCCTTCTCGGATCTGGTCCTCTAAAGTAGGCTTTACTTCTAATGCGGCCAAGAATCCGCTAGGTACCACCTCAATCTTCATTTTCTGAAAATCCTCACATAACTCATCCTGACTTGTGGCTAGCAACGCACTCACGGTATGGCTTTTCCGACTCAGAGCATCGGCTACTACGTTGGCCTTCCCGGGATGGTAATGGATTCCAACATTGTAGTCCTTGATTAACTCTAACCATCTCCTCTGCCTCATATTCAGATCCGACTGGGTGAATATGTATTTAAGGCTCTTATGATCCGTATATACTTCACATCTGTTTCCAATCAGATAGTGACGCCATATCTTCAAGGCATGCACTACGGCAGCTAACTCTAGGTCATGTGTCGGATAATTTTCCTCATGCGGCCTCAACTGCCTTGATGCATAAGCGACGACCTTTCCATTCTGCATCGTACACATCCAAGTCCTTGGCGCGTGCGTCACAATAAATATCAAAGCTTTGATTAACATCCCAGAGAACTAACACCGTGGCTGATGTCAATCGCTTCTTCACTCTGAAATCCTTTCTCACATTCAAGCGTCCATGCAAACTTCTTTTCCTTCTTCAGCAATTGCGTAAGAGGTTTCTCAATTGTCGAGAAGCCTTCGATGAAACGGGCGGTAGTATCCTGCCATTCCAAGGAAACTCCGAATGGGTCACGATCTTGGTCGCTCCCAATGTAACACACAGCTTCTACTTTGCTTGGATCAACGGCAACTCCTTCATGGTCATTACATGTCCAAGAAATTCTACCTTGTCCTTCCAAAATCACACTTACCGAACTTGGCGAAGAGTTGCTGTTCCTCGGCTTTTCCAAAACTCGCCTTAAGTGTCCTGCATGTTCATCCTCCGCTTTGGAGTAGATTAGAATATCATCTATGAACACGACGACAAACTTGTCCAAGTATTCCATGAACACCTTATTCATCATATTCATGAAATATCTTTGGCGCATTAAATCGATCCAAAGGACATAATCAGAACTCGTAATGTCCATATCTTGACGAGAATGCGATCTTGAATATCTTCTGATCGGATCTTCAACTGATGGTATCCCGATCTCAGATCAATCTTGGAGAAAACTCCGGCTCCTCTCAGCTGATCAAACAAATCATCAATCCTGGGTAGCGGATTCTTATTCTTCACAGTGACTTCATTGAGTGCACGGTAGTCAATGCACATCCTGAAACTCCCGTCCTTTTTCTTGACAAACAAAACTGGTGCTCCCCACGGCGACGAGCTCGGTCTGATAAATCCTTTCTCCATTAACTCTTCTAGCTGTTTCTTCATCTCAACCAACTCCTCGGTGGACATCCGATAAGGTCTCTTTGCTATCGGTCTTGTGCAGTACAAGCTCTATCACAAACTCTATGTCCCCTGTCTCACGGTATACTGTAGATCTTCGGGAAAAACATTTGGGTACTCATTCACTACGGAGACATCCTCTATGCTGATTGTCTTGGTACTGTTAACCATCAACTGTCCTTCTCTAACGGCAGTAGCTTGAAATTCCACTTTCTTTCCACAAGGGCTCTCGACTGAGATAGTCCTTCGTCCATAATCCAATACGGCCTTGTGCTTGGATAACCAATCCATTCCCAAAATAACGTCTAAGGTCTGGGTCTCCAAAATAATAAGGTTTGCTAGGAACTCTATTCCATCTATTAGTATTCTCACCCCGGAACATCCTACTTTCGTTCGGAGTTCGGAACCAGGGGTTTGAACTAAAAGCATGCATCTAAGTCTTGCAATCCTCAAATCATTTCTAGTAGCAAAGCCTTGCGAAACAAATGAATGCGAAGCTCCAGAGTCAAACAAAACTGTTGCAGGTACTGAGTTAACAAGTAACTTACCCAGTACGACGTCCGTAGCATTCTGCAGTGCATCTGCGGTGACATGGTTGACTCGGCCTCTCACCACTGATGCAGGTGTGGCTCCCGGTCTTTGGCGTCCTAGCTGGGTGGTTCCTAGATTGAAGCGAACTGGGGTCACTCTGCTGTCTTCTTGGACAATCATGGCAAAGTGTCCTGGCTCGTTGCGATTGTAGCAACGTCTCACTGTTTCTTCTTGATCGCTCGAGCGGCGTTTCTAGCGGGGCTGGGTCCGTAGTTCTGATTGACGGGTCTTGGTGCTGGTGACGGTGTCCTTGTAGCATTCGTGGTGGAACTCGAAAAATTGATTTGGTGCAACTCTCAGGCCATTGCGTTCACTGGCGTGATCCTCTTGTTGCATTCTGCGCTTCTGTTCTCATCCAGTTCCTTGCGCTTGTCCTCAAGAATAAGTGCCTTATTCACCAACTCTTGGAAATCTGGAAAGGTGTGGGTGATCAATCCTACTTGTAATCCTGAGTTAAGTCCCTTCATAAAACGACTGCCTGGATTTATCTGTCGCTACATCCTCAGTGCGTAGCGTGCTAGCCGTGTGAACTTGTTCAGTAGTCGACCACCGGGTGATTACCTTGCTTGATGCTCGAACTCCTCCTTCTTAAGGTCCATGATTCCTTCAGCACGTGATACTATCGGAAAGCGGTGTGAACTCTTCCCAAGTGATATCTTGAGGGTTCTCTTGCGTAGCACAGTTCTCCCACCATTCTGGGTGTTCCTTCCAGCTGATGAGAAGCGTAGAGTACCTTCTCATTTCCTACGCATTGAGCTATGTGTAGCTTCCTCTCGATTGACCTTAACCAATCATCGGCCTCCAATGGATTGGCATTCCCAGAGAAAGTGGGTGGGTGAGTCCTCATGAACTCTGACAGTCTTGTATTCTGGCGTGGTCCCCGATTAACTTGATTAGCGCGGATCACAGTTGACGTGTTGCATTTGTTGCATCATAGCATGCATCAATCGAGTGCAGGCAGCGAAAAGCTCCAAATTCTGCACATCCATGGCGGTCGGTGCTCCATCATTGGGGTTTCTGTGGCGAGAACCACTCCCATTGCTTCCAAGGTTTCCGCGGGTGTTCACCATCTGTCGATTTGCTCTAAGTTTTAGAGATAAGAGGGAAACAAGAATAGACAAGTAATATGGAACTTATGCGGGGCGAAAGGTGTAATTTTAAGGTCCTACTTTATTATTAATAACTTGGTATGGCTGCTTACAATGCCTAAGGGCCTTGCAACACATCTGCACACTCAAAGAACCAATGAAAATCCAAATCGAACTAACTCTGGAGTCTAACGCCTAAAGGGTGACTCTTTATTCTATGACGCGACTCGGCGAAGGAGTCTCACTATAGAACCTACGCTCACTCATCGAGAAAACCTCCACGGCCTGGTACGGTGTCGCGGCATAGGCGCGAAACGATTGCCATGTCCAAAGAAGCTGTGTCCTCTGTGGTAGTCGAAGAAGCGATGTCCTCATCGAGATCGACTCCTCTGGATCCGGCTCGTGTAGCTCAATCTTGGCTCTCGGGTGCAGTCCGTACAAAGTCATCTCCAACTCGTCAATCCTTCGCAGAAGGTGTGCCACATACTCTTGAGCTTCCCGCCATCTGTTCTTCTCTGTCGTGATCTCCTTGCGGGCCTTCGTAGCTCCTTGCTTGTATCATCTAGTACATCCTCCTGGCGACAACAAATCGTGCCAAGCTGTGTAACCGTGGCATCCTCATCTGAATCGCCTTCGGTCAAGAAGGTTATCGCTGCGCCGGATGATAACGGAACACCGTGCTCTCCAACTCTCTGGCGTAGATACGGGTAACGTGTCGCATTGCTCGTCGTGATACCTCTTGGATACCCATCTGCATTGTAGATCTCCGGCGGTCTGGTGTATCGCGCGATTGCACTGGCCCTTCTTCCTAGCAGTACCTCAATCTTCACGTCACAAGCCTTGATCAATCCCGCTTGTCTCGATCACTTCTACTTGGTATTGCGGCTTCTCAAAATCTCCGAGTTTGTAGCATATGCCAAAGTTCCTTGGCGTGACCAATTCCCGAGATCAACGTAGTTGAACTCTTCCTCCATCTGTCACAAGAGTGCTTACGTAAGAACTCGGAATTTTTAAATTGTGACAAGGTAAGGAAAAATTTCAGCAAGAGACAAGATAAGAGAGAAGGGGATAAGTCGAGATGTCATTTCTTATCTTGACAAATTTTTAGCTTTTAGAAAATAGGTTTTATCCTCACTATGACCATTCTAGCTTAGGGTTGAGCCTACAGTCAAGTATGGCTCTGATACCACCTCTGTCGGGACCCCGAATTTGCAAATCTGGACCCTCTGTGTATTCAACACTAGTCCAGGAACGCGCTAGTGCACACAGTCTTAACATCGGTAAATATCACAATCATACCATTCGATACTAATAAAGTACTTTTATTTAATTAAGCAAACTGGTTACTTGACCTTATGGTCAAGTCACAAATGTACGCCTCGCAGGACGATACTTATTAAAAGAGAAATAGTAGCAGCGGAAAATCAAATAAGGTAACATCGTGGCGCCATCCAGTATACCACAGGCAACTGACTGGGCTCGCTCCCTACGTAGACGGATCCTCTTGGAGCTCCTCCTCCAAAGCTGGCGTAGTCTCCTCTTCAACTGGTGTTGTAGGGTGGCAAGGGTGAGTACTTGGTACTCAGCAAGTCATGCACAGAATGCAGGCTAATATACTATATGCATGGCTTGGTACAAAGGAATAGCTCAAGGTATATTTGCAGTAAACAGCATTTAAAAAGTAGCATAAGTAGATTCGAAAGCAGTAAAAACAAGTAAAGCATAAATAACTTTTCAAGAAGTTTTAGTAAACATTTTTCCCATCCTAAACCACATTTCCAACAACGTCATCATTAACCCAACCCAACCTTTCAAAACCAAGTTATTTTCAGAAAATCTAACCCTTGACTGTAATTCCCGAGCGATGTCCAATACCGCGGACACGGCTATTCGAATAGATTCTATACTCTGCAGAGGTTATGCACTTTACCCACAAGATACAGTCAAACACCACAAAGGCGAGTTCCCGTAACAAAGTCTTTCGGAGACTTCTAACAATACAAGTGGTCCTCCCCGGTTATTGCGCACTAACCCTTCCCTTCGCTAAGGCGAAGTCTAGGCCAATCAACCGTTAGATGGGTACCTGGCCTCACCCAGACGCTCCCCGTACAACTTACACAAAGGGTGTAGTTGACCTCCTGAGGTCCCACAGTGCGTTATTAGCAACTTAGTCAACTAGGTCCGTCCCATTACGGACATGTGGTTGCACGTTAGACCAGTTCAAAGGCTTGCAAGGTTAAGTCCTTAGGGTGACCAGGGCAAGACTACCCAAGAACCAAATCAACACTCCCAATGCCACAACTGGCCCACCTGATTACTCCCGCCACATGCCCTGGCCGAAATCTTATCAAACCCCGCTTGATTACCATGCACCACGTGCCATCAACATCACATGATACCTTTCCAAAACAGGTTCAATATATCATTAAGTCAATATTAACATTTGATTATCCAAAATCATGTCATGAGCACGTAGTGTGTCTAAGCAAGATACTACAACGGTCTAAACCCATGTTGGCAATTTAATAATGTCCAACTAGTAATCCACAACTAGGGTGACAAGGGTCATGGCACATACTTAAATAATCAAGGTGTCATACAAAGAAATTGGTACTTAACTAATTCCCCATGTTTAAATAAAGTATTTTCTATTTGAACTTAGCATGCAATAGGTTTAATCAACATAGATTTCAAACTAGGATCATCATGGTCAAAGCACAACTTGCCTTCAAACAGTACTTGTTCTTGGTCTTGAGTTGGATGCTGTGTCAATACTTCTCCTTCGTATCCTTCCAGGACTTCAACGCTCTACTCGTAAAGCGTGCAAATAGCAAATACACGAATAAACAATAGGCAAAAAGTGTCCAAACATCCAAATAAAATCCATGAACAGAGAGAACATAATTTTATGAATTTTTAGAAACCGGAATCACAAATTTGGAGTTAAAATGCAAAAATTATGATTATTTAAAGTTTAAATAATCAATTAAATAATTTTACAGAGAAAAACTTTAGTCCAAAAATTAAATAAAATTCATATTTAGGTAGATCTCAATTTTATACAAATTTAGAAATTTGAATCACTCAAATCGGAGTTGAAACGCAAAAGTTATAAGCGTTTGAAGTTTGAAACAAAATCAAATCATTATTTCGAATTAATAAATCATTTTCTTTTTTCGGAAATTAATTATTGCGCCAGATGGACACGTGGCAGCCTCTCGATTGGTTGGTCGACGTCACCGGTCCATGGACTCGGCCCACGCCGGCTCGGGTCTCACTGTGGACTCGGCCCACGAATCCACGTGTCGCTGACATGTGGGTCCGACTTGGATGACGTCACTGCTGACGTCAGCGGGGCTCAGCCCACGGTGCTGACAGGTGGGTCCCACCGATGACGTCATGGGTGACGTCACGGTGCGGTCGCTGACACGCGGGCGGCATGTCGCTGACTCCACGCCGCACGCCGCTGCGTGGCGCGGCGATTCGCTCCCTGGACACGTGGCACGATCTAAGCCGTTGGTTTGAAAACCGACGGCTAGGATTGATTTGGCCTCATGTGCTTAGGGCGCGACGGGTTGATCCGGGCCGTTGGATCTTGATCTAACGGTCGAGATCCACCCAGCCTGGTGCGCCCCGCCACGTGGCACGACCTAAGCCGCTGGATCTAGATCCAACGGTTGAGATTAGATCTAGGATTTTCAATGGGAACTCACCGAGGGTGACGTGGCGCGATCGAGCCCTTGGATCTTGATCGGACGGTTGGTGGAGCTTCGGCTCGCGATGGCTTCACTTGCCGAGTTGTGGTCGCCGTGGCCCGAGGACTCGCGACCACACGAACGGGCGTTTGGGGCGTGCTCGGCGAGGTGAAAGGTCTCTTCGGTGCGCCTGGCCGGGTTCCGGATCTGGGGTCAATGGCGGCGACTGGCGGACGGCGGCGAATCAAGCGAACCGCGGCGGAGGGTGCTATGACTCCGGCGAGCGATTCCGCGGATCTACTGGCGGTGAGGCTCGGTGAGATAGGGCAAGGGCTGCGCAAGGTCCAGCGATCCTCGGGTGTGATCCGGCATTAAATAGCCTCGGCTTCCGCGCGGGACCCGGAAACCTAGTTCTCCACGGCGGCGGGGGCGGCGGCGGAGTCCGGCTCGGACTCGGCGGGGACGACGACGCACGGCCGTCCACGTGGCACGATCGACGGCTGGGATCGCACGGCGTGAACAGTGGTCCGATCGGATCCGATCGGATCGGTCTTGGCGCTGAAGTTCACCGTTGGATCTCGATCCAACGGTTCACGTGCTTAGGGTTTGGACTTGGTCCGGCCGAGTCACGTAGCTCTGTCGGGTTCGGCCTGACTCGAACTCGAGTCTCACTCAGGCTCGGTCGGATGAATAGTACAAACCCACTCGCATTTTCCAGCGATTTAATAATTAAAATAATTCCCAGTAATTCATTTAATTCATTAAAATAGCAAAAGACTCAGAAAAATTCTAGAAAAATTCTGGAAAATATTTTGGATCATTTTGGACTCAAATAAAATATTTCCAACAAAATTTTATTTGCAAAGTTTAATTCTTTAATTATTTCAAAATGGAATAAATTCAAATAAATTCCAAATAAATCCAAATAAATTCCAGAAAATTCCAAAAATTCACCAAAGTGCCAAATCACACATGAATTTAAGAAAAGCAAAATTTTGGGGTGTTACATAACCCCCTTCAGAAGCGGTTTTATAACCGCTTCTAAGCAACCGCGTGTGATACCCGTCCGGTATCACAAGCGGTTGCACGAACCGCTTGTGTTGTGGCAGCAGAAGCGGTTGGGAAGGTGTCCAGGAAGGCCAGTGGAGCCGCCACGTGGGGGACTCCACAAGCAGTTCGTGTTACAAACCGCTTGTGGAGAGCAAGCACTCCAGAAGCGGTTAGAGTCACCAACCGCTTGTGGAGAGATTTTTCAATTATATGTATTATAGAATATGTTCTTTCAGTGTTTTTGTATATCGTTTTTGACCATAAAATTAAATATGAGTGGAGGAGTTTTCTGCGTAATTAAATATATATTACATATGCTTACTCATACACATGTTCACAAGCTAGCTCAAGAAAAAACGAACTTAATAGTGTAACAAATGGACAAGTACATACACGCTATCGACGTTTACTAGTTTGAATGATTAAAAAAATGATTATCGAACTCAGTTTTTGCATGCGTCAGTCAAGTCCTTGGTCGACGTCGATGTCGTCATCGATTCATTGTGTTCAACGATGGACCAAGCCTTACGTGGAACTCGCCATTTGGAGATAAACCTCGCCGACAATGAAGCCGATGAGTTGTTCTTGCAAAGGCGCGCGACTCGGTGAGGCGGAGCACGCTAACATGCTCATCGATGTTGGGCTGACAATTGATTAAGCGGGAAGTATATAAATATCCGATCACATGCAATTAATTAAAATGTAAGTTGTAGCTAACAAATTGACATGCATATACGAACCTCGGCATAATGTTCCAGCTCATCGCCATGAATAAAAGTTTGAATATAGTGGAACACGTAGTAGCCACATAAGTTGTTTCCAGCCGTTTGGCGTTTAACCTTGACAGGGAGAAATTTCAGAATATCAGATGAAGAACTGATATGGTGCATATATATTAATAATTGTTTTTGTAGTACGTACCTAAGTGCTCACTATGACTTCGAATTCTTTCTTGAATTCTCCTTTATGCTTCTTCTGGAACTTTGCAAATGTCTTGTTGAGGACGTTAATGAACCATTGGTATTTGCTGATTGGATTCCTTCTTGAGTCATGAACTATAATCCTGCTGTTGTCAAGCTCGATGACTAGAAGGATCCAGTGAAACCTATTCGTATATTCCAACAAGCGCGTAAGCAGCTAGTCGTACTATCAATGGCTTAAGAAATACAAGAACAAGAGGTTTGTGAGAACATGTACATGAAGTTGAAGGGCAGAAGTATGTACGATTTGTAGTGCTGTTTCAATAATGCACGCAAAATGTATGCCTCAACATGCGGTCTTTGCTGGTCGAATGACCAGATTTTCTCATTGACAACCTCTGGGTCGATGAAGCCAACGTTCTATTTGCCCAGTCTTCTACATCGTTGTATCTCCATTCTACATAAGAAGGGATAACTAAGTTAATTATATTTTCAATTTTGTGGTACGAGAGGAAGCAAACGGTAAACTTAGCAGATCAACACTTACAGACACCAGCAGCACATGAAGGACACGTAGATGGCGTCTGTTTGGTACACATGGTACAAGTCCTCGAATTGCAACCATATTTCTGTCTTTTCCCCGCGGAAGAAATGCTCATCTTGAGAAATGAGGTGGAACATTTTGTCTCCTTTAGATGCCCTTTTCATGTAACATTCATGCATTTGACGCATCTTGGTTGGGAGATCATTTATATCTTTTGGATCAATTAGCGGTTTGCCCAACTCATACTTCCATCTGGTTGGTGCCACTGGAAGATCCTGGTCTATTGATTCGAGTCCTGCCTCCTTCAAGAATTCTTGCATCCTCAACTGCTCAGCACTCTGCACATCTTCCACTTTCTTCTTCTTCTTTCCCGCCGATGAAGCCCGTGTATTTTTCCTTGTAGCCTTTCTTATTGTCCTTTCGTGAGTCGGTCGTCACAAAGTGTGGCGCCTTTCGCATGACTGAAAGTGCTTCACAATTTTTATCTATTTTTACCTTGGGCTCGCCGTTGGCGCAAGTCGCTGGCCACATCCGTCTTTACGGTAATTGATAGCTCCTCCGAGATCGGATGGCCTCTTTGGCGATTCCTTCAACATTCTCTGTCAGTCTGGATCTGATGCCGTGGGAGGAGGTGCGGTCAGGGATCCCTCCTTCGACATGGAGCTTCTTCCTCGGGAGATCTTTGGAGGTGTGGTGACCGGAGATGTCGGGCTTCTTTGTGGAGCGGAGGTGGAGGAGGCGTGGCCTGGACCACGGAGAAGCTTTGCGTGCAGCGACGTTGGAGGAGTCGTGGGTTGTTGATGTGGAGGAGGCGTGCTTGGCGCTGCAATCGCTCAAATCATGGGGCCTCTATTGTTGGAGATGTGACCTCCACACCATCTGGAAATATGATGTACTTTTTGCGCCAGAGGATGAATGTGCCGTGGAGGGCCTGTCCAAGCTTGGTCACGTCGTCGCCCCCAGCAATCTCGAGCAAGAGATCTTCGAAGCCCCCCACCACCTCTTCCACCGTAACCTTCGAGTACCCGGAGGGTATCTGGTTGAAGTGGAACGTCTGGCCCGCCTCCACCGGATAAGCCATGCCGTAAGCCACCTTGTAGGAGAGGTTACGCATATCAATGTGTAGCTCGCACTGGCGGCGAACCTTGATGCTATCCACGGGATAACGGACCTGCGGGTCATACGCTTCAGGAGCCCACGGCCCGGACGCAAGAATCGCTCTTTGCGCGGTGTGACTAATCACGGGTTCCGCGCGCCTTGAACATTACTTCCTGGTCAAATCGGTTATTGCTTCGAACACTTGTTGCGCAATCAGATCAGGGATGGAAGCCTTCGTAGCTCTAAGCTCGTCCTCCAATCGGCTCACTCTACCCTGATCTCTCCTCTTGCTTCTGTCCCGGCTCCTGTAACTGCTTGAGTCTTTGGCAAATCCGTGTCTCCACGGTATCTTTCCGAAACCTTGTGTCCGTCTCGGGTGCTCGGGGTTTTGAAGGGCATATGTTAGCTCATCATTCTCCCTGTCCGTCACCAAGGATCCTGATCGAGATTGTTCGATGGCTTGTATAATCCTTCCACCAACTTCTTGGACTGTCAGTGCCATCACCAAGCTACCGTCATCTGCATGTTGGCCCCCGTGACCCAAGAACCAATTGCGCAGGCGGGGCTCCCAATCCTCAGTTTCAGGTACAATATCCTGCTGCCGAAGTTCCTCTTCCCGCTTGTCCCATTTCTTTGCAGCCTTAATGTAACCACCGGTGCCGAGATGGTGGTGGTATTTCTTCTTCCGGGCATTCACCTTGTTTTTCTCTCTCGCGCCTGTCCCGCATCGGATAGCTTGTAGTCCTCGAAAGCCTCCCAATGATCTCGCCAAATTAGGAAATTGATTGAAGTCCGGCCTTTCTCCTTTGTCGATGTACTTGCGGGTGAGGGACGACTTCCATCTTTGAAAGGAAGTTGCCATCTTCTTGAAAGCCCATCCCTTGGCCTTCTGCTCGCACTTTCCGAAAAGTGAAATTTTCCTTCATATCATTCAGGCAGTTCCTTGGTAGCTGCAGGGACTTGGTCCATTTCTCGATGTCGATTGGGACGTGATCCCTCACGTGGTAGCCGCAAGCATTGTTGAAAGGGCCAATTGCTGAAAGTGGGGCTAGCAGACTGTCGCTTCGACTTCGGTTATCACATACTTTGTCGAAGGCTTCTTGTTAGGTCCTCGGTTAATTCGATTTGGGTGGCCGATGATGTACCGGCCGATACACAAACACATGTTAGAATAATTAACATGTTTACCGTGATTTCATAATGGTTAAGAGTATACCTCGGTGTAGCCAGCAGTATCCTCGCCGGTTCCAGTGTTAACAGCCTCATCGACAGCGGTACCAGTGTTAACAGGCTCATCGACGCCTAAGATGCTTCCCAGCGCAATGGTCTCGAACATCATATTTTCCTCGTCATCGAAATCCGGGTCACCACGTCTTGGTGTCGCCATCTATAGTGGGCATGAAATCATATATACAATATTTATATATTGTCAAACATACATACAACATTAGGCAACGCATTCTTTTAAGTGTCGCCATCTTTTAAGCATGAAAACTCCAACATACAACATAAATGTGGCCATGAAAACATATATACAATCCTGCCTTTTGTACTTTTTTTGGCAATATTTACTAAAATAAATATACAATATATATACAATATTTACAACAGAGAGAGCATGCATGTAAACTCTAACATACAACATAAATTTGGCCATGGACCCCGACATATATACAATCCTGCCTTTTGTACTGTTTTGGCAATATTTACTAAAATAAATATACATTATATATACAATATTTACAATAGAGAGAGCATGAAAACTCCAACATACAACATAAATGTGGCCATGAAAACATATATACAATATATATACAACATAAATGTACTCCAACATCAACAGATCAACAAAATTCCTTTTGAGCATTTCACCGAACACCTTGCGGGCATGAAAACATACAGAGCAGGAGGGGGCATTTCGCCAGCTACCTAGGTCCTCCGGGGTGGATGGCCTGGGGGGCGTCGGCGCGGTGGCTGGGAGGCGTCGGCGTGGTCGTTGGGGGGCGTCGGCTCGGTCGTTGGGGGGCGTCGGCGCGGTGGCGGTCGACGGAGCTGGCTCTAGCGCGCGCGGGACTTAGAAAATTTGAAGGTGCGGGAGAGTGTGGGGACTTCAAAATTTAAAGCTCACCCACTTGTAGAAGCCCTCTACAAGCGGTTGGTATTACGAACCGCTTGTAGAAGCACCTCTAGAAGCGGTTCGTAATACCAACCGCTTGTCGATGTACCTCTACAAGCGGTTCGTAATACCAACCGCTTGTAGAGGGCCCCTAGGCTGGCTTCACCACGTGTAGAGGACCCCGACTACAAGCGGTTCATAATACCAACCGCTTGTAGAGGTACATCTACAAGCGGTTTTTAATACCAACTGCTTGTAGAGGACCCCGACTACATGCGGTTTGTTCCACGAACCGCTTGTAAAAGTACCGATACGTAACACTTAAAAGAATGCGGTGCCTTATGCGGTTAACAAGAAATCTCCTCTCCCCCTTGGCTAGCGCGGGCGCTTGAGTGCGGGCTTGTGCCCAGAGGTCGGGTGTTCGAGCCCCACTCGCTCCCCGCGGGCCTTTCTTTTTTTTAAACCCGACTACAAGCGGTTCTTAGTACCAACCGCTTGTAGAGGACACCGACTACAAGCAGTTTGGACTAAGAACCGCTTGTAGTCGGGTTTTAAAAAAAAGAAAGGCCCGCGGGGAGCGAGTGGGGCTTGAACACCCGACCTCTGGGCACAAGCCCACACTCAAGCGCCCGCGCTAGCCAAGGGGGAGAGGAGATTTCTTGTTAACCACATTAGGCACCGCATTCTTTTAAGTGTTTGTATTTTTTTTTAAAGTGCTTGTATTTCTTTTTTTTTCCTTTCTTTTTTTTAAGTGTTTGTATTTCTTTTTTTTAAAGTGTTTGTATTCGATTGTTTCATTTTAAGTGTTTGTATTTCTTTTTTTTAAAGTGTTTGTATTCGATTGTTTCATTTTTTTCAAGTGTTTGTATTCGATTGTTTCATTTTTTTTAAGTGTTTGTATTCGATTGTTTAATTTTTTCCCGTTTTTCTGTGAGATCCAAAGTTGTCATGCCGTATTTGTCGACCTTCACACTGTTTGGAGTCAGCTTGACCCATTGGCACTTAAATAGAGGGACCTTCAGAGGTCCATAGTTGAGCTCCCATATTTCTTCTATGAAACCATAATATGTGTCGAACCTGCCACTGTTGTCTTCGGCGTCTATACGGACACCGCTGTTCTGGTTGGTGCTCCTGTTATCCTGGGATCTGGTGTAGAATGTGTAACCATTGATCTCATACACCTTGAATGTCCCGATTCCTTGTGATGGTCCCCGGGCCAAGCGTTGCAATAGTTCATCGTTTGACCCTTCCTCAAGGATGTAATTCTCTAGCCAGCTGCCGAAAGAATCCATGTGCTTCAGGGTTATCCAACTCGCTGTCTTCCCTGTGAACTCGCGGCGTAGGACACTCTTGTGCTGAAGGACATAGGGGGCGACTATGGTTGATTGCTTCAGAACAGTGAAATGTGCTTGCTTGAATGCAACAAGATCGTTGCATGCAACTGCTTGCCTTCCTATTGTCCCTTTGCCCCGTAGCCTCCCCTCGTGTCGTGATATGGGGACGCCGATAGGATTTAGATCATTCATGTAATCAACACAAAACTCTATCACCTCCTCCGTCACGTAGCCCTCGGCAATGCAGCCTTCGGGACGCGAACGGTTACGAACGTACTTCTTGAGGACACTCATGTACCTCTCGAAAGGGAACATGTTGTGCAGATACACTGGTCCGAGGATACCTATCTCCTTGACAAGGTGAACGGTGAGATGAACCATGATATCAAAGAATGCAGGAGGAAAAATCATCTCGAGGCTAACCAAACTTTGTACCACATCAGCCTCCAACTTAGGCAGTTTAGCTGGTTCGACGACCTTCTGCAAAATGGCGTTGAAGAAGGAACATAGCTTCGTGATTGTCCCCCGCACCCACTCAGGCAAGATACCTCGATAGCTATCGGGAGCAATCAGAGTCATCAACACAAGGCGATCATGGGATTTTAGGCCTTGGAGTTTGTTCTCTCTTCGTGTTTATGAGTCTCTTTACATTTGAGGAGTATCCAGAAGGGACCTTCACACTGTTCAAACACTCAATCATGCTTTTTTTCTCTTCTTTGCTTGGAGTGTAGCTCGCATGATGTAGATAAAGTTGTTTTGTCCCTTCTTTGTTTTTCGGATGTAGGTCACTCCTCACCTCCATGTCTTCAAGGTCCTTCCGAGCTTGCAGTGTATCTTTCGATTTGCCGTACATATCTATGTAGCCTAGCAGGTTCAAACAAACATTCTTCGTGATGTGCATGAAGTCAAGCGAGTGACGAACCTCCAAAATCTCCCAATACGGCAAGTCCCAAAATATTGATTTCTTCTTCCATGTGGGTGCATGACCATCCTCGTTCGGCACAGGTATGCTTCCAAGACCCTTCCCAAATACTACTTTCAGATCCTTTACCATAGCAAACACAAGTCGCCCATTACGATGCTGAGGCTTACCACGAATTTCTGTTCCCCCGTTAAATTTACTACCTTTCCACCTCAAAGCATGACTGCGAGGAAGAAACCTGCGGTGGCCCATGTACACACACTTCCGAGAGTTTTTCAGGTACATGCAATCCGTTTCATTTATGCACTGGGTGTAGGCTTTAAACCCTTTCACAGTTTGGCCGGACAGGTTACCGAGAGCAGGCCAATCGTTGATTGTTACAAACAACAATGCACGCAGGTTGAAATACTCTCTTTTGTACTCATCCCAAACCCGTACACCATCCTCCCACAACTTCACAAGGTCTTCAACCAATGGTTTCAGGTAGACATCTATGTCGTTTCCAGGTTGCTTCGGGCCTTCGATCAATAATGGCATCATGATGTACTTCCGCTTCATGCACAGCCATGGAGGAATGTTATAGATGCAAAGTGTCACAGGCCAGGTGCTATGGTTGCTGCTCAACTGACCGAAAGGATTCATCCCATCGGTGCTCAACCCAAACCTTATGTTTCTGACCTCATTTGCAAAGTTCGGGTAAGCCCGATCGACTTTCCGCCACTGTGAGCCATCTGCGGGGTGTCTAAGCATCCCGTCTTCCTTATGCTCTTCTTCATGCCAACGCATCATCTTGGCATGACCTTCGTTAGCAAACAGACGCTTCAACCGGGGTATCACAGGGAAATACCACAATACTTTTGCTGGAGTTCTCTTCTTCGTACGATTCCCATCTAATTCACCTGAATCGTCACGCTGCACCTTATACCGGGATTCTTCACACACTGGACAAACCACCAAATCGGCATACTCATTGCAATACAGGATACAATCGTTAGGACATGCATGTATCTTCCGCACTTGCAATCCTAAAGGGCAGAGGACTCGCTTCGCTTCATACGTAGATTCGGGTAGAGTGTTACCTTCCAGAAGCAACTTCTTTACGAGTGATAACAAACCATTGAATCCCTTGTCTGACACACCGTGTGTGGCCTTCCATTGCATGAGTTCCAGTGTAGTACGCAACTTTTTGTGGCCCTGTACACAGTTTGGGTACAAAGTAGTTCTGTGGTCCTCTACCATGCTCTGAAACTTCTTGTATTGTCTTTCCTCTGTGAACTCTCCCTCTCCGTCACGGAGCATCTGATCTAGCTCATCATTGCCAAACCCATCGAGTGTATCTTCCACGGACCCGTATTGAGTGGTGTCCGGCATACTGTTGGCTCTATCTTCCTCTTCTTCGTCTTCTTCATCGTCTTCCTGTTGAGTCGCCTTTGTTTCGCCATGGTGGGTCCAGCAGGTATAGTTTGCCATGAAACCTCTCGTGATCACATGCCTCATAACCATCCATTGTTCGGAATGCTCCTTCTCATTCTTGCAGTCTACGCACGGACAACGTATGAAGCTTCCTGGAGGCAAGAATGCAACGGCCGCGTCGAGAAACTCCTTCATGCCATCTCTGAACTCTCTTGACCGACGGTCTGCATTGCACATCCATTGCCGATTCATCTACACAAATAAAAATAATAACAACATCTATCACAATATTCTATTAAAGCTAACTATGACTAATAGTTTTGTATTTTTTAAACATTCTGTGTTCTTTTAACTAAAGCCAACTAATTATTTCTAATCCTCCTCCATTTTTTAAAATAAAACTAACTAATTGTTACATTTTCATACAAATCTTTTCTCTTCCACACCTTTGTACCATTTCATCGTTTCACATTTATTGAATTTCATTTCATACACCAAACAATATATATCACCTTAATTAGGGAAAAAAATATAAGCCAACAAAACATAATTTCTCAACATCCAATGCACAAAAAACATCAATATCTAGGTGAGAAGGATGTCAGCAACATATTACTCACCTTAGAACAATTAATTCGGATCTAATAGCCTCAATTCAAAATTTTGGCAGCACCTCGCCATGAACAGCTCTCGGCCCACCACTGTGATGTCCTGTGCGAGCTCCGGGAGGAAGACAGGGTTTAAATGCGCTGGGTGGGAGGGAGTTTCTACAAGCGGTTCTACACATAAACCGCTTCTGGCGCCCCACTAGACCTCTAAAAGCGGTTCCAAACACGAACCGCTTTTAGAGAGGAGGCTCCAAAAGGGGTTCGTGTGAAGAACCGCTTCTAGAGACCCCCTCCCGTCCGTTGCCCACGAACCGCTTGTGGCACGGGACTCCACAAGCGGTGCGCACCTAACCGCTTGTGATAGACCGGTTGTAAAGGCCGGTTCTGTAGTAGTGAGTACTTGCGCTCCTAGGACCACAGTACATATTTATTGCTTTTGTATTTTCTAATCTTGGTTCTAATGCATACTATTGGTCCAGGAAGAGGATAAATTTTTAAATTTACTGAGGCTTTCCACCCCGTTCCCAACAGTTCGGCCGATTGCAATTTTTAAAATGACATCCAAAGTGTAAAAAAAGGTGTGGACTCTAGGATTTGATCCCAGGAAATTCGTCCTCCAAGAATGCTTTTTCTCGACCTAATAGCAAAACCAAAATTTTTAGCTAGTAATATCTGGGCATGCCTTCCTTTACGTATCAGTATCTCCTATCAAGACAGTAATCACCTTGATGATTAACACCATTCCTTACATTGATCAAGTGGTACGTATGTAGCTCAGATGGTAGAGGTCTTGCATCCACTAAAAAAGAAGATAGATATGCATGCGAATCCTAGGCAGCCAACCAACCATTAGGCCAATATTTAATCACTTGTTCCCTGCGATATTTAATCATAGCAAGAGCATATTGACATGTTCAGCTGTTCTCTGCATGGATAGAAATCCCGGCAAAATTTTGCGAGATACCCCTGTTGGTGATATGCCCTAGAGGCAATCATGTGAGATGATTATATCATACGTCTATGTTCACGTACTTATCAATTCCATGAATAAATGTCACTCCTTTGTTCATTGAGTATGACTTAATTGTGAAACACATTGGTTATATGATATTATTCTAAATGATCCCTGGTCACATATCATTATGTGGGACAATAGTGATTTGACCAGCACATATATTGATTGATGGTAATATTTCACATACCATAGATATAGAGATATCAAATCAATAATGTGGGCACATGTTAGAGAACATGGGGTTGGATAGACCCGCTCCGAGACACTGCTGAGATTTTTATCTTAATAAGTGCCATTAGGATGTAGTCTCAAGTGGTATACCTATATGATCCTTTGACCTGAGATTCTTATTGATTCTCAGCATGTGTAATTGTATACTTTGGGGCTATCAAACGCTTCACCATAACAGGGGAGTTATAAAGGTAGCTTACAAGTATGCCATGAAACATGACGTAAGGTGTAAGAGATCAAGATGGAATTTGCCCCTCCTTGATAACGGGAGAGATATCTCTAGGCCCCTCGGTGTGGATGGATAAGGAAAAGTGCATGGCCATGCCAAAGTGATTAAAGAGTTAATCACGAATTATATCCATTACATTGACGAGTGAATTTGTCGAGCGAGACAAGGGTGGCACGCTTCTCGCCTTGAGCTTGACTGATATCGTGTGGCAAAAGGATCCTATGTGAGTATATCAAGGTTCAGCTAATTCGATCATTGTGTACATTCGGGGGTCAATATGTGCTGCTAGGTACCGCTATTGACTTTTGGTCTGGAAAAGGGGTTCTCCGGGACCGCGGCCGACTTGTACATAAGCCGAATGGGTCACACACTTAACGGGTTGGATCATGTGTAATGGATTGGATCCATTAGTGGGTTTATGTGGGTTTGGATCCTCTAGCGTCTTAATGGATTTCTATTGTAGAAGATCCATTAGTGCGAGCCCTAGTGGGCTTCTATTACAGAAGGCCCGTTAGTGCACTCTATATAAAGGAGGCGTTGGGGCGTGCGGAGAGAGTGTCTCCCCACCACAAGCCCTAGCCGCCACCGTGTCCCACTGCCCCTAAAATCCTAGCCGCACGCGTGGGTGCTAGCACACCAGCGCGCGATGATCCCACCCCGGACGTGTGGATACAGTAGAGGCATCATCGCTCTTGCGTCGGCGCTGATCGATTCAATCGGCTACATCAACTGTGCGACTACAACGACACTGTTGTGACGGCGATCCGCGATGAGGAGGAGTTGTACTACGTCGTGTTTGACTACGTACTGTGCTTCGGAGCACGCGGGGAGGCTTCACCCACTCTACTTCCGCTACTAATGTGCTCCAAGGGTAATGCTCCATGATCTCTGACTTGCATGTTTCCTGGGTGTTCGCGGTAGAAAAGTTTGGTTTTTGGCTAACGTAGCACCGCGTTCTCCTCCACCCCTCCCCCACCCCAAAGATTCATAAACCCAACGGAATAATTTTTCCAAAAAAAATTAAATTGCTACAGTATTTAAAAAAATCATTATCATCTTAGGATTTTTTTAACCTAATTTTGAATTTATAGGATTGGATTTGGGTCAATAACTCTTAAGAATTACATCTTCCACGAAAATTTGTTGAAAAACCACATTTTTGAGACATTTATAAAAATAGCAGAAAAACATTCAGATTTTTATAAAATTTTACAAGCTTGATCATGCTCTAAAAAGTTTATGGTATCATACTTAGCAATCTAGAATTGAAATTCAGTTGTTATATTTAAAAATTCAGAAATAGAATAAACATATTGAGACAATAACCGTATCAAAATTTTATAAATTTTCTCGAGTGTGATTATGATGCAAAATTTTTAGGAGAGCTAAAGAATTACCTGAAAACCTTTCTATAAAATTTTCAAAAATTTTAAACTTGTTTTAGTCGCTCAATCAAATCTTTGGAAGCAATACATGTTGTACTATAAGGCTTTTATCTGGACTTTTGAAAACTATTCAAGCTTTATCATCATCTAAAAATTTTATGGGAATATCATAGATATGTCAAGACCATCCACAAAAATTTTGAAAATTTTCTAATATGGTTTCCACTATTTTCCATTCGGTTGAAATTTGTCGTTCAGCCTTTTATCAGGATAGTAGAACTATCAGATTTTTTCAAAATTTCTTAGGCTTGATCATCATTTGAAATTTTGAAGGGACCATTAGCAATGTGTTAGGATCATCCAAAAAAAATTTCAAAATTTTTTAACATGATTTTGACTATGTTTCACTTAGTTGAATTTTGCCGAGATTTCGGTCAATCTTGGCGAGATCTCGATCAATCTCGGCGAGATCTCGGTTTTCTTGGTTCAAAAAATTCTAGATTTAAATTTTGCTTTTTAGATTTCGTCCGAAATAACGAGATTTCGCCGAAATTTCGGATTTCGGAGGGTGACGAGATGTGAACCGAAAAGGAAATTTGAAACCTTGGCGGCAGCACTCGGAGGCGAGGGACGCCAAGGCGTGCGAGCGAGCGAGCGAGCGAGAGAGAGAGAGAGAGAGAGAGAGAGAGAGAGAGAGAGAGAGAGAGAAGGGAAGATAGGATTAGGGTTAGTGAAGGCCGACTAGGCCACATGGGCTGGGGAGTGGATCGAATTCAGTGCTAAAAATATGAAAACCGGTTAATTTATAAGAATTTCGGCCTCCAAAACTAAAATTTCGGTGAAATTGACCGAATTCTCACTCAAATTTATCAAATACTGTAGCACTGATAATTTTCAAAATCGAAAGCTAAAATTTTGACCGAAATTATCAAGATCCAGTGAAGGCCGACTTTGATGCACTGATAATTTTCGAAATCGAAAGCTAAAATTTTGACCGAAATTATCAAAATCCAGTGAAGGCCGACTAGACTTTGAACCGTGCTTCCAAGCAGTCCTTCACAGTGATATTTCGAGTTAAACCCAACCTATAAACGAACCATGCCCAGAAAAATCGGGCAGAGCTCTGGAGGAAATGGAGCAGCTGGTGGGAGTTCACCATCACCCCCATCACCACCACCCTTCTCTGTCGCCGAGGACTCAAGCCCACCCGCATCCGCATCTCCAGCACCTCCCCTCCAACAGGTTCCGGGATCACCACCACCCCCACCCCCACGCCGCGCCCAAGATCCTCCGCATCACCCCGCCCTTCTTCCTCCTCCTCCTCGCCGCCGTCTACCTCCTCGCCTCCTTCACCATCTTCTCCGCGCCCGCCCCCTTGCTCCGCCCCTCCAAGAACCGCAACAAGCTCCTCCTCCCGATGGCAGCGCCGTCCTCCACTGTTTCGTCCTCCCCGCCGCCGTCCCCGGAGCTGTTTGAGCTCGATAATGGTAGAATTCGGGCCAGGATCAGCAATGTCGGTGCCACCGTGATCTCGCTCCTTATCCCAGACAAGAATGGTGCATTTGTGCTGCGCCCACTGACTCGCTGAGTTTGTTGATTCTGTTGTGCGTGCGGTTCTGCTGTGATTATGCTTGATGATGTTGTGTTTGACTGTTTGTCTTCTCAGGGGTTCTTGGTGATGTGGTACTTGGATTTGACTCCCTGGATCCGTATCTGGTGAGTTCTTGATGCATGCGTTTGGATTTGTAGCGATTAGGTTCATTTCCGGTGATTTGTTGGGGGATCTCTGTGGAAAGTGTGAGGATTGGGGAGGGAGATATTTTCTTTGTTTTTGACCTTTGCAAGTCAAGGGGCTGTGTGATTTTGTTTTCTTGAATCCGCGCTCACCATAATTTTGTTAAGTTCTGTAATTGTTTGTGCAGATGTGTTAAAATCTTTCCTTTTCTTTCGCACATAGGTTAGTTAGTGTGGGTTTTGTATTAATTAGAACTAGGGTCAGATAGTTAGTTATGAACTTATGATAGGGCACACAATTAAGCATACAATGAGTTACTTCCATCATACTCCGCTTTGTATCCCTCTTGCACTCATACAGCATAAGCATTTAACGAGCATGCTTTAACATCATGAGGCTTTGGGCTGCTAACTGCTGAATTACAGTATTATTTGTTAAAAACTTTACTATTCCTTCTTTTACATTACATATTGGCAGCATAACTTTGCGTCATTGGCATATAGCACTTAATTTAGAAATTAGCATTCAAAGAATACAGCAGTCACTTAATTTGGTTTGATAGCTCTAAGCTTGAGTTTTAGTTCACCAAACTGTCAACTGTTGCATGCATTTTCGTTAAAAGCTTTCCTTCTTGTGCATTACTTAATGGCAGCATGAGTTCTTGTTCCAGTACTTACTTAGAAACAGCCAGTGAAAGATTGTGGCTGTGCCACATGTTACACTTCAATTGTTTTTGTTTTGCTTGAATTGCACTTTGCCTAACTGCTCTGAGGTGGTGAGCTGGCAGTGCTACTCAGCAGGAGTTGTGCTGGTGGAACTGAATTCCTTGAGTTTGGCCACTGTCCTTTTCAAATACCTAATATTTACCTCAGAAGTCCACTAATGTTGAATATTTTTTTGTTCTTTTCAAATGTTTTCTTTGAATTCGATAGGCAAGTGTGCTACATCATTTGTTTTTCTGCTTCAGGTTGACTCTTAATCCTTTTCAAATTCTAGTCTTGATTTAATGGATGTCTGGATCCCTATGTGGAGGTCTCATGTTAGTCTGACTTCCAATTAATAATAAACACTGAAATAGTGCATCTCTTTAAACAGCTGACCAAACTGTAAGTTGGCATGATTCTGAAAGAAATAATATATTTTGTCATTCTGATATCTTGCTATTTGCATGATATCATGTTTCTTATTCTTCCAATCCAATGATGATAAAAATTTAACAACATCAAAAGCATGGCTGTTTGTATCTCGTAACATACCTTTCTTCTCCCCATATTATTTCTTAGGCCTTTTTTTTGGCCAATATGTAAAGCATTGAGTCTAGTTATGCTACCAGTGAACAGTACTACAGTCTGTAGATGTTTTGCCTTTGAGGACAGGAAACTTTTAGGTCTGATGGATGTAGTTGGCCACTCGATTTGACATGTTTTCTGTTATCCAGGTGAGCCATCTCTGCAATAACTAGAAATTCTTGATGGCTTTTGTCTCTTAACTGCTATTTCTCCAAGTGCTCAGTTGTGACAGCTGGAAAATAGGATTTATAAATATAACAGCAAAAGTATAAAACTGTAGCATTGTTCGTTTTAGTTTTCATAGGTAATCAATGTACTTCCGTTTATGTTTATGTATATGTAGTAATTTGTATAGTTGCATTGCTTATTTGCTTTCCTAGTGGGTTTGATGTTCTGAATGAGTTACCCCATTAGAGATTAACTCCCCCTTTTGTGGTTGTTATTTATGTGCATTGTGTAAATCATTATCTATACATTGATGTTATATCTATTTATATCTTGATGTTCATGTATTGATTCGGTGCTGGTGGTTTGAGTTCTCTTATAATCAGAATGGCACCTCACCTTACTTTGGCTGCATTGTTGGGCGAGTTGCAAATAGAATCAAGGATGGGAAGTTTACTTTAAATGGTGTGCAGTATAGTCTGGCGATCAACGACCCACCAAACACTCTCCATGGTAATAAGATGGCTGAGTTGTTACATTTCATAAATGCATTATTTGATACATATAATCAGGCGTACAATTTATGGTGAACAATTGCTTATAGCTATCCTGTTATCAAACAACTGTGACTGATTGGGATGGAAGTGTATATGATTATGATCTTTCTGCTGAAAGGATTTACTAAATATCCATGTTATGTAGTTTGTACCAATATTTCTAAGGGACCCAGAGGAACAACATGCCATTAATACCCAGCTAACAGGATAACTACGTTCACCCTTAAAACAACAGCTATTATTACATGTTACTTGGATGGTTTGTTAATATTAAGCTGCCATATAGCACCAGGTTGAGTTCGACCACCATTTTACAAGGCGTGGACAATTTTTTTAGTGTCTGCATGTTTCTTTTGCGATTAAATAGAAACGGACGAGTTTATTTGCCAGAGGCCCATTCCCTCAGTTCAACCTACTGTGTCCTGTTTGGAATAAGAAAAATGTTATCCTGTTTTTGCGAATGACCCATCTTTTAAACAGCACCGTGAGGTAATATGGTGGTATCGATTTCATCATGGAGGAAGAAGAGAAAAATACAACATTGTAGAAATAGTCTCTTGATCTCTTCCCATCGATAAGCTAAAACAGCAAAACCAAGCATAACATCACGCCAAAAATCATCAAAACTAACTATAAAACCATCCCTTTATCTGAGGCAATTTGCCTCTGCCCAAAATATAGTACTGAATTCCAGCTACTCTATTAGATTGAATGACCGTAGTTATGAGAATTGAACTGGAGAAGAACCCAGTCAACCTTTTTGTTCGTTGGTTAACTAGTCATACTGATTTGTTGGTCGAATCACATGTTTATCCAGAATAAATTAATAATATTATGTAATTTCATATACTTAAGAAGACATTGTTGGTCAACTAGTCATACTGATTTGTTGGTTGAATCACATGTTTACGCAGAACAGATAAATAATTTTATGTAATTTCATGTACTTAAGAAATTGTTTCTCATTCTTTTTAGTAAAATGGGTCTATCATTGAATTAGTCTGGGATCTCTACTTCATTTACCAAAACACTGGAGGGGTAGAAAAAAATGATGTTTACATTTGTAGCAAGTGCATGGAGAAAAAAGATAGCTTCATGGGTAGTAAGCACATGCAGCTTGGTTGGTTGCTGCGTTCTGTTTACAGATTGAGTAGGGTGCGTTAAGGGTTTGAAGCCCGGTACTAGCAATTTTGGATCTGTAGTTTTGTGTTCTGGTGATTCTGTGTGGTATAATCTGGTTCAACCATGTCTCATTCATGTAAATTTGGCCAGTTTAACCTGGTTTCATCCGGTTTGAAGCAAGTGCAGAAACCAGCAACTATCTGGTCCAAAAGGGTTGACATTCTTTCCCATTTTTACCCAATCGAACCACCAGTCGTACCTATTTTTTCTGTAAAGTTAAGTGCCACTGTAGCACTCTGCAAAATCCCGTTGTTGATCTCAATTGTCTGGCAATGAGAATAATCAGTTATCTTAACTCTTCCTGTTATTCAGTTCCTGCTTCCTTTTATTTGTCCACCAGCCCCAGGAATCTACATTCAGAAGAAAATTATGAGCTCACTGGCCAATGATCTGAAGCCAAATAACAGCATAGTAAGAACAAACAACGTAATGTAAGATGAGTAAAATTTTTATTACCGAAAAGGCACAGCAACATGAAGAAGTTACATATAACTAAGTGATTCTTCGACTCACCAAAAATTGGGCCAGGTTCATCCTTGGTTCCCAGGCATAGTCTGAGCTTTGTAGGCTTTGTAGGCTTACTGCAAGTTTATGTGAGTTTTTAGATGTCCAAGTCCTGATTGGCCTATCATCTGTTTGATGGTTTCAGCTCCACCTCTTCTATAAATTGTTTTGACTTTCCCTAGTTGCTTAGTTGGGATCTGACTGACAGTTCCCTGATACTTCTACGCTGTCTCTTAGTAGATACTTGATACAACATCGTCCATGTTGATGCCTCTTCATGCAACATATGGGAAGAGCTGCTATAGCCTGTCAGACAATGGCTTTTCTGAATATTCACTCTGTCAAGATGAACCTGTTTATGTAATGCTCTTCCCAATCACAAGTGCACGTGTGATGCATGCACAATCAAAAAAGATCTCTATGCTACTGCTCATTGTGATTTGCTATTCCATAAACTAATGCCATTTAATATCAAATTCAGGTGGATTTAAAGGGTTTGACAAAATCATCTGGGATGTCGCTGAATATAACAAAGGAGGGAGCCCATCAATCACCTTAAAATATTACAGTAAAGATGGAGAGGAAGGTATGATAACAACTAACTTCGATTGATCCATTAACTGTACGAATGCCATAACTTGATGAATTTTAATTTACCAAAAAACAGGTTACCCAGGTGATGTGTCTGTCACTGCCAGATATTCTCTTCTACCAAGCACGACGCTGAAACTGGAGATGGAGGTTGTACCTTTGAACAAGGTTACACCCATCAGTTTAGCACAGCACACCTACTGGAACCTGGCAGGCCACAACTCAGGAGATGTGCTTGCGCATTCTGTCCAGATATGGGGATCTCAGATAACTCCAGTAGATCAAACCTCAATACCCACAGGCGAGTTGATGCCAGTGAGTGGCACACCCTTTGATTTCCTGACCGAGAGCGAAATTGGCGGCAGGATTGATCAAGTCCCTGGTGGTTACGATCACAACTATGTGCTTGACTGCGGTGAAGTGAAGTCAGGCCTGCGGCATGTGGCGAAAGTGACAGACCCTTCAAGCTTGAGGGTCCTTGATATCTGGGCAGATGCTCCTGGAGTGCAGTTCTACACTGGAAATTTCCTTGATGGCGTTGTGGGCAAAGGAGGTGCAGTCTACGGGAAGCATGCTGGCCTCTGCCTCGAGACGCAAGGTTTCCCGAACGCCGTCAACCAGCCTAGTTTTCCATCGGTGGTCGTTCATCCTGGTGAGAAGTACAGGCATACCATGCTGTTTGAGTTCTCCACAAAGTGATCCAGCTCGTGTAGATGTACGTCCTTTTTCTTGGGCCTTTTCTTTTTCGTCTTTAGTTATGAACTACGATGCATCGGTAGTTGTATCGATTTTTGACGGGGTTAGATAACAGAATGTAACAAGATTAGGGATGAACGGAGCAAATCCTGCACAAGGGAGATTCCATATGACTGCTAACTGCTGTGAATCTGTGACAGCTTATACAGGATTAGCAATTGTAGCATGGAGTAGGTTCACCTCTCATGTTTCGTTAAGAAAAACTGAAGGATTGACGACGGTAAGAAATACCACATTTTAGTAAAAAAAGGTAATATATTTGGATTACCTATAAATTTATCTATCTATATTTATACTAATTGAAAAGTGTTCTAGAAGCTCCCACATTAATCTTAGAGATAAAAAAAAGAAATTCTTAAATTAATCGAACAAACAAAAAAGATTCTAGAAATTCCTACGCAAATCGCAGAAAAGAAAAAGTCTAAACCATCGATTTTATAGCCTAGAGCACCATTGTTTCCTTGTGATAGCATCTTGCATGACAATTTCTTTCGATACGGAAAAGCCCGAGCCTGTATTGATCTAATCTGTGATGGACGCTTGTTGTGACCAAATTGAAAAGGTGTTAGTCCTAAGACTATCTTCAGTAGCTTCCCTTCAGCCTCTAAATCCCTTCACGAACAAATCCTAAGTGTTCCAGCGGATTCCCTTCGCGATTCCTTTCGGACGGGATTTGGAGAGAGAATCTGGATAGAAATGGATTCTCTCTCTAATCCCTTCACAAATTCTCTTGAGGGGAAGCTGTTGGAGATGGTAGAAAATAAATGGAATGAATATGAGGAAGGGAATATAAAAGGAAATGGAATAAAGGGAAATTGTTGGAGAGAGTCTAACTATGGTTCAAAACCAATCGGAGGATAAAAGAGTAGGCATCAGTTGGTACTTCGTACGGAGTGCATTGCACCAGGTGGGCCCGCTGATACATGCATACATTAATCATTGGTAATGCTAATTAAAAGGTTTATCTATTGTTTTTATTAAGTGGATCTTGAATTGAAAGAGATTTACAGGTAAAACAAGAAATTGACATTTTAATAGAAGAAAAAGAGAAATATCTAGAAATTCTCACATAAATAGGATAAATATGTTATATATAAGGCAGAAAGAAAACAGCTTCTTCCTAAACATGCAAATTATTAGCATGAGTCTAATGGACACATAATGCAAGCATCTGTTTATAGTTCCTAATCCATATCAATAAACAGTCTTCTCTCGATATATTTCTTCCTTTTTTTAAAGCTCATATTTAACTTTGATTTACATGCATCCAGACATAAACAAATACATTAAACTATATCACGATGATATGCATGATATGTTACACTGTGGCTTTAGACCATGTGGAAGCTTCCCATGTGTTGGATGCACCAAGGCAGCCCTGGTTCTCAAGGAACAGGAGCAGGAAAAGAAGGCGTACCCATGTCTTGAGGACTCTAGTCTAGTTGAGTTTCAAACAAGCTGAACTTAAGTTTGATCTCACTACTACAGATCTAGCCTTCCATACCGGTCCATCACTACCGATTGGATTTGAACCGGTACTGATAGTGACATCAGTACCGGTTCATTGGCTACAGGGCTGTAGTGGCCTTTCAGTACCGGTTGGTAACACAAACCGGTATTAATGCCCTCACATTAGTACCGGTTCATGACACGAATCGGTACTGAAGGCACGGGGCATCAGTATCGGTTGGTAACACGAACCGGTACTAATGAGAGTGCATCAGTACCGGTTCGTGTTACCAATCGGTATTGATGCCTCGTTTCAGGAAAGTTCAAAAGGAATGCATATTCTATGTATATTAGTACGCGATGGTGGGTGGGTTGGTTAGAAGGGTGAGGCTAGAGTCACGAGGTTGCGGGTTCGAGTCCCGCTTCTCCCATACATCCTCGACATATTTTAAAACATTTCTAGTCCTATCATTACCGGTTGGTGGAACCAGTACTGATGCCTAGTGAGCATCAGTCCCGGTTCAAAAATCGGTACTGATGGCAGTTACAAACCGGTACTAATGGCTAGATCTATAGCAGTGTCTCGAGCTCCTGAGCTTCACCGAGCCGAGTTTGATAAACTTATAAATCACTTGTTAAATATTACTATATATTAACTTTTATCGAGTTTACTCAAGCTAAACTCGAGCTTGAGTATTTTTTTATTATTTTGAATTGTTTATTATTATCGAGCTTATTCAAGTCTACTTGAGCTTGGATTGAACTGAGCTTGTGCTTGGGCCAGGCTCAGCCCCAACTTAAACTTGACTTAAGTTTTTACCAAGCTTAAATCTGAAAAACCACTCTCGCTCGAGCCAGACTCCTTTAGAGGTCTATAACTATACAAGGCAGAAAGAAAAGAGTTGCGTCATAAACATGCAAATTATTAGCGTGAGCCTAATGGACACACAATGCATCTGTTTCTAGTTCTGAATCCATATCAATATACAACCTTCTCTTGATATATTTCTTCCTTGTTTTACAGATCATATTTAACTTTGATTTACGTGCATCTAGACATGGACAAATACATTAAACTATCTCATGATTTAGATATGCCTGATATGTAAGTATGTTACACTGTCCGATTTATACCGTGTGGAAGCTCCCCATGTTCGGATGCACACACGCCGGCACCCAGGTGCTTAAGGTGAAGTGGATCCGATACTCAAGCAGGAAGAGTGAAATGGGATTCTTTTTGCTAATGGTTAAATTAAAAACTAAACTTTTTTAATCTAACCTATGTGGCTATGGTTTATAGTATAGTGAAACAACTCTCACATAAGTCTAGTAAAGTTTTGCAACATAAGTTATAATCGTACACAAGTCTAGTATGTAGGAATTAAAAGACATAGAAGTAAATATGAAACGCAAAAGAGACAGAGCACAACCAATTTTTTACCGAGTCTTGGAGATTCAGTGATCTCTCCTATTCCTCGTTGGAATACACTCGTAAGAGTATCACTCCGACTTAATACCACGCAAGGAATCAAGTCATTCACTTGTGATGGGTGGACTCTGAACCTTCACAAACCTCCCTGCCCCTTTCTACAAGCTCCTCATTGGAATGTTACTGTTCGCGCTAAAAACGTGAAGCAGGGTTCCTGGCTTCGAACATATGAGACAAACACCAGGTTTGCAGAGCGTGCCAGTCAATTTGACCTGTAATTGACAAGGTAAAGTTGGTAAATCAAGCAAAGCCGATAAATCGACACTTATCGGCTTAACACTAGTCGGCTAAAAGCCGATCAGGGGATAACTAGATCAACCAATTACGGCTAATCCGAAGATAAGGCGAAATCGGCTTTGAGAGGCGATGCGCAACAACACAAAGCAGATCGAACTTGGGTGAAATCGGTCAAGATCAACAATCGGCGATGCACAACTTTATTGATCTCGTCGACTTACAGAGGGATGATTGCAAAAGTAAAACGACGAAAAGAATTGTAAAAAGGTAAATGTGTATGGTGTTGGATTGATTCCCTTTAGCCGTCTCAAGTCTATCTATTTTGTATGCCCCAGCCAATCCGAGTCCTGTACTGACACGTTAACCAGATTCGTATCGGCCTTGATCCAATTCCTTCCCGTTTTGAAGATATCCTTATTGGTTACGACCTTTATATGCGCATCAGACCTTTCCGTTCCTGTACATGCCGAATTTTGGTGCAAACATATGCCCCCCATTTTTGGAAGATAACTTGTTGTCTTCCGAAAATCGTATCGGCTTTTATCCGTGATCGGCTTTGTAAATGGAAATCTCCTCGGTAACTGCCCCATTAATGGCGCCGTAAAATCTCGGTGCGCTTTAAATACCGAAACAGTTCCCGCCTGTTCACCTCTTTTCACCATGGTATAAATATGCGAGTCCCCTCATGGTCATTTGCACGTTTTCAAGCTCTCGAATCACCGCTCATCGGCTTCTTTCGCCTTTTCTCGACTCCCTTGAAATCGGCTGAAATGGACCCTTCTGAAGTATTCATCCCAATTCCTCAAAGTACCGATCAATTTTACCTAGGACCGGTAGGTGCCATGCAAGCCGATACAGTGATTAATGAAGAAATCCCTAGGCTCCCTTTGTCGGCTGCTGGATATAATATCACTGAATGGGGAAAAAGCTTTAGAGCCTGGCCTACGAACCTCAAGGGATGGAGGTCTTGGTTTATTAGGGTGTCGGCCCAAAAGAGGGTAGATTGGGAGCGAATGGGAATAGCCGAATCTCTTCCTTTGAGTCTGGCCGATCCCGAGGCTAATGAGTCTTTGGTAGCCGCGGCTTGTTATTTTTTGTCTGATTCTTTCAACACCTGGCCCAATCGGCCCCACCTTACTTGATGTAGCTCAATTGTGCTGCCTTAGGCCAGATGGTGACCAACTGTCGGCTTTTAGTGGGAAGCCCAGTTTCAAGCTGATCTGAAAGAAGGGTGAGGGTTGGCATAAATATATCCAAAACAATAACAAGGTGAACGGCCCAGTATCGGCTGAAGAGCATGCTGCTTTTCTCAACCTTTGGTTGGACCGATTCCTTTTCTGCGGAGCTTCCCTTGGCCCTACCCAAACTTTCCAGCTGATAGCGGAACGCCTGGTGGAGGGTCACCGGCTTGCGCTTGGGAAGATGTTTTTAGGGGTTGTATATCAAATGATGCATGTAATCCGTAGCCGCCTGTTCTCTGGTTTTGCCAAGTTTGTCATCGGCAATATAGGAGGCCCTTTGTGGTTTATCCAGATCTGGCTCCACTGCATGTTTAGCCGATCTATCCTTTCCGAGCCCTTAGGAAGTTCAACCTTTCCCAGGGAAGATTATCCGGAACACGTGACGCCCCAGTATAGAGCTAGCCGATCTTACGGGGAGAAGTTTATCATGTGTTCCGCAGGTGAGTTAAAGCTGTCACCAACCGGCTTGCACAAATACCTCAGCTTCTTTCTAACCCTAGATAGAGCTTCTTTCAATCTGTGAAATCATGTGCTGAAAAATTGGCTTTGAACTGAAAAATTAACTTAGAATTGGTTTTGCAAAATGTGCTTGTGCATGTGTTTGACAATTTGACAATAAACAGTAAGTTTCGTTTTTACGCACGGGACCAAGTTCTTAAAAGACAGTAAGTTTTACATGTACGCTGCACCAAATTTTTGGTCCGTCGTGAATGGCTTTTTGCTCGATTAGGGTTTGTGCAAATTTGGACTTTGAATTTTGATTTGTTTTTGAGATTATGAAATTTGTGAGAATTTCATGATGCTTGAAGTGGACTTTATGCAATGCTCATGTGAGTAGTTGCATGGATTGACATTGAGTCAAGTCGTGGACTTGTGCTCGGATTTGTTTTGTGATTTGTTCATGTGCGTGTATTGCTCGAAGACGAATGTGGTCGATGACGGACCGGAACTAGGTTCATGGAGGAACCGAGGTTCGGGACTAGGTTCAGGAGGAACTGAGGTCTTGGTGGTCAAGGATGTCATGCGCGGACGTTCGGGCTAAGAGAATGGTGCACATGAAGAATGGTTAGTCACGTGAGAATGGCGGGAGGTCATTCGCGTGCAAAGTGTTAGTCACGTGAGTATGGCAGGTGGCCATACGCGTGCAAAGTGTTAGTCACGTGAGTATGGTAGGGTTGCCATACGCTGGCGTGCAAGAGTTGTACTCGGCCAGGTTGGGCCAAGTAGAGTTGTGTTGAATCTGATTCCTTCTAGGAATAGGAATCGTATTCGTAACTCCTTGTGGGTTGGTGCTTTAAATAGGAGGGGTTGTCTCCTGTTGAAGAGCATCGAATTGAGGAGAGCTAGGCGCATAGAGCCTTGGGCTCAAAGTTTAGGGTTTGTACTCTTTTGATGGGAGTACTTTAGACAAAAGAAATAAAGATCAATTCTTCTAGTTACCGCATTGCTTCAACGTTCTCTTTTTGGTTCTTGTTTGCATGCTTGTTCTAGTTCTAGATTGGTTTTTGTTCTTTAAGTTTTATCTTGATTTGATCCATCAAAAACCTCTCTAGGGTATTGATCTAGTGTTTCTCAAAGTCTAGTTGATCAATCTTTTGTCGTTCTTGTTTAATCTTGAAGTTTTGATTAGATTAATTTTCGTCAAGTTCTGGAACAGCAAGCTTGCGAAGCTCATAACTTTTGATCCGTAAGTCCGATCGAGCTGATTCTTTTTGGGTTTGATTCGTATTGGAATCTAGTTTCTTGTGTCCAAATTTCAGATCGTTCCGACGGTTGGATCTCCGGTAATTCTCGTTTTACCAAACCTCTATCATTCTGTTTTTGTCGAAAACGAGGCAATTATTTGGTTCTGTTTTGGGGTGAACTTTTAATAGATCAAGAATTTGGTTTTAGCTTCCGCACAATCATTCACCCCCCCTCTGATTGCTATATTCGTATACTTCGATCCTACAAGTGGTATCAGAGCAAGGTTTTTTCTAATTAATCTTAACCGGTGATTATAAACCGTAGCGATGGATAGGTATTCGACAAAACCTTGTGTTTTCGATGGTGTTGATTTTCAGTTTTGGAAAGCAAAGATGGAGGCGTTCATTCAGGCGCAGGGCTTCGCAATTTGGGAGAAGGTTTACAAGCCATATGAAGTCCCTGCAAACGACAACGTCAACGACACCAATCGCGCACATGTTGAAGCAAATAGTAAGGCGCGCAACTTGATCATCCAAGGCTTGGGACGCAGCGATTTTGATCGAGTGGTTCATCTTCGATCCGCATATGAGGTATGGAAATCTCTTTGTGATTACCATGAGGGTTCTAACACTGTCAAAGAGGTTCGCCAAGATATTTACAAAAAAGAATACATGCGTTTTGAGATGAAACCTAGTGAATCTGTAGATGACTTCTTTGCACGTTTCAATAAAATTCTTAGCAATCTACGTGCTGTTGGAGTTAGCTACACTGATGCTGAAAATGCTCGACAATTGCTTAGTGCTTTGGACATGTCGGTGTGGGAGATGAAAGTAACATCTATACAAGAATCTACTACCATGAGCACACTCACATTAGATGTTCTTTACTCTAAACTGAAGACTCATGAGTTGGATATTCTTGCTAGGAAGAATGGACATAAATCAATTGCTTTATCATCACAATCTAGCATGTCTCATCATAATGCTTCTTCAAATTTTGCTTTGTCTTTCTTGTCTTCACTAACCAATGAACAGATTGAGGAATTTTCGGAAGAAGACTTGGTATCACTCTCTTCTCGCTTTAACAAAGCTTTGCAGAATGTGAGAATGAGGAAGAGAGGTGGTGGTGGTCCTCCAAGATGCTACGAGTGTGGTGACCTCAACCATATTCGCACAAATTGTCCTAAACTTGCAGGTAAAGCATCATGGGAGGAGAAGGACAACGACAAAAGAAAAGAAAAGAAGAAGTTTGATAGAAAGAAAAAGAGCTTCATCAATCGCAAGGTGGTTCACCGAGTTCTTTCCGCTCTTGAACAAGTCAATTTGAGCGATGTGGATTCGGAGAGCAGTGAGGACGATGCAACTCCAAGCAAGCATGAGTTGACGGGATTGTGTCTCATGGCCAAAAGCAGCGACAGCTTCACTGAGAACGATCATGACAGCGACTTCAATGAGGTAGATCCTTCCTATGATGAATTAGCTATTGCTGTTGCTCGACTTGGTAAATTACTTGATAAACGTGACAAGAAAATTAAGAAACATGATTTTGTTGTTGAGTCATTGAATGCTGAAATTGCTAGACTTAAAACCTTGATTCCTGATGATGATGCTTGCAAATCATGTGACTTAATTTACAATGAGCTTACTTTGCTTAGGAAAGAACATGTTACCTTGTTAGAGCAAATCAATGCTGAAAATGAGAAAAATGAGAAACTTGTTAAACATGCTAGTTGTTCTACCATTGATTTACATGATACAACTCCATGTTCTATATGCTCCATACTAGAATTGAAGTTGCATGATGCAAATGCTAGGGTTTCTCAAATGACAGAAGATTTGCTTACACATGAGGTTCTTTCATGCTCAACTTGTCGCAATCAAAAAGGAAAAGTGGATGTTCCTTGTAATAATTGTTTAACTCTTTCTCGAAAAATTGATTACTTGGAAAAGTCATTAGAACGTTTCACTAAAGGAAAGAAAAACCTAAACATGATCTTGGATCAATCAAAAGTCAGCACTCATAACAAAGGTTTAGGTTTTGATTCTTATGCTCATCATAAATCACATGCTCCCACTGTTGTCAAAACACTTGAAAGTGGAAAATTTGAAATTGTCAATGAGCCTAAGAAAACTGTCTTTAAATATGCTGGTCTTTTATCTTCTACTATGATGAATGCAAAATGTGCTTCTACTGTTAAAGCAAAACATCATGTTAAGTACACTTGCACTCATTGTGGTAGAGATGGACATTTAGTAGACTTTTGCTTTAGACTAGCTAAACAACAAAAGAGAGAAAGGTTTAATGCTAGGTCTAATTTCAGAAAGGCACACTCTACTTCTCATTATGTGCCTAGGGTGAAACAAACACCTTTTGTTTCTAAAAACACGGTAAAAGGCAAATCTGTTTTTGTACATAAGAATACTCGTGTTGTGCCTACTGTTGTGCGTCGTGTGTCTCAGTACTGGATTCCTAAACATCTTATTTCTAACCCCAGTACCGAGGCCTCAACAATTTCTGCTTCTATGTAGGCTTCTCACGTGAGGAAGGAGAACATGTGGCTAGTGAATTTCGGATGCTCACTTCATATGTTCAGGGGGAGAGTGTCTTTGTTCATAAAGATGATGATAATGCTGTTGAGGACGAGATAATCTCTACTATATAAAGTGAAAGTTTCTTCCCACGTCACATTAATTGCCCTGCTTAATTGCCCTATTTAATTGCCCTGCTTAATTGCCCTACGCAAAAAACGAAGCGTTGCTTTAATTAGCCAGCTTTTGTAAGAAACGAAGCGTTAAAGATAGATGTTTGATTTTATGAAATAGTATTTTTTTATTTTTGAATCTTTATTTTTCATTATCAATTTTGTTTTTCGTAGCAACGTACGGGTATATAACTAGTTAGAGGTTTACATGAGAGACTCTTCTCACGTGCTTGTGTGTGCTTGTGTGCTTGTTTTCAAGCTTCCCACGTGCTTCACATCGACAAGCTATCAAAAGGATTTTCAGGTATCTTCATAGAACTCAAGATTTTGGCATTTGGCTTTCTGCTTCCTCATGGATTAGTTGAAGAGCTTTTTCTGATGTTGACTTTGGAGGATGTTGATTTGATTTGGTTCGTGCCACCTCTTGAGTAATCCCTTTTCTTGAGCATATTGATACTGGATTTCACTTTCTTAGAGATCATGTTGAAAAAGAAAATATTGTGCTTCATCATGTGGATACTGAACATCAATTGGCAGAAATTTTCACAAAACCTTTGTCTTCTTCTCGTTTTGCTTTTATTCGGGGAGAACTTGGGATTGTTCATCCAATGGGTTTGTTTTGAGGGGGAGTTTCCTTGCCAAGTTCTTTCACTTAATGAGCTCACTTTATCATATTTCTTTATATATTATGTAATTTTGCTAAAATATGATAATCTAAATTGTTCCACTTGAACTAAAAATGATATTGCGGAATTCCTTGGTTTGATTGCCTATAGCTAAATACTCTGTGATATCTTTACTCTTCTAGGCTTAATATTGAATCCTCTTGACAAATTTGGGCTATGAAGCAAGTGTGGTTTCAACTTTACTCTTTCATAAGACCTTTTAATCACTTTTGCATGTTTATAATCAAGAAAAATGAAAAGAAAAGGGAATAAAAAAAAGGGTTGTTAAAAGCAAAAGCCTCAAGTTATGAGCTTCAGGATGCTTTCCCTAAAAGATAAGATGTATGCTTCAAGCATGCCATTCCCTCAAAAGACAAGATGTATGCTTCAAGCATGCCACTCCAAGGAAATAAAAGAAGTATGCTTCAAGCATGCCACATGCAGTTTACTATTTAAAGATTAAATTGGTCCACTAGATTGGAGTTGAAACTACTTGCTCGCCCTGATTTGTTATTTGCTTCAACTTTGAGCCTTTGTTTTTCTACTAAAGGTTTTGCTTAGTACTTGGCTATAGTTGACTGAATTAAGGTTGAGATGCATGTCATTCCCTAACTTGTTAAAATCACATCAAGATCATGTATTTTGCATATTATGTGATATATAAGGTTATATGATCGAATGAGCTCATCTTTTCTTATCTTGGCACTCCCTTGTTTCTTCTTGTGAAATCTTTGCTATAGGAAAAATTTTTGAACCTGTTCTCTCTTTTGTACTCTTGATGAATCCATTGTCAAAGGGGGAGAAATTAGGGAATCGTTGAAAAGTTTAAGGAAAAAGGGGGGAGAAGAAAAAGGGGGAGTTGTTTGAGAATTTTGGGAGAAGTTTGGAGAATTTTGAAATTCTTGGGCACATTGCACATTCACACACATTTTCCTTCTCAGGGGGAGATTTTGTTTTGCATTTTGGTCAAAGGGGGAATTCTGTGTTTTCTCTTTTTGGTCCTTGATCCTTTGGATTTCAAAATCTTTTGTAAAGTGAATGCCAAATGTTTATTTCTTAGTGGTGTTGCCAATGTTTTCATCAAGGGGGAGATTGTGAAATCATGTGCTGAAAAATTGGCTTTGAACTGAAAAATTAACTTAGAATTGGTTTTGCAAAATGTGCTTGTGCATGTGTTTGACAATTTGACAATAAACAGTAAGTTTCGTTTTTACGCACGGGACCAAGTTCTTAAAAGACAGTAAGTTTTACATGTACGCCAGACCAAATTTTTTGGTCCGTCGTGAATGGCTTTTTGCTCGATTAGGGTTTGTGCAAATTTGGACTTTGAATTTTGATTTGTTTTTGAGATTATGAAATTTGTGAGAATTTCATGATGCTTGAAGTGGACTTTATGCAATGCTCATGTGAGTAGTTGCATGGATTGACATTGAGTCAAGTCGTGGACTTGTGCTCGGATTTGTTTTGTGATTTGTTCATGTGCAGGTATTGCTCGAAGACGAATGTGGTCGATGATGGGACCGGAACTAGGTTCATGGAGGAACTGAGGTTCGGGACTAGGTTCAGGAGGAACTGAGGTCTTGGTGGTCAAGGATGTCATGCGGGACGTTCGGGCTAAGAGAATGGTGCACATGAAGAATGGTTAGTCACGTGAGAATGGCAGGAGGTCATTCGCGTGCAAAGTGTTAGTCACGTGAGTATGGCAGGTGGCCATACGCGTGCAAAGTGTTAGTCATGTGAGTATGGTAGGGTTGCCATACGCGTGCAAGAGTTGTACTCGGCCAGGTTGGGCCAAGTAGAGTTCTGTTGGGTACAGATTCCTTCTAGGGAATAGGAATCGTATTCAGAACTCCTTGTGGGTTGGTGCTTTAAATAGGAGGGGTTGTCTCCTATTGAAGAGCATCGAATTGAGGAGAGCTAGGCGCATAGAGCCTTGGGCTCAAAGTTTAGGGTTTGTACTCTTTTGATGGGAGTACTTTAGACAAAAGAAATAAAGATCAATTCTTCTAGTTCCCGCATTGCTTCAACGTTCTCTTTTTGGTTCTTGTTTGCATGCTTGTTCTAGTTCTAGATTGGTTTTTGTTCTTTAAGTTTTATCTTGATTTGATCCATCAAAAACCTCTCTAGGGTATTGATCTAGTGTTTCTCAAAGTCTAGTTGATCAATCTTTTGTCGTTCTTGTTTAATCTTGAAGTTTTGATTAGATTAATTTTCGTCAAGTTCTGGAACAGCAAGCTTGCGAAGCTCATAACTTTTGATCCGTAAGTCCGATCGAGCTGATTCTTTTTGGGTTTGATTCGTATTGGAATCTAGTTTCTTGTGTCCAAATTTCAGATCGTTCCGACGGTTGGATCTCCGGTAATTCTCGTTTTACCAAACCTCTATCATTCTGTTTTTGTCGAAAACGAGGCAATTATTTGGTTCTGTTTTGGGGTGAACTTTTAATAGATCAAGAATTTGGTTTTAGCTTCCGCACAATCATTCACCCCCCCTCTGATTGCTATATTCGTATACTTCGATCCTACACAATCAGCAGGACTTCTTTCGCTACACTGATGTAGCCGACTATCCATGGCCCTCATTCCTCCTCCTGGATGCCGACAGTTCTTCGATGCCCTAGTCTACCTTAGATTTATATAGAATTATCATTTCTCCCTGGATTATTCATGTCGGCTTGAATACCCGGAATCGAACATTTCAGCCATCATACGAATTCTACCATCCTTCGGTTTATGCCCGACAACTGGGTTTTGGGCAAACCATTCCTTGTTTCTCCTTGTTATCTCGCATTGAGCCCCGGTCTCGGGTGACCAACAGTACTGCTGCAGAAGTCGTGCTCGAAGTAGCCGACGATCTCCAAATATTTTCGATGCCTTATTTCTTCCTCAATTCACGTCGGTCGGCTTCTTTTTCGACATGGTGGTCCGCCATCTCGGGGGGCCTTCTGTTGGATAGGTCGTCGTTGGCTATACTCTCTTTGTTTTTACCTCATTATCATAAGCCGATGGTAGATTCTGGCGATTCCAGCGAGAGTTTCGGTTATACCAACTCTTCGGTAGTCGTAGAGGTATCGACGCTTATATTTCCATCGTAAGTTCCGTTGGATGGTCGGTTTTTACTGAATATTTTCGGCCTTTTCCAGGGTGGGACTGCGGCAGACGCTGGGGAGCAAGCAATCGACCCCCACGCCTCTGCTGGAAGTAGCCGACAGAGACGGCCGGGCCAGGCAGTCGGTACTACGGGTTACTCTTCGGGTACCCTAGGTATCCGGAGCCCATCTTTGTTGAACCTTGCTCGTCAGCAACGTCCTGCAAGTAAGTTGCTTTTCCTGCATCGGCTTCTATATCTCTCGTTTTGCCGATGTTAACCCGCGTTTTTCAGAGAGGAAGAAGAAGTCTACCAGGCGATCACCAAGGCCTGTGAGACGCTCAGCCGATCACTCCCCGGAACACTCGGCTACCGATGTGAGTCTGGTCTTGTTTTCTGATCTTGAATGGAATGTTTTACGTGGTGTTGATCATCGTTTTTTGCTTTCAGCAATCGCCATCAGTACAGGTGGCGGGGGTTCTAGTCGATCTCCAGGGCACCTCGTTGGCTCTTCCGCCTATGCTATCCCTGACGCTCCTCAATGTGCCGCCTCCGACAGTCGACGTATCTGATTCCCCGGTGCTGTTGACGGGCCCGGCCGACCTCCTGGGTTTTACCTTGGATGAACTTGATGATCCGGAGGTACTGGCCATCGACGACTACCCGGCAGAAATTCAGAGGATAATAGACGCTTTCGCCCCTGCATCGGCTGCTGTAACTGCTGCGCTAGGCATGCAAAAGTGCCTCAATCGCCTGTTTCATGAGGTAATGCAGCCGGAGGGGGCGCTTCTGGCAGACACACAGCCTCTCAGGAATGCCATGGTAGCCATGCAAGCCGACCTTCCTCCTGTGGCCATGAGTGCTCTGCTGGATGTTTGCCATTTGGATGCTCGGCGGGCGGAAGTGGAATCGGCTAAGCTTAGGGTTGACCAGAGGAAGGCTCAGCAAGCTGATCAACAAATCCTAGACAAGCTCATAGCCAACGCCAAGCTCCAGAAGAAGGAGTTCGACCAGGGTGCTGCCGCCCTCAAGCTGGCTAAAGGCAAGGCTCAAGAGTTGGAGTCGGCCAAGAAAAAACTTGAAGAGCAGCTGGCCTTGGTCACCAAAGAGCTTGCAGAATGCCAAATCAAGATTACTGACTCGACCTCTTCGCTGGTGACTCAAAGGCGGCAGATCGGTGAAGTTTTCGCCAAGGTCAAGACTCAGTCGGCCAAGATAGTCCCTGTCCCTGGTAATGCAGTGGCCGATCAACAGTTGATAGACAGCGTTCAAGCCACCATTGGCAGGGCTGCGGCGACACTATCGGCTTTGGGAGCTCATTTGCCTGGATCCTGGTTGCACTGATTTGAACATATGTCGGGCGTTGGCTAAATACTTTTGATGAAACTATTGATGGCACCGGCTATATAGCCGATCTCTTGTGATGTAAACAATGTTTTAACTGGTCCGTCTTTTTGTTGTGATGTAGACGATATGGTGTGGCCCGATTGGTCGTTGACCGGCCTCTTAATCTTTTCAGCTAATTTGTATATATGTGTGTGCAATCGGCCTTCATTTTGATTCTATTTATTAGGATCCGATCCAGATGCTAGGATAGTACGCTTTCAAGTACTTTCCATTGATTGCTTTAGGCAGAACGAATCCTTCTAAGGTCTCGAGTATATACGAGTTTCTGTTGATTGGCCGATTTATTTTATAAGGCCCCTCCCACGTTGGTGACCATTTGCCAAATCGATTATCCTTAGATCCAATCGGCAATATAGTTTTCCATACTAAGTCGGCTTGATTAAAAGATTTCGGCACGACTTTCTTATTATACGATCTGGCAACTCTTTCCTTGTTCCTTTTAAGCCGATCCAGTGTGATTAGCCTTAATTCGGCTAGATCGTCCAGGTTGTCCAGCATTGCTTGCTTATACTCATCGACCGGCAAATTATCTTGTTGGGCTGTTCTGGCTGAGCTGATATTGATTTCTACGGGCAAAACGGCTTCTTGTCCATATACCAACTGGAAAGGGGATAGTTTAGTCGATCCATGATACGATAGCCGATATGCCCATAAAGCTTCTGATAACGTAGTGTGCCAACTCCTTGGTTTTTCCTCAATTTTCCTTTTTACCAATTTTATTAAAGTCTTATTTGACGACTCGGCTTGTCCGTTAGCCTGAGCGTAATAGGGTGAGGAGTTGAGTAACTTGATACCTATGCTTTTTGCGTAATCTTGAAATTCCTTGGACATAAATACCGTTCCTTGGTCGGTTGTGATTATTTGCGGAATCCCAAACCGATGGACGATATGTTCGTTCACAAAGCTGATTAATTCCGTGCTAGTAACTTTCTTGAGTGGTATGGCTTCAACCCATTTTGAAAAATAGTCCGTGGCTGCAAGAATGAACTTATGGCCTTTACTGGATGTAGGGAAAATCTGGCTGATGATATCCATTCCCCACCCCCTGAATGGCCATGGTTTGATGATTGGATATAAAGCCGATGCTGGTACCGACTGTACGTTACCAAACTTTTGACATGTTTGACATATTTGTAATATTTGAAGCAATCTTCTAGCATCGTCGGCCAGAAGTATCCTGTCCGTCTCTGGATCCATTTCATTTTGTAGGCCGATTGATGTGATACGCAAATCCCTTCATGGACTTCTCCCATTGCTACGTTGGTGTGATGCCCTAGGTCTGAGAGCGATCCTAGTTCTTTTCCGTCGTGGTTGTTTCGAAAAGAGAGAAGTTTGGTCGGGAATTGATTAACTAAAGTTCATGCGAAGTTTTAATATTTTTTTTGGAGCGTCGGGCTAGAATCAGTGGGCTGAGGACAACCTGGGCCGAGGCCGGGATTTCCCTCCCCACCTCTCCCTCCCCCTTCCCCTAAGTGGGCCGGCCCACTAGCCAAGGGGGGCGCCACCCCTTTTCCCCCTAACCCTAGGCGCCTCCTCCCTCTCCCTCTCCCTCCCCTAGCAGCCACCTCTCCCTCCCCTTCCTTCCCCTACGTGGTGGCTCAAGATCCGCCGCGAATCGCGAAGGAGAAGGCGAGGAGCGACTCCGTGGAGGCGTGGAGGACGAGCAGATCGCCGATTCGGGGTTCATCGCGTGTTCTTCGTGGGTTCGCAAGGGAGAACACTAGGTAAAATTCCCAAACTTTTACCTCTGTTTTACCTAGGGATTAGGAGTGTATTAGATCTGGTGGTGAGGGTTTTGGATGGATCTTGTTGGGGGAGAAGGGTAGATGTTCACGTGGTGCTGTTTCTGGAAGGGGGGATTGTGCAGCACGGATTATTTCGCGTTTTACGTGGCATAGATGATTTTTCCTGCCAAAACCTATAACTATAAAGTTGTAGATAACGTCGAGACCTAGCTTCTGTAATTTTTTCAGAATTTTTGGGGAAGTTTTCTGAGAGTTATCGCTGTTGCAAACCGACGAACAGAATCTGGGAATAGATTTCATCCACTGTGTTGGACGACTGTTTAGGCATATTTAACAGAGGAATTAGAATTTATGATCTTCTGGAAAGTTGTAGATCTCGTCAATATCTAGCTCCTGTAATTTTTTCATATTTTTATGTTCTGTAGAAAAAAAGATACGAAAAAGAGAATGGGGGTTGCTGCTGTTCGATCCGGACAGATCGGGGTTTCGGTGTTGGAAAAGGGGAACGGGTTGTAGGAATTGCGTGTTTGAGTTGTGTGATCAATTGTGGTGTTATTGCATACTGAAAATATGCTTGTACAGGTGGTGCCCCTTCTGGACGCAACTAGATCCGTCGTCTACGTCGGTAAAGGCAAGTGGAAGTAGTGTTATGGTTGAACTATACATCGTTGTTTGCATTGCCTTCGTTATATTTCCCGATGACATTAATCATACATGGTTTGATCATTTGCTAGGAAGATTGCAATAATTAGATTAGCAATGTGATGATGTGCTTTGGCTTTGAATCATGAGTAAAGAGAAGAATGATGTTGCCTATTGGTTGAACTGTCTAAATAGTTCATCTCAATGTTATTTGTTTTTCTATCCATGTTATATGATGGCATGCAAATATGTGGACTCAATGTGGAAAATTATGAATGAATTCATGCATGAAGCATTAACTGCATAATCATGCATTGGAAGTTTATCGACGCCTTGACGTCTTGTGGCGCGATCACCGTACAACACCGTGTGTTCTGAGAAAGGGCACGGTGAAGAGGATCATGGCATAAGCATATGCACAAGCATGAGCATTTTACTGAGGTTGTGGTAGTCGATGTTGTGGTGTTGAATGTAAAGCATGTGGTGTGTTAAATTCTTGATGGATGTGATTATGTGTTAATTGTTCCGCTTGCTGAGATTACCCAATCTCACTGCTTGTGTTTTGTTGTTTTCAGGTAGCGTGCAAGAGACATAAGCATGAGGGGTGGGCTAGCGACACAATAAACCTTCGAATGTCTTCACAACTCCCATGAACTAGTGTTTATTTAATACATTAGCTTGCTGAATTTTATTTACACTTAGACTATTTGTTGTTATGACTAAACTTATTCTTGCTTATGGTTGGTTTAGACTTGTTGTCGCTAGTATTGTTGAATTGCTTATATTCCTGTTTGAATTGCTTATCATGAAATGCTTCCGTAATGTCCTGTTTTTAGGGGAGATGCTGTCGAAATTTTCTTGTTCTATAGTTTAGTTTTAAGGGGTGTTACAGTTGGCTTCCTCAGTCCCCAGGCACCTTAGCAACAAACCTTCTATGGTTCGGAAATATAATACATCTTCCAGTACGATGTATTTCAGTGCTTTTTGCCGGACTTTTCGCTCAGTCGGCTTAGATGGATCTAACAAATAATCCTTTATTTCTTTTCTCCAGTCGACAAGGTGGGCGCACATGATCGGCCAATTGTTTAACTCGATCGACTCCTGTTGACTTTTCCCTCTGTAACCTGATGCCCATTGTGCTAATAGGTTTGCTTTGTCATTGTTTTCTCTGGGGATATGTTTTATAGAGAACGTTGTGAATGTCTCAATAATCTGGAGACATTGATGCAAATATTGAGCCAACACTTCGTCATTGCATCGGTATTCTCCTTTGACCTGTTGCACAATTAACATTGAATCCCCGAATGCTTCTACGTCTTTTATTCCGATGCTTTCCAGCAACTGTAGCCCTTTTAGCAGTGCTTTGTATTCTGCTTGATTATTGGAACATCGGCTATCAAGCCGATACATGAATTTATAATCCTATTTTTTAGGTGAAATTAACACTATGCCGATGCCTTCACCCTCTTGGCTAACAGATTCATCAAAGTACAATTGCCAAGGACTGACATTGGCTATTCCAGCTAACGTGGCACTCCCTGTGAGAAAATCGGCTAAGGCTTGCCCTTTCACAGCTTTAGCCGATTCGTACGTTAGGTCAAACTCGGTTAAAGCATATGCCCACTTATCGAGTCGGCCCCGTAGAATTGTTGCGGATAGTATGTATTTAATCACGTCGGTTTTGCATACTATGACGCACTTTGATGCCAAGATGTAATGCCTCAACTTGGTGCAAGCGAAGTATAAAGATAAACATAATTTTTCCACTAGGGGGTACCTGATTTCTGTGTCCAAAAGTCGTCGGCTTAGATAAAATATGGCTCGTTCCTTTCCTTCGGCCTCCTGCGTTATAACTGCTCCTATCGTATCTCCTTTAGCCGTTATATACAATTTGAAAGGCATGCCATTTTTTGGTGCGACTAACACCGGGGGTTTCATCAGGTAACTCTTTACATCATCGAAATCCTTCTGCTGATCGTTTCCCCATTTAAATTCTTGGTTGTCTTTTATCTTCAGTGGTGGTGTGAAAGCACGAATCCGTCCGGACAAATTTGAAATAAAGCGCCGTAGGTAATTAATTTTACCGATTAATACCTGTAGCTCCTTTTTATTTGTAGGTGGTTTGGTATTCGCATTGCATTGCATACATGATGATGAAAAGGAGTTGTGAACAATGTGCTTTGTCATGGCTATGATGTTGTGGATGAAATTATGATTTGATCATGATGTTAAAGTATGGTATGTATTGTTGTTGGCCTTGATTTAGTCTTTATGACCTATTGCGATATGCTTGCTGAATGTTGAACTCACGCTTGTTTTTATGTTGTTTTTAGGTACCTTGAAATCGGCATGTGGAAAAGGGGCATTAGCTACACATCTTCACGTAGCTCCACACCTATAGGCAATTTAATCATTTGGGTCATGATAATAAGAGTAGTGCCATGAAACTTGGTGCTTGGTTAAATTGTGTGCTTGGTTTCCTCATTTACTTCATTTGGCTCCTGAGATGGTTGAATTCGTTATTCTAGACTTATACTGTTGCTAGAACCCCCATTATTGATGATTTAGATGTCATTCATTATGCTATATCCTGTGATCATATTGTTGTTGCTTCAATTCATGGAAAAACAAAGGAGATGCTGCCGGAATTTTCGGTTTTAGCATTTACTCCTTTGCTGTAATTTACTTTAATTTGTGCTATTTAGATGTCGTTAAGTCTATGTTTGGTAGCATTCGGGCATACTAGATGCCGGGGTGTTACAGTCATAGCTAGTTGTCCCTGGGCGTAAGATATGCCTGGGAGAGGATAGAATGAAAATATAACGTGGTTTGTGGTCGGAAGGAAAATATTGCCTATGTGGGCTATGTCCTTGGATGAAATTGGTTAATTATGATCCTTTTGTTGAAAAAGATCAAGCATTTTGGAAAAGATGAGATTATGTGTATTTGACTCTTTAGGGGTTCAAGTTTGGAACCCGAGATAATTAAACGGGTGGCATGAATGATTGGATGAGATAGGGTTTAGAGGAATGATAGGATGAAAAGCCTTGTATCATTCTTGTTGTCATGAATAAGGTGAATTGTGATGAAAAGGTCAACACAGGAGATTAGATTGAAGTTAAAAGAGGGAATCTAAAGTTCAGTTTAGGGTTGGGAACCATGTTCTCAATGGTTATGTGGAGGTTATATCCGGTAATGCCAAAGGAAAGGTTTCTAAGTTACATCAGATTATTTCGTGATAGTAGTATGATATGATGGATATGAGGATTTGGCATAACAATTAATTTGATTGAGTCCTTAAGTGGGTGCATTGAGGATGAATGTTGAGAAGATTCTTGTGGGATTCCTTGTTTGGGAAGTTCTTTGGAATCTAGAATACTAGGGAGTTTTGTCCCTTGCAAATTTTAGTAAAAAAATTGAAGTGGATGCAGAATCACGAGAAGTTACCTTTAGTTGAGCTAAGTTAACTCAGTTCTTGTTAATAATTGGATTTGGAGACTTGGTGTGTCGTTGCTTCTGATTGAGTCTTTGCATGGATGTTTTGAGTTCGCAGTGAGGTTTGAGTCCCTGGTGGACATTGTTTTTGGTGTTGGTGTTCTTCGAATTCGGGGTCGAATTCCTTTAAGTGGGGGAGGATGTAACGTCGCTAAGATTTGTTCTAAGTTTTTGAGTTTTCTTATCTGGGAAATCGGTGGACCACCTGTCATTCTACGGGTTAATCAATCATCTGTGTGTGTGAGTGGCAAGCTTTAAGCATTCCCCCCCACTCCACCAAATCTCCCTCTCCCCCATTGTTTTTTTTCTTCTTTTCCTCCAGCCGGCCAAGTCCCCACCTGAGCCCACTTTGGGGACTAATCCTCCACTTCCTTGGCTCCACCTCCTTCTCCCTTTTCGTGAGGCAGCTAGGGGAGCAACTCCAACCGGCCAAGACCTCCTCCCCTTGTGGCTCCAAGCTCCAAGCATCCCCTCCTCAAGGCCGGCGCCTCCCTCCCTTGGCCAGCAGCAGCAACAGCAGCATCCCCCTTTTCCCCTCTTCTTGGCTTGAAGGTAACTCTTGGAAATCCCTCTTGTGCTCATCCATGGAGGTTCTAGCCGAGTTGCTTGTGTTCCTAGGGCTCCTAGAGTAGCTAGTTTTGGAGGGAAACTCGTTTTTGAGGGAAAACCCTAGCATATGTTTTCGAGCAGATTTTCGGTCTGTTTTGCAGCTCAGTTTTGAGGTACCTAGGTTGGTCAAATGGATCTCCGGCTGTAGAGTTTGTTGTATATCTTGTTTTTATGTTTCAATAGAGTACAAGAACTTGAAAATCCGTTAAGCCAATTAAAAGTTATGGGCTTTTTACTACAGGCTGTCTCGAATAGGTTGTTCTGTGAGCTGTAATGTTAAACTGCTGTTTTGAGCTTCTTGCAGACCGATTCAGCTCTTCCACTTGCCTAGTGAAATGTAGGAAATTTCTTGTTTAAGAAAATGTATTTTTTTTTCTTGATTTGGAGTTAAGAATCAAAAGTTATGTCATCTCAAAGTTGATGTCCAGAACTGCAGCTCTGTTGGAGATTTAGAGTTTTGGTATTGAGTTTCATATTGTATTTGGGGGCTTTAGCTTCAGTTCCTATTTGAGGGGCTATGGGGTAACAATAGATTAGTCTCTTGTGGTTATTTAGAGTTCAAGAACCTGAACTTTAACTAAACCAATTAGAAGTTATGCTATTTTTAGTGCTTGCTGTCCAGAATTGATGTTTTTGCTTGTAGTTTGTGTTCATTTCTGTTCTGCACTTGTTTTAGACAATTACAACTTAAATGGCTTTGTGATCCTCCTTGTTTATCCTCTTGTGATCGTTTAGAGTATAAGAACATGAATTTTGGTTTAGCCAAAGTATAGTTATGCTTGTTTGAGCGATCGTTGTCCTGAGTCGCATTTCGGGGATCGTTTTGGGGCTATTTTTAGGATTGGATCGTTCTTGCGCTTTGTTGATTGAATCTTGGATGGCATTTGAGTTAGTGTATTGCTATTGTTGTCTATTTTCAGGTGGAGTAGCCTCGGGTGGGGCCTCCTCCTCGCGTCACCCCGCTCCTCGCGGGTAGAGGCAAGTGTGAAGTGGCATTCCCGGCTTAAGGCCGATTGTCACCTCTTCTTTTACTCTTCAATTTAGATTGAATGAGTATGTTTAATTGATGAATGAATATGTTTAAATGATGAATGTGTTTACGCAATGAGTATGAATAAGCTTATGCAATGAGTATGATTATTGTTGTTGAATGCAATTTTATATTAATTGCATTTGTGCATTCATAAAGGAAGAGGTGTCCCATTTTGATTCGGACCTCTGTGTTCACACGTAGTGAACACAAAAGACCTACCTCGTAGTCCCATACCATTAGAGTATGGGATCGAGTTAGTAAGCGTAGGCACCCCCCACGGGATGGAGGGGATGAGGGTGCACACCGACGGGTGTGCACTCGGCAATACCGGTATGAGCTCCATAAAAAGGTATGCATGTGCATATTAATGGCATTGTATGAGAGAGATGTATGAGATGAGTTATAATGATGAGTTGTTGTGTTCATTACTTGTATGTTCAAATTGCTGGTTGTATGGATGCAAATTTAACTATTTTGTTATTTGCCTTGTGGCTTTACACTTTGCTGAGTGATGAACTCACGCTTGTTGTTTTGATGTTTTATTTTAGGTACCTCCAGAGCGGCATTTTGGGAGTCGGGATAGCACTTCACTCACAAAAATCATGATATAGTTATATTTGTGCAATGACTCCACCTTTGGTTATGTGTTAGTGGTAGAAACTTACTTTTGAATAGTTAGATTGTAAGTAGATGTTGATGTCATGTTGTTCTAATGTTCTAAATCCCTGGTTGTGATGTTTACAATTGTAGCCTCCCTTTGTGCGATGTGATCGTCTTTTGATGCCTCGTTTATTTGATCATGCTTAGTGTTTGTGTTCAGTTGGGTCATGATGGTTGATTGATACCATGACCCTATGTTTATGCTCAATTGATGTTGTCATTAGATTGTATTTGTCTTGTGTCTGCTGAGTGGATGTCCATATATTTAGGGAAGGTGCTGCCAAAATGTTTAATTAGTTCGACAACCTACTAGCATGTTTAGGTTGAATTGCCCTTTTCTATGTATGTCTTTGTGTTGTTGTCGCTTGAATTGTGTAACATTCAGGGCATGCGGGGTGCCGGGGTGTTACAGTCATATTATTATATGTTGTTGTATTCTTTGGGTTGAAAATACAAGGTGAACACCACAAAAATTTCAACTTGAATATGTATCACCGTAGATAGCATCCCACCACCATCTTCATCTGATCCGAGACATCACCGCCATTGGAGCCGAAGGGAAGAGCCCAGCGTCTCGCCTCCACTGGATTCGATAATATGCCTGTTCCAGAGTTAGGGGTGGATAATGAGCCAACTCGGCTCGACTCGGTCAAACTCATTAAGACAATGAGCCAGCTCGACTCGACTCGTTATCTTAACAAGCTCAAAGCTCAACTCGGCTCGACTCGTTAAAAATTCGAGTTGGTTCATTAAGCTCGTTAGCAATATTGGCCAGGCTAGCATGTGAGCAAATTCCTTTGATCGGTTGTGATGGTTAATTGGTTATTGTATTGTAGGGCAACTGAAGAAAAGATGGCTCAAGATCCTTAAGATGCCTTCTAAATATTTGATGGAATATATAAAGCCAAGCATATGCCTTTCTCGAAGAAAGTTAAGGAAATATAACCATATCACCAAAAATGCAAGCTGTAATACAAAGAGATGAATTTCTCAGTTTTCTATACATCCATCCTTTGAACCAGTATTCAGGGTTATCACAAATGCATAGCATAGGTTGGGCTGTTTGAGCCATGGAAGCATTTATTCTAGGATCATATGTTACATACAATAAAAATGACAAATGAATATAGTAGACAGTATAAATACACCATTTACAACTAAAGAGCCAACTAATCTTTTGGACCCCAAGGTTGAGGTAAGCATGAAAAGTATAGTCCTAAATGGTGGTTACAAAGGCCTGGTAAGACAATGCACGCCTGGAGCTAGGACTTGCTATAGCGAAAAGAACAAGAGCCAGGGATATCATGATGCTGCTGCACTACTGGTAGTAAAGGAATAAAGTAAGCGTCACACAAAAGCAAAAATTGGCAAAGACAATATCTAATAGAAAAATTCTAGGTGCTAACATGTTAACCAATCATACATAACACCTAGCGTACCTACTATCGTGTCTTTAGTGAGCAAGGCAAATAGGTTTGTAATATAAACGAGTTTTTTTTTAAATAATATTTTTTTAAAAAGATTTCTGACATTAATATGCGGTTTTTAAAATTTGCAAAAATAATACATTGTAGCTAAATGGTTTGGCGAAAATAGTATTTTCGCCAATTGGGTTGGCGAAAATACTATTTTCGCCAAACCGTTCGGCGAAAATTCGTTAATCCATGGTTAGGAAGCAATTCAAACGCTAAATACCTATATTAGCCTATTTTCGCCAAACCGTTTGGCGAAAATAGGTTGATCTGGGTATTTACGAAGCAATTCAAACCGATTCAAACACTAAATACCTGCATCAACCTATTTTCGCCAAACGGTTCGGCGAAAATAGCATTTTCGTCAAACGGTTTGGCAAAAATTTCGCAAAACCGTTTGGCGATAATGCATTATTCTTGCAAATTTTAAAATCCACGTATTAATATCGGAAATCTTCTTTAAAAAGATATTATTTAAAAAAAAATTCTAATATAAACATATGGAATAAAATTCATTCTACAAATGATCACTGAAATGTCATAGTGGAATAAAAACCAAATATTTTGGTGTTCGATGCTTAGGTACCAATCAGTACCAAATCCTTATAATAACTCATAGTGACATAAGAACTACTAATCCCATAGAATCTAGAAGAGCTACAAATCCTAACATGTAGAATCAAAAGCCCTTCTTATCATTCTCACAAGCTAAGAGAAGGGAGAAAATTATTCAACCACATGAAGCGGCGTATGAAATATGCATTCTGAAAACATGAAAGGTCACAAATAGAGGTTATCTAGATTGGTTGTTTGTTCAGTAATGAATTATAAGCCATTGGGTGAGGCTCGTTTGACCAGGGTGGGAGGAGAGGAGGGCTGGATCTGGAAGGTCGGCGGTGGAGGATTGGATCTGGCAGTGGAGCTCACAGGTGGCGGCCAGGCGGGTGGAGGGCCGGAGGGGAGGAGCTCTGAGCGGAGGTGGGAGAAGCCGGTGCTCGGAGGGGAGCCATCAAGGCGGCAGCCAAGCGGGTGGAGCGGAGGAGCTCGGAAAGTAGGCGAGAGAAGCCGGAGGGGTGGAGCTCAGCGTGGAGGCAAGAGAAGCCAGAGGGGAGGAGCTCGGAGCAGAGGCGGCGACGGCATGACCAAGTGGTAGGGGAGGCGGTGGCAGAGAAGCGAACGACAGCGATGGCGCAAGCAAGGGGGAGGGGAGGCGGTGGCGGGTGAAGGGGAGTTCGGCTGCAGTGCGAGCAAGGGGAGAGGCGGCGACGGGAGCAAGGGCGAGGGCCGAGGGGGGCATGGAGACTGGAGGTGGAGGCCTAAGCTGAAGGGAATGCGGATATGAGGAATGGATTGGGGATTTTGGGACCACACCATTCGTTGGCTCTTTTAACTCGTTAGCGTAATGAATTCAAAACCCTACTCGACTCGACTCATTAAGAAACGAGTTCAAGCCGAGTTTTTGAGTACTCGCTCAATTCGCGAATTTTGAGTTTTTTCGCACTCCTATTTGGAATCATAGATATATATTCACATATCTACATCACAAATTCACAACTAATTCACAAATGGCCTCCAAGAAAGAATGTCCTTCCTTTCAGCACATCGAATCCCAAAATGCTCATGTACTGCTCTCGCTACAATACTCGTTACAGATGACATGCCATGATGCCACGAAACTCTTTAGCACTGAACAAAAGGCGAAGAAGGATAGAACGAATAGATGGACATGCATACACAGATACTCCTGACACACATCTCTCCAGATCTGATACGAAATGCAGCGTTAATAATGCATTACACCCTTTACTTAAACTCTGCTTGCATGCCTAGTCTTGAAGCGGAGAATCCCCCTCTTCCCCCAGATGCCGGTACCGGACCCTGGCGGCCGGCTCGCCGCGGCCGCTCCCGGCGGCCTCCGCCACCTCCGCCGATGAGCACATGCTGGGCAAGAACGACCCGCCGCCTCCACCATTCTTCCACGCTGACCTTGACTTGTTCCTGGGGCTTCCTCGATTGGCGGCAGCCTTGTTGTTGCTCTTCTTGCCGTGGCCATGACTGGCGACCTCCATCCTCCTGACGTACTCGATCTCTCGGCACACCAGCGAGCCAATGGTGCCCTGTGCGCCGACCTCCACAGGCGCCGACGCTGCCATGCCGGAGCGCAGCAATGCTCGGCTGTACCGTCTACCGTGCGTGCTGCAGCCTGTGGCTACTGCTGCTACCTATAAGCCGGGAGATCTGAGCAGATAACCCATGTGGTGTGGCTGCCTGAAGATTAAACCGGTACAGCGTAAACGAGCCACTGACTGCGGTAAATTTGTAAAAATTGGAGTTCCTGATATGCATGTTATGATTATTGTCCTGGCGCTTCTTTTGCAGTGAACTTTGCAGCGCAGGCCGTGGATGGTACAGCAGTAATAAATATCATCCCAGTGCTAAAATATTGTATAGGTAGGGTACCATACTACCATGTAATCATTCCACAAAGTTTTAAATGTAAATTTGATGTACACATTTAGAACCAAAGAAGACAAATTTAAGTAATGGAGATTTGATTAATTGTCATAAAGTTGATATGCACTTGATGATTTGTCATATCATATCTCACTGATATGCGATTCATACTCCAAAATGCCAGTAACACATGGTGCGACAAATCATCAAATATACATCAGCTTTGTAGCAAATAATCAATTATTCATTTAATGTGAACATATCTAGTGCTAATGGTCATTAGGTGCTAATATGCTAACATAAGATCTGCGCCATCAAATCTATGATGAGTGGCTCAGATTTGGACAGGTAATTAATGAGATAATCAAGGGGCTTGTGTGAAAAGCATTTGAGTGAGTAATGAGGTAATCAATAGGGTTTCCACCTCTCTATATCTGAGCCATTTATCATAAATCTGATGGATCAGATTTAATGTTAGCATGTTAACACCCAGTGGCCATTAGCACTAGATATGTTCCCTTTAAGTAAATAGTAGCTTTTTATCTTTTCCTTTTTATTTTGGGTTTTGTTTTTAGTAGAATTTGTCCTTTTTTTTGTTGTGGAAGTGAAGATCAAATTCATATTATTTTTTTTTTGTAATGATATACTATATTATACCTTATCTAGTATACGTTTTTTTTTTTGCAATTTTTCATAACTATATATATCGTGTTCCAAAAACTAGAAACAACGGTAGTACAAAACTATTGGAGCACAGGAGACGCTCTCGTACGTCAGTGTAACCGATTGCGTTGCACGCACATGCTGTGAAATGTTAAATCCGTGGCTTACAGAGCCCTTGTGTTGCGAGTTGCGATTGCGACTCTCGTGAAACATGCATGATCAGTGTAGCGTCGGTACAGTACAGCTCCATAGCTCGATGCAGCATGTGAGTGCTTCCGTGTGTATCAATGTACTGTCGGGTGGAAGCTAGCGGAAGCATAGAGGTATGTCCGGCAAAGTTTGTGGGCCTTAGAAGTCATTGGGTCCTTCTATATCTATGCACAGAGGGTATTGTGGCCCTAACAAGTCATTGGATTCCTAGGCAGGTTTTTTATAAAGGCAAATCACATTTATGTATATTTTAGGTAACAAAGTTGTTTTAGAGGTCTATCAAATTCTACGATGATTTTAAAATCAGAAAAAGCAAAATTCCTAGGATTATCTTGTTAATCGTGAAAAAGAGAAGATCTATACCACTTATTTTGGTGAGACTAGATTACAACAATACAGATTAATCATATATAGATATTGCAACAGTTATAATTGTACAACACATGTAGCTATATACTTCAAAAGTCTTAAAAATATATAATGAATACAATATATTGCAATACCTGGCCACGTAATTGCGCACGAAATTCGGCTAATTGACAAAACTATAACTATCAAGACAAAACTATCAGTACACATTTAACTTTCTATTTTAGAGAACTATACAGTTGAAAATAAAAATTATCAAGAAACTACAGTCCATTACACCGGAGGATAGCTAGCAACCTGGTCCTACACATCAACTATGTGGGCAAACTTTGTCGTGTTACAATGTGACAGATTGTTAGGCCCCGATAATTTTGGCTCTAAAATTTGTAGTTATCTGAAACAAAAAGTTAAATACGTACTTCTCCGATAGTTTTGTCATAAAAGTGTAGTTTTGCCACACATGAGATTAGTCATTTTGAAATAAGCCATACATGTAAAACACCACAAACATTAAAGGTCTGTTTGGGGAGCTGTAACTTTTCTGAAAAAATTGCTGGTTTCTTTTTTTTTGTTTTTTTTGCTGAAAAGTAGTTGTACCTTTTTATAAGATACAGTTTGATAAATAGTTAATTTCTCTCAGCAATAAGCTACAAAAGCAGGCTTAACCTAGCTTTTAGCTTTTATGTATGACAAGTTGAGCGGCTTGGGGGGAGGGGGCTTCGTGGCTTTTTAGAAGCTAAAACTGTAACACCCCGACATTTAGTATGCCCGAATGCTACCAAACATAGACTAAACATTACCTAAATACCACAAATTAAAATAAATTACAGCAAAGGCGCAAATGCTAAAACCGAATTTTCGGCAGCATTTCTTTTGTTTATCATGAAGTGGAGCAATAGCAATCACATAGCAAGTTATATCATAGCATAAGACATCTAAAACATCAATATCAATGGATAAAGCATCAACATAAACCAATAAAACCGAATCCAACCACACCATAATCTATAGCTAAGAAAATAAGGATCACAAGCACACTAAACTATTACATACACCAAGTCCATGGCACTTATTATGATCATGACTCAAAATGGTAAATGTGACTGAAACTACGTGAAGATGTGTAGCTAATGCCCCTTCCCACATGCCGGTGTCATGGTACCTAAAACAACATAAAACACAAGCGTGAGTTCATCACTCAGCAAGTATATTGCAATGGAGAACAATTCAATATTATCATCACTACATAACAAACTTAACATCATGATTAAGTCATACATCATATCATTTCAACATCATCATCATCATGTATGCAATGCAATGCAATGCACATGTCACCTCGACGCAAATACCGGTATTGCCGAGTGCACACCCGTCGGCGTGCACCCACGTCCCCCTTCCATCCCGTAGATGGAGGGTGCCTACTCCTCGCTTCCACTCACCGCATGGGTGGAATCACGAGGTAGGTCTTACATCCATGGCACTCCGGATTAGTCATAACTTTCTCACCGACCTTACCGGAATAGTTATGACGTTCTCACCGACCGGGCCAAGTTTCATGCCGTGTATGCAACATATGCCATAATCATTAACCATAAACCATTGCATAGCATCTTAACATACCCTTTTTATCATATCATGGCAAACACTAAGCATGGCAAGATAGCATAACATGGAAACAATTGCATCTAGTCAAGACAAGCAAATAAACCACATGTTACCCATCCCAATGCACTTACCTTAACCTCGGGCGACGGATTGGCGGGATGAGGAGGGCACTCCCGGGGTCACACTACCTGCACAAAGATGCCCCAAAATCACAACGTGCCCACAAAACAGTACGCCATTGCCCATCTACCCCGATATCGCAAACTACTCCCGAAAACGAAAAACAGAGAATCTGTCCCCCCACGGGACAGTAGAATTCAAACTATCATAACTTTAGATCTAGGACTCCGAATCGATTAAACGAGTACATCCTCGCGTAGCTTAGGAAATTTCCAAACTTTTTCTAAGTATATGGAAAAGCTGATTCGGACTCTAAAGTTGTTTAATCTATAAAACACTACGTTTTGTCCGAGCTACGTCACAGATTTGAACACGTTCGGTAAATCGAGCATAACTTTCAAACGGCTAGGAGGAATTGGACGTTCTTTATGTCCACTGAAAGGTATTGAAGTTACCTACAACTTACTCAACAGGCGGCCTACCAAAATCTGAATCTAAGGTCGCGAAAACACAAACCCTAGGTTGACTGTACAATCTGCCCGAAGCAGAGAACGTGGCAGCCTCTAGTTTTCATCTAATCTACCCAATCACAGCACCACCACTTGATCTAAAAGCATCCAAATACCCTCAAGCACAACCCCTAGACCAACCCCAAGGATTCCCCATGCCATACCTTCGCCCGACGAACGATGAACGCCGAAATCCTTCCTCCCGGGCTCCCCGATCGTCCTCCTCGCGCCGGAACCGCTGGATCTCCTCGTCGCAGGGCCTTCCGATGGAGAGATCAATGGGATGGCGAGGTGGGGATCTCCTCTAGGGCAGCAAGGGGGGTGGAGAGGGGAGGGGAGAGGAGAGGTGGTGGCGCCATGGGGGAAGATGGAGAGGAAGGGGAAGGGTTGGGAAAGGGAGTGGGGGGCGCACCAAGGGGTGGGGGCCAGATTTGGCTGCCCAAAAGTCCCCCCCTTGGGCCCAAACCCTTCCACCGGAGGCCCAACTCAACCCCCAGGGCCCAAAGTCCCCCGGAGAGGCCCAAACACCTGAAAACGGCCCAAAAACACACTATAAACAGCATAACGTAAAGTTTTAACCTCCATTTTCACATTTTATAAAGTTTTAACCTTCCGTAGTGTCACATTCTTCCCCCCTTCAACAGGATTCGACCCCAAATCCGAGACACGCCACTTCGCAAACAACCAAATCGAAGGGAGCTATGGTTCACGCATCAGAACCCGCTTAGAAGTCCCTACGATTTGCACCACCAAGACTTTGCGAAGCAAGGAGCTAAGGATCAAAGACTGACAGCTCTAAAGACAACTCACATTCAAAACTTGCCAGAATTCTTACTCCACTTTGAAACACCGAGTACAAACATAAGTACTCAGAACGTCCCAAGCAAAAGGATAACTTCCTAAACTGACAATGAAGGGAAACGGTCTCATATTCCTCATTTTTATGCATTCCTTGGCACTAAAGTGCCCGATCCCTTTAACCGATGTTTCTCCTCAGAAGAACACGGCACCAACCTCTAGAACCCTCTTCAGCTCCCACGCACAAAAGTGCTTTCACATCTCAACCTCTCTACTTTGGTTCGTCGTATTCTAGGCAGCCTTGAACCAAGCAAGACACAACACTCCAAGACTACCAATCGCTTGAACAATCGGCTAACACCTTGCAAAAGATTGACCTTTTACAAAAGACCAATACCCACCACTACCACCGAAGGAAAACCTACTTTATAACTAGGGTCCTTAAAACCATAAAAACAATATCAACCGAGCAATCCACATCGGTTGACACAACTCGCTCAGAGCTCGGCGACAAAAGATCCAATACACTTCGAAAAGGAAAAGCAATTACTAGCAACCACCAATTGGTCCACTAATAATTTAATCAACCCTACCGAGGGACACATCAATGACACAAGTCTCCAAGAAGGTTTGAATTGAGTCCTACACAACCTTCCTTTACTCTTCACTTCCAAACTAGTTACGACCAACCACTAGCAACACCTAATATCTTAGGTCATTACAAACCCACACTAGATTCCTCTTTCTAAGAAGGTTTCACCCTCGCATTCTTCCTTTCAAAGAATCGGAACAAGGGTACAATCATTGAGTAAGCTCAACCAAGACCCATGAACCCAAAATGATCCACATCCAACAACTCGAACTCCAAAGCGCTAAAAGCCACATTGGAAAGAGTTTGGCAACAACCAAAGAGTACTCATTTTATTTTTCCTAAGCCAAGATGCAAAGAAAGCTCAGATCTCTCACACCACAACCAACATACCAGAAAATATTCATTCTTACTTCTCGTACTAGAAGGCAATTGAAATCTCGATTCAGGACATGCATGCAGCTTCCCAAGAGCACTCCGGATTAGTCATATATCCATACATGACTTTCTCACCGACCTGGCTCAACGACTCTTTTATCATTTAACATCTATAAACGATGTCATGATTACTTTTCACCATTCATTCATCATGTAACAACACTACCGAATAGTCATTCACAAGACGACTTCTTCCTCTGTATCACATGAATAAAACTCGAATAACATCAAGGATTGTGCTAATTCATATAAACTATGACGGCAGCATAGTTAACAGTAAAATACCACGTCGTGTCAAAACCCACCATCCATTTAAAGCTAACCTTGCAAAACCTCGCATTCTAACCAAAATCAACATTTTGGAACAGAACATCAACTCTAAAGTCAAATGTCTGCACACACAACCGCCACAATTTTTCTCAAAGAGAAAGGGAAACTCATTTCCAAAAGGGAACACTTCACCAACAAAATCACTTTTAAAACATTCATAAAATCCACCCCTTTTTGAAGCGCTTGCAAACACCACACACTTTTTTTCTTTCAAATAACTCCAACTCCAGCCAAAAGAGTTACAAATTAAATCTCAAGAATTTTCCAACACAACCCTCTATGTCCTTCTGCTTCCTTTAAAATTTATTCCAAAGATAATTCAGTGCGAACGCGAAGGGGCGCGATCCACTCAAGAACTTTTGGGTGTAATTCCATACTCATAGTACAACCTAAACAAGTTAGCCAAATCCAAAGGTTGGCATTAATCACTACGAGTTTTAGGGAAACTCTGAAACACAACAGAAGAAACATTTCGACCAAAAGTATTCAACCAAAATAGCAACCAACCAAACCAGTCCAAAAGGTTTTAGACACAAGCTCAGGATGAAACCCACCATATCTAGTATTCCACTGTACTTACCATTTAAGCATTCAATATACACTATGTACTCATCGAGAAGCCTCATTATAATTCAACCAAAAGCTACATAACCAATTCTTTCTCTAGTTACCTTTCCCAACATTTATAAATACAGTTTATGATGATTAACAAAACGTCTTCCATTCTATACTACCTCATCATGATCCCCACAGACCAACACATCATATAACAACGTATTCTATATTTCAAACATAATACTTCAACAGATACTTAAGCATGATCAACGTATCAATTTTTATCTCAACCTCATTGAAATCATTTCATCATCATCATCATCATCATCATCATCATCATGTATGCAATGCAATGCAATGCACATGTCACCTCGACGCAAATACCGGTATTGCCGAGTGCACACCCGTCGGCGTGCACCCACGTCCCCCTTCCATCCCGTAGATGGAGGGTGCCTACTCCTCGCTTCCACTCACCGCATGGGTGGAATCACGAGGTAGGTCTTACATCCATGGCACTCCGGATTAGTCATAACTTTCTCACCGACCTTACCGGAATAGTTATGACGTTCTCACCGACCGGGCCAAGTTTCATGCCGTGTATGCAACATATGCCATAATCATTAACCATAAACCATTGCATAGCATCTTAACATACCCTTTTTATCATATCATGGCAAACACTAAGCATGGCAAGATAGCATAACATGGAAACAATTGCATCTAGTCAAGACAAGCAAATAAACCACATGTTACCCATCCCAATGCACTTGCCTTAACCTCGGGCGACGGATTGGCGGGATGAGGAGGGCACTCCCGGGGTCACACTACCTGCACAAAGATGCCCCAAAATCACAACGTGCCCACAAAACAGTACGCCATTGCCCATCTACCCCGATATCGCAAACTACTCCCGAAAACGAAAAACAGAGAATCTGTCCCCCCACGGGACAGCAGAATTCAAACTATCATAACTTTAGATCTAGGACTCCGAATCGATTAAACGAGTACATCCTCGCGTAGCTTAGGAAATTTCCTAACTTTTTCTAAGTATATGGAAAAGCTGATTCGGACTCTAAAGTTGTTTAATCTATAAAACACTACGTTTTGTCCTAGCAACGTCAGAGATTTGAACACGTTCGGTAAATCGAGCATAACGTTCAAACGGCTGGGCGGAATTGGACGTTCTTTATGTCCACTGAAAGGTATTGAAGTTACCTACAACTTTCTCAACATGCGGCCTACCAAAATCCGAATCTAAGGTCACGAAAACTCAAACCCTAGGTCGACTTCACAATCTGCCCGAAGCAGAGAACGTGGCAGCCTCTAGTTTTCATCTAATCTACCCAATCACAGCACGACCACTTGATCTAAAAGCATCCAAATACCCTCTAGCACAGCCCCTAGACCAACCCCAAGGATTCCCCATGCCATACCTTTGCCCGACGAACGTTGAACGCCGAAATCCTTCCTCCCGGGCTCCCCGATCGTCCTCTTCGCGTCGGAACCGCTGGATCTCCTCGTCGCGGGGCCTTCCGATGGAGAGATCAACGGGATGGCGAGGTGGGGATCTCCTCTAGGGCTGCAAGGGGGGTGGAGAGGGGAGGGGAGAGGTGGTGGCGCCATGGGGGAAGATGGAGAGGAAGGGGAAGGGTTGGGAAAGGGAGTGGGGGGCGCACCAAGGGGTGGGGGCCAGATTTGGCTGCCCAAAAGTCCCCCCCCCTTGGGCCCAAACCCTTCCACCGGAGGCCCAACTCAACCCCCAAGGCCCAAAGTCCCCCGGAGAGGCCCAAACACCCGAAAACGGCCGAAAAACACGCTATAAACGGCATAACGTAAAGTTTTAACCTCCATTTTCACATTTTATAAAGTTTTGACCTTCCGTAGTGTCACAAAAGCTGAAGTTCCCCACCCCCCAAATAGGATCTAAATTATTGATTCCATGTTGTTGATGCTGAAAACTTGACGAAGAGTTAATCGATGATCAGCAAACGCGAACACCGGGTAAATTTTAGGTGTGAGCGTGCCAGCCGATTTGATCTTACAATCGGCAAGAGTAAAATTTAATTCAACCAGCCTTTGAGTCATTGTATTATCTAATAACGATCTAATTTAGTCTGCTATTCAAGTCAATTAGGCGAAAAGTAACTGATAAATCTAATCAACCTGATTGAGTTGATTAGATGAATGATAAAGGTAGATTTTTCTCAAGAAATACGATGCGCAATAAAATTGGAGAAAAAACAGACATGAATAACGTAAGTCGACAAAATCAATAATCTGTAATACGCAACTTTATTGATCAAGCAAATTACAGATCTAAAATACTACTCCTAGTCAACAGAAAGTAAAGAGTAATGCGAGTCGATTAGTTGATTGTATGTGTTGTGGGGACCCGTCCCCGGGATTCCATTGATTCACTCAGTAGCTTCGCATCATCCAAGTAAATCAAGGGAGCCTCGGGCGTCCCGCATATATGCCCGTGTTGGTCCCAGGAAAGTTCACCAACACGCGCGAAAATGCATAACAGTTTGTATCACAATACATACACAATTAACGAAAGCATAAGCATAATTACATACAAAAGCAGGACTGCTGTCCAAAACGACATATTTAAAGTTATTACAGAACTAGCAGCGGAAACATAATATAGACAACAAAAGAGTCCAGCGTAGTATGCCATAGCCCGCAGGCAACCGACTGGAAGTAAGAACGTGCCCCTAAACGTTAGCATCATCGAAATCTGCCCGAGAAAGGTCTCCGGGCAGTGACTCATCCTCACCTGCAGCAAGTGGACAATCCGTTTGAGTACAAAGAGTGTACTCGCACAATATTATAAGTTGCATGCTGAGTTCTAGCTACATGTGGTTACTTCATCATAAGAAAGGCACAAGGTTAATTTTAGCGTAAAGCAATATTTGGGATAAAACACAGACACGTATAGATTGAAACTGCTATTTGATAAACATTTACAAAGTCTAATACATAGTATAACATTATCATAAACATCTTTATCTCATGCCTCCAAGCATTTTCCGAACCATGAGTCCAACGCTCATGTTCGCTTACACCCACGGATACTTCAATATCCGTGAAGTTCCTTTCACGAGTACTCCAATACCCGCGAAGTTCCTCCTCATGAATACTCCAATACTCATGAGACTTGGTTTTCCCAAACCATCCATTCTTACCCAATCCTTAACACTCGCCCAGTGACTGACAACTTAAGTGATCGTCCTTGACCATGGACGCGGCCATTCGAACAGTTTATTCTCTGCAGAGGTACGACTTTACCCACACGACACGCCACACTCGTAAGCCAAGCTATGAGCACAATTCCTTTGATGTGTCGGCCGAGGAGAACGTGACAAATCCATTTTCCAGTATGCATGGTAGTGTATTTAAACCACCCGGGTGACTGTGGCCCTTGATCCCGCGTGCTCAGTGCTCCGTGTGTGTGGACCAAGGAGTACACCCATTGTTAGACATCCCCAACTCTCACAAAGTTCGAGGGATTCTGAGGACATTCCTTGACACTCTAACGGGCTCAAGGAACTCCGGTGGACATTCCTTGACACTCTACAAAGCTCAAGGAATTCCGGGTGCACGTGGTTTAAACACCCCTAGTCATACACAAGTACTTGGCTAAGCCGACCCCATAAATGGCGTGTGGTTCGCACGATAGTTACTTAAAGAGACGTCACCAGGATTTGATCCTTAAGATCCTTAACCAACATTGCTACACAATAACCACAATTGAACCATCATTATCATAATCATCTTTGATCATCGCGACTGATGAACTAAGTCCATCTGTCGCGGTTCCTAACGATGTTCTAAGCATGGCTAAGCAAATCGTACGAACCCATATAATAATTAAACCAACCACCTAGGGCGACAATGGAATACGAAAGAATATGGCAAAAAGATAACATGTCAACAAGGTAATAACTAAGCATTCTACCCTGAACATACTTGTAATTGAAAGTAAGCATGCAATTGGTAAAATAACATCAAACATAATTTGCAAATAATAGGATTAAGTATGCTTATGGATTAAGTAGTGCCTTGCTGCTCGTTCTTGATATCGTAAGCGTAGTTGTACTCGGGAGTGTCCTCCGAAGTGTCAACACCTATCGAGAGGATTCAATTCAAATAACTCCAATAAAAAACACAAACGAAACAATAAATCATAATTGAAATATGCACAATCATGCATGAAATGCTCATGATTTTAGAGTAATAGTCATAATAAGAACATACGATTTGACTTTGGGAAGTTTGGACTTGTGTGTCAATAGTTATCACTAAAACAATATCGTTTGGGTGAGGGTCAACAATACTACAACTTGTTAAAGATCCTATGATAGATCCTCATATATGCAACCCAAGTCTTGTTTTTCTATTGGAAATGATAGAGGACGATCCTATGAAAGCATAGGAATTGGTTTCACCCAATTTGGACTTACGATGCAAAAGTTATGGTCATTTGAAGTTGGTTCAGTCGGAAGTTCCGATGTGACATCGGATGTTCCGATCCAGACTTAGAAAATTTTTCAGCTGGAATTCACAAGGTGCTTCTCTGGACACATCGGAAGTTCCGATCCGACATCGGAAGTTCCGATCCAGACTTAGAAAATTTTTCCCGTTAGGATACACGAAAGGTGATTCTCTTGAAACTTCGGAAGTTCCGATGTGAATATCAGATATTCCGATATGTGTAAATTTCCAGCTTAGACGGGGTTAGGATTTAAGCATTTTCTGGAGTTTTAGCCACATCGGATGTTCCGATTTGGGGCCGGAAGTTCCGATGTGTGTCGAACTATACAATCCAACAAGATTTTTGTTCAAGTCTTTGAATGGCTATTGCACATTGTGCTCCTACACTTCAAGAAAATGGAGTAGGATATAACCTTACCACCACAAGGATGTTCTTGCACTTGGTGGAAGGTTGGTTTGATGAAGAGATCAAGAATGATGCCGTGAAGGTGAAATTCGGTGTTCTTCCCGGTATCAACTCCTCCTCGCTTGTAGAAGCAATGCCTCCTCCTCTTGAGCTTGTAGTAGCATCAACTCCTCCTCCTCAAGCTTGCAACACAACATGCACAACCCGATCATCGACGGGGAGATGATTTTCATCGAAAGGAAGATGGATGAGCTCCACATAACAAAATTTCAGAAAAAGGGAGAGTAAAGGAAGGATTAGAACTCACCCAAAACTTGGCACATTCAAAATCCACTTGGATGGATTTGAAGCCCTTGATCTAAGGATCACAATGGTGTTGCATGCACAAGCTCAATCTCAATTTTTGGATGGATTGTGTGGAGGAGAATGGAGGATGGAGAGGTGTTCTTGCAATGCTCTCCTTGCTGTTTTTCTGGGTGTGGGCTGAACAAATGAGGCTTGGAGGAGACTCCAAGGTGAGAAAAGGCTTATATAGGGCTGCCCCTTCCACCACTTACATGTGGGGCTTAGTCCCACATGTCATAGAGAGGTAAGAAAGTGGGTATGGTGTAAGTAAAGTGAGAAAAGTAAAGTAGGTGTGTGCAGTTTTCTCTCTCTCTCTCTTACAAGTGGGGCCCTTATGTCATTGACTAATGGTGAAAGAAGCATGGTTATAAGTGAGTAGCAGTTTTAAGGTGTCATGAACATAATAATCTCCTACTCATGTATGCATAAAACCATATGAGCACTAATGAAGTTCTACATGAGTGTAAATTATGCCACTACATGTATGATATGAGCATGCCATGCGTAACTTAACAATCAACGAAAAATTTGGGCTGTTACATGTGTGTGTTCTATGTTGCCCGTCATCTTGATTTATAGCATCTAGACCAGCCGTGTCTTCCTTGGACTTGTAAAATACTGTCTGTATCGGCTTCAATCTTACACCAGGGTACCCACTCCCCCGCAATAAACACGGTCGCCGGGCGGGCAGGGCGCGTCTGGGCCCCACCGCCGCGGCGAGCAGCAGGGCCACCAGGTGGTCGCCAAAGGCGGTGGCGATCGAGCCACGCCACCGGGCGCCAAAGAAGGTGGTCGCCCAGTGGGTAGGTGGCGATCAGGCCACGCCACTGGGCGCTCAGTAAGGTGGTCACCCAGTGGACAGGTGGCGATCAGGCCACGCCACTGGGCGCTCAGTAAGGTGTTCGCCCGGTGGACAGGTGGCGTACAGGCCACTCCACTGGCGCACCACCCCCGAGGCTACGGTGCCAGGATCAAGGACAGTTAATGCGAATCGTGCGCATTAAATGCAAAGCGTGGAGGCTGCAGTATGATGGCGCGTCTTCCCCAGGCGCGTATTAATTATGGGTGACGTCACGGCAGCACCCCTCCCCCTGACGGATCGGGCGGCGTTGGTGGGCGTGGGGCCCTAGGCAGGAGTGTGACGGCTGCGGCAGGCATTAAATGGGGTGTAAGGACAGTGACGGGCGCATTAAATGCGCCCATGGCAGTGTAATGAGTATAGCTTGCTGTGTAAGCCTCCCATGCGCCCCCGGCGAGCCCAAGTATAAAAGGGGGCCGGGGTGCATGGGAGAAGAGGTTCGACTCTTTCATGTTGGGTTCCATTTTTTCTCCCAAATGAGGATTCCAGTTCATACCACACAACACAAGCAATCACAAAGAAAAGGTAGGACTAGGGCTGTTACTCTTTGGAGGGCCCGAACCTGGGTAAACCCTAGCGTCCCCATTCTTCCAAGCTTCCCCGACACTCCAGTCTTTCTTCCTCCGGCGATTGCCCCGAAAGCCCCCGTCTGAACCTCATAAGCACCCGATTCGGAGGTGCCTGTTGGCTAGAATGCTGATAGTGGCGCACCAGGTAGGGGCTCTTGGTGGTTAGATTGTCCTCTTCCTTCCGTTTCCTGTCCGAAGCTTAGAAGAAGTAGGGACGATTGTCTGCATGGCGGAGTCGCACTCCAAGCGCATCAATCTACCCGAGGAGAGCAGCGCCTGTAGCCGGTCCCGACGCCCGGGAAAGGAGCCGGGCCAGCCGGGTCCCTCCGCCGTGGGAGGAGCGCGCATGGCTCCAGCGCCCGGGGGCCAGCCCGTCCAGCGGCGTTTGATGTTAGGGGACGATACTCCCGCGCGGAGCCTTCATGCGGCTCGACTACTCCTCGATCATCCTCCAGTTCCGCTAGGGGGCGACACCCCAGCCACTCCATGACTGCGGGATATCGCCCGCCTAGTCGATGCTGCTCAACAGCAGGTTGAGGCGGCAACCCAGCCGGGGGCTTCCGGCACGTGGCGACAAGGAGCGCGCGCGACCGAGGTGCAGGGTTCCAGCCGCCACACGACAACTTCTCCCGGCGCCAAGGGTCGGGACAAGGGGAAGGGAGTCCTGGTTGCAGCCCCCTCCGGCATAGGGGGACATGCACGTGATTCCACTTCTTCCCGCGGTCCCCCCGAGTCAAGGGGAGACCGCGAGGATCTGAGAGCAAGCCTGGACGAGAGGCAGCTCCAGCGCGACGGTGACCTACGCCACGTTCTTAGGGGGCATCACGAACGCGCGCAACGGCGTACCAACCCCCCGGGTACCTACTGGTGGACCGGGGGCTTCCCCCTCTGATTCCTGGGAGAGTGTAGATTCGCACTCCTCGACCTCTCCTCAGGGTCGGGGGGCTGGCGAGCGATGCTGCTCCCCCTACAACGTTGGATGCCAGGCGTTCTCCCTCCGTCTACGGCAAGCTGCGTGGCCGGAGAGATTCTGCCCCTCCTCCATCGAGAAGTACGACGGCACCACCAATCCGGAGGAGTTCCTGCAGATCTACACCACGGTGGTGCGTGCTGCGGGAGGGTCTAAAAAGATCATGGCCAACTATCTCCCGACATCGCTAACGGGCTCTGCCTGGTTACTTAACCTCCCACGAGGATCTGTGCATTCGTGGGAGGAGCTGTGCGGCATTTTCGTCGCCAATTTCCAGGGCTCCTACTCTCAGCCAGGCGTGGAGGATGACCTCCACGCTCTGGAGCAAACGGAGGGGGAGTCCCTGAGAGAGTTCATCCGGCAGTTCAGCCACTACCGCAACACGATCCCCCGGATCTTCGAGCCGTCAGTGATCATTGCATTCCAGAGGGGGGTTCGGGACCAGAAGATGCGGGAGAAGATGGCTACCCGCACCATAACAACCACTTCCGAGTTGTTCTCCCTGGCGCACAAGTGCGCCAGAGCGGCGGAGGCCCAGGAGTGCGCGACGAGGCCTTCCGGCCCCGGTGACGCCGGCACATCGAAGTCCTCTGACCGCAAAAAGAAGAAGAAGCGGAAGGAGACTGCCGCCAGGGAAGTCCAGGTCGCCGAGCCGGAAGCCAAGTCCCGGCGTCGCGACGATCAGGACCGAAGGGGTGAGCGCCGGGATCAGCGCGGCGAATGCAGGAACCGCCGCTCGCCCCGTCGCGAAGACGATGGGGGCAAGCCTTATTGCCCCATCCATCGAACGAGTGGGCACGACTTGGAGGACTGCCAAGTTGTGTCCAAACTGGTAGATAGGCGGCTCAAGAAACGCCGCGAGGAAGACTATGGAGACGACGACGATGAAAACCCAGCTCCGCTGGCTTTCCAGCAGGCGGAGCATACGGTGGCGTTCATTCACAGTGGTTCGGCCACCTACTCATCGAACTCGCAGTACAAGCGGGATCTGAGGCAGGTTTGTGCCACCGTGCCGGCCTCCGGGGCGGGCAGGCCGCTGAAGTGGTCGGAGCAACCGATCACTTTCAGCTGGGCCGACCACCCGGAGAATGTTTTCGGCTCGAGCTATCTCCCGATCGTGGTTTCTCCCACGGTCCGCAATGCGAAGCTCGGGCGGGTTCTTGTCGATGGAGGCAGCGCCATCAACTCATTGTCTGTCGGGCGCATCAGCGCTCCAGATACCGTACGAGGAGCTGCGCCCGGCCCCACTTTTCTACGGAGTTGCCCCCGGGGTGGGCCTCTTGCCCCTGGGGCAGGTCCAGCTGCCCGTTACATTCGGGAGTGCGGAGAACTTCCGGACGGAGCTCGTCAACTTCGAGGTCGCCGACTTCGACCTCCCCTATAACGCCCTGCTTGGTCGTCCAGCTCTGGTCAAATTTATGGTGGTCGCTCACTACGCCTACATGCTGGTAAAAATCCCTGGGCCTGGTGGCCCAATCACGGTAGAGGTGGATAGACTGTGGAAGCTCTGCGCCTCAGCAAACAGCTGCAGGACCTGGCCGGCACCACCTACTCGGTGCGCGATAAAGACGACAGCCCGGGCGTCCCCTCGGTCAGGACCCGCACTTCGCCCGGACTTTCGGGCGAGGTGAAGGCGGTCCCCGTGGGCGAGGACGGCTCCGGCAAGGTCATGAAGATCGGCACAGACCTCAGCACCAAATAGGAAGGCGCGCTCGTCACCTTCCTCCGGTCCAATCTGGATGTGTTCGCTTGGGAGCCATCGGAAATGGCCGGGGTCCCTAGGGAGGTGATCGAGCACCCATTGGCAACGCTCCCTAGAGCGCACCCGGTCCGGCAGAACTGCAGAAGGCCCGGCGGCAGGTGCCAGAGCGGTAGGACGCCATTCGAGACGAAGTGGAAAAACTTTTGTGTGCAAAGATTGTGCGGGAGGCCGCCTACCCCGAGTGGCTGGCCAACCCCGTGCTTGTAAGGAAGTCCAATGGGAAGTGGCGAATGTGCATCGACTTCACCGACCTCAACAAAGCCTGCCCCAAGGACCCGTACCCCCTACCGCGGATAGACATTGTCGTCGACTCCACGGCAGGGTGCGAAGCTCTGTGCGACATCAGTGGCGGTTCGTAAGAGACATCAGTGGCGGTTCGTAAGAGACATCAGTGGCGGCTTTTGAACCGCCACAGATTAAGCGCCAGTGATAATCGGAGATTTTCAGGGGCGGTTTGAAAACCGCCACTGATAATACTCATTAGTGGCGGTTGTAGAGAAAAACCGCCACTGATAATGATAATATCTGTGGCGGTTGTAGAGAAAAACCGCCACTGATAATGATAATATCTGTGGCGGTTCCAGCTAAAAACAGCCACTGATAATTCAATATCCGTGGCGGTTCCAGCTAAAAACAGCCACTGATAATTCAATATTCGTGGCGGTTGTATATAAAAACCGCCACTGATAATCTATTATCAGTGGCGGTTTTTAATTGGAACCGCACTGGTATGCATTATCAGTGGCGGTTTTTAGCCGAGCCGCCATGATAACCCCGTCCGACAATAAAAAAGCGGACATTTCGCTAGCCTCAGAAAGTGCTAGCCATGCCCTCTGAAACAAAGACACACACGAATACACACGAACAAGAATCGGATGATAAAGTCATCTTTATAACTGAATCAAAGAACAGACAAAAATTCGTTGCATAAGATGAATGATACAATCCAAAGAAAATTAGTTGCATAAGATGAATTATACACACTAACAAGAATCGCATAGATTTTTTATCAGATTTTATGTTTACTTGGAAATCTAATCAACTATCTCATTTGCCAATATGTAATACATAAGATGAATGATACAATCCAAATAGAAACCATTCAGCAGGTAACCTACCATGTTCTTTGTACCATTTTGTTGTCAATAGTTCATCATTATCACCAACACAGGTATGAAATCCTGGAAGACGAGCGGCACCTGTAATCGTAGTAAGAAGTAACAACTTAATTGACAATATAAGTGTTATGCCCCTAACTATAATTGAGATCTGCATAAACTAATGCTACTCTCATCATAGAAAACAAAAGCTCAACAATGGCATGGCAAAAATACAAACCGCACTAGTATAAAATGTCCAACTCAATACCAAATATGAAGAAGAAACTTTTGTCACTGATATGAAGTATAAAATAATTGACTAACATGCAAGATAACAGATCAAATAATAACGAAAGGGTGGCCAGAAAATTCAGTCATAGTCTCATAGAAACAAGGAAGACGATGCCATATGGAAATATATTACCTTAATAATTTTAGCCTCTGGTATCAGTGAAGCACCACCAATAATGTCAAAGTCACCCTGTAAGGATATATATACAATATTTAGACTTTAGAGATGGATTTCTGAAATGATTTCGCAAGAGGGAAGCAAAGAGGGCAAAGAAGGACAAGTTAGTATAAACAAAGCATTTCCTTGAAGAAAGCGATAAGGAGTTGCATGACCGACTGCTCTTCTATGAACCCATGATATTTCGTAATGCTTAAATGATGATATATGTAAATGAATTGCATAAGTAGAAGCTGATCATCATTGTACTTATTGGCAATCTCTTTTATGGAGTAAAACCAGAAAAGGAAGCAAAAATCTCATACGCCAGGCGAAAATCCGTAAACATCAGTTTAATTAGTGGCCGATTAACTTGACCTCCATTAAATGAATATTCCCATGATGCACAACAAGATAGATAATCACAAGCAGAATGTATAAATAGTAAGATCTCATCCTTTTAGTGCTTCATGCAGCATAAATAACAATCAATTAGCACATGAACATGGATAAGTATCGCATAGAACTATTATACACATTAAAAATCAGGCATACACATTCACAACTCACAAGTATAAAAGAGCTATTATACTCATTAAAAAAATACAATAAGGACATACCTGGTTAGCAAACAACCGATTAGATGGACAAAGCAACATTCATGGATGAAAAGATATGAGTGTATAGTAGCATATAAATTCATGTGGTATTGCGATCCAAACCTTTCTTGAAGCAAAATCAATAGTTTGCTCTTCAAAGCCTCTTCAAATACGAGGCAATAACTTTTCCGAAAGATCCATTGTGTTTTCTATACCTGTATTCAAGAACAAAACAGCCAATAGATAAGTACAAGAATAGATTAAAATCACAAGTCAAAACTAAAGAATAGGTACTTATCACAAATACTTGATCATTGTAGGAGAGAGCGATGGCATCCCAATTTTCCGATATGGTGGCAGATCTGGAAAAGACACATTACATACCAAAACAATGGTGGAGATGTGGGGACCAAAATTCAAACATACTAAAACTTTTGTAGCAACATAATGAAAACAGAATTGCTAGCCATGGCTACCCACATAATGGTGTCATATCCATTTTGTACAGCTTTCAAGTGAACTATAAGTGGCAACCCATTCAACACATTACAAATGATAAACCAACAATCATGGTCATCTTCGGGAATACAAAGATGAGCACCATCATCACTACATCCTGGCGACATTTACGGACTTGGATGTACTAACGAACCAACTACTTCCTAAGCTACGAGCCTACGAGCCTTCGTGAGTTCTTTGGAGGCGAAGGGCGTCTCGTAAGAGTATGGATCGGTGGATCGTTGTTGTCGCCATCATAAAACTCGCCCTTTTTGTTGATGACTTCCTTCATGATGAAGTAGGCGAGCTGTCCCTGAATGGCTTGGATTTCAACAGGAAGCATTCCTGCCGTAGGCAATTTGAGGCGCTACAAGTAGGAAAAATAAATCTAAGAGTTTATAGATAGAAATTGAATGGTGCGAATAAATTCCTGAAGTTAACATGACAAACCTCTATGTCATTGTCTATTATTGTAGAACCTAAGATTTCGCGCATGTATTGGCACACGAAGTACCCACACAAATTTGTGCCTTGCATCGCTTGTGTAACTGCGATATAAGAATATTGCTTGTGAATGATTAAATATTGAATAAACTAAGATGTCATGGAAGGAATTATTTACTATGAAGTGCGATATAAGAATATTGCTTGCGTGCGTCTGGGAAATTTAGTACTGCGGACTGAAAGGATTTACGGAATGGGCGGTATCTCAAGGTTTTTGTACAATATCTTTTGAACGCCTCATTCATTAGTCCTAACAGTCTTCGTACTCTTTTCTATCTTTGTCCAGTGGGTCCATAATCAGCGACTTGCTCTTTCTGAGTAATTACTACGAGAATCGATGGAACCTACATACGCATGTATGATGCTATAGTCATTACTCCTAGGATAAGAGTAATGAACGAATTCAACGAATAATTTAGCTAGCCGAGAAACTTACTTAAAATTGTATGGAAGAAGTATGAAGTCCTTATCTTGTAGTTTTAGCAACGCATACTGTATACGTATTCCTCGACCTCCTTTGGTGCTCTTATGATTTCGGTTTGGCCATGCACTGCTCCGGTCGAGGAATCCCACTGCCCCTTGGTTCTTCTCAGTTCAATCAACTCGTATCTAGATAAGGAAAAAGTTAGACATGACATTTATCGGTATTACATGAATGTAAACCATGATTTATATATTAGCCACTTACGGCTCAAAGATCTCAAAAAACACACGTCGAGGGCGTCGTGATAGAACAGGTTGTGCAAGTTATCGAATTCTATCGTGAAGTAGCCGAACCCTCATGGTGAAAATGTTCCGCTGGAAAATGGCGGTGATCACCTTCTAAGTACATCTTGATTGGATCGCTCCATGTACCAGATATGTAATCGCTGCATCATGGGTGTTAGGCTATTAAACTTTGATTCGGTGACTAATGGCTTCCCCATCTCGAATCTCAGCCTTTCTTGATTATCTTGTACTTTAGATTTCGCCTTGCCCTTTCTTTTTCCCAGGATAACATCATACTGCTCGCAGCCGCTTTGATCTAACCGATATGGCTTTTCTAATGTGCCATTTCTTTGGATTAGGTGTTGTAAGTTCATCCTTTGAAGTGGTCACACTAAGCATTTCATGTTGAGGTGCTGGTGACGAATGGGCTCCTGGAATAGGCTCCTTTGAAGTGGGCGCACTAGCAATTTGACGCTCAGGTGTTGGTGATGAATGGGCGAGTTCTCTTTGCATGAGAGTCTGGCACCACATGGTCGAAGGCGATGTCACGCTTACGCCATCGATGAATGTGTGAACGGCACTTCCTAGAGTTGTAACCTCATCATTACAGGGCATTTCGGCCCGATGTTAGCAAATTGAGGAAGCACCGTGTCCACTGGACTTTTGCATAACCGAGCTATCGGGAGTTGTGCAAAACAGCCCCTTGTTGGTATGGATAAGCTATCCTGTAGCAACTGTAAATATATGTTCATCACAGTACATTGAGTGGCGGTGTGGGGTCTTGTATGTCGTCCACAGGATAATGGGTGTCATCCGGTTGTTCCAATGGTGTGGATGCGCAAGCCCTACTGGCGATTCGTAGGGTGGCGAGAATTGTGTTCTGTCCTTGCGGCGGCTCATAGCTTCTTGTACTTTTTGCTGAACTTGTTGTGCTATGGTGGCTTGTAATTCTCGAAGCACCTTTTCCTTCATCTGCTCCAATTCCCGTTCCGCACGCTCTTCTTTGGCTCTCTTGCGACTCCTGTAAGAGTCTTCATGCTCTGGGAAACCTATTTTCCAGGGAACCTTAACCCCAACGCCTCGTGTACGACCAGGGTGCTCTTTGTTTCCCAAAGCATTTGTTAGTTCATCCTTCTCCCTATCCGCGTGAAAATTTCCTTGGGTGGACTCGACATGCAACTCCTGAATTCGTTGGGAGATTGCCTCATCATTCTTTGCTTTTGAATGATAAGCCCCATCGGACATGATAGATGCCCTTGCTAACACATAATGCTTAACTCGATCCGTAATCCGGCCAAGGGACTTGTGCCGGTCGATCGGATCGCATCTAATTCTTGCCTCTCCCATCGAGGAATTTTACCCGCGTGCCGCTCGTGCCTGATCTGTGGGGTGAGTGTTCCTCCCGGCGATCTGTCGGTGGTCTTCACCGGATTTCATTGCTGTTTCATCTTGCTTTATCGCAACAAATTCATCCCAATATGGCTCTACTTTAGGATAATCTCCAATGGTGACCGATTTTTCATCACATAGTTCGTATTCACTGGACTTGAAGTTCCTCCATGCGACATCCATGGTTATCAACGCATTTCGACGCACGAGCTCTTCGTCATCTTCAGGGAATTCAAAAGATTCTTTCAGCTCTGTCCATAGATCCATTTTTGTGGCACCGGGCACTTTATGCCAATCCAAATAGGTGATTGGAACTTTATCCCTTACGATGTACCCACATGTTGACCTATATTTTGCTGCTATTTTTTTCGGTGAAACAGGGACTCCAGCATCTGAGACCCTCGTTATGGTATGCCGGCCTTCAGGCTTCTTAGTTTTTCCTCGGCCTCGACGTCTTGCAACAGGAGTATCAGCGGGGGAGGCCTCGGCATCTGAGGTGGTTCAATGGATATTAAGGTATCTGCTTGGGCTTGAGTTCGGGGATGGGTTGGAAGCATCCTCTAACCCAGGCTGGGACTCAAACTCGATAACTACATATACACATCAAACAGATTGAGCATATCTTATCAATCCCTATTTAGCAATGGATCTCATTCAACAGCTCATATGTCATGTTTTTATTATGTCACATCAAATTTAAGAGAATGCAAGTTAATTGATTGATAGTGCTCTCAGTCACTTGGTGTAGGAATTTGAGAGACTAGCTCTTACCTCATCTACACCTGGGTCAAGTTTATCTCATTTGAACTAAACAATTAACTATGTAAAGAAGGCCTTGAATCCTTACCTTCCTAATCATGCAGTTTAAGGTATTATTTAATCAATTTCACTGTTCTTATAATCATAATTCAAAATAATACATATATATACAGATTGTAGGTTATTTAATCAACCAAACCAACATATATAGCATTGCATGTTGGCAAATAAAGTTACACATACAGTAATCAAAAGAGGACAACTACAGGTAAAGAATAATGAACAAGCTTTGCAGTAGTGAAAGAAGTAAACAATTTTTAGCTCGACTTGTCTACTGATTCAAGGCCTAATTCACAACCTTAATTGTCTAATTCATCATTTGACCCAATTTGCATCATCGAGCAATACATAAAATACTCTACACTTACAAATTTCAAGTACAGAAAGGATTTGTATATCATGATTGCAATCAAACTTCTTTTATTTGCCTATCACTAATAGCAACTCTACAATGCAAATAGAAAAAAAGGAACAACCTAGGTTATGCAACCAAAACTACCATGAATAGCACTATCGGGACCAACCAAAACAACCTAGGTAATTGGATCAATCGTGATCTAACATGGCAATGAGGAGAATATAAACATGGCAATTAGGAAAATGCTACCAAGGTTAAACATGGCAATGAGGAGAATATAAACATGGTTGGGGAGTATGTCCAATTTTCGGGTTCTCATCTTGATAACCAATCAATTCTATGGCTCAATAGAAGGTCTTGCAGAAAGTGATGCAACCAAGAAGCATTATTCGGGTTTGCAAATTATTGATTTGGCCTCAAATAACTTTTACGGTAGTTTGCATCCGAATGGCTTGAAAAGCTAGAAACAATGATGGCAAATTCTAGTGGTGAGGGTAGTGCTCACGGCTACACATGCTAGTAATTGCCCAAATCCCAACATAGGCTACAAGACTAAAAGCACAAGTATAGCAACACATGTATATCATAGCAACACATGTAGCACTAACCAGGCGGGCACAAATGAGCATCGGCCGGGGCGGGGTTGCGCCGCACGGCGAGCGGGCGTCAACGGCTGGCCGGCGTCACCGAGTGGGCGTGGGGGCGACATCCGGCGTCGGCGTGGGCTCAGGAGACCTTGTACCGGCGAGGGCGGCGCGTGGGGATGAGCTTGACGGGGCGGAGCGAGGAAGGCGGAGGTGGTCGGCGGAGCTCGGGCGGGGCCGAGCGGGGGGCAGGTCGAGCAGCGCTGGGAGACGTTGCGGCGGGAGGAGAGACCTTGCGGAGTTCTTGTGGGAGGAGCACTGTGTTCTTAGGGTTAAGTGTGGAGATTTATATGGGGCAGTATCAGTGGCGGTTTTTAGTAAGAACCGCCACAGATAGTACTTATCAGTGGCGGTTTTCATTAAGAACCGCCATAGATAGTCATTATCAGTGGCGGTTTGCCTTAAGAACCGCCACAGATAGTACATCATTTCTGACGGTTTTTATTAAGAACCGCCACAGATACTATTTTTAAGATTTCCTTTTAATATGAAGCTATGACTAGATGTATTAATGTACCTATCATATATATTAACTACTAATTATTCATAATTAATTTATCTATGATGAATAAATATATATATTCTTACTAAATTTAATAATTGCTAATGGATGTATGTGTTTACTTATTTCACATGTGAAAATAAAAGAGTATTACAGATACCAAAAATTGCCATTACTCCACATAATACATATTTCTGACATTAAATTTCTATTACCCCACATAAATACACACATTTTGCCATTACTCCTAGCTAATTATTTTCTTTCACAATTTGGCCTTCTTCATGATCATCGCGATGATAGGTGCCTTCCGTAGTGGTTTCTTCCTCGAGCCTGATGCTACCATCTACGAAAGGAGGCAACTCATCAAACTGGTTGTACTCTTCCTCATCCACGACATTCTCAACTCCGACGATCCTTCGTTTTCCTTGAAGAACTACATGATGCTTCTTATCTGCCGGGTCGATTACATAGAAGACTTGTGCTACTTGCTTCGCAAGAACGAATGGTTCGTCACTATATCCGACTTGCTCGATGTCCACAGTAGTGAAGCCGTATTTGTCCACCTTGACACCCTTTGGGAGTTTGACCCAACGACACCGAAACACCGGGATCTTGAAAATGCAGTAGTCGAGCTCCCAAATCTCCTCTATAACCCCATAGAAGCTGCTCTTCTTGCTGCCTGTGTTGTCGTAGGCATCTATACGGACACCACTGTTTTGGTATGTACTTTTACTATCCTGAGCTCTCGTGTAAAATGTATATCCATTTATGTCGTATCCTTGCCATGTCAAGATAGTACCTGATGGCCTTTTTGCCAACCACCTCAACGTAACACTCGTTTCTTCACCAGACATGTGCTCCTTGAACCAATGATTGAACACACGATTGTGCTCTTTTGTTATCCAAACCTCTGATCGTCCACGATTTTCCCTCCGCAGCTTATCCTTGTGCATGTCCATATACGGGGACACCTCGACTGACTGCTGCAAGACTGTGAAATGAGCTTGTTCGAACAGAAAAGGATCGTAAGAATTTGTGGATTTCTTTCCTATTACTCCTTTCCCAGCTAGCCTCCCCTCATGGCGTGATACAGGCACTCCTACCGGTTCTAACTCGTGCATGTAATCGATGCGTAACTCAACAACCTCCTCCGTTGCATAACCTTCTACAATGGAACCTTCCGGCCGCGATCGATTACGCACATATTTCTTCAGAACACCCATGTACCTTTCGAACGGGTACATCTGATGCAGGAATACTGGGCCACAAATATTTATCTCATTCACAACATGAACAATGAGATGGACCATGATATCAAAAAATGATGGAGGGAAATACATCTCTAGCTGACCGTAGTCTTGACCACATCGACTGCAGTTCGTAAAGTCCAACGGGATCGATGACTTTCTGTGAAATCGTGTTAAAGAAGAAACACAACCTCATGATTACCTCTCGAACCTTGTCAGGCAAAATACCTCTAATTGCAATAGGGATCATTTGTGTCATCATCACATGACAATCATGAGACTTCATGCCAGTTAACTTCAAATCTTTCATCGATACTAGTTTCTTGATGTTTGCAGAGTAACCGGATGGAACTTTCACACCGTGCAAGCACTTGCAGAGGTCTGTTTTCTCTTTCTTGGGCCAGTGTAGCATGTCGGGGAAGGAAAAGTCGGCCTTTCCGGTGTCTTGAGGATGTAGCTCGGCTCGATCTTCATATCTTCCAGATCCCGACTGCCTTGATCCATCCTTTGTTTTGCTAGGAATATTTAGTAAAAGGCCAAGCACGCTGTCACATACATTCTTCTCTACATGCATTACGTCGATGCAGTGTCGAACCTCTAAGTCCTTCCAATAGGGCAAGTCCCAAAATATGGATCTCTTCTTCCATGTGGTTTTCTCAGTATGGGACCTCGATGTACCCCCCTTTCCAAGAACAACATTGATATCCTTAACCATATCATATGCCTCTTCCCCGGTAAGAGGATTTGGAGCTGAACCATCCTCCTTTGTACCGTCGAATTGTTTCTTCATGTTGTGGTATGGGTGACTCCTTCGAAGGAACCGACGGTGACGCATGTAGACTGTTTTCCTTGAGTTGTTAAGCCACACACTACTAGTTTCATCCAGGCATTGGGGCAGGCTTTAGCTCCTTTTACAAGACGGCCGACAGGTTACCCAGGGCCGGAAAATCATTGATGGTGCAGAACAACAATGCGCGTAGAGTGAAGTACTCCCGTTTGTACTCATCCCATACTTGTACACCTTCATTCCACAGTAGCACAAGATCTTCCACCAATGGTTGTAGGTATACATCAATATCGTTGCCAGGTTCTCTCGGCCCATGAATAAGCAAATGACATCATAATGTACTTTCGCTTCATACACAACCAAGGAGGAAGGTTGTAGATACAGAGAGTCACAGGCCAGGTGCTATGAATGCTGCTCATGTTACCGAAAGGATTCATTCCATCCGTACTCAACCCAAACCTTATATTCCTCGGATCATTTCCGAAGTTCTCCCTAAAGAGCCTATCGATGGTTCTCCATCAAGCGTAATCGGCGGGTGTCTCAGCTTTCCATCCCTCTTTCGCTCTTCTGAGTGCCATCGCATCAGCTTGGCATGCTTTTTATTTGCAAATAAACGCTTTAGACGAGGTATTACTGGCAAATACCACACCACTTTAGCGGGAGCTCCATTCTTCACCTCTATGCCTTCGCTGTCCTCGCCCTTACGCTTGTATCGCGATGCTTTACACACCGGACATACATGCGTGTCTGCGTAGTCTTTGCGATAGAGTATACAATCGTTTGGACACGCGTGTATTCTTTCTACCTCCAATCCCAAGGGACATACAACCTTTTTGGCAAAATATGTGGTCTTAGGCAACAGGTTGCCCTCTGGAAGCATGTCTGCTAAGAGATGTAGCAACGCTGTGAAACTCTTGTCGGACCAACCATTGCTTGCCTTCAATTTCAGTAGTGAAAGCACGGTGTGCAACTTTGTGTATTCCTCCTTGCAACCCTGGAACAAAGGTTTCTCTGAGTCCTCCATCAAACCCTTGAACTGATTAAACTCTCTCTGACTACTGTAGTTGCCTTCTGCATCGCGCAACATTTGAGCCAGATTATTGTCATCATCAACGACCAACCTATCCTCATCGGATCCAAACCCCATGTCAGCTGCCATATTGTCGGCTCCGTCGTCGTCGACATTATCACATTGAAGTATGATCTCCACTTCACCGTGCCTTGTCCAACATGTATAGCTAGGTACAAAGCCCCTTCGAATCAAGTGCAAGTGGATTTGGTCTTTGTCCGAAAACATCTTCTCATTCTTACAATCAATGCATGGACAATGTATGTACTCTGTCTTCTTTTGCAATTTGTTCTCCTCGGCTGCTCTTAGAAAAGCAGATACGCCGTCCATGTATTCTCGGCTGTAACGGTTTGCATTATACATCCATCTCCGATCCATCTACAATAAATTAATGTAACAATTATTAATATGCAATAACCTTAATTACATAAATCATCAACATATAAATTAATCTACAAAATGCTAGGTTAATAAAAATGCAAGGCAACTTCATTATCACCTATCTACCATATTAATTAAATTTATTGTTCATTAATATCCAACAATCTTAAATAAATAAATTTAATATATGCTTGCCATAATTTATCATGTAAGAAAGGTAGACAACAATTAATCTAATAGAGCAAGGTAATAAATTCATCATCTAGATAAATTAATCTACAAAATGCTAGTTAAATAACAAAAAATTGAATCTAAGCTTTGCAATTAAATAAACTAGATATAAACATTAAATAAACTAGATAGAAACAAATCTTAAGTACTATGCATAGCCAAAATTAAATTTATCCTCCCAAGGAGCTAGATACTTCATCATCTCAAAATGCAAGGCAACTTCATGATCACCTATCCATCATATTAAATAAATTTAATGTTTATTAATATCCAACAATCTTAATTAAACCCATGTAATATATGCTTGCCATAATTTGTCATCCAAAAAATGTAGAAAACAATTAATCTAATGGAGCAAGGTAATAAATTCATCATCTAGATATAAATTAATCTACAAAATGCTAGGTAAATAAAAAAAATTGAATCTAAGCTTTGCAATTGAAGAGGGGATAATCATAGATCTAAACATTAAATTGCAACTAAATCACCACAAATGAAGAGAGGAGAACAAATTACTCACCTCGTAACAACCCTAGGAAGTAAAAGCTCAAGATTCCTTGCAAACAAAATCTGAAATCTGAAACTTTGCTCTTTTTTCGGGGAGGAAGATGACCAGGAGCTTCAGAGAGTCACTAGCGACTAGAATTTATAGTGGATGTTATTTGTGGCGGTTCTAAACTCAAACCGCCACAGATAATCATATTAGTGGCGGTTGTAAACTACCACCGCCACAAATACTCAGATTATCAGTGGCGGTTTTTTCCCCCAGCCGCCACTGATAGTACACAAGTATCAGTGGCGGTTTTTTTTCTAAACCGCCACAGATAGTTAGATAATTAGTGGCGGTTTATGGTTCGAACCGCCACTGATAGTAATCGAAGTATCAGTGGCGGTTTCTAGTAAGAACCGCCACTAAGACTCAACTATCTGTGGCGGTTCGGAATAGAAACTGCCACTGATGACCCTGCCAACGGTTTCCACTAAAAAACCACCACTGACAATCCTATTAGTGGCGGTTCCAAGCAAACCGCCACTGATAGGGCGTCTCCTATTTGCAGTTTTGTAGTAGTGTTCCTTGACGCCTACTCCGGTTATCATCATATCAGTATGGCACGGGAAGACGAAGAGAAGACTGCTTTTGTGACTCCTCTCGTTGTGTATTGCTATGTCCGAATGCCCTTCGGACTAAAGAATGCCGGCTCTACTTATCAGCGGGCCATGCACATTGTGTTCCGGACCCAAGTGGGGAAGAACCTTGAAGTATATGTTGACGATCTGGTAGTGAAGACAAAGAAGGTAGATGAGCTTATCAAGGACCTGGAGGAGACCTTCTCCCACCTTAGAAAGTATTGCGTGAAGTTAAATCCTGAAAAGTGTGTGTTCGGCGTCTCGTCCGGAAAGCTGCTCGGGTTTCTAGTCTCCAGTCGTGGAATAGAGGTTAACCCGGAGAAGATCGAAGCGATTGAGCGGATGCAGCCACCCACTCGGCTCAAGCAACTACAATGCCTGACTGGTCACCTGGCCTCCCTTGGCCAGTTCATAGCCCGGCTAGGGGAGAAAAGCCTACCCCTGTTCAAGCTGTTGAAGAAGACCAACTCATTCGAGTGGACCCCAGAAGCCCAGCAGGCATTTGAAGACCTGAAGAAGTACCTCTCCTCCCCTCCAGTGCTGATCGCCCCCGAGCCGGGTGAGCCGCTGCTGCTGTATGTAGCGGCTAGTCCCTCTGTAGTGAGCGCAGCGCTGGTGGCGGAACGAGAAGGTGTCCAGCGGCCGGTCTATTACATCAGCAAGGTGCTCCACGACGCAAAAACAAGGTACCCTCAGGCTCAAAAGATGGTGTATGCCGTGCTGGTGGCGTCGAGGAAGCTACGGCACTATTTCCAAGGAAGGGAGATCACGGTGGTCTCCTCCTACCCTCTGCGCGAGATTCTCCACAATCGTGAAGCTGAAGGTCGCATTGCAAAGTGGTCCGTTGAGCTGGGGGAGTTCGGCGTCAAGTTCGCTCCTCGTACCGCCGTAAAAAGTCAAAGGCTAGCAGACTTCGTCGTCGAGTGGACCCCAACCGAGTTCAAAGCAGATGAGGTCCCCGCGCCCCCTCCCTGGACAATTTTCTTTGATGGATCCTTCAGGATCGAAGGCGCGGGGGCTGGGGTCCTCCTGGTCTCCCTGACCGGGGACCTCCTCAAGTACGTGGCCACCCTCGATTTCAAGGCCACCAACAATGTCGCCGAGTACGAGGGCTTGCTGGTGGGTCTTCGGGCCGCCGCAGCCATCGGTGTTCGGCGCCTACAAGTGAAAGGCGACTCCCTGTTGGTCGTCAATCAAGCAAGAAAGGACTTCTCCTGTCCTGACCCTGTCATGGCAGCATACCTGGCGGAGGTCAGAAAATTGGAGCGACACTTTGAAGGGTTGGGGTACACCCATATCCCCCGGCGCGACAACTACTTGGCGGATGAGCTCGCTCAGCTCGCTTCAACGAGATCTCCTGTTCCGGTCGGAGTCTTTGAAGAAAGGCTTCCGCGATCGTCCATCGCAGCCCCCGTTTCCGGTGGGGACGATGATGATGCCACTCCAGCCCTCGCTCCTGGAGGGAAAGTGGTTCCGGCGAAAACGCCTGGCCAGGCGGAGTACCCGGGCGACCACCTTGTGGTCGCCGCACTTGACCGGGAAGGCACCTGGATGGATCCGATCCTGGCCTACCTGTGGGATCAAGTATGCCCTGACGATGATGCGTCAGCAGAGAAGGTAGCACGAAAGGCCAGGTGCTATACCCTAGTGGGCGGGGACCTGTACCGCCGGGGTAGAAACGGAATTCTTCTAAAGTGCATCACTCGGGAAGAGGGGAGCGGTTTGCTCTCGGATATCCATGGAGGCATGTGCGGGAGCCATGTGTCCGATCGAACGATGGAGGGAAAAGCTTTCCGCCAAGGGTTCTATTGGCCAACCGCCCTCCAGGATGCTTGCGAGCTGGTGAGGAGGTGCGAGGCGTGCCAATTCCACGCCAAGCAAATCCACCAACCAGCCCAGGCCCTGCAAACTATCTCGCTCTTGTGGCCCTTCGCGGTCTGGGGGCTGGATATCCTGGGCCCGATCCCGTGGGCCACAGGGGGCTACACCCATCTGTTCATCGCCATCGACAAATTCACTAAGTGGGTGGAAGCCGAGGCGGTGAGAGCCATTACCGCCGCAGCTGCAGTCAAATTTTTGCAATGGATTTTCACTCGCTTCGGGGTCGCCAACCGCATCATCACCGACAACGGCGCGTAGTTCACCAGTGCGGCTTTCCTGGACTTCTGCGAAGAGATGGGCACCAAGGTCTGTTTTGCCTCGGTTGCCCATCCAAGGAGCAACGGCCAAGTCGAGCGGGCCAATGCGCTGGTGCTGAAGGGCCTCAAGACCCGGGCGTTTGATCGACTCCACAAGCGTGGGACCTGGTGGACCGAAGAACTCCCGGCGGTGCTGTGGTCGCTTCGCACCACCCCTAGCCGGGCCACCGGGGAGACCCTTCCTGGTCTACGGCGCAGAAGCTATTCTCCCTTCGGAGCTAGAGCTGGGATCACCACGCGTCGCGGCGTTCGCGGAAGAAGACCAAGAGGATCTGCGCCGAGACGACGTCAACTTCCTGGAAGAGGCACGGGACCGAGCGGCCCTGCGCGCCGCGCGGTACCAGCAAAGTCTCAGGCGGTACCACACCTCCCGGGTTAGTAAGAGAGCACTGGCAGTGGGCGACCTGGTCTTGCGAAGAGTCCAGTCGCATGCCAGGTCGCATAAACTGTCTCCCCAGTGGGAGGGCCCCTTCAAAGTGGTCTCAGTCTCTCGTCCCGGGGCGGTCAGGTTGGCCACTGATGACGGTGATGAACTGGTGAACTCACAGAACATAGAGAATCTGCGCAAGTTCTATCCTTGATCGGTTGTAAGTTTCAGGCTCTGCTCCCGAACCAGCCGGGGTGTGTTTTCCTCTCCACCGCTGGTCGGGAAAGGCCTCTTGTTTGAAATCAAGTATTAAATTTCTTTAATAATTGTTCTCCCTACTCTCTTTCCGGTCTCTTGCCCACTGTTGGGCAGTGCCAGGGCACTTGCCCTTGGTACCCTATGGCCTTGCAAGAGCCCAGTGGCAAAGACGGAACCACTAAGTGAGAGCGGCGTGTAGGGGTGGGCGATCGGACGGCTAGTTCAGCATGATCCCCATCACGGTCATGGCACTCCAGGTGTCCCCGTGGGGATCGACGACTTGAACACCGTTGTCGAAAACCTAAGGCCCTGCCACGACTCACTAAGTGTTCGTTCCCTGGAGGTTACCTGGGTAGCACGATTTTTGCTAAGTCAAAGGGTTCAAGGGAAGTGACTCCCTGGCACAAGACCTTAAGTCATGCTCCCCTTCGGAGTCCTTAAACAATCTTGCGCTTGTTCGTGTGGAACCAGTGGAGTAGAAGTAAAAGCGGACACTGGGTGATATAATGGGAAGCTTGCGCTTCCGTTCCATTTAAGTTGATTTGCATCAAGTATCTTACAGCTGGAAGCAAAAAAGAAGAAGAGTGGAAGAGCTACGCTAATGGGGCCTCCTCCTCGTCCTCCGCAACCGCTTCGTCGGCCGCCACGTCTTCCTCAGCCGGGCCAATGTCCAGCCTCAGCGCCACGTCTTCCGCTGCTGCCTCCAGCTGGGGGTTCTCCATCTCCAACTGTGCGGCAACTTGCTCGGAGGCGTCGTGGACCCGCTCCTCCGCCTGCGCCCAGTCACCTTCAATCCCCTGGACAGTGGCCCCGGGATCGAAGTTGGCGTCGCGGCCCCAGTGCGGCAAGCCCGGCACATGCCCATTGGCTGCCGCGCAACGTCGCCCCTCTGGCGGACCGGCGGTCGAGCGGCGGCGAGTGCGTGAGGAAGTCCGCGATCCGGCTGAGGCATAACGCGTAGTGCTACGGCTTCTGCTCCCGTGGAGGTGGCTGCACCAGTCCCAGTGGGGTAAGGCTGGCCACGATCCGGTCAAAGGCATGGCGCAGCATCCCCATGGTGTCCGCCTCCGACTGAAGTCGGTCGCCCTTCTCCTCATCCAGCTCCGCGGAGAGCTCCTCGGAGCGGCGGGCGCTATGCTCCCGCTGCTCTCGCTCCCTCAGCAGCTGCAGCTGCAGCCCCACCTCCCGTTCGCGTAAATCCTCCACTTCATTACGAAGATGGTTGATCTGGGCTCCCGCCTCCGCCAGCCGCTCCTTGCTCGTCGCCAGACAGCTGCTCGTGCTGGAGTAGAGCTCGCTAAGAGCCGCCAGCAGAGCGTCTGCGTCTGTCGAAGGAATGGAGGTGGTGGGGAGCTCCGGGGTGGGCAAAGGGCCCAGCGTGCCTGATGCCTGAGCGACGATGGCTGGCGGAATAACCACTTGGGGCTCGCCCCCCTCGACCCGCTCACCCTGAAGCTCGATGGCCTCAGGTAGCGTGGCCCTTGCGTCAGCGGCACCCTGGTCGTCCTCGGTCTGGGCGGCAAGGACGTCTGGAGTGGG